>OX382362.1:4872500-6122500 GCA_947508005.1 Amphipoea lucens | reverse complement strand
TAATAGGGTTCCGTGTAAATTAGTAGGTGTATGTAACTACAAATTTACGGTTTATGGATTTTTTCATTTACTTGTGCTATATAACATTGCTTCTTGCCAAATTTTATGATTCTAGGTCAACGGAAAGTACCCTAAAGGTTTTGATTCCCTTGCGAGTGTTAAAATATGCGGCATAAATGGAACATAATCTTTTGATTGCGTTGACTTAGAAGTTTGATTTTTTCAATGCGTCAAGGGATTGCATCCCTGAGTATTTGATATTAATCTCAACTTGATAACTCTACGCGTTCCTGAATAAACGAGTCTTGACAGACGGACAACGAAGTAATCTTATAAGGGTTCCGTTTTTCCTTTTGAGGTACGGTATGGAACCCGAAAAATATGCTATGTTACTAAAGTGGCATCAGCGTAAAGTACCTATGCTTCATTATCATTATTTACCAGCCGAAATACGTCCACTGCTGGACATAGGCCTCCCCCCAAGCACCGCTACTTCGACCGGTCCTCTGCTTCTCGCATCCAACGGATTCCTGCGGCCTTCACAAGGTTATCAGCCCACCTTGTGAGAAGTGTGCTTACCTTTAGAAAAAGGTATCAGACTTACATTATAATGAATTAGTTAAAATATTCCAAACGATTTAAACCTCAACAAATATGAGAACAATTCTGCTGAGTTGTTTATCCGTACAATGGGATATCCGTACAATGGGATAAAACTTCCTAATCTCCGGGCTACGAACAAGATTCGATTAAATGTTGAAACTCTCGCCAATTAGTTAGGTATATTTCGACTTTTGTGCAACTAGCATTAAGCTGAACAACTAGATACAAGTTGCGTGTTTTTAATTAATTTTAGTAGCGGTTGACTAAAGAGGTTTTGATAGTAATTAATCACATGAACATTAGAACAGAAACAACATCTACAATAATAACATAACAAACAACAATCAACAACAACAAAAACATACCATGATATATGGTAAATAAGTAAAATAAAAATTTACTTGTTTACCATATATCATGGTATGTTTATATCGTTGAAAGCGATTAAGGATATGGTCTATGATATGGTTCAGTAGCACCATACTTTGTACAAACGCCAGCACATCAAGCTACTATAATAATCTGTCAAACTTTAATTGATTTTCAACTTTATCGCTAAAATATAAGGTTCAAAGTTGATTGGGAAAATTTGACAGTTTCGGGTACCTTGATGTGCTGGCGTCTGTACTAAAACGCCTGCCACCGTCATTTCCTTTTCTGAGTAGTCTCATATGTACTTAGGTACATTTAAAATAAATGAAATCGCATATTTCTTACTACCGCAGTAACTGTGAAGTAAGTTAAACAATAAGATAAAACAATTTATCCCTGGCGCTTCTCAAAAGTTTTCAGTAACGAGAAGTGCCCATGCTATATTCCAAGTATTGAGCTACCACTCTGCAACATTTCATCCAAATCCAGTTATTTGCGTAGCCATGAAAGCGTAAAACAAACAAACAGACAAATTCACTACAGATTCACAACATTAATGGATAGGGATTCTCCGAACACATTAAATAATTCAACTTATTAAATTAATCAGTGCCAGGTAAATGTCATTAAATTATTACACGCAGCGTATTGACACCAGCCGTCATTTACAAATGAATTCGTGTGCGGCTGACGAGTACCCATGGGTCATCCCATATTCACGCTTCAAAGCTGATAGAATTATTATGTTATTTTCATTACTAAACTAGCTTCTGCCTGCGGCTTCGCCCGCTAGGATGTCGGGTATTATTCCACGGGATCGTGCTATCGGGGCAAATAGTATGTTACCTACTCCTTTACATCAGCAGATAGCTGATTTTATAAGGAGTAACATCCTATTTGCCGTTGTTCAGTTGTTTTACATAACGGAGTTGTTTTGCAAAACAGCGGATTGGGCACGCATATTTGCCCGCAGAGAAAGAGAGTGCTAGGCCAGTAGTACGGAGTATCTGAGGTGAAGCACCCCACGTGGTTGAGGTTAGTCGCCTGAGCAAGTTGTTACGGGAACCGACTTTTTTATTAGTTTTGAGACAAAATATCAGCGCCGAGTGGTGCGGAAATGAAAAGCACATGCCTGTGTTTTTGGTCTAAAAGCGTTATCAGTGTAATACTTTTCAAGAACTGCTAAGCCTGCCTCTAAGATATTTTCAGCGTACCCAAATGTATTTGTTTGGGTAACCAGAGCGAGGTCGCGTATTCACCTCTCGCAGTGTTCAACAGTAGGTTGGTCGTTGGTATAGATGTTGAAGAGAATGGGCGCCAAAACACTTCCCCGGGGTAAGCCATTCTTCTGTGATCTTCATCTGCTTTCTTTCTGAGTTTAAAAGGACTTGGTAACGTCGATTACGCAGCATCTCACCCAGTAACCGTATAAAACCCTGGTCGTCGATCATTTCAGACAGTTTTGCTAATAATCTCTTGACACTGACAGTATCATATGCCGCTGACAAGTATTCAAGGTAAAATAAACTAATTATCCGTATATGGTTTGTGGACTTATTTTACCCAGTAATCTACAACTTATTTCCAAAAGTGCACTACAAAAACGCTTGATGTATATAAAATGATTTTGTGGGGGATAGCGCCATGATGAGAAATGGGGAGAAACATTGACAAGATAAATGGACCAGATTTGAGATGAGATGATTAATTACCCGACGGAAGTGGGTAGCCTTGAAGAAATGTACAAGGTAAGTGAAAATGAAGGAACTTTCTGATGACTTGTTACTTACTTAAACATGTCTATTATCTGTGTTTAATTAATTATTTAAGGTTTAACAGAGTAATACGGTTATTATAAGAGATTATTTCCACAATTTAATTTAAATAATTTTGGAGGGTTTTCTTCTTTCAAGAAGTGTACTTCCATAAAATTATTAAATTAAACGTGTTTAATTTAATCATTTTATGGAAGTATACAGAATTCCGTGGTATTCTGTAGCCGATTCCATGCCGCCGATATTCAGACTATCTTTGTTTTGCAGAAGCGAGCTGTTCGATCAATTTATAAATTAAGTCCGAGACACTCTCAGAGACAAAGCGTAATGTTGTACGGGCCCCGTACCCAAAAAAAAGTTGACTGTAGCAATGATGAACTATGTTCGTCTGTATTTTATGCCCTCAGGGAGTAGTTTAATTAACCCTAAGAAAGCATGTCTGAATTCATTTGGAGAAAAAAGATATGTGAGGAAGTAAGGTTGATTTATGAAAGGGAAATGTTTAACTTATTCTCTAAAAACGTTTTGTGCTTCTAATGATGCACTTTTTTAATAATTGAGCCTCTTTAAGTTTCTGTAATTTTTTGGGGTGCATAAAAGAAAATATGTATTTAGTCGAACCTTTAATAATTATCATTATGCGCTCCTAAAAATATGATCTAGTTTTTAAAATATGATTGACATGTTAAAGTGTTTGTGCATATAAAATAGTTACCAAAATAAACTGAACTGTGTGTCATTTTGAATCAAATATTTATGAATGCGAATGTTTTTATCCTGTAAAAAGCCACGAAAAGCAATCATCAAATCCTGAAACTTTTCAAAAGGTTACTTTGAACAATTCGCTGAATTTTATTTAAATCTGTAATAGGTATAAAGTTACCTGCGTTTTTTCATTTTTTAAAGTCTTCTTTAGCGTAGGCCTACTGAAATACAACATGGTTAACGTGTGGCAGACAGGGACAGGTTGATGCATTTATGGGATGATAGAAAGAGATGCACATAGAGAACGCAATCCGTCTCCATTGCACGAGCGAATGCACCGGCTGCGTACGGTTAACAGATAAAATAGTGCAAATATAAATATCGGAGTTAACAGTTCTGTTTTTGTGGAATTTGTTGTTGACAAAATACTACCTATTATTATTTCATTAAAAGTCAAGCACGAGTAATATTAAAATGGCTTATTAAATATTAAAATGGATATAGAATAGAATAGACATTTATTTTGCAAATAATGGTAGATAAATAGTTTCCTTAGCTTCTAAAAATAAATTAAACTTGTACGGCGTTTCATTTATGGACATTAAGTAGGCAATCAATTAAAACACCATTTTCCTAAAATTTTTAGGAAAATGAAAAACAACAAAAAAAAAAGTATCTATTTCACACTTCTATCACACGCCAAAATATATTTCAAGATAACTATTGCAATATTTTCCTAAATACTGAAGCCCGTTGCACCTCGCCCTGCTGTCTGTACCAGCCCACACGTGTGGCGCAAACGAGCCGGCCTTATAATGAATAGCCGTCGCCTGCCACCATATTTCAGCGAATTAACAAATGACCCGCTGTCATTGTACGCGCGGCGCACAATTTTTCTGCGCACCGTACCTAACGGCTTGATGTAGGTGCGGTTGGCGGTACTGTTACGTTCACGTTGCTGCTGTTGGTACCGCCGAATTAATGTTGGGTTTATGGTGTATACGATGTCTGGTGAGGATTGTTATGACTGATACTGGGCTTGTAATTAGACAGGAACTTGGACATTTCTGAAGAGTTTGGTAGACACCATGTTAGTGTGACTATTATCAGTGATGATTTTGCTTGAACAAAAGGCTTTGTTACGTACCGTTCTCTTATAAGGTAGATATTACCTACCGCATTTAATCTTAGGGATTTTTGGATAGCCTTTCAGCCCACAACTACTCGTAGTAATTAAGCTTTTATGTGTAATTGTAAGGGTGTTGATTTGAATGAGTTGCCAGTCTGATCATCGCCTATTCGCTGAGTGATTCGACTGGACTATGGAGGAGCACAGTAGCTCCGCACATCCGAATGTCTTTTCACTGGAACTAATAGCCTCAACGTGTACAAACCACGCGCTCCGCGCACTATAAACTTTTTCTAATAAGAAATGGTCCTTCTGTGATTTTGTGCTACTATCCCCTCAAGATACGAATAAAATTAACCAGCAGCTGTGGAAAAAATGTGTAGTGATGTTTAGCAGGATGCAGCAGACCGGACGCCACGCTGAGCCCATAGGAGCGCGAGGCAGTGACGGGATTCTGGCAGGTAATTTTTACGAACCTAAACCTTTCCTTCACAGGCTTTGAGATAGTTCAATTTTATTAGGTAATTTCCTTTTTTTTTATTGACCTGTCTCGCTGCTGACCAAAGGCATTCCCTAAGTCCTTCCAGGAAATCTTTTCCCGCGCCAGCTCGAACCAGCTGTTATCTAAATTTAATTAATGAGCTAAAAAAATAGTAATAGATACAAGGGTCTGCGCGCGAAGTTGTTCTTTTTAAAAGAAAACCGTAATAAGAATTACTAAAAAAACAGGAAGGGCTAAATTGAATATACAATCTAATTACACTAAAAACATGTGTGAAAAGAACAAACAAAAATGTACAGTTTAAAAATAAGATTGAACTACTTACCCATTTGCCAACCAATCGCAATCTGTCAATTGTTCATTTCAATCACTCAAAACTCCACTTTTTCAACCACAACGAAGGAGGTAAACCTAACAAATCTTCTAGCTAATATTTAACAGTTGACACCTGAAGTTTATTCCGTTTTTCGATCCAGACAAAGCCGATTTCCCACTGGTTGGAATCCAGTTGAGTGCCCGTACTTCGAGCTTTCCCTGTCGGATTAGGTCCGAGGAGCTTTGGTCGAAACCTATTACTGATTTATAGACAATGGTTTTATGATCAGCTGGTTCATTTGGATTTTTTGGCTTGAAAATGGTTATGGATAGCAATGGGGGACATTTAGGGGATAGTAAAGTTGAGAAGGACAAATATGAGCTACGTTCAGTGAACGCCAATGAAAATGCTAAAATGTATTATTTTGACCTACTTAAGGCCTTCTTAAGACAACTGTCCGCATATGTGCTAGAAGTGCAATAACTGAATGGTTAAGATCTCTAACGTATGAGGAAACAGAAAACATTCTTAAAAGGAGAAGCTAAAAAAAAATAGTACCTCCCGTTTTTTTTTGCTTATCCTCCATTCATATATGTATACACAATTATTATTTTTACTTTTTCTTTAAACCTTTTTAATTACTTAATGAGCGCACAAGGACTTTAACTGAGGCTTGTACTGAGGCTGCCTCAATTTATGTATGACACAATGTTTAAGATGAAATAAATACTTTTGTATTTTGTAGTGCTTAAAAATCTATGTTAGTCCATTAATAAATTACATTTAAAATTATCTCAATTTAATTATACAAAAAATTAAATTTCCCCAACAGCATACCTTTATCTCTCTCTCGCACTAGTAGGGCAACGTTGACTTTACTGCTACCACTTCATAATACTAATGATTTTGTGTCTGAAGCAAGAACTAGCGGTATCAGAGCAGGCTGTGGTTCTCCGGGGTGACGCGTACAAGACCATCCGTGCTCTAACCACCGCGCCAGATATCAGGGACTTTACTGATACTCTACACTTCTATACAGATATAGATATACCTAGATAACACAAGTATCACGAACTGTATGAAAACTAAGCGTGCCACTTTTTGACTACCTACTATGACGTCACAAGCTCGCGCTCTCTCGCTCACGCTCACCCAGCCAGCAGTATGCAGGACTGAGCGCAAAAGTGGCGGCTTATGGTTTTCGATCGTAAACTGGTGCGATTTTTGGCACGCGAAGTAGGTGCTCTTGCGTTATCTAGGTATATCTATATCTGTGGCTCATACACGCACGAGCGTTATGCGTCAACGGCAGACGCACCTGCAGCCGTCGACACGTGCCACCGTGTCGTCTCGTCAGACTTCTCAAGCTAAGTCCGAAATAATCTACCTACCAGCAAAAAATCTCTAAACTAAAAAATTTGAAGCATTTGAAAATGACCAAGAATCAAGGTCTGTCATTTTCAAAACAGTATGGTATTTTTTTTTCATTGCTAATTCAAATAAATATCCTGGCTTAAAGTAGCTAGCTCATCCTGATTTTTAAAACAATCCATGAATACACATTTATTTTTATTTATTGCACTTCATAATGAGGGCTTGAGCAGTGGTGGCCTAATGGAGATGGCTTCGACTTACGAGTATCTCGTGGGTTCGAAACCAGACAGGCACTTTACTTTGTGTAAATAATTTCATCACCACTGCTTTCAAAATGGTGAAGGAAAACCTCGTGAGAAAACCAGCATGGCCAAGAACCAAAAATCTTTAATGATATCACTGAAGATTTAAAAAAAATCCCTATTATTCAACAACTTTAACGTCCGATCATAAGATTTTTGCCTCAACTCTAATTAAAACCTGATGAAAAATTAACAACAAATGAATAACTAATGTACCCACAAACGTATCAAACTACTTCGCGTAACAATGTTATAGAGATAACAACACTTGCTTATTCGCCATTTTGTATGCATGGCAAAACACTTAACAATATTCAAATGGGAGCTCCGATATAAAGCAATTTATTGTTTGACCTGAACTTAATGGTTGTGTGTGATATATTGAGTTATGATTCCGTTAAATAATAGGTAATACTGGTAACTCAACTAGCAACAGGACCTTTTCGATAAATATACAGTCCTTTACATTATTTAAAGAAAGTCAAATTGAGCTGCGAGACCAGAGAGTGAGTGAGAGTGATATCTCAGTCTCAATCTGTCAAAAATACCTATAATTTTTGACCCTTCAGTCTCATAACGTTCAAGTTGCAAAATAACATATGGTAGCAAAAAGTTCAAGTCTCATAAGACCCAAGTCTCGAAACCTCCAAGTTGCAAAATATCTACATCTCAAAACGTTCAAGTTGCAAAATAGTCAAGTCTCCAAACATCCATGTCTCATAATATACATTTTGACGCCCTGGATAGAAGGGTCCGCACACTGCTGACTGCAAATCGGATGCATCACCCACGATCATCGGTGATGAGACTGTATATCCCGCGGAAGTGTAGGGGTCGAGGCTTTTTAAATGCAAAGACCCTCCACAACCGCGAGGTGTGCAGTCTCAGGGAATATTTTTTTAAAGCTGAAATGGGTATGCACCGTGATGTTGTCGCAGTGGACAAGGGGCACACCCCGCTCTCCATGGCTAAAGAGAACTGGCGCAAACCTGTAGTACTTACTACCGAGACACCCCGGACACTCCATACAACGCTCGCAAAATAATTACCTACTACCACTACATTGACAAATGACGTTTGTATACGTGTAAATGTGTGCGTGAAATCTAGTAGGGTTGGCTGGCAGTACTCGGCCAGCGGCGGCGCTGCCCGAACGTATGCAACAATGGGGCGCCGCGCGCCGCGACACTAGGTACTCACAGAAATCTAATTAATAACATTTCTATTGTACTACTTTTCAAGTCGAAGAACGAATAGAACGTGAAAGAAAGAGACATAACTAAGACAATAAAGAGAGAGAGCAATAATTCAATAGTTGGTATGTTAATATTACGGAAGTTTTAATTGTTCTAAAACGAAGAAAACTTGGAAAATAAATGAATAATAGAGAAAATTATGAAAATAAATTATCACAACACTGGCTTGTTTGTCTGTAATATACTAGCTTTAATTTTTTATGGGTTTAAAGGATATTTGAGTTGCTGTTCCTTAACTTCTTTCATGTTTCGGGAACCGAAAGAAACTCCTGTCTTTATCGTTCCTCGATGAAGATAAGCATCCAAATAATGCACAATATACAACCATCGTGATAAACACAAAATATAAAACTTTAAAAAAATAATGTGTTCGTGTCAGCAGTAGGTAGGTACAGCGCTGCGGTTCTTGTGTATGCGAGCGCCATTGTTAAAGAGCAGGCGACGAATACATCGAAGTGCGGGGTGAGGTGCGGTAACTGATGTTAGTGCGGGGAAGGGAGTGTCCTTTCTGTACGTAGTACTTTAAGTATTCTGTGCTACCGATGACCGAAAGAAGGTATGGCAAAGCAAGGAGCTTCACGGGCGCTTCTATCGGGCTCTCCATGAGCCCGGTGTAGATTTCTTAGCGTCCGTATCCTGGTTACGATTTGGTGATCTTTTCGGAGAAACCGAAGGTTTCGTCTGTGCAATTATGGACGAAGTTATCTTGACGAATAACTACCGGAGACATATTATGAAGGACGGGACGGTTGACGTGTGTCGGGCATGCCACCGTCCGGGTGAGTCTATCAGACATATTATCTCTGGTTGTTCTCGTCTGGCTAACGGCGAGTACTTACACAGGCATAATCGAGTAGCCAGGATTATTGACCAGCAACTTGCTTTGAAATATAAACTTGTGGATTCTGAGGTACCGTATTACAAGTATGTGCCCGACCCAGGTCTGGAAAATGACCATGTCACGTTGTACTGGTATCGGTCTATCATTACTGACAGGACTATTGTCGCCAATAAGCCTGATATAGTGGTGATAGATCGATTAGCGCGCCGCACAATGATTGTCGATGTTACCATTCCACATGACGGGAACCTCGTGAAAGCTGAGAAAGAGAAACCAATTAAATATCTTGACTTAGCACACGAGGTTGTTGACATGTGGAATGTGAGCTCGGCTATCCTTGTGCCGTTTGTCGTATCGGCCAATGGCCTTATGGCCGAAAGCCTCGATCAACATCTATCGAGGCTCTCGTTAGGCGGTTGGATCAAGGGACTGATTCAGAAGGCAGTACTTCTCGATACGGCTCGCATTGTGAGGAGGTTCGTCTTTGGAGCCCTACCCAAGTAACAAATTTACGTTGTATAATAGTTGAGGAAACGTTTTTCATTTACTGTTGGTTCTATGAGGTAGGTTGTATAAACGTAGTTGTAGACGTTTATACAACGCGAAATAGGCCCAAATTATACAACATTATTGTTATTTAAAAGTTACATAAAAGTTAGTGGAGAACTATTTTAACGTTGCTTAAATGTTAAATAAAAGTTTCCGACCGACTTGTTGGTTAGATAATGGTTATATCTCGACTGTTATGGAACCACTGAAGTCCCATAAAGGTTATATAGACATTAGAAGATGACTGAAATGTCGCACAAGTGTTTAACATCGACGTTTATAGTATACATTCAGTCCATTCCATTAATTCTCATTCGTTCCTGATATTTGCCATGCTGGAATATAAAAGGTAAGTTATAAATTATCATAACTAAATTTACATTTACTTTACAAGGTTTATGATATACGCGCACAGAGTGCACCTAATTCTTATGCGACCTTTAGTTTTATGATGAAATATAGGTGTGTTGTTGGGAAATTTTTTGCGCCCCCCTCGAATTCGTTAAAAATTAACTATTTTTGATTATTATTTAATTTATTTTTTTATATTAAATACCAGCCATCTTGTCAAAGTTAAAAAGTGACTTCTATACGACAATTATAGAATGAAAAGGTCAATAATGCGGTTTCTTGCGTCCAAGATAGCCGGCCATTATGAATGATTTTAGAGTTCTGTGAGATAATAAACATTATGAACACAGAATGATGATCACATTACAAATGACATTAATTTTATTGAATGTACTTGATTTTAATGACTCAATTAAAATTATATTACTATGCTTGTGTTGTATTTACCTACTTTGCAAAATAATACACGGTGTAATATTTTATAAAAAACGCGTTATCTAATTAATTACCTACGTATTATTGAGCGCAGTGTCCTGTACTTTTTCTGTTTGACCATAACATACTAAATAGGTGCATCTTGTGATTATTTGTTTAATTTCTTGAGTTCCTTTATTGATACTGAATTCACCCGAGATATGGCACCAATACGGCACGCAATTTTTTGACACCACACGCTGCACGTGACGAGCGTGGATACGACCGGGGCGCGCGGGCCCACACGGCCATAATAATTCGTAGTTCTAATATAATACCAAAATATACCTACATCTTAAATGAATAGTTAACAATATATCAAATAAAATTCACTAAAGAACATGGGTCATACATAATATAAACAAGTCATCAATGACACATTCATTATACAAATGTGACTTTTTTATTATAATTATTACTTCCGGACCCACGTTCCATAAAATGACCGAAAATTAACATTTTTTATCATTTTTCAGGTGAAGTAGTGTGTGTGGACAGTGGACATCAATAAATTATGGTAGTGTTTTTGGATGTCGATAAATTTATAACACGGAATGATTTAAAAAACCTCAAAAGGCGCAAGTGGCCTTGGAGAAGAACTCATTTTATATTGTCAAGCAATTGCTATAACTGTCACAGTTGTGACATTGTACTTAAGTACAGTGATTTTACATGCCAAAACTTAGTAAATAAAAAGATATAAACAGTTTTTTCAGTATTTTTATTTTTCAGTTACCACTTACAACAATGTATGCACTAAAGGTACAAAATACATGTGCTCGTTAAGCACTGTACACACCAATTTGCATTTAATACCTAAAACTGTACATGTTATCTCTCGTTTGGTCACATTATTGATATTACATATAAATATGTTGAGTAGAGAAGATTTCATGGGCTTTTCAAATGCATCGATGCAATCATCTAAATACTTGCCAAGTATTAATATATCTTCCTGAAATTCGATATCTTTGTCAGCAGATAAGCCTGAAGTATTGGAAGATAGTCCTTCAGAGGGCTCTAAATACTCCAAACAATCATCAACGGAGTCACCTAAAATAATTAAATCAACTTGAGACATTGTAAATAGTTATAATATATGGTGATTATCTTAAAGTACAAACTTACTGTTTATTTCTGGTACAATATTCTTTTGTTGTATGTCAATGCCATCAGATGAACTTTTAATTTTTGATCTTGCCTCATAAATTTCATCTGGAATATTTAAAAAATGTCATTTATAATAGAATTATAATAATTAATAAAAAACAAGCAATAGAAATACTTCTAATAAAAATAAAATTTATACGGAACCATTTTTGTTGTTGAGGCTTTGATGAGGTACAAAATTCGCAGATGACAGGCCAGTTTTCAGTGATTCAAAAGTTTTTCTTACTTTCCGCTTGAAAGCCCCACTTTGTTTAAGCTTTTTCCATTGATCTAGATTCATATTTTTGTAAATATTGTAACAATGTTTGTTTAGCTGACAAAATGGAAGTTAGTTTTAAAAAAGGCCCTTTTGGACCTTTATATAATTTTAAGGTTTGCTTAAAGTTCTGTAACGGTTACAAAATAACGCTTAAGTCGTATAATGATTCGTAATTCACCACTAAAATACTTCGTTATATTCAGGTCTAAAAATAAACTTTTGGCGACGGTTTGATTACATAAAAGTCGTGTTAAGGTTACGTAGACTACAACGCTGGTTAAATGAACCCTTTTATCTAACTGTTATATAACATCGTATTATTTAGTTGGGTAAACGTTTACCCAACCTACAGTATACGACGTTGTATAAAGCAGTCGTAAAAACGTTTACGTAACTTATTCACTGGCAAAATTATACGACGTTATATAAAGAAGTCATCAAAACGTTTACCTAACCTATACACTTGTACCACTATACGACGTTGCATTATATAGTTGTAATAACGTTTACCTAACCTATTTTTTGTACCATTATACGACGTTGTATAAAGTGGTCGTTAAAACGTTCACTCAACTATTTAATAGGACCTTTTAGTTACAGGGACTGAATCGTTGTAGAAATAACGGTTACACAACGTCGTAGTTGTCTAATAACGTCTATTCAACAGTTATATAACCGAAAGTCGCGTAAGATATGTTTTATATAACCAATTTGTTTGTTGGGTAACCACCGGTAGCTTGGACCCTGCTCCCGACACCGGCGGATTACTATTTTTTTATATTTTTAAATGTTATTTATACCTATTTTTTATATTAAAAATGTAATTGAATATGTACATAGATATAAATGAATTTTTTTTTCCTGCAATCAGCATTTGCTTATTATGTGCTAGTAAATTAAAAATAAATATAGACTATATAATAATAACAACAATAAATAATATTGTTGTATTTTACCTACATTTACAAGCTCCAACTAATTGAATTTGATACCAACATGAATGTTTTATTTTGATTCTGATTTATTTACGATGTCAGTGGCCTGAAAGCCACTAATAACTTCTTCTTGTGCTGACTTGCGGCGTTATAGTATAGCGTTATAGTTTCCACAATTTTTTTTTAAATTGGTGAATAAGGTCGATATCAAAAATATAAATACCACTTACAAAATCCACTTAAATAAAAAATGTATATTTTGAGACATGGATGTTTGGAGACTTGACTATTTTGCAACTTGAACGTTTTGAGATGTAGATATTTTGCAACTTGGAGGTTTCGAGACTTGGGTCTTATGAGATTTGAACTTTTTGCTACCATATGTTATTTTGCAACTTGAACGTTATGAGACTGAACCTTTTTGACAAGTTTTGACATTGATTGTCGCTGAGATGAGATTGCGAATAGATTTTGAAAGTTTTTAATTTTTACGGGAATTGGCCATAAGATGTTATGAGCGTAAACCAAAGAGATTTAAGATAGTTTTAATGTCTTTGGCGTAAACGAAGCAAAAGGACTATGTAAGGATCGTGACCGAGGATCGTGATCGTGATCGTGATGGAGGTGGCGTTCTCTAGTTTCTGCCTGTCCCCACAGGAAGAAGGCGTAAGTTTATGTACCTATGTTTAAGTAAAATTATCAAACACAGCCAAATTGAGTTAAACACAAATTAACTACTACTTGTCTACACTTCACAAACCACGTAAAGTTATGAATCCTACCTGTAACGTCGAAGTTTCTTCAGATAGGTACTGAGACCTAAGATGAAGTCTTGCTTATAGAATCATTTCCACCGAAACACATGCCGTCTTTGCAACTTATCTCCAACGCTAGATCTCATGTGACATGACGTAATTTGCATTGAAGCGCAAAATGGCCATTGTTCAATTATTTAAACTTTACTCTCAAATTACGAAACGTAATACACAATCATTACTAACTAGCATGGCACGTGTGGTACACGCGTTGTCCTGCAAAATGGACCCCTAATTACAAACTAGAAGACCGATTATAAAGGGGTTGTAATAAAAAAATTGCTTGCGTCAAATTGCAGCAATTACCTACACTATAACACATAAGCTGTCAGGATACGTGTTCATTAGTTTTATTTTAAAGAATATAAATACATTGATATGTACCTTTATTTAAATGGCATTAAATACTAGCTTTAGCCCTCGTGGACATGGTAAAATATCCCACGGGAACGTACGGTCAGCATCAAAAGTTGATTAACACTTCAGTTTTTTTAATCTTAGTTATTGAGCAAAATATTTGTTCAAAATTGCAGCAGAAGAATTTTTTTTAGAGTATATACTCTTGTCTATTATGTGAAAAGCTAAAAATCAGTTTATTGAAAAAAGTTGTTGTCGATTTAATAACATGTAAAAATAATAGTGTTAATCGACTTTTGATGCTGACTGTACTACCGGATTAAAAGTACCCTATGAGATAATCCATACCCTGTCTCAGTGCCAAATTTCATTCAAATCCGTTCAGATCTATTTGCGTGAAGCTACAAACATACAAACACAATCACAAACTTTCGCCTTTATAATCAAATCAATCAATCAACTCAGCCTATCGCAGTCCACTGCTGGACATAGGCCTCTCCCAGACTGCGCCACAGCACCCTGTCCTCCGCCTTCCGCATCCAGTCTACCCCAGCCACCTTCTTTAGGTCGTCCGTCCATTTAGCTGGAGGACGTCCCACACTACGCTTGCCGACACGCGGTCTCCACTCCAGGACTCGTCTGCTCCACCGGCCATCGGCCCTTCGACAGACATGGCCAGCCCACTGCCAATTCAGTTTGCTTACTCTGCAAGCTATGTCGGTAACTCTGGTTTTTTCCGGATAATTTCATTCCTGATTTTATCCTTCAAAGAGACTCCGAGCATATAGCTCGCTCCATAGCGCGCTGAGCGACCAATTTATGGACCAGCCAGGCCGTCAGTGTCCACGTTTTAGTACCGTATGTCATGACGGGCAGGACGCACTAGTTAAAGACCTTAGTCTTCAAACACTGCGGGATAGGCGATGAGAAGACTTGACGGAGTTTTCCAAATGCTGCCCAACTCAACTGGATCCTTCTGTCGGCCTTTTTCTCAAAGTTGTGTCTACCGAGCTGGATGACTTGCCCTTGGTACAACCCTTAACAACTTCGAGAAGCGACCCTACAATGTGCATTGGACTCGGCAAGACCTGCGATTCGTACATGACTATGTCCATTTATGCCATTTAGGCTGTGCAGCATTTGGTCTAGCTGTTCCAGCGTCTCTGCCATTATGACGATGTCATCGGCAAATCGAAGATGTGAGATGTACTCGCTATTCATGTTGATACCCTGTCCAGTCCAGTCCAGCGTCTTGAAGGCGACTTCCAATGCGTTGGTAAACAATTTAGGGGATATTACATCCCCCTGTCTCACCCCCTGAGCAGTTGGATGTGGCTGGTTTTCTGATCCTGGATCTGGGCAGTCATCGTTGCAGCGTCGTACAAACATCCCACAGTTCGATGTAGCGCCAGTCAATTCGACATCGTTGCAGAGAGCCTTTATAATAATAGTGTGATATTAGTGTGATAATTGGGACCTCCGACAAAGGAAACACAGATACATACACACGACTAACTGTGCTTCTCCAAATTTATGGATACTAAAACATTCACATAGATGGAAAGCAGGGTAAAATAAAAACAACGAATAATTTAATTTTAAAACCAGGTTGTAGACCGTTTTTCTTTGCTTCTTACCAATGAACTAGAAACTTAAAAGATCAGGTTCAGGGCCATAATAAACTCCAGCAAACAATTCGTAGCGGCCGTGTTCAACATCCCAAGCGACTTCGAAATAGAATGGTCTATCCAGAGTTAATCCTGGTACGTTGTAAATTGGCCCCTGCATTGGCTCTTCATCAAATTTTGGATCTGTGGATATCCATTTTTAGTTTACATTATTATCATAGAGACGAGGGTCGCGGCTAAATAATAACAGCCCCACGGCAGGTAATTGGATAACACTAACAGTAGCAATGGCTTTCATTTTGACAGTTGAACGACATTCATTGCGTTATTTATGTTGTTAAGTAGGCACAATTTTCGAACATACGAAGTAATGGATTAGCAATATCTTACAAAATGATTCTGATTATGATCGAAAGTGTGTTACGCCATAAGGGTACTGGTCGATTGATTTATTTAAGCTGCACTTGCCGTGGTTGGTCCCTAGATGTGTGACCATCTTAACGTACCGAAACCCCTACGTGGCTCGGAAAGCACAATAAACCGTTGGTCCCGTCTGGCATTCGTCGATATTTGACAGTCGTTACGGGTAGTCAGGAGCCCGAAAGTCTGACAACCAGTCTTACCATGGGATAATGTATTACCCGGTAACAGGGTTGTGGATGTCGGATAGGCAGTCATTACATGTTATACAGGGTGTCCGGTAATTAATGGATAACCTTGAAATGGCTTATATCAGACCTTATGGCCGTTCAGAAAAAAAATACAAAACCAAATATATCCTAAGTAGTACCTAAGATATGCTTATTTTTAAAAAAAGACTGCAAATTTTTACCTTATTTTACATTATTGGACGCTACGACCACAAATGAATGAATTCCATCGGTTTTCTGTTGTTGTATTATTATAAGCTAACTATGCCGACGGATAGGCAGTAAATAATTTGTCTAGCTACTGCAATAAAAAAAATAAAAAATCTTTAATAAATTATTCAGTGAAAAATTTTCTAAAAATAATTTTATGACAAAGTTTAAATGTCTTGGGTATAAAAAAAAAAATGTATGAAAATATGAGTGACCAATAATTTTAAAATATTGTCGGTTTCAAGTACATTTTATAATGGTATAATTTATTATTGTATCTAATGTAAATAGTGAATTATTGCTATTAATGTAGTAAAGGAGTAATTTTGACTAAATAACAAAATTTGCAATATTGGAAAAAAAATTACATTCAATTGCAACTGATCATTGGGGTTTAATAAAAAAACAACATTTAACATTAATAATACTTTATTTGAGATTAATCTATTCATAATAAATGTTCAAATTGTTTGCCATCCACTCTTATGCAGGCTCTACATCTGCGGATAAATGCTCTCCTGAGCAGTCTCGTATAGCGTCGTTCAGTTATTTTTGATGCGGCTACGTAAATCTTCTAAAGACCTGATTGGCTTACGGTACACCTCTTTGAAGCAGCCCCAATAAAAAAAATCAGCGGATTTAGGTCCAGTGAACGTGGAGGCCACAAAATTGGCCTCAGACGCCCGATCTGTTTGGGTATGCACTATTTAAATATGCAAGAACAGGTACAGCATAATGCGCAGGCCAGCCGTCATTTTGTAACCAATAGGATCCCCTAAGCTGTTCGAGCATCTCTTCCAATAAATTAGGAAGATGTCCAATAAATTAGGAATCGGGTATTTAGATGATTTACGTAGGCGTATCAGGGCAGCCGCATCAAAAATAACTGAACGGCGCTATACGAGACTGCTCAAGAGAGCATTTATCCGCAGATTTAGAGCCTGCATAAGAGTGGATGGCAAACAATTTGAACATTTATTATGAATAGATTAATAGCAATAATTCACTATTTACATTAGATACAATAATAAATTATACCATTATAAAATGTACTTGAAACCGACAATACTTTAAAATTTATTGGTCACTCATGTTTTCATATACTTTTTTTATACCCAAGACATTTAAACTTTGTCAAAAAATTATTACCTATTTGAAAATTTTTACTGAAAAATTAATTAAATTTCTTTTATTATTTTTATTGCAGTAGCTAGACATACTATTAACTACCTATCCGTCGGCATAGTTAGCTTATAATAATACAACAACAGAAAACCGATGGAATTCGTTCATTTGTGGTCGTAGCGTACAATAATGTAAAATAAGGTAAAAATTTGCAGTCTTTTTTAAAAATAAGCATATCTTAGGTACTACTTAGGATATAAATTTGGTTTTGTATTTTTTTCTGAACGGCCATAAGGTCTGCTATAAGCCATTTCAAGGTTATCCATTAATTACCGAACACCCTGTATACTATTTTGCTGATATACTGTTTTACTGCTATTTAGCTGCATCCAGTTAAACTGGAAACCGACCCCAACATAGTTGTGAAAAGGTTAGGCGGAAGATATTATCTTAATGAGTGTTTCTATAAAATATTAGCGAAAGTTTATCATGTTTGGTACAGTCATCGCACGTCCATGGTAACATTTTGATTTTGAGTCCTATCACGAACAGATAACTAGATGAAACTTAGGGTACGGAACCCCTTAAATAAATATTATCTGCGACATCGTTACACATGCACTTTTTTTCGTATCTCATACACTTTTCTGATAGATTATAATTAAGTTAAGATATAATTAAAACATTCTTACCTGGTGTTTTTCTCTTTACACCCATTTCATCGATTTGGACAAACACTTTTTGTTTAACTTTACTCAAAGAAATGGTTTGGTTTTGACTTTCTGGCTTAAAAATTCCGGCCAGATCCGTGGAATTGGTATCGAAAACTGAGTACAGCCCCAACTGAAAGTAAGAAAAACCATAAATACCCATTATTATACAGTAGATAATAGGTATGTGATATATAAAAGCTTGTTTTTATGCCATGTCATCATTTCAGCCGAAGAACATCCACTGCTGGGCAGGCTTCCCCCAAGCACCGCCACTTCGACCGGTTCTGTGCTTCTCGCATCCAACGGATCCCTGCGGCCTTCACCAGGTCATCGGTACACCTTGTGGGAGGCCTTCCAACGCTACGTCTTCCGGTACGCGGTCGCCACTCCAGAACCTTTCGGTGCCAACGGCCTTCAGTTCTGCGAGCAATGTGCCACTTAAGTTTGGCAATTCTTCGGGCTATGTCGCCTACCTTGATTCTCCTACGGATTTCTTCATTTCTGTTTTTATGCAAATTCTAAAAAAAATCGATTAGGCCGACTAGCTCAAGTGGGACTGTGGATGAAATAAAAAGGAGGTAATTGCGGCTGATAAAGATGGAGCCTGAGGGATAAATATTGATGGACAAAAACTGATACTTTTATGCCTTTTTTGCCCAAAAATAAAAAACAAAATATCCAATTACCCCTTGAAGAAATCCAGTCCAATCTACGAAGGTTTTAATTTTAAATTTTGGGATTGTTATTTTCATGAGTTTTTGATTTGTTTTCTGTATAAGGCTGCTAACGAATCCTTTATGATTATAAATGTTCTCAAGCAAATTTTCCAATGCTTTCGGGTTGCTTGGTACAACAAATGTTATAGATGACCAACCATTCATGAACCTGATTTTTACGACCTGTAAAATGAAATAAGAAATCATTAACGATGAATTGTACATAAATATGATTAGAAAATCTAGAGAAAAGGCAGGCTCGAAAAGGATACAGTAAATAAATTATACATGATCGAACCAAGTTCATTATCCATGCTTCCACACTAATATTATAAATGCGAAAATGTGTCTGTCTGTCTGTCTGTTACCTCTTCACGCTTAAACCGCTGAACAAATTTAGATGTTTGGTATAGAGATAGTTTGAGTCCCGGGATTCCCACGGGAAACTTATGCGGGTGAAACCTTGGGGCACTGCTAGTATTTTAATAAATTCGAAAGTAACTCTGTCTGTATGTTATCTATCCACGCCTAAACCACTGAACAGATTTTGATAGAATTTGGAAAACGATAGAAGGCATTCTGGGGAAGGACATAGGTTTTTGTCCCGGTAGCACGTTCCCGTGGGATAATTTCCGACATCCACGCGTTCGAAGCCATGGGCTGAAGTTAGTAAGTAATATATTATTATCCTTTTTTTATAAGCTGCATATAATTAAACAGATGAGTGAATGAAGTACACTATCTCGAAGAATTGTTGAAGTCTCTTCGCTCTACCTATTATGGTTCTTATATAAAGCCCTATTTACACGATGCAAGTTTCTCGCCTGTGATATACAATAGAATTGAATCAAAAACATTAACTTGCATCGTCTAAACACTTTTTAGGCGGTGCAACTTTTATCGTTGCTTCAACTTATGATAGGTATGCCACAGGGAAATAAATCACATCGTGTAAATCCGGTGTACTTTTTAGTTGGACCTACCCCACACGAATGCAATTAACACTAGTGCATTGAAGAATTGAAGACACCAACTACAAGAATCATCAAAATTCGCAAAGAAATGCCGGAGATGCAGGACATTTATGCATATAACTTCGAACATAAAAATAATTATCTAATGTATTATATACTAAAACCTTTCTGAAAGTATGTAGATCACACTCATGAAAGAATTATCAAAATCGGTTCATTCGTTTTTGAGAAAATCGTGGACATACAAACATGCATACATACATACATGATACGAGTCGAATACAGAACCTCCTTTTTTGAAGTCGGTTAAAAAAGAATTATCACAAACTATACACGGGCAAATTGATTTAGCTAGCGAAACTCGGCAGACGTCATGGGAATCGATACCTAAACATGATAAAACTGGTAGTATTCTTACATGAAGTTTAGTTTAGAATGTCAGATTTTTGTGTTTAGAAATCGATACCTACGCGCAAAGTAAAAAATCATTAAAAAAAGAACTATCAGGTGTTAGCATACACAATAATCGACTATTTAACTAATATTGTTTGAGGGTTGCAACATTATCATTTTTTTAAACATTTTATGCTTTTTGGTTTGTGGCAACCCATAAATAAGTCACTGATGAAAACCGGCGGGAAAAGTGAAAAATTGCATTTTTCCTCTCCCAGCAAAAACGATGATGAAAGTGGTCTCGCTTTGAGTTATAATTACTATTTTACTGTGTTGAGTCTTGAGTACCAATAAAGTGATGTGTACAAGTGTTCGAGTTTATTAATTCTAACACAGGGTTACTAAAAAAATTAAATTGATAGCCCTGATAGCTTTTTTTTTAAATGATTTTTTCTTATGAGTACTATGCGAAGTGATTAAAAAAAAAAAAACAAAAATTGGTCATAACTTTTGAGCCGTAAAAAAATTCACCGACATTCTCAGGGTTAAAAAGCTTGGAAATGACCTTGTCCACGCCCCTATTCGATTTGATCCATACTTCCAGGGACAACCTGTATATCGATTACTATCACGCTTGCGGAGTTTCGATAGCTTATTTAATTTGATCCTGTATAGACGTAACGTTGGAAGGCCTCCCACAAGGTAAACAGATGACGTATGAAAGGCGCGGGAATCCGCTGGATACGTGAAGTACAGAACCGATCGAAGGGGCGGCGCTTGGGGGAGGCCCATGTCCAGCAGTGGACTTCTTTATAATATTGTGTGCATTAGCGTTTACCTCGCAGCCAGGACCCTCGGTGTACCAGAATTCATCTGTTTTGGTCATCATTGGTACTCTTGAGGTTGTCCCATTCATATGAGTGAACTTCGTTAGTTTCGTCAGTTTATAATCAAATTTATTCTCCCATGTACCCTTCGAAGTAGTTTAAGAAAACTGGCATAAGATAAACGTGACGTAATTTCAACGATGGTCGAGGAATTAAAAAAGACAGTAAGTTAGTCAACGAAAATGTGACGTCTTGGCAATATATAAAATAACTAGCACTTTGCCCGCGACTTCGTCCGCGTGTATTTCGTACTTTCCTCTAAAAATTTCGACATTTGTGTATGATCTTTATTATTTATTTAGATAAATAAGTATTAGGACAATTTTTAAGTTTACCTATACATCAAAGGAATCAGATATTTCAAATAAACTGTATCTCCGCTTTTCAACCCCACAGGGGTGGAATTTCGAAAAACCGTTTGGGATGTGTTCATAATTTGACTCAAAAACCCGACTCGACCCGACGAAACTTTTTCGAGTCAATGGAAGCAAGCAGTAAAATCCACCCCTTAAGCTTTATTACCGTTTCCACCTTGATAGGAGTCGATTTTTGGAAAACCCTAAAACACATATTTTTTTTATTTTTAGTTTTAGTAGTACCGAGTTTCGAGTTAATCGTACTGCGGGTTACATATTTTTCTAACCTATTATTACTTTGTCACCCCCTATCCTCTGTGAGAGGTTTTTTTAAACTAAAAGTGACAAACCTAATTATTTACTGAGCCAAATATTGCCAAGTTTCAAGTTTATTAACCAAATGAATAAGATTTTTCATATAAACTGTATCCCTTCTTTTTATACTCATAGAGGTGGAATTTTGAAAAATCGTCTGGGATGTTTCTATAACTTGACTTAAAGATTATTTCTTACCAATTTTCCAGTTAATCAAGCCACGTAATAAAATCCTCCCCTGTGAAATCGACTACCACCACTCTTCACATCGTTAGGGGTAGATTTTTGAAAAACCCTGGTACACTTTATTATTTATTTTGGTTGGTTGGTGGTGAGTTTCGAGTTAATTGGACCGCACGTTAAAATTCTTCCATACAAAATTTGACACCCCGAATCTCCATTTAGGGTAGCTTAGAATTCCAAAAAATGACGAATTTTATAAATCAGTTTTTGTGCCAAGTTTCAAGTTCTATACATTTTTTTTTTGAGTTATTCTAGCCACTCACTTAAAATCCCCTTAAAAATCGAAGTCTGGGTCAATTCAAAGTTTGAAGTTTGTTGTTTGAAGTTTGGGTCGTCAAAAGTATTAATACTGAGTTTCGAGTTAATCGGACCACGCGTTAAAATTCTTCCACAGAAACTTTAACACCCCTAAACCCCCTTTGAGGGGTAGTTTTGATAAACGAATAATGATAAACTTTATTAGTTGCTTAGGCAAGTATTCTTGCCAAGTATCAAGTTTATTAATTAAATGAATAAGATTTTTCATATAAACTGTACCCCATTTTTCACCCCCACAGGGGTGGAATTTATAAAAATCGTTTGGGATGTGTTCATTACTTGACTCAAAGATTATTTATACCAATTTTCGAGTTAATCAAGTCACGCAGTAAAATCCTCCCCTGTAAAATTAACTACCCCTTTTCACACAGTTAGGCGTAGATTTTCGAAAAACACAGATACACATTATTCTTTATTTTTGGTCTTAAGTATAAATACTGAGTTTCGAGTTAATCGGACCACGCGTAAAAATTCTTCCATACAAATTTTGACACCCCCCAATCCTCATTTAGGGGGTAGTTTAGAAAAACAAAAAATGCCAACCTTCATAATTTACTTAGATAAGTATTCGTGCCAAGTTTCAAGTTAATCGGACCGCGCGTTAAAATTCTTCCATACAAATTTTGACACCCCCCAATCCCCCTTTAGGGGGTAGTTTAGAAAAACAAAAAATGTCAATCTTTATAATTTACTTAGATAAATATTCGTGCCAAGTTTCAAGTTTATTAACTCAAGGAATAAGATTTTTCATACAAACAAAATCCCCCCTTTTCACCCCCTTAAAGGTTGAATTTCCAAAAACCCCTTCTTAGTGCTCCCCTACATTATAAAAGGAAGCTGTGTGCAAAATTTCACATTCCTAGTCCCAGTAGTTTCGGCTGTGCGTTGATATGTCAGTCAGTCAGTCAGTCAGTCAGTCAGTCAGTTTCTCCTTTTATATATATAGATCATTATCAATAACATCGATTGCTGAATGCAAGGTGGGTCAAAAGTAATGTCATAATGTGAATTGGCTGCTATTTGGTTGGAAATAAAAAATATTGGGCTCTGTTTTCACAGAAAGTTTATTTGAAGATGTAGAATTTATGACATTAAGTCAAAAATGATATCGGTCCGAAATCCACCTTCTGAGTTGATTCGCATTTGTACTCGTTTTATGGCATTTTGAATTGTTGCTAGCAAACCATCCTCTAAATTGGTGAATTCTTCTTCAATGTTGGCTTTTAAAACTAACGAGTTTCGTGGTTTGTTCTAGTAAACGCAAGATTTCAAACAGCCTCAAAGAAAAAAATGTGGCGCCGTCAGATCTGGCGATCTGGCCGACTAGTTCAAATTGCCGAAACGACAGATCACACGGCCCCGAAATTCGTGTTTCAAAATCTTCATCGTTGCATGAGCTGAGTGGCTGTGTGTATCGCTCCATTGCATTGTCAACTAATTCTCTGTCTGTCTCAACATACTCGTATGTATCAATCACATTGACATTATAACGCCATTAGCAAAAATTATGGCATATTCACATTATGACATTACTCTTGCACCTCCTTGTATATGACGGCGCAGCAAGTGCCGCCGTCTAGTTTTGTTACGAAGTTACTAGAATCACCGAAGAGGTCGGATAACACTGGCTAATTACTGTCACTCTAGCAGAGCGTCGCATTGATGGTTGAGTGGCGGTTATTTTCTGATGACATAAATGATGTTAGGGGAGCCGCTGTCGTACCACGTCCACGACGAACTACTATGTATATTCCGGCACAGTCCTGAAGGTCAATTCCCGTAATTAAACATATTTAAAATCTGGTCGCAGCCTCATCTCAGCGACAATCAATGTCAAAAACTTGTCAAAAATGTAGGGAAATTAGAGGTATTTTTGACAGATTGAGACTGAGATCAGACTGTGAACGTTCTTAAAATTACGGGAACTGCCCCTCTGATGATATTCAGGCTATTGAACCACTAATACGATGACGACTTCTGGCAAAGGCTATCCTGCGCCGTTATAAACATAATCACTACGAAACTGAACTGGTGATTTGTGATTATTAAAGACGAAGAAGATGATGATGTTGGATTCTTACTTAAACACAGCTGTGAAGCTGTAACTCCACAATGAATGAATGAAATTATATAATAAAATTATATGAACACTTACTTTAAAGTGGGCGCCAGACATGATGAACATTTTTGTAGTTTTGTTGATATCATTACTGTCCACTATGTCTGTTATTCTTTTAAATGTCATAGCACTAAGCTGTAAGATTCATAGGTAGGATTATTCATACATCAAAGATAATATCACGCCTTATTCCCCAAAGGGTTAGGCAGAAGTGTGCCATCTTTAAGTCCCATGTAATAGGAGGCGCGCTTATTGCCCTCAACCAGACACATATCTAGACTCAGGGCTGCTACTCCAGATAGAATTTCTTCAACCCAATAACACTGCCCCACGCGGGAATCTAAACCAGGACCTCATGCTCAGCAGTAGCGCTTGCGACCACTAGATCATGGCCATGGCCCATGGATATGAACAACTAACAAACACGATCAAAAATGTACGGAACAGCTGTTTTGGTGCTCTGTTAAAAATTTTATATGTTTTCACGAAGAACAATATTATATAATATTATATTCACTCACCAAATTATTGATGTGTGCAATAGCTGCTTTAGGATAATTGAAACCAACTTTTTCTACTTGTACTCCATCAATTTCAGAGGAATTTTGATAAAACTTTGGATCTACATTATTTGTGTAATTCACGTATATTCTGTTGGTGACCGTCAGGTCCAGTACTCTCATCATCTTTATGTATGGTGCGATATTTGGGTAACACTTACTTAGCTGAAGAACAAAGTAGGTACCTATGTACTACATAGTAATAGTAATAGCACAGTATTTTTATCTCACGATGTGACGCGCGATTTACTTGTGTTTACCAAGTGTACAAACACGCTAAGATTGTGTGTGTATGAAAGAAATAAGTAGTAAATAAAAATGAAAAAACATTGATCTGAACTGCTTTATACAGTTCCATATGGGCCTAACGTTCAAAACAGTATTTTTCACTGATCCGAAAATCAAAGCTTGAGGCAAAATGTTACCGTCATGACAGTAAACTTTAACCTTTCGGTTCCCTACAAAATGGTTGAGCTGAGATGGTGCTGATTCATGCGTCATGTTCGTGAACGGACGCCGTCGGTTGAGACTGGTCATCTCTTAACTGCCAAGGCTTATTTTTAATTTTATTTCTTGTATTGTTTCTTCATTTGTGTGTTTTTTTTTACATTGTTCTCACATATAGAAGCAACAAGAATAATGTACTCAGGATTTTGTAATATCTGATTTAAAAGAGTGTCCATGGAGTTTCTTGCCCGTTCTTCTCCATAGAGATCTACGCTTTGGAATGGGCGACTAGCTTTAACTTTCTGACTAACTAACCGACTACTTAATTTTGACAATTCAAAAGTGCCTGTAATGGTTTAATTGAAATAAATGCTTTGAGTTTGAGTTTAATTAGCTAAAAGGTCACAAAATAACTGTTTTATTCATTTGGTGATATCGTTCCTTTTTTTGTTGTTTTTTTTTTTTCCAGTAAATAGTACGTTCAATCATTAAAAGTTACTGTTTTGTCTATCACTGTTTTACAAACATTTCTTCTTACTGTATAAAGTCATTAAATTTTTTTTTCTTTGTACTGTGTAAGCGGAGGAGTCTCGGTACCGCCCGACACACTGGCGGAAGTGTGTGTGTGTGTGTGTGTTACGTGCAGACGCTACTCGTCTTCACGCACACATTCATAGCGTGTTTCTACACTTGGTTACTGCTTGTAAAGTGCGCGTCGCTTCGTGAGATAAAAAGGGTTGTCCCATAGCGCTCCAAAATAAAATAAGTAGACTCGGCATAAAAGGCAAACCAAAATGTGTGTTATACAAAAATATAAATATCAGTAGTATTTTTTTACCGTGGATTCATCTCGTCATCATCTCGTGTCAAAAATGCTCAAGGCTATTTCGAACTTTATGGTCTGATTATGACTGAATAAACATATTTGATACTTATGCATTTTTTTATGATACTTTATAATATAATGTTTCATGCTTAATTTATTTTTTTGCTAACTCTACTCAACATTTCTTGGAGCGCAGTGGAATCAATGTATGAACATTAAAATTATGAGAACAATGGGTTTTGGAGCGCAGTGGAAAAGCCCGATAAAAATACTTTAATATTATTTTATTTGACACAAAAAATTACACAGATACAGGTGACACTTAGTTTACGAGTAGATAGCGGTTACAACAGTGTTATAACATGTCCATGTTCCTAGTTAGACCAACACAGTATTTTTCTTTGATAGCATTTCCATCATCTTAGTACAAGACACTTCGAGCTGCGCGTGCTCCGTGTGTTTACGCTTTGGCTGAGTTAAATTTATTAACACCTATGCTACTCTTTTTTTTTAAACCTGTAACTGTGCGTCAATTAAAATGTTTTATTTTTAAATTCAATATTTTTCATGTAAGTGAATTTTATGTCTTACGGGAAATAAAGATACCGCGTGGAAAAAGGACGGCGTGTCATAATGATTGGGAAGCTTTAACATGTCACTCGCAATTCTGATAGATTACTTACAGCGATTTCATCTTTGTATCCTAGAAGTAACAACAGCTCTTGTTTGGTATCACCCGTGGCTACCGTCGCTAGCTTGCAAAGTGCAAGGCGCACCAGATACTCCGAAGCTACTACGTTTTGATTCGGTGTCACATTTATTAGGCTCTAAAACAACAAACTTTTTAATAACTTACTAGAAATTGACATGCTTATGAATTTATTATATCCGATTAAAAACAAAAATAATAAAAATAAAATTACCAAAACTAGTTTTTCGCTTAAACTATTAAATTGTATTTCACTATACACCGTTGATAATATAAAGCTAAATATTAAAATTCTAAAATACTTGGACTGATACATGATACATTAGACTGATTTTAAGAAAATAAGAAAAAAACTGCGCACATTTTGTAGGATATAACTGCACCTAGAACCTAATTAATTAAGAAACGGATTTTATGGGGTCATAAAATAATTAATTTTCTTTTTATGTGGTTTGACTCTTACGATAAACATAATGGCATGGGTTGGTTGAAATTAGTGTCAACTAATAATAAAGGACGATCACAGCTGGTATGTTGGATTAGATTTCTGTGAGACTGCCTTTGTCTGTACCTTTATTAAATACTAGCTTCAGCCCGCGACTTCGTTCGCGTGAAATTTCTTGTTTCCCCCGAGCCACCCCGTCGTATCGCATCACCCGCCCGCGCTATCACTTAACGTTCTTTTTTACTTTTTTTCTTTTTGCTCGGCTCCTAAGGGTCATAGCGTGATGTTAAATAGCCTATAGCCTTCCTCAAGAATTGGGCTATCAAATGCAAGAAGAATTTTTCAAATCCGACTGGTAGTTCCAGAGATTACCCCCTACATACAAACTTACAAACTTACAAACATACAAACTTACAAATTTTACCTCTTTATAATATTAGTATAGACATATTTATTCTGTTCCTTTTTCTTGACTGTAATAAATCTAATGAAGAGATCCGCAGGAGAACGAAGGTCACCGACATAGCCCGAAGAATTACCACACTTAAGAGGCAGTGGGCAGGGGTACATTGCTCGCAGAACAGATGGCCGATGGGGCCGAAAGGTTCTGGAGTGGCGACCGCGTACCGGAAGACGTAGCGTTGGAAGGCCTCCCACAAGGTGGACTGATCACCTTGTGAACGCCGGAGGAATCCGCTGGATGCGGGAAGCACAGAACCGGTTGAAGTGGAGGTGCTTGCCGTTTTCGGCTGAGATGATGATGAGGACGATGAATACCTAAATCTAATAAACGGCTCAATAAATTCTTAAAATATCATCTGTAAACCATAATAATCATACTCAGCCTATAATGTTCCCACTGCAGGGATACAGGCCTCCAGTCTTTGAGAGGGAGGGCTGTAATCTACAACGCGGACCCAGTGCGCTGTAAATAAACGACACAAAATCATAGTTGCTACAACATTTTTCACAAAACAATTTGGATGATCAATCTAGGTTAGTCTATGCAGAATCTGGTTCTCAAAGAGTGAGGCGTAGATAAGCTGGTGAGAATCTAAAGCGAAGAGATAATGTAACCGAGGTTCCCGTAGGACGGGCCGCTTTGACGGGTGAATCGAATAAGTCGTCGGCAGAGAGAATAGTAATAAAATTGAACCGAGCGCCTGCCCAGATGTAGCTATGGATTTATCGCCAGCTAAACTTTGAGGCATACTGGTTGCAACAGTATTTTAAAATATTTTTTTAAGAAAATTGTGGTACTACATAATTAATAAATAATACATTATTAAATATTTTCAGTCGCGTTGTAACTATCTCTAATATCAATAGGTGGGTAATTAATAAAATAATACGTAAAATAAAAAAGCCTTTAATTTCTTTCCTTATACATAATTTTCATTTTTTTTGTTTCCTTTCATATTTTTAGTTGTATTTTTAGTGTGCTTTTAGTTTCATTTATATATATATTTTATTTTTAGTTTGTCTTGTGCTCTTTAGCTCTAGTTTGGGCTTTACTGATCTCGTCTTCACAATGTGTCTGTGGTCTTCCTCTGTTTATTTTTCCTTGTGAGCCTCTCCAGTGTTGCTTTTACAGTCCATCTCTGGTACGTAAGCCGCACTACGGTATGTAATTATGTCTTTAAAATAAATTTCTAATTTTAATTTTTTTTTCTTGCTCTATCGTGAGTATATCCCTGAAAAGAAAATGAAAAGGTATGTTCACTTTTACGAAAAGTTAGTGTTTTTTTAACCTCTTCGATTTCTCTTATATTTAATGGCATCTGTCAATAATGTTGCTATAAAGAGGGCTTTTATTAGCGTTCATAAGACAATTCTGGGTGCAGCTTTCAAGTGTAATCACAGTATTTTATTGTGAGATTCTATAGGTCATGGTTTGTCACGCAACAATAAATTAAGGTATAAACCGTCCATGAAACACAAGCAAGGTGTCAAAAACTTTACATATAGGTACTCGTGAATTTATTATTGTTTCTTTCAATTCCTTCCACCCGGTGTGCCTCAGTCTTCTCAGGTCGTCTCCGCTCGCTCGCTTACACATTCGTCGGGCTGCATCCAATATGTTTCCTAGCATATTGTCTTTAACAGCTCCATTATACCGACGATAGATTGTGCGGAAACCTTCGCTTCTGCCGCCGCCTCCCAACATATTGCGACGAAAGAAATCTTTTTCCACATCCTCGATGAATATTTTTGTTTGCTTACGTACCGCGTATAAGGGAAATGAATAATGAAGACGTATTTGTCGTTCAAGTATTGGATGGATTTGTTAGCCGGGAATAGATGGTTCTGTGTGTACAGGCTGTCTGCATTTCAACATACTGTGAGCAAAAGGCACAAATAGGCCTGCAACAGTAAAGATTACCGCCTGACAATATTGCTGTTGCATTACGGAATTCATCAGGACGAGCTGTGATCGGGCGCACAGATTGGGGACTCTGTCCGCCCACTAAGTGACCCCAGGGAAGACGGTGGCACAGTGGTCACGTGCTGCCGTGCATAGCGAGGCTCAGGGGAGGCCTCTTTACAGTCTCCCACGGGATGTGACTTACAGGCGTTGCACGGGGGGGTTTCGGAATTGGTCTTTTAAGAGGAACCGGGACCACCCCTATGTGCTGATGGTGATCACCAGGGTGGTTTTAGTCAGGTAAAAATCCCACACTCCCCGACCTCCCTCCTCGGAGGTCGGGTCCCTTATGAAGGTTTCCCCCCGAAAAAAAAGGACGAGCTGTGATACACATTTGTACCAGATCGTCCCAGAGAGGGATTGATAAACCTTTTACCAGGTTTTTTTACAATTTATTCGTTTCATCAAGATTAACTATATTTCTTCAGTCAGACATGATGCGATTTGTACACGTTTAAATACATCGGTTTCTCTCAGATGCCTGCATTTTTTTGCAATCAAGGAGAGAGTTTTATCCAGATGAGCTCCAGCTTCCCGTCTAATACCTACTTACAAAAACAAACCACTAAGTGAGAACCGACAGTGTCAATAGAACAGCTCAAATATTTTCCTTCAGAATAAAGTAGGTAAATACCCTTTAAAACCATAACCCACGAGGTTTCATCTGGGAGCCGCGCTACCATATAATTGAATGAATATTCACGTTTCTTAATCAATAGAGGCATTACTACCGAGGTCCCACAGAAGCAACCAGCCGCCTGTGAAATTGGACTAGTATAGACCGGGATAGATGTATGCAATGTGGGCTAGAGAGAAAGGGACGTGTATAGCGGAGCGAGCTTTTATAAATCATTTTTCCTGGCACGGAAGAGATTTAGGCTGGTTGCATGGTTTAGATTTATATTGGGTGTTTTGTCACTTAACGTCATTGTTATGCTGAAGTAATAGACGGTTTGTTAGAATTGTTCATAAAATTGGAAAAACTTTAAAAAGTGTTATTACATGTCTTCCAAAATCCTTAAGTATACAATTTGCATAGGCAAATACTGTTTCTACAAAATATTTACTATCGATATTGCAGACAAATAATCCTGCAATATTGTTTCAAAATGCTATGAAAGACCTTTACCGACTACTTGTAACTTTAGATCGCGGGAACCAACAAACTCAGTCGCAAACGTCCAACAACCCTTAGTTGATAAAACGCTGAATCGCGATTATTTCTCTTTGCGTTTAGTTAATCAATTATTCTAATGTTGTTGGCGGAGACGTGTGCACGTTTGTGGCTTAATATTTTTACGTAACGAACGTCGCATAAATCCTATTATCATTTACACAGATGTCTTGTATGTAACTGGATAAATAAATCAAAGGAAAAATTAGGGAAGTTGTACAATATATGAATGCTTAAGATTATGCAATGCCTATTTTTTATTAGTCTACACTGTCCCACTGAGCTGATCAAAGGACTCCTCCAAATTTTTCCAAGCATCCAGTCTAAAGCCATCTCGATTCAACCCTTTTGGTATTTGTCTAGGTCGTCTCGTCACCTGAACCAATTACCCAAAAAAAAAAAAATCACTTAAAAGAAAAATCCTTTAAAAGATTCCCACCTCTACATAAACGATAACCAAATCCTTCATTCATTAAAAACGCAATCGGCAATCGTTAAAAAAAAATCGTAGAATTCAGTTGGTGACGTCTAAAATGAGTCACGAGGGCAGCGTCCAATCGGGATCGTCCAATCAATCTCGTAGCGTCCGATCACCTGAAAAAAGTAAAGGAAGATCGTCGATAACCCAACGGTCGCTTGCTAATAAGTTTGCGCACTCTTCCATAGCAGAACGAAATTGGAGCAATTCCCTTTTAAAATTCGCAATTGGTCGATCGTGAGGGATTTTTTCGCTTTTATTCGCGTTTTTCTGTATCTCATGGTGTATTTTTTTGGCGTTTATTGTGCATATTGTTTTCAAAGTGCTTTTTTTGCTGTTTAAGAAGATTTTTGTAAGAGAAACAGAATGAATTATGCACGTTGACATGACAGTCCTATGACACCTATCGATCATGGTTGTTTAAATCACCAGTTCGGTTGTCCAGGCAGTTAGTGACTGGATAGTTGTCGGGAGCAATGCATAATCAGCCTATAATGTTCCAACTGTGTATAGGCCTCCTCGCTGTGGAAGGGAGTGGGCCGTATCCCACCACACGGGCCCAGTGCGGGTTGGTACATGGCACATGTTTTCCGTCCGGTTTCCTCTCGATGTTTTCCTTCACAGTTTTGATAGCAGGGGTGATGAAATTATGTACACAAAGTAAAGCGCCTGCCTGGGTTTGCACCATGACATACGACTCGTAACTCGCGGCCGTTAGGTACCTCTGGGCCACCAGTGCTCCTGCAAACGCTCCTAGAGCAATGCAAATGTTTTAAATAAAAAAAAAAAAACGGGTTTTAACAAGTTTCAAGTAACGCCTAGGATGTCTTCAGAGTTAAACTAAGAAATAAACGGCTAGACCCTTCCTTAACAAGATTCCACGAAACTCCACCTACCGTAAAAAGATTATAACCAACCATAACAACAACAACACGGTTTCCCAAAAAAAGTAAATACGTACCAAACAAGAGACGGTCTTAATTCCACACCATACATTTTCCATCGAAGCCAATACAGTCCCGAAGATAAAGTCGCCATTCGAGCGAAAAGATACGAACAGGGAATTTACAAAGAGAAGCCAAGGGGACCGGCTAAGCCCCTTTCGGACGCCAATAGATTTATTGTTTAAGATCGGCGACCGGACAACTGTGTATTATATACTGAGACGATACGCGTCGGCCCGCGATGTCACAAGCTCAGGTTTTAAAAGAATATATTTTTATATGATGTTTATTTTTATTCGCGGTAAGCTGACGTGAGAGTTCTTACAAAGGAACTCTTATCCGTAAGATGTGAAGGTGAATTTGGCAATTAATTGTTGGCAATTTGTAGGAAAAGGAACTCCTTTTTCTTCCGGAAACGTATCATAATATTATCATCGATAAGGTTCTAAAATTCTTTTCAAAAACACTTTAGAAAAGTTTTAATAAATCCTTCATACACTTCACACCATCTCACTCCTCAAAGTTAACTACCACAACTATCTTCGAACTACAAGAAACACAATCAACTCACAAATTGCTTTGCAAAACCTTAATGCCAATATTATGATGCTTAACTCCCAGCATTATTATGTTGGCTACATGATCCACGCGCCTCGCCCGGGACAGTTGGGCGTGTATTGAAATTCAAATCGTCTTGAACATGGCCGGTGATAATGCAAAGTCCACAGAGGCTATTGCTACAGTATATCAATGAGAGAGAAGTATTCCAGTAAGAGGATTTCAGATTTGCACTCGTGTTTGGAATTTTGTGCATAAAATAAACATGCGTTAGTTATCTGTGGTTAGATTTGTTGGATTTTGCGAATGGCCATTTTTAAAAGGTTTACATTCGAGGAAGGGCAATTGGCTCTTATTTAAATGTTATTTTCAAGATTCTCGATGCTCAGACTGCCTCTTGTCGACATTAAACTAAAATGTCTGGATGGCAGCAGCATCCAGTTGAAAGAAAAAGCTGTTCATAGGTCTGTTAATTAAGGAAATGGTAGGGTACTTCTAAGATAAAGGTCACCAAGTGAATTGACAACGTAGACTTCTTACACATAAGAACATAACTATTTCTGTTATTGACTAACGTACCTTGTCAATTATTTCCTGTCATTCCCAGATTAGAAGACTCTATTCCTTTCATAAAAACATCAATACATTATTTTCTGTGTGTATAAACTATTTTGCTGTCGATTCCCCATTACGCGTACACACCTACACGGACAGCACAATGTAATGAACTCAACATAATACGCGTGCATCGGACACTGAATGGCCGAGGGGCTGGCCATCAATGGCGAAGTGAAACGCCAGCTAATGGTAATGGTCGTTTCATATACAAATGGATCTTTTACTAAAACTGACAGGGGAGGAGATACATTTTATTTTCCGCAATCGGGGAGGATGAAAAGATGTCTGTGTCTGTGCATCAGTAAAACGGGAAACATTAGTATTGGATTTTTTTGAGCGTATTCAATGAATTAATTAATCCGCGCTGAGCTGGGGTGAAAGAAAGACCTATAGTCATATAGTTATACGTTCCTTTGGCTTACACTCCGTGCATGTTGTGAGTCGAGGGAAATGCGTCATTGTGTTTCTGACAATATTTATGTGCCGTTGTAAAAACTACAGGCTCAGCGTTTTGTATTTGTGACGAGTTTTGCTTACGCTGCGAATACTAAGCCCTTAGGTCAGTCATCTTCATAATATCAAAGTTGTGACGGACTAAGTACGAACTTAGTGTATTTCGTAATTCCCATACGGTTAGTTTAGTTGCTGTTCAGGCTGAAAACGCCGACCGCACACTTTTATTATAATCACTAAAACGGATAAACGGTTTATCCGTTTTAGTGATTATAATAAAACTAAACAATGTAAAACTACCGTTTGTAATAATATTAATGTATAATCTTGTGGAGCACAAATTAACATGCTTATTTTCTGCATTTTCATTCTAAAATAAAAGAAATAACCAAACAAATGATGAGGGCGCCACTGTGCGGTCGGCGCTGCCTTAATTAATTTAAAGGAAGGCAAAGAAAGAAAAATTGGTTATTCTGCACTATCAAGAATTTCTTTTTTCAAAATACAACTGCGCTGGAATCATCATCATCATCAACATTTCAGTCAACAGACATCCACTGCTGGACATAGGCCTCCCCCAAGCACCGCCACTTCGACCGGTTGTGTGCTTCTTAAATCCAGCGGATTCCTGCGGCTTGAACTGGAATACGAAAAAGCAATATAAAGTAATAAAAAGGTATGAGCAAGAAAGAAAAAACGTAATATTAATAACCCCATAATACATCTGCTCATTTTTCATGAGCTCGACAAATTAATGCGTAATATCCCGTGGTATGAGATGAAATCTTTTTTCATTCGAGATTGAACAGATTATTCAATGCAATTGAAAGATTCTTCATCTTAAGAGGTCACCAATCTTTTTAATAAAATCATTTGGAATGTGAATCGAATTATATTTCTGTGATATTATAATGTCGAGGTGCATTGAATGAATTATTGTTATGAGCGCCCATTAGTTACGTTAATTCGGTGGTTTGGTTAATAAAACAGTAATAATGTAGGCATGAGTGCATTCTTTGGAGTTATAGAGGTAATTTTGTTTGTTTTAATGATGAATCGATTAATTAGTGACCGATATTGGAAATTAAAGGCTTAAAAGCGATTTTATAACGCAAAGTTGGTTTGTTTTTGTATGCGATTATTACAGAGGCATACTTATTTAACCATAGCATAACATTGGTTCATCAAGAATTTTTAATTTGATCAGCGGTAAGGCAGCAACACACTACAACAGCAATGGCTTTTATTTTGACAGTTCAATAACATTCATTGCGTTATTTTCGCTGTTGAGCAAACAACATTTTCGAACATATGAAGCAATGGATTAGCAATGTCCTTCAAAATGATTCAGATTGTGAATATAAGTGTGTTACGCAATTAGGGTGCAGGGTTTATATTCAAATAATCATATTTCAATTATAATATCAATTACCGTCTATAATATCTTCTCAATATAAAAAAGTACATTCATATCCAGAATTCACTGTCTACGATCTACGATACTCGCATATACCGAATTTAACATTTTAATCGCCCCGTCTTTGTAATTAAACACTTAAACAAAATTTACAAATTCACGGCAGTCTTATAAATATTAATACTTATTAAGCAAAAGTATCCTGTTTAATATGTAAAAAAGAAATTGAAAAGATAAATGGAAAAGTAAATTTTCCTAAACCAGAGTGGAAATCTTAATCGCGAAGTTTATGAAGTATAAAACGGAAAATATTCAAGAAATAAGTTTTTTTTTTCTCTTCTTGGGAATTCTCGATTCGGTCTTACATTTCGATTTAACAAGTTATCACAATTTACATGATGAATGTTAATCATTACGCGCAAATAAACCGGGAAATGCTTTTAAAACTTACTGGAATTTTCTTCAAGAGTTTTCTACGTTTTAATTTTGAGTGTCGCTTTGGGTATTATTTCTAATATCTGCGGCTTTATTTGTTTTGACATCTGAATGCTTTTTATAAGTTTGAGTTTCTTCTTGTGAGATGGAAAGTTGGTTTTGTAATTAGATGGAAGCATCAGATCGTAATTATTAAGGTTAGCTATAGTAATGGATTTTGTAACTGTCACTTTTTTATTTTTGTTTGTGTTTATTAATTTAGATAGGAACATTTGTATGTTCATAGCGTCAAACTAAATTGTACATGTTTGCATGTGTGAACAAGAGTTTCAAAACAATATTAAAATGTAAATTGTTAGCAAAGCACATTTTGCTTGTCATGTTCATGATGGGTGAGAGCACCAGTTGTTTGCAAACCAATATGTCGTCCTGAAAAATACTCGCCAGCAAAACATCATCTGCCTGCCTTTTTCCAACTGGAATCCCTTCTTTTCGCATAATGTTCTTTGTCCTAATGTACTTCGGCATAACGATTTTGGCACAATTTGTTTTGGCATAATAATACTTCGGCATAATTTTTTTAGGCATACATTTTATGTTGGCATAATCATCTTAAAGACTAATTTGTTTTGGCATAAATTTGATTCGCATAACGTTAGTAGGCCTAATGACTATTAGCATAACGTTAGTAGGCCTAATGACTATTAGCATAATAATATTTAGGCATACAATTAATATAATTTATACATAACATTATGTAACTTAAAATATTTTTTAATCGCGAGATAACTTTTATCTGAAGAATATATTAGATGTTTTGACAGTTTTTGTATAAAAAAATATGTCAATCAGTTAACTTCTATTATGAGAAATAAATATGGCGGTTATTCCTCAGATAGAAGTTAACTGATTGAAACGGGAACACCCAAATACTCCGAAATATTTTATACCAAATTTCGATGTTCCGATTTTCAAAAGTCCGAATTTCATAATACCTAAGAATCATAATGTCTATTATTAAAAATCACGAAATTTATTTTACCGAAAGTCATAAATGCGACTTGTTTGTTTTCCGATTTTCATATATTCGAAGAATCAAATGCTCGATGGGTTCGCGGTCCGAAAAACGACATTCCGATTTTCAAATCTCCGAATTATTTCCGTTACCGTTACCGCACCCGAACTCAACGAACGCAATAGACGACGCAGGATGCAAGAGCGAGCAAAGGGCACCCCGGGGTTCGGTTTGGTTAGGTTACTTTAAACCCTTTACACAGAAATAGGGGCCCCGCGAAGCGGGGCTCCGTCGACATAGGATGCAACAGCGAGCGCTTGAATGCTGCATGCTGCATGCTTGCTTGCATGCTGTATGCTTGCTTGCTTCATGCTTCCTACAGCGAAAAAATAAAAATATGTTTTAATATCATTATGCGTAAATAAATTTATGCTTTAGGATATTATGCTTAAAAAAGTTATGCTTTAGAACTTTATGCTTAATAAATTTATGCTTTACAATATTATGCTTAATCATTATTATGGTTAGGGAAATTATGCTTAAAAAAATTATGCGTAAGCTGTTATGCGTAATTATATTATGCGAAAATATAATTATGCCAAACAAAATTATGCTAAGTTATATTAGGTCTTAAAATTTTATGCAAATGGATAGGGAACCTTTCCAACTATGTTTGGGCTGCCTTCCAGTCAAACCGGATGCAGCTGAATACCAGTATTTTACTCACCAGTAAACATAGATATAAAAATTTACATACGTCCCTAAATAAGTAATTTGTCGAGTAATTCTACCAGATACTACTGGTATCGTTCCTTCTAGTTTTTTACTTGCTAATTATTGTCAAACAGCCTTTCAACTTTTTTTTTAAATGTAATTCACTGTATTCACAGCACATAAAAAACGCACTATCAACGCCCATATTTCGGCGTGGCGCCCTAATTCCGAGCAATATTTATTCTGTTGATACATCGCGTGGGGCGGAAATAGCGGCAATGTCAATATCCGGCACACCAGCACACGCGTCCAGCTGCCTGTGTTACACGTAGTTATTTAAGGAAATATCCAGTTAAAAGTATTCGTTTTCGGTGGGAACTAGCTTTTAAAAGTAATGGTGTATAGTTAAAAAAAGAAAGACTTGTCGTTGCACTGTCATTGTGATGCAAAGCCTGAGGAGAAATAACTGTGAAATGACTATACTTCCATTATTGTCTACAATTGTTTTGCGGTGGTAGGGTTAACGTCCGCTTGGTTTGAGACCACCCTCCCACCGGAGTCCGGCGTCAAGCAGCCTGCAGTGTTTCGTCGATGCGTGGGAGTTCCAGTGCCGTAGGCATCTTCTGGGCACGCTCGTTCCATCTTAAACCTCATCCATCGCTTTCCATCAGGCGCGATCGAGGTCAAGAGCGGGCCCATTCAGCAATAAAAAAAATTACTGAAAATCTAATAAAGCAAGATATGATGTAATGATGCATTCCTTTCTCAGTACACAGTCTTCAACAACAGTACTTAAATTAACAAAGTCAAATAAAGTCGCTATTCCTGTCAGTGTGTGTGCCCTCTTAATTCTCCTAAACTACACAAAGGATTTTGATGCGATTTTCACTATTATTCAGAGAATTTTCATTTCTTTTTATTACATTTTAGTTCAACACTCACACAACACACTATAAAAAAATATTGGTATTCAGCTGCATCCGGTTAGACTGGAACCCGACCCCAACATAGTTGGGAAAAGGCTAGGCAGATGACTCATAGGTGAAGATACTTAGGACCACAAATCACTAAGTACGTTTAGCGCTAAACGAATTTAAATCGTCGTTCTATTTCTGTCAATCGTTTGAAGATGATAGAGACTGAATGATGTTTTAAATGTGACGGCCGTCATGAAAACCTGTCATGTTCACCAGTATTTGACAGGTGTCAAAAAAACGCTCTGAATTTGGACATTATGGTCTGATCGTTCACCGCTTTCTTAGAATACCAAAGCTGTAGTGATGAATGGTGCAAACGGGCCTTTGTATTTATTATGCTACGAAAGCAGGTTAAACAATTAATATTTCGACATACGAACTTAGCATGAAACAGCTCAAATACCGACATAACGGCACATACTCTCAGATGCTACCTAAAGCCGTTTATACCGATCCAGGTCGTTCCTACAATAGCCAGTTAGGCTTTCGGTGGCAGAGCAATTTGCATATTGAGAGGCTCCGTGGCGCCCCCTCCGTGCACACAATGGCCGATGATTCGATGACGGAGCCGATGATTTGATGATTGGTAACCTATTAACGTATGCAATGCGTTTGTTACAAGTGAATACTGATTGATTGATTGATAGGGTTGAGTTTTTAATTGATATTTTATTGTTTTAATTTTGTTATGGTTTATTTTTGTGTAATTTTTTTTGCTTATGAGTGGGGTGCCATTATGTGCCAGCATTGCTGCATTGCTGTGTTTAGCATCATTCTGCACTCGATAGCCGCTCGGGCAGATAGTCCGCTTGTGTGGGCTCTAGCCGATTGAACCAGATCTGTTTTAGTTATTAAGTACTAACATAGGCTATGTAAGTTTGTTACTAACACAATGGAACTCATAAGTAGTCTGAACAAATAAATGATTATTATTTATTTATTTGTTATTGATTTGAACATAATGTGAAATTGAGTTGGGTTTGGAGGTAGCACATCAAGCTACCCGAAACTGTCAAATTTTCCCAATCAAATTTAAACCTTATAATTTAGCAATAAAGTTGAAAATCTATTAAAGAAATTTGACAGATTGTAGTAGCTTGATGTGCTGGCGTCTGTACCTACGTATTCTCATACCGAATCATGATAATATTCAATGAATATTTTGCTCACCGTCGATGTTCATAATTCCTATTTATGGTTTGTTTCGGCACGTCTGGAGAAGTCTTGGTTATCGTATCTGACAAATAACTACATAGATAGTGCCTAACAAGATAGGTACTATAGCACTGACTGACTGTCATTGCATTTTCTTTGCTCCTGTTTCATGTTTGTTATTATGTATATATTTATATAGATTAATAGTACTTTATGTATGTATTTATTGTATTGTGTAAATGGTACACCACAGACTACCTACAGTATTTGTCTGTCCTTCCCGTTTTTAATCCATCCAAAGGTTGTCTTTAAAAGATCGCTCTTAGCGATAAGACCGCCCATTGTGTCACCCATTGTAAAGTTTTCTATATTTATGTCTGTAATTTATATGGTGTACATAATAAAGAGTATTCTATTCTATTCTATTCTTGTCATAAATGGACTTGTGGTTTTTTTTTACATAATAAAACAGTGTTTATTTAATCAACAAAATTAAAACAAATTAGTATCAAAATTATCTACCACAAATATATCAGATGAAACTATGCGTTATTAGTTAGCTCGGTTGATTCCCAACGCCGGTAGATAAGGAAATTGCTCTCATGGGCTCTGTTATACCATTTCAGTGTTATCAACAGTATATGCACGTAATACTGTGGTGGGAATTATTGTTCATATTTGCAGCTAGTTTTGTTTTGCTAGGTTAGATTTATGGTAAAACTAGCTGCGCCCTGCGGTTTCACCCGCATAAGATTCGATCCCATGGGAATATCGGGATAAAAACTATCCTATGTCCTTTCCCGGGACTCAAACTATCTCTACACCAAATTTCATCTAAATCGGTTCAGTGGTTTAGGCGTGAAGAGGTACATAACATATAAACACACACACACACTCACAAACTTTCGCCTTTATAATATTAGTGTGACTAGCTGTTACCCGTGACTTCGTCCGCGTAGAATTTAACAAAAAAGTTATTGTTCCGTTCGCAGAGTTTACGATTTTAATTTTTTTTTCGTGGGACACTCTTTTTTTTCTAAAATAAAAGTAGCCTAAGTTAATTATTACATGAGCTATCTGCCAGTGAAAGTCCAATCCAAATCGGTTCAGCCGTTTCAGAGATTTGCCGGAACAAACAGACAGACAGACAGACCAAAATTTTAAAATAATATATTTTAGTCTATGTACCGTGTATAAATTCATATGCATTTAGTAAAAAGCAGTTATTTTAATATTACAAACAGACACTCCAATCTTAATTATGTGTATGTATGTATAGAAGATATGGTCTTCCAATTAGGGTAATTATGGATGAGAGCAACCAGAAGGCGAAATGGTGCAATCAAGAGCATAAATACGTTAAAATTAAAATACCGCACGGTTCAAAAGATATTTTCTCCTGAAGTCTTGAATATTGTGTTACGAACATAATATTTTCGCAATCATACAATTGCGAAAGTCTATCTTTTATCAAAGTTGCAATCTTTATTTCATGAGGATATCTTTTTTGAATTTTTCAAAAATATAAGGTATTAAGGTATATTATGCTACTGTTATTGAACCTACTCTTACGGAAGGCTGCTGCGGATACCCGACTGTCAATTAGTAAAAATAGTAGGAGTATTGACACTATGTGATATAATATATAAGGTCCCTTTAAAATATGTAGATGGACAAACTTTTAGAAATCATTTAGACCACCAAAATAAGGACAATGGTGAAAAAAATTATAAGAAAAACGTATTAGATACTTAGAAGAAAAATAATCAGCTAACGAAAATACACTAATGTACCGACAATTTATTATTTTAGGTCAAAATAAAATCACTTCAATCAGTGTTTTTTTTTTGCTTGGATATCTTTGGTTAGACGTACTGAGCGCTGTGTTAAAATTTGTCCATCTATTTTAATAGGACCCTTTATAAAATTAGCAGCGCCCCACGGTTTCACCCGCATTAGTTTCCCGTGGGAATATCGGGATAAAAACTATCCTATGTCCTTTCCCGGGACTCAAATTATCTCTATACCAAATTTCATCTAAATCGGTCTTCTTAGCGTGTCGATAGCAATCTAAATGTACTCGGCCCAGAATTCGGCCACTTGTTTGGCGCCATCACTAGCGTCCATCAGTCCCTGTAACGTACAGCTGACAGGACACGCAGGGCACGATATTAAGTGTCCCATCGTTTGTGGAGATGGACGATGGCAATCCAAAGTCCATCTGAATCGGTTTAGCGGTTTAAGCTTGAAGAGGTAACAGACAGACACACCTTCGCATTTATAATATTAGTACGGATGTTGTATTGTCTTGATCATGAAATTCGAAACGCGGCAAAGTCAAAAAGTCAAAGTCAAAGCATTTATTTCAAATAGGCACATAAAAGGCACTTATGAACCTCAAAAATTACTTTAAGATACCTCTGCCTTTTCTAGCCAACGACAAACCCAAAGTAAAGTGAACCCTAGTTGGCTTCACTTTACTTAAAGATAGGGCATCCATAACCCATGATAAAGTATGTCTATTCACTACACAAAGACTACAAGACGCAATTACTTAGACTATGTTTTATCTTTCTCCAACAATAGTTGACCACAAGGAGCAAAGCCTTCCGCCCCGAGCGACGCCGTAACCTTGACAACGGCTATAGCAGTTGTCCAGAGAACAGCAAATTGTACAAAATTGCTCGAAATCCCCACGCCCAGCGGTATTCGAACAAATTTATAGAGTGGTGCCCGCTCCGGACGGATGGACGGACAAAAGATGCATTTACATAACAAATTGAAGGGCTACGAATGTGCTACGCCACTACGCTGCTACGCCGCTACTTACTCTCTGTGCTACGGTGCTCACAGCTACGTTTGTGTGTTCATAGATATTGTTGTGTTACAATACACCTAGTATGTGGGTGCTAGTTATGATACTAGGTTGACTATGATACTTCTATTAACAAGTTACTGCTTGTTGGTGTCAGCGATGCCGAATATAGCTTTATTAAGCAGCGTTCCCTTGTCTGTAAATTACATCTCATATTATTGAGACCGCTATTTTGTTGTTGTTATTTTATTTTACTTTCTATTTGGTAGGCCATGTGTTACGGAGAAATGAGGAAAATATTGTGAGGAGAGTTTTGAGTATGGATGTCGATGGCTATAAGAGTAGGGGAAGACCAAAGAAATGATGGATGGAATGTGTGAATGATGATATGGTTAGAAAAGGGGTGACTACCGAGATGACGACTAATAGAGAAGTATGGAAGAAAAACAAAATTGTTGCCGACCTCAAATAAATTGGGATAAGGGCAGGAGAATGATGATGATTATTGAGTCGGCTAAATAATTAAACCTTTTTAACCGACTTCAAAAAAGGAGGTTCTGTATTCGACCCGTATGTATGTATGTTTGTATGTCCGCGTTTTTCTCAAGAAATAATGATAATTCTTTCATTTATGTGATGTACATACATTCAGGAAGGTTTTAGTATATAATACATTAGGTAATTATTCTTATGTACGAAGTTATATGCATAAATGTACTGCATCTCCGGCATTTCTATGCGAATTTTGAAGATTCTTCTAGTCGGTGTCTTCAATTCTTCAATGCACTAGTGTTAATTGAATTTGTGTAGGGTAAGTACAACTAAAAAGTGAAAAATAAAAACTTTTTTACAAAAAAAAAAAAAACAACTGACTTCAAAAAATACACTACAAAGTGATAAAATAACTTTAATTTCGGAAGTCGGTGTCAGTAAAAAAAGTAAAATGCGGAACCAACGACACCGACTTCCGAAATTAAAGTTATTTTATCACTTTGTAGTGTTTTTGTTGAGTCGGCTGTTTTTTTTGTAATTTTTTTTATATTTTTTTAATCCTCGTAATCATATCAGAAAAAAACTACTTATAATATAAAATTGCTTATCATAAACGTCCCCAAGCATTGCCACAATGCAACAACTGGATCAACTTTTCCAATACCAGAAGGACCAATTCTCGTAATTACAAAACGTTCAAAATCTAGTCGCAGTCTCATCTTGGCGACAAACAAATGTCAAAAACTTGTCAAAAATGTAGGGAAATTAGAGCCACTTGTGACAAATTGAGACTGAGATCAGAGGGGCAATTCTCGTAATTATAAGAACGTTCACTCACAGTCTGATCTCAGTCTCAATCTGTCAAAAAAACCTCTCATTTCCCTACACTTTGACAAGTTTTTGACATTTGTTTGTCGCCGAGATGAGACTGCGACTAGATTTTGAACGTTTTAAATGACTAGAATTGACCTTTTGACTGTGAACGTTCTTAAAATTACGAGAATTGCCCCCTGGTACCTCAATATTATGCGTCTAACAAAACTGAACCACAGTCTACGTATTACCTCCGTTAAGTTCTGCTTACACTATAACCTGGCGTAACATATGGAATGTGCGCTCCATGCCTCATTAACGCCGCTCGTGGTGTTTCATTAGCCCAATGGCTTCTCTTTCCACCCCATAGATTTTTACGTTTATAAATAGAAAAGAGTTTTTATGAAGAGGTCTTATTAAAAAGTAAGTTAGTTTTATAGGCTTAGGTAAGGCCTATTTCGTGTATGGATGAGGCCTCTTATACTGTTTGAAAATTTAATACTGTAAGGCAGGTAAAATACGCATTGTCAAGTAAAGTTTTGCCACAATATTGCCCGATCATTTGACCCTCAATTTTATCTACAGTTTTCTATGCGCGACTCCTGAGGGGTAATTCCCGTAATTTGAAGAACGTTCACAGTTTGATCTCAGTCTCAATCTGTCAAAAATACCTCCAATTTTAATACATTTTTGACATGTTTTTGACATCGATTGTCGCTGAGATGAGATTGCGACTAGATTTTGAACAAGTCGTGGATACAAATACGAGAATAAGTTAATAACTTTCAGCTATAAAATAAATGATCAGATTATTATGAATAATCCCAAAAGATGACTCAAAATCTGTTTTCCACTCCGCCAGTAAAGTGATACATTACAAAATATCGCTTACACATTATCCTCCCCTCTTGTTTTATCTGAATTTTAATGGACGCGAACTAACCATTAATACGAGAACCCTCTTAACAAATGTCCGTATTCCGCGATCATGGCGTGTAGGAATCTGTATGGCGTATAAATATTAATAAAAAAACACTTATGCGACTAAAATCACTGTGGTTTCGGAAACTGTGATTTTGGCGACACTGAAGTTGCTAGGGGAATTTAAAATTAGTTAAACATCAAGATTTTTGTATGAAAATTCTGTATGTAATATCGGATAAACGGAGTATTATGCATACTCATGCCAACCAACAATGTTACTTCCACTTACGAGTTGTAGGTCGTGGGTTCGAACCCAGGCAGGAAGTTTGTGTAAATAATTTCATCATCACTACTCTCAAAACGGTGAAGGAAAACATCGTGAGAAAACCGGCCTGAAAACATGTCCTAGAACCCAAAAAATTCGAAGACATGTGACATCTACCACTGACCCGCGTGGTTGATTACGGCCCACTCCCTCTCACCGAGAGAGGCCTGCGACCCAGCAGTGGGGACATTATAGGCTGATTATACTTATGTTACCTTATGTTGGTGATTTGGGTATCACTTGTGCGGTCGTTAGCGGACGTGGTAACTGTAGGGCCACTGTTTGTACCGGGACCACCCCTATGTACTGATGGATATCACCGGGCTAGTTTTAAGTGAGGTAAAAATCCCGCACTCCTCGACCTCGCGCTCCCCTGAGGTCGAGTGCCTTTTGAAGGTTTCCCCCGAAAACAAACAAAAAAAAGGGCCACTGTAAGCCTAGGCGCCTTTGTCTTAATGGGTTATTTTCCTGACCCACCTAGGTGGAACTTCAATTCGATTTTGTACCTACGTGCTACGGCTTTGGTATGTAATTGACGAGTCATTTCTTCTTATAAGCCTGTGACGTCCCACTGCAGGGCAAAGGTTAAGATAAGGTTAAGGTTTAGACAAATTAACCCACCGCGCTTGTCTAGTGCGAGTTGGTGGGTGTACAGTGGACCGCCTGACTGGGTCCGTAGGCGCCGCCTTTGACGTGCTAGATGTTCATCAGCCGCCGCCCTGAGTTGATATCCTGCGCTAATATCGACTGTTTCATCCGAGCCTATTTGGGTAGGTGGCGTTCTACATTTAGTTCAATAATAAATGCACGACAGCTTAAAGTCATATCGAGGACTAATCATTTACCGAATCAAAATACATTTGGCAATTTAATGGGGCTGGCTTTTAATATGAAAGCACAACATGACGATACAGCTGAAAATTAAAACCGTAAAAAGGTATTATGATTCCATACAAACAGGTAAATTTGAAGCCTACCTTGTAATTAAATTGATTTTACGTTTAAAACGGTCCATTAAACTCATTATCATTACGGTAACGCCTCCGGTTATCCGGTTGAAATTGAATCGTTCCGGTAATGAGCGCCGGTATCGGATGCAATGTCGGTACGGATTCGATGCGATAGGCCAAATAAAAAGTAATGGTCCCACACGGTTACTGAACTATTAAAGCATTTAGTTTGGTGATCATTGTTTGAGTCGTTCGAAGTAGTTGGGATTATTGTTTACCTTATTTGCAGGTGATGTAGTAATTATACATAGATATCCGTGAATATATACAAGGCTTACCTATAATTCTGCTCGTTATTCTCTTATGTATTTTTTTTTTAGCCTATACTGTCTGACTGCAGGGCAAAGGCCTACCCCGAATCCTTCCAGAAACTCTTTTCCCGCGCCACCTCGAACCAGCCCTCGTGGTACGCGTCCAAGTCATCTGATATATAAATTAAAAATAATATTTTAAACGGTTAAAAAAATACAATAAAAACAAAATCCACAGATTATATAAAATGCCCAACTTATACAGGTGTATCAGACAACTGCAATACCTACTCAACCCGAATGTATGAGACGATTGATTGTTTTTTCACGATTACGATGTTGGTCGCATAGAGAAAGTTGTTAATTTTGATGGTCTGTAGCAGACCCTTAAAGACCATACATTTCTGAAACATCTTGTATTAGGCATCATGCTGTGTTCCCAAATAGACTGTTCTGAAGAATGCAGTCTATGCTTGACTGTTTATGAAGAACCAGTGTAGATAGGTATAGTTCTTTGTAAAACTATTAAGATTTTGTAAAACAATATTTACCTGATTTCAATTTGAGGGTGGGTTCCTGATGTCTGTACATGATGAGACTACCGATCGGGCAATTGAGCCCAAAACGATTTTATGTCGAGTCTTAAAACCTACTTTCCTATCATCACCTAAAATCCAGGAGCTCCAATTCCCCCAAAACACATACCCACAATAGAAAACACATCCCAGCATTATATACTCAAATAAACAGGTCGTGAGGACTTGAAGTAGCAGACCGCGGCACACCTGCGAGCCAACTTTGTCCCACAATTTAATTAGTTATGGAAATCGAGCCGGCCGCGCGGCCGTTTGGAGGTGGGGGGGCGGGGCGGCGCGGGCGCCATGTAAATTGTTTTTGGACTTGTTAGTTTGTAGACAAGTGGATGTTTCTTGATGTTCCGGTATTTGTGGATGTAGGGGTTTAGGATGGGAATTGGATGGGCTTTGTTTTTATTGAGAGGAAAATAGCATTCTAGACTTATTTTTGTAAAAACCGTCTACTCATACTGTACAGACCGAGTTTTTCCTTGAGAGGAAAATTGCATAGTAGATTTTTTTTGTAAAAAAGTCTATTTACTTCACTCTCCTACAGTAAATTCTGTCTTATTTTCTTTATGCATGAAAGATGATATACGTTTGTTTAAATATGTGATTGATCGTTTAACATGCTTTAAAAGACTACGAGTGTATTGAAATTCATGAATCTCGAAGTTTCATTACCGAATCATTATCAAAAAACAAAAATAGAGAAAATACATGTCTACAGAATTTTCTCCAAAAAAAAAAATCACATCATCGTATCAGGTAACATTTAGTCGCAGCAACTAAAGCTGAAGTTACTCGTTATTCCAAAACAATAACAGTATTAAACCACTTGGAATAACATATACATAAAAGCATACAGAGGATACGTATAAACAGCACTACAACCACAACAATAATTCTTAGAACCCAAACAACGCACCTATTTCCTACCATATAACCAGTAAAATTATGCGACTCCACGCGATCATAAGACCAACATGAATCTAGTGTACGCAGAAAATACAGGGCGAGTCACTTTACAGCATCTCCCTAGACATCTTGAGTAACAAGCGGCAAACCCCGCGTCGCCGCTACATTACCTACACTACAAAGCCTAACAACTGTATCTTACTGCGTATACCGTGGAGATTGCTTTGGTACAGCTATTTTTTTTAATGGGAAATATTTAAATGATCCTCTAAAAACTTATTGACTTTCTAATCATGACCGTTTTTAGGATTCCGTAACCAAAGGGTGCCAACGGGTTACTAAGTCTCGGCTATCCGTCCGTCTGTCACGTTATTTTAAGTATTCGTCATAGACTCATAGTGTCACTTTTATTTAGATATGTATGTTTTTCCTTTTTTTGTTTTTGTATCGCACCTTGTTTTTATATTATGTTCATGTGGGTAATTGGTTTCATCTAATGTTGTACTTTTGTGTGTTGTGCTGTCTTTTGTGTGCGCCAAATAAATGGTTTATCTATCTATCTATCTACATGAACCGTAGTAGGTAGACTGTTGAAATTTTCACAGAGTGTGTATTTCTATTGCCGCTATAACAAAAAAAGTAAAATAAAGTAAAAAGTTGAAGCTGGTAGACATAAAAACAACGTGTTTTTTTTTAAATTAAATGAGCCTTTTAGAACTTTCTGGCCTTAACTCACAGTTGGTCGCAGTAACTAAGCTATGGGTAGTACATGTACCCTGACCAAATGGGATAGGTTAGGTTAGAACTATAAACCAATCGCGTGCGAGCCGAACAAATGCCGAACGAAATGTTAAACGCGTATAAATACAGGGTGGCGATTTAGTCACCTGCTTTCGTCAAGAGGATTCTACTTGTTCTACTGAAAAACTTTTCCAAAAGTATGGGTCTCGTCACTGCCTTCATGGATGCAGGTGAATAAGTCGTGACCCCATATTCATTCAATCACATTCATAAAATAAGTGGCTCCGTGGATTGATTGGTTTGCAACTCGATGTGCAACGACCGACTATCGCCGTAGTTATAAATTCCTCAAGATTCACCAGTCTTATACATAAAAAAGTTAAGCCGTTTTTAATAATTATTATTTATGCACTTATAATAACTTGCAGTACCTAACGTTATGTGGCAGACTATTAAAAATATACGTTTTAATCACCAATAAAGTTAAAAAACCATTGCAAGCCCCTTTCTATCCCATTTCACGTACCTATAGTTCCGTTGCATTTAGTGCGCTTAGTGACTACAGCGCCATCTATCGGTAGTCTTTACAGACATTCATTCAGAGAGTCCTCTCAGACATTGACATAATTTCATTACAATAATAGTAGAAGAAAAGTTTGACAATATTGATAAACTTTAACCTATATTTGCATAGAAAATCATGTAGATAAATAATACTACCCATATGGTCAGTGCAACTTATAAGGAAACTACCCCACTGCTTTCTCGTCTAAATGTTTTAAGTAAATATGTCGTGTACATAGAACTGTTTCTGTTATAAAAATCGCTAGGGACTGCCCCTCGGACTCATGTAATTTGTAATGTAAATGTTTGGAGCACAATCGTCATGTAGTTGCGAGCCGGCTTTATGGTTGGCCTGAGGATGTTTCGTGGATGTTTTGGCAATTAGAATTGAGGATGATTTTAGATAAAGTTGGACAGAGAGGTGGAAAGAGAGTCGGGAGGCCTTTGCCCAGCAGTGGGGCAATAATGACTAATAAAAAAATAAAATAAAAAAGCTGCTTTGGTGTTATGTAATGCTCATTTGTAAAACATTGTATCGCCAAATCCCATTCGATTATAGAACTCCTATTGAACTTCCTGTGTTCATAAAATAAATTAATTTCAGGATATAAAAATCTAAATATATTTTTGTTGTTAACGTATACAGTGACCAAAAGAGATAAATAACCAGGGTAGTCGGATATAGTTGAAGTTTAGTAAGAAACCGATGGATGTTTTCTATGATAAATGAACTGTTTATTTGAAAACATCCATCGGTTTCTTACTAAATTTCAACTATATCCGACGACCCCGGTTATCTCCTTTGATGACCGTACAAAGAACCTGTGTAAGTTCACCACTGTGCTTATTATTATTTTTTTTCGAAGAGACACCATCTCATGATTGCCAACGTATTGTAACAAAGCGACGTGACAATAAGCAGAAAAACGCTTGAAAATTATCAAAAGAAGTACGAACAAAATATCAACCACAAAATAAAAGTAAACATCCAACGAGTGTAGTACAAAAATAATCAAACACTAAAACTGCAATTCGGCTGCAGCCGGAATACGATGCTTCAATCAAGGCGCGACTAAGCGGTTCCTATTTCCGCTCATAGATGGCGCTGCGTTATATTCGATGGTTCCTATCTGAGCGCAATCACGCCTTTGACCAGCTATTGTGCTGAAAATACGAAAATGCTCCCAGAGCCGTTCTTCCGGCCTTTATTTCGGGTTGAAATCACAACGTTCGCTTTGTGCCCTGGCCTCTTGCACGTGATTTCGTAAATTTCTTTGGGCGTCGACGCAGAAGGCAATAATGGTCGAAGTTTGATTCCAACTAGTTCGGAATTTGGAGGCCTATATTCGGCGCGTTCGAATGAGAGCCGATTACGTGGAACGTGGTCGTCGATCACCTCTGCGATTCAATTGGTTTAGGTTTCCAGCGTTTGAAGTTGTATTGGAATCGGTTATTGAGTTTTGTTACGTTTGGCCGCGAAAAAAGTTTTTTAGAGGACGAATTTACGGTTTGTTTTCTTTTTCATTCGCTATGTTTCAGGTACTCGTACGTAGTATTAAAACACGAGTAGGTAGCCTTATTTTAGTAACTAAATATTTACTTAAAGCCTTATAAAGAAGATGTAAGTGTGGCAAGGGTTTTGAATAATTCTAATATCTCTCTTTATTTTTCTAAAGTTGCCCGCCATTTATATTGTTTTTAAATTAAGTTAATTCAATACTTCTCGAAAGTTTACCTCATACCAATCCACGCATTCTCGAAAATACACCAATAATCTAACAATTTGAGTCGACAAAACCACGAATAAATTAGTAATAAGTGAAAAACAATTTGCATTCAAAATATTTGACAACACAATCAGAAACACTACCTATACCATCAAAACAGTGGAACTAAATGCAAACAGCACTACAACTAAAACGTTGAATCAGTCTGTGTACCGTCGCTACTACGTCCCAACTCGCACCGAACTCGTGCCCAACTCGCGTTGCATGCACTAGGCATCAGTAGTTAGGGCTGCTGTGCCTACACCTATCCTAGACCTACGATATCAGTCGTTACTCTGTCTGATAGCCGCCGAGCTCAGTGCTACACCGTCGGCGCCCGCCGTAGCACGCGCTTCACATCCCTATTAAAAAAAAAGTTGCAAAAAGTTTTTAAACAATATAAAACTCGCCAGTAATACCCGGCTGAGTACACTCGTCGAAGTACGTTCGAATGTAAACTCAAATTTTGCGTATAGAACTTCTCGATTTTTCTAATAGTTTTTATTCTATAGGTGTTTTTAAAAGTAATCAAAAGTATTTTGTAAAGTAATTAAGAAGTGTTTAGGCTAGTTCTAATAGTTAAGAAGCTACTCACTGGTTGTGAAGTTGTCGTAGTTGCATGTTAGGTCGTGGTAGTAAGTGTTAGAGTAGGGTCTTTGTATACGATTTTACTGTAGTTTGTAAAGTTATATGAACTTTGTATGAACTGACTGTACCGAGTTATCGCGATCTGTGGTATCTTCATTGCGGTAAGTTTAGATCAGATTATTTGGTAGTTTGTTAACGGTTTTCAAATGATTGGAATGCTATTTGTCGTAATGTGGAAACACAATATCTAGCGTGAATATTTATTCATAAATGAATTAAACCTAATTACGTTGTATTAAATGCGTATCATATCAGTATTTTTTTAATCAAAACATAACAATAAGTAATATTGTTTTATTACAATTAATTGATGAATGACTTCCAAAGTATTCCTCAATAAATAAATCATAATTAATACGTATAACAATTAAGTGGCCTTGAGAAACTACTTTTTCGTAAACTTATTCTTCCTACTAACTCCGACGCGCGTGTAGCGCTTTCGTAGCTACGCCGGCTACACGTGGCTACGGCGTAGACCTATCACCTTGCTACGCTGTAGCTATAATTATTTCGTGCATAATTTATTTTTATAAATATTTATCGGCACTGAAGGATATAGCCAAGAATTTTTTTTTTATAGCTTTATAAAAAATTATTGTTTTCTTTTTATTATGTTTTTTACTTTCATAGAATTAAATATTTAGAAAATGTACATTTCTAAAACAGTTTTGTATGACTTACTAAGTAAATAATGACTAATCTAAACTTAGGGAAATAAATCATGAAGTCGTGAATTATGTATTTTAAGTGGCACAATCAAGTAAAAAGTTGCATGAAAGAAATTTACACAAAATCAATTACTTTTGGAAATTGTTAAGCAATTATAACATCTAAGCGCATTTCGTTCGTCAGATCAGGATAATTTTATACTTTTATAATTACGCATCCGGAATAATATTATTGACAATTTCACTGACAGTCCAGTGACTTACAAGCATCTTTATCATACAATTTAAGCACATTTAAATAGGGCTTAATAGTAAAAAAACCTTAATAACCAAAGCAATAACCTTATAACTATACAATTACATAAATGGCCGACTCCATACAAACTTCCACTGGGGGTGGAGTGTTTACTTTCTCTTAACGAATATTGACATTGATTGGAATGTAAATCTGGCTGCATCCATTTCTTAATGAGTCCTTTAAATTAATTATATGACGGATTGACAGGTAGACTGTATTCCCAATGGGCTTGGGATTTTTTTAAATGTTGTTTTTTGAGCAGATATATAATTATTTGTCTGTCATTATGTTATTTACTACTGAAAACGGGGCCTCCCCATAATTGCTATACCAAATAAATACACTTTATTTGATTAAAGAAGTACTCAAAAGTAGAAATAATATTAATCAACAGTAACGTTAATTCAGCACATAATCATTATTCTGAATAATCGAAAATCGATCACGCTCAATTACAAACAGTAGGTCATTGATGACATTCCTCTATAGGAATGTCAGTCAGAAAAACCCAAAATCCACTCGAATTACCTGCACATACAAAACCATAGAAGCACCTTAATTTCAAACTGTACATTTTTAAAGTAACTTTGAATTCCCGCATCTTAATTCAACACGAGCTCACAACCGCCACACGTATACGATAAATCTAAAGAACGAAAGCTTTAAAAAACTGACTCCAAGTACAACAAATCCACAAACAAGGTACCCGTGTTCATATTATCACGGTCTAGTACACGCTTATTCCGTATAAAAATATTTGCTAAGCTTTTAAAGTAATTACATCATTCGCGATGCCGTTTCAGACTGACTTGCGGTGTCGGTGCGTCGAATTTGGGAAGTGCGGCATACTGTGGCGTATTGTTGGGTGGGCATCGTCTGATGTAAATAGATAATAATGGAGGTTTCAATGATACAGAAATGGTCAAATCTCTTTTGTTATGGGTGTGATTTATTTATTATCTTTTTTTTTGAAGTGAAAACTTCTTTAGGCGCGTAGAGCATTTTTTGAGATGAGAAAAAACCATTGAATTCGCGCCACTGTTACCGTAACCGACGCCGCTTCGGATGTGTTCGGCTGTCCTCGGGATGTACTCGGTTTTAATGTATTTCCGATATGTCAGTAAGTGATTGCAAAGTATTCTGTTTGTGTTTTGTTTATATGACGATTCAAAAAATACACACGTAATTATTCAAGTTTTTACTTCTGTCGGCACTCCTGGAGTGCCACTTTTTATTATTAACTCCTGTTAAACACAGCGTCTGCCATCTTATCTCTACACCATCCCTGGTTGACTGGTAGAGAACGCCTAAGGCATAAAGTCCGCCTTTGTAGTTTATTGTGTGCGAGAAGATTAAATAAAGAAAATTATTTATTTATTTATTTAATTTAATTAAAACGGTTTAAAACCAATAACATTAATTAAATACAAATAGACACACATAAAAGAAACATAAAAGATTAAATCATCATATAAAAAATGAAAATAAGTTAACAACACTTTCATACATCCCTCTCACAGTACTTCTGACATGCCGACAAAATCTTCGTTAATAAAATGTAATTAAATATTTTCCCACATTCGTATAAGTCACGGATACATTATCTGGCAGATATATCATTCGTTTACATAGTTATTTCGTAAAGTGGTTTAATATAGTTAATCTATACAAATAAAGTAGGACACTACTGCAATTGAAATTACTTACGGGACACCAAACAGCGGTCCGAATACATCACCCAACCGTAGTGATTATGCTAAATTCACCACCCGAAACGTGTCATTGGACTAACAATTTATTATGTACTAGCTGCACCCCGCGGTTTCACCCGCATAAGTGTCGATCCCGTGGGAATATCAGGATAAAAACTATCCTATGTCCTTCCCCGGACTCAAACTATCTCTATACCAAATTTCATCTAAATCGGTTCAGTGGTTTAGGCGTGAAAAGGTAATATACATACATACAGACAGACAGACAGAGTTACTTTCGAATTTATAATATTAGTATGGATACCCGCCATCTGTTATACCGAATTTGCTGCAAATATACAACTTTGACTTTCACCGTTAATTACAAGGCACATGATCAATAATGGGCGTTAACCGGCAGAAAAAATATGTTAAAAGTAACGTAAAGGCACGACCACACATAAATCTTTTACTAACATTAGAAAAGTATAGAGTTGCCAATAGAGTTACTACTTACAACTCACATAACACTGACGCGCAAGCTATTTCTTACTTCAACGACCACTTGGAATAGAAAGTATTAACCCTAATACTGCCGTTGTGGTGGTCAAACAGTCTTCTATAGTCGGCATCGCAACTTGCCCCGCAATACTCTATTAATCCGGCAACGAGCCACCTCACTTGAAATACATTACAGCAACTTACGGCGATCGTGCGCCGACTGGCAATCTTTCTGTTCACTTATGAATCAATTTGCTACACTTTCAAATTGTTTTATTTTTTTAAGGCAATTTTTCCATTATGATGGCCTTGGGTATGTTTGGATGTAGCGAAGTAAGGTTCAAACAGCAGGGGTATATGAGAACTAGCAGTGGATCGAGGAGGGGGGGGAGGGGGAAATCGACATATTGTGGGAGACTGAAGAAATGTTTCAGTTGTTTATCCACGATCTGATAAGGTTTGCAAGGTCAATATGGCCAAACATCGCACATGACAGGGGGGAAGTTTGGAAAGAAAAAGGGGAGGCCTTTGCCCAGCAGTGGGACACAGTATAGACTAAGAAAAAAAAATCCACGATATGAATGCCATTTATTAATTAATGACCGTTACGGCGTTAATGACCGTTACGGCGACTCTTAGTTTCCAGAAGAAGTTAACTACTCTTAGTTCAAAAGGATTATGTTAAAAAAAGAAAAAAATATTTTTACTGAACCACGCAGAAATAAACTAATAACCTAGTTTGCTAATGCACAGGAAAATCCCATCCATATTCCTATTTAAAGCACCATTAAAAACGAACGGAACTTAAAATTTCGCGCTTATAAATAATCGCGTTCCGATTTTATCCGCCATTTTGCGACCGTCATTCGGTCCATTTCGCTGCAGGATGACGTCAGGAGTACCGAGTGACAATACGGCGCGGCTGATGACGCAATTAGACCGACACTTTTAAGTACCCTGACGTAAAAAATGGCGTAAATTTTTACTCCTGTATGCATTTCGCTCGTTTCGGTGTGAAAGAAATACTTATCATCATCTGGCGCGATATCTAATGAGGGAAACGTTTAGTTTCAAGCACTTACTTGTGGGGTCAGTTATCTTGTTTTATTTAAAATTTATTTTCGCAACTACGATAGCCAGGGAACTACATTTTCCAACAAAGTAAGCGTTTTGTTATGGAAATTTATGGGGAGGCCTATGTGTAACAGTGTGCCTTCCGGTTGATATGGTGATGAACCTTGTTAATGACTTCTATGGGCTAGATAACAATGGCTTTCTTTGACTCCTTTTCTTTTGTTACTCTTCGCATAAATATGTTAGAGGCGTACACCAAGTCGATTGACAATTGTCAACAACAAGTAGGTATCTACGCATCATAATAAGCCTATACCGTTCCCACTGCTGGGACACAGACTTCCTCTCTATGAGATGGAATGGGCCATAATCTACCACGCCAGCCCAATGCGGGTTAGAGGATAATATCTTTATTGAAATAAATTAGAGTTACAAAAACCTATGAAGCCTCTGAAACTCAAACTAGGTAAAAACCTGTAAGTATGTCAGATTTCAACACACACACACACACATGATGACGATGTAATTATGTCTTCGAATTTTTGGTTCTAGCACATGCCGGTTTCCTCACGATGTTTTCCTTCGCCGTTTTGAGAGCAGTGGTGATGAAATTTAATACACAAAGTAAAGTACCTGCCTGGGTTCGAACTCCCGACCTACAACTCGTAAGTCGAAACCGATACCACTGGGCCAGCATTGATACGTACTTCAAATCATCTTGTGCAAAGAAGTCTTACCAAAACAGGCTTAAACAAGACTTGTTGTAATCGCTTGAATGTTTTATTTATGTCTAGATATCTATGCATATTTCACCTTTATTTTGTAACAACTTGCAGATGTAATACAATGCATCAGATTACCATAGATTTTCTTTTACAATCAAGCTATTTTAGTATTTTGTTTCCTATGTACGATAGACATAGACGCAAGAGAAGTCAAAGAGCAAGTAAATACTCCAGACATATAACATTCCTCCTCTATATCCTCCGATATCCCCCCAAATACATCATAAACAACAAAACGTACAGCAAAACCGAAGGCCATCTGCGAATGTTAATTAAAACAATAAATTAAATACGCCAAGTGGGTAGCAATGAATATGTCATGACACAGGTCGGTATTAGCAATGCAGAGGTCGGCAACTATGGCTCGCCACCTTTATAAACTAACGCTGTATGTCGCTAATGTGCGGCAATGAAATTAGAGGTGAATAGTTAGACGGAATTTATTTGTGTAATTAGGGACAACAAGTGGGCTTAGCATTGGAATTTATGTTTTAGGTTCCAGTTCTTAGGTGCTGGTGGCAGTTTTATTGGTGTTGAAACTAAGCTTTCGACTGGGTTGACGATTTGTTTATGACAGCTAATATCCTATACTCTCCTCTTGGCATGTAAAGAGGTTAGTCTATGAAAACTGGCCAGTTGGTCGTCTGACCTACAGGATCTTGTTATACAGCTACAAGGTGCATCATGTATAAGCCGGTAGGTTCCAAAACTTTCAAAAGCAACTGGAGGGACTTTCAACTCGTCCGATGCTACTAGATTATAGATTATAAGCCTGTATTGTCCCACTGCAGGGCAAAGGCCTCCCTTCCCTCTTCTAACTGCTCATTTTACCTACATTCTCTACATCAAACACACAAAACATACACAGGTTGCAGGTTGCTACATTCAAAGGTTGTCGTTAATAGATCGCTCTTAGCGATAAGACCGCCCATTGTGTCACCCTTTGTAAAGTTTATATATTTATGTCTGTAATTTATATGGTGTACATAATAAAGAGTATTCTATTCTATTCTCTTGCCTATTCTCGCGTTTTCCATGGCCCAATACATTTGTCCATGTGCGCCAACACGCGGTCGGCGGAAGACACCGCGCACCGCGGACGACAGTTAGCAGCATGTCGCAAAAACTAATTCAAACCGAAGGGTTCGCCCGCCCGCCATAAATTGTGTCCAGGAACGCGACGCGCGTTAGTTAACTATAGTTTATTATTTGGTGTCATCAGGCCTCATAGCATATACCTAGGGTTAGGTTTAAAGGGTTACGAAAATGGTCGTGTACAACTAGGATGGTAGTCAAAAGAGTAATTTTTTGATTTGGCTCTAGGCACCTTCAAAACAACACAAATTTTAAATATAATAGCAGCAAATTAGTAGGACGCATATTAATCATTAGCCCGTCGAATAGCCAAACGTAAGTGGCTGTGCTCGCAGAACAGATGAATGATGGGGTCGAAAGATTTTGGAGTGGCAACCGCGTATTGGAAGACGTAGCGTTAGAAGGCCTCCCACAAGGTGTACCGATGACCTGGTGAAGGCCGAGGGCATCTGCTGGAGGCGAGCAGCACAGAACCGGTCGAAGTGGCGATGCTTGGGGAAGACCTATGTCCAGTAGTGGACGTCTTTCGGCTGAAATAATGATGATATTAATCAAAAAGCTGTTCACAAAATTAAACAACTTTCTTTCCTAAATTCAAAAAAAACAGGCCAAAAATAACTGTCAATACCAAACCCATAAAACAGCGAAACACAAATCATAAAACACTTACCTTTACCAATAAGCACTCACAAATTCAACTCCTATTTTCCATTTACATAATCTACATGCGAACGCAATATTCTCAAAGCAATAGATAACATATCGCACGCTACCACAATAACCATCCAGTACACAAATCCTCCAACTATTCAGAATTACGATTTTTTCTCTACTCGACATATATCACTGGGGCCGTTCGATTTAACTGTTTTCTTACGTTCAAGTTTATAGAGGTTGGAGCCGAATTATAGCCGCCAGGTGTTGGCTATAGTCTGCGACGCCACTGGTTTTGTTTTGTTAAGAGAAACGCTTTTAAATAAGAATATTTGCACGTTGTTACGAGGTTTGTGGTGAGTAACGAGATATGGAGTTGTATGAAAGGTTTGGATTTTGAAGTTCTGCTGATTATTTTAAACCCAATTTTCGAAGGAATGAGTATTTTAATGGAAGTGGGTTAATGGTAGGAGCTTTTTCTACTACGATGACGGTCAGCTCCAAATATCTATTTGTTAGTAAAGAAACGCCTATCATCACACTCATTTCAGCCGAAAGACGTCCACTGCTGGACATAGGCCTGCCCCACCGCCACTCCTACCGGTTCTGTGATTATATTAGTGGTTATTTCAAATTATTCCATTTTGCCCCACCGGCCACTTGTGCGGCAAAGTTTGTCACCAAAAAAAAAAATCCTAAAAATACGACATTGAAGCGCATTTTAGTCGGAAAATGCACCAACAAATAGAAGTGACTCCGCAACACCAAGTATCAAAAACGCCACATTAATCACTGTCTGTTAAGCAGTCCAATACTAAATATTTAACTCCCCAAAGTAGCTCCACGACAGCTCATTATAAAGTTATTTTTTTAAAGTGTTTGATGAATCAATTCATGTTCAACTCAACCACAACTGCACGCAAGTAAACGCAACCCACATTGACATTTACGTGCACCAAAAACAACCCAGTCCAACACGCACCCGTGACAAGACATGTGTCACAGTAGTGCGTGCTACGCAAAAAACCCCTTAATACATAACTCAAGCATGTCTCCTTACAAAATATTCCCTTGCCATCTAATTTATCATGAGGTGCAAAAACTCCCTCGAGTAACGTAATGAAAATTTGTATCAAAATTCCTGGGCCGGTGTCGCAAAGCATGTTATCAACGGGAATTAATCATTCGCTATGCTAATGTATGTGTAGTGAAGTGATTATATTCAAATTGATGCTTTAATTTTATTCATGCTTATGGGGAAAATTCGCTCCTATTTTCGGTTCGTATGTATAGCTGTTTGTTGCGCACACGAATGCGTGGTTTCGTTACGGCTAGTAATTAACTAATGATGGTAGGAGATAATAGAACTGTTTGGTATATTATGTATTTGGTACATTATGTATTTTCGACTGCGAGTCTATTTTAGTTCACGTTTGGTATCCTTTAATTTGTTGACATTTTACATACACACCTACATTTGACGATGGAGCTAGGCCTTTAATAAAAACAGCTATGCATTTTATGTGTGTGTTGTTTGATAAGCAGTTTTAAATACATTCTAAACGGCCCAATTTCAGACCTCCAATTTTTCATGTTGGTACCTATATCCTTTTGCAAAAGCAACTAAGACATTAGGTCAATGTGCTTTCGCTACTAGAACCTTGAGTCTTTTTCCGAGGTTTTTCTTTTTTTTTAAGAGGTAAACAACAAAATAATTCACATTTTTGTTGTTAAACAGACACAGCAAATACATCTTAGCACTGTATAACCCTCCAGTGCATAAATAACGACATAATTGCCGCGTTGTTTGACAAACGACTAACATTTTGCAGAGTTTGGGGGTTAACTACCGGCACATTAATATTGCGAGCCTGTCGAGACATACCCTTGGCTTGCTGGTATTTGATGCCTATGAATGTTAATGGGGAGTTTTACAGGTTAAAAAGCATAATTCCTTGTTTCGTCACCCCTTTCCTCACTGTAGTCTTACTTACCTCCATTTGTATTACCTATTTAGTCTATTGAGGTTGCCTTTCTGCAGTAGCTAGGTATAATGTAACGGAGTTTTACCATGTTTTCTTCAATGGGACTATAGTCCAATAACCCAAGGTTAAGCAATAAAAGTTATTAGATGATATCAAGTCTTTTTTGGTACTACAGGAGTGTAGCGCTTTATGCAGACAGATCTTTTCTTCATTTTCATGATCCTAAAAAGTCCACTTGTTAAAATAACTTCTTCATATAATCAAACAATTAGATCGCCTTCGAGACTTTATTCCAGGAAAAACATTGAAGACTTTTTTCTTTCAAAGGTGCATCATCCGATAGGATAAAAAGATTGGGCTTGGTAAATCCAAGAACAGCTTCTGTATCAAAATCACAACAAAAACACATCGTGCTATCAGCACCGTGGGTTCGATTCCGTGCGTGTTACCGGTGCTCAGTGGGCCAACAAACTGCCGCCATCCAAGATGGCGGCTCAGTGATAGAATAAATCTCTTAGAACGTATGCGCGCTGATAAAGTATAGGGTTTATTGAATGTGCTTTGTTTCAGTGATAGTGTTGACAAATGTAGTAGAAAGATGGACTTGTCGATTGTACGGGGATATTGATTTGTTCCAGGTATAGTAAATAGTTTCTTTTTTTTTATAAATGTCGACGTAGACTATTGTCGATGAAAACTCTAGGTATAACCCAACATGTGTCTTTTACTGAAATTAAACTCATCCACTGAAAGAAACGCACTCCAATCAAGTGACTTTTTAGCTTGGTTAACGATATCCTGTTTAGATTAATCAAAATCTTAGTTAAGTTGATCATCACGACATGATTGCAGCAATACTAGTTCAAATGATTGCACGCTCAAACAAGTTTCTTGATTATCCTTAACATGACATCATTGTAGAAGAGTTAAAACAACAAAGTAAGTTCGTTGTGTCAATCAAGCAACTTGATCATCTTGATTGCTGCAAATAGGTTTTATGATAACTCCAATCAAGATCCCGTTTCAAATATCAATAAAATAAAAGTAGTAGCTGTGATCATTGTGCTTGACAGGCTCAGATAGAAACAAGTTACTTAGTCAATCCAAACAAAATCTTGATTGTGGCAACTACTTTTTTTTTTCAGTGTCGTTGCGTGGTTTTGATCTCATTATAAACAGGTTACATTTTACTGAAAAGTTTTACATGTATTCAAGCCAGTATTTATTCAATATTCTGTAAGTACTGTAATGTATTTCAATACCAGGATGTAAGTAATAGAAAAGTTAAAGTTTTAAAAGTCAATATCCATCATAACTTTAGAATCAGCAATATTTTCGTCGACTTGTAAAATGAAAAGTTCAACATAGTTTTGAACTGAGTAATATGAATATAGCTTTACTTGGTTCACTTTTCCGATTTCAAATCTTTAGTTACTTTAATCTCTTGAAGGTCTATTTCTAAGAAAGAAAAATAGGGTAATTTGTTACATAAACACTTGCATATAAAAAGACAATAAACTCGAATAATAAAGAAAAAATAAAAACAAAATAGATCTACAATCACAAACACAAAACAGAAATAGTTGACACCTTGGCATTTATCATGTTTTGATGTAAGAAACTTATATAATATCAGTCAATTTAAATAAGTATTAATCAGAGTCAAGGCATCGGTCTTCATTGCTTCAACAAAGCAATAATTGAAAAATAAAATAGGGGCTTTAAGCCTTTTCCAAATACATTTTCCATTCCAGTGAAATGATTTACACCCATCTCACATATCTTAACCTCAAATACATCTCAGCGTTCGCTAATCACAGAAACGAACAGGTAATATTCATTTATCTACGGAACAACTTTTTTTAAAGTTTAAAATTGCGCGCGGGAACGTTGCTCGCGGCCACTCCGCCGTAAAATTGCACAGACTCGAACCCACGGCCTGCAGGTTACCAACTTTACCAGTAAACTTCGCACTGCTATTTTGTTTTTGTTAAATGAGACCGTTTTTTTAAGCATTCAATTATTTTTACGGAGATTGAATGATTTTTTCAAAGTGATTTTGTAGACGAGGAAGTTTTGGTCCTCTAATGCTGATAGGTAGAGAAAATAATTGTATTATTTTCAAAATACCATCTATATATTATATAAAATTCAAAGTCCTGACTGACTGATATATCAACACACAGTCTAAGCCGCTGGTCCTAGACACATGAAATTTGGAGGGTGTGTTCTTTGTGAAGAGTAGGTATCCACTAAGAAAAGGTTTTTCGAAATTCCACTCTTAAGAGGGTGAATGGGGGGAGGGTGAAATTTCACGCGGACGAAGTCGCGGGCAGAAGCTAGTCATTTATACTGTTGACTAAAACCAATGCTTTTGTAACTATGATTCTCTTATGGCCGTAAAACCGCATGCTACGCTACAAGTTTCCACGGCATTGTTCGAAACCTATGATATCATTTTGCCAGTCACCCCTTCATACTTACTCCAGAAATTCTTAAAAGAAAAAAGCCAGTGAAACCATCTCATCACTCAACACAACTCTTTGCAGCAATAAACAGAGTTCCAAGCAAATAAACGTGCAACCACCTTCACAGAAATACCAGCATTCGAGGTGAGACCAAATGTATGCACGTCAAGCTGTTTGCACTGACGATGGAGAACTAAAATTTATCTATCGCCAAACATATTCGCCAAGTAGCATCATTTCGTTAACAACTTTCCATACAAATTCCAACTTTAGAACTCAAGAATTAAGGTGTATTTTGGCCTGTGTGCTAATTTCTGTCGTAGTTGTTTATTGGCGATATATTTTTGGGAAGTGCATGCACTTTATATATAGGCATTCGAGCCGACACAAATCTTTGCGGTTCATATTTTTACGTATTTACTTTTAAAATGTCGCCGTTTATGTGATACTGTTGTGTGGTTTGTTGAATGTTGAGGTATCCAGGGATCGTTTGTGTTCTATTTGCCGTGTGTTTGTTACTTGAAAACTGGAAAACAAGTTGCAGTGTTTAACGATGTTGAAGTATTTGGCTTCATTTTAGACACGTTTGTTTTTCAAGCATTTTTCGTTTCGTTCGTGTTCCTATCTTTCTGCTCATCAGGATAACAATGATCATGAGCAATAAGGTCAATATCCGTAATTAAAAAAGTTCAAAATGTAGTCGCAATCTTAGATCAGTGTCAATCATTGTCAAAAACCCATACATTTTTTGACAGATTGATCTGTCATAAATTAAAAAAATATGGGAATTGCCCCTTACATCATTCTTATGCAAGATAAAAGGCTCCATTGCGTGGTTCAAACTCTGAAATTGTTGCGATAGCATAAGGCGCACAATATTTATTATAATCTATTTATACAGGTGATGGAAAATGTCCATACCTATAGCTATACCCATAGCTAAAGTCATTATTCAACTAGATTCATCGAAGCAATTTTGATTACGACTCTAGCCTTCTGCGTCGTTACTGCACTAAAGATAGCATAATCAGCATATAATTAGCCTGTTAGACGTGCCAGAAGCTAAGACAACCTACTCAAGTTTGCCCCTATGTCACGAGCCGCACGTATTATTAACATTAGTACAGTAATGAAGGATATATTTGGGCAAAATCTGCCGAGATTCATTCAAAAGGCAAAATTAGTCATAATATTAGACCTTTTTCATTCAATGATTGATTCAAGCCATGTAGGCGGGGTTTCAGCAGCGTTATAATGTTGTTGCAGTTTTGCTTACATGGCAGGTTATTTTATTTTATTTTTGTAAAGGAATAGTCATTTTGACTTATAACATCACCTTGGATGATTCTGTAAAGGTGTTGTAATTGTGGCTTAAATAATTAATAAATAAATAATGTTTTCACTGCTGGGACACAGGCCACCTCTCGGTGAGAGGGAGTGGACCGTCATCCACCACACGGGCCCACAGTGCGGGTTGGTAGATGTCACATCTCTTCGAATTTTTGGTTCTAGGACTTCCAGTTTCCTCACGATGTTTTCCTTCACCGTGTAGTGATGAAATTATTTAGACAAAGTAAAGGGCCTGTTTTTTGGTACGCGGTGGAAATCCTCATGGACTTTCTCCATCGTGGGGGTGACAGAGGGGCATGACGGACTCTTACCGGCTAAAGCCACCGCGGTGCTCCACCTCTGTCTATGACCGGGGGTGCGGGATTCATATAAGCATTCACCGCTCTCCCGACAGGCCTTGGCCCGCTGTTCCTCAGCGGGACCCACCTCCCAGTGCGGCCATTCCTATAATGGCCGCACTCGCTCTCGAGTGGCGCGTATGGAACACTGCGGCGCCAACTTGGTCCTATCTGGTCGGACGATGGACGCCTAGGGGCGTCCGCCGCCCGCTGGCCACCTCTCATACCACTGGACTACCACTGCTTTTACTACACTGCTCGCACTAAAGACAGCAAATTCCCAATCAAGATAAACCCAATTATACTCGTAGTTATTAGAATTAAACGGTACTTAGGTCGTAATTCGCTAAATTAGTATTTATTACCTTCATTATCGAAAATTAGTAATCACTCTAGTTATCTCGTTAAACAAACATAGACCGAATGAATTCATAAACAAGTGATTGATTTAATGAATTTAGCTGTAACATCAACATTTACGCATTCCCTGCATGTTAGCATTATTCTACATTGTCCTTTCATTTTATGCATTCACTAGCTGCGGCCCGCGGTTTCAACAGCATAAGTTTCGTTCCCGTGGGAATATCGGGATAAAAAGTAGCCTGTATGTTAATCCAGGGTGTCAGCTAACACCTAAACGGACATATCTATATAAAAAAGAAACCCCGAAATGTATGTACGCGCTTAACTTCCAAATGACTGCACCAAATTGGATAATTATTCTTTAGTTGTGTTCGTTATTGCCAGGACAAGATTTGTATGAAAGAAATTTTCGGAAATTAGAAAAAAAAATTGCACCCGTGCGAAGCTGGGGCGGGTTGCTAGTTTGAACTAAAAAATTGTAAAACCATTCACTTCTGACCTTGTTATCTTAAAAAGCTGACTGACCCAATTTTCATTCAGCGAAACACTATTAAATACTCCTTTTTAAAGAGTTAATTTTCCTGTTTCAGCCGTTGCCATTCACTGTCTGCCTATCCTCATTACGTCGAGGGTTGAATGTGGGCTCGTTTGCCCGACCCAGATACTCAATGAAAGTATAACGTCAGCATTTTCAGTAGTCTTGTTCATTATGAAGTATTATCTACCATTAAGTGAGTGCCGTTTGTGCATACTGAGCGCTTCATTTGAGTTTTATTGTCGTAGTAGGTACTGCTGCCCTGTTGTTCTCGTGGTCGCAAGCTCGACTGCTGAGCGTGGGGTCCTGGGTTCGATTCTCGGGTCGGGCAAAGTGTTATTGAGTTTTTTCCATTAGGAATTTCTTAGTAAGAGCCCGGAGTTTGGCAGTTTGAGGTGTGATACCCCCGTGACTCGGTAAGCATGTTAAGCCGTTGGTCCTGCGCCTGATCTGTCTCCGGTCGTGTCTGATTGTTGTCCCAGCGGACTATGACAGTGACGGAAGAGTTAGTGCAGCTGTGTCAGCGCGCATACTTGTGCACTATAATATCTCCCGCGCCGAAGGCTCCGTTGAGATTGGCCGTCGTGGCCGAAATACGGTCTTTCTGGAGGACTTTTCATTTTATTTAGGTACTGCTGTTACTGAATTGACGGAGTGGTCTGTTCCAGGGGGTTTACCCTTAAAGTCCATCAACGAAGATACGAACCCGTTCGAAAGTAGTCGATAGGTCAACACAAGTGTCAAATTAAAATTTTCGGACGAGCAAATACATATTGGGAGAACAGAAAACTTGTCAAATCGTGATGTTATTTATTCTTAGTTTGAGCCCCGTACTAATCGTATATACTTAAGTGATACTAGACACGAGTGACGCTACGATTTCACTTTGTAACAATCATCTTGAACTAACCGAATTGAATAGGTAAAGTCTGTTAATATATTAATGAATGATCAAAAACAATATTGGATTTTCTACTTCACTTAACTTTAAATGTTGCAAAAGAATCGGATCTCTGAACTCTTCAACGTCAGCGATAGTTAACGATCGAAATAATTAATAGTAAGAGCTGCGTTAGACTGTAAAGCTAGGGAATGCTTACAGTAGTTTTCTTTGATCCAATAACCTATATTGCTTTTGAGTTAGAAATAATGATAAAGAAAAGCAAATAACGTTAGAATCACTCTGTTCACTTTTGCCTTTCAATATCGATGAAGCAATTGAATTGAGATACATAAATTCATGCCTTCTTTCCATAGTGGTAGGCAAAAGCTATAGAATACTCCTTATACAAAATAGAATCGTGTTACCATGACCTTTTGTACTACCGTATTTAAAGTTGAAATCTACTAATGTGTAATGTTTATGTGTATGTTTAAATGTGAAGTCTATTCAAACTTATGTTTAAAATTAATACTTTTCTAGTTAAGGCGGCGCCGACCGCACAGTGGCGATGGCGCCACATCGTTTTTTTGGTTATTTTATATAATCGGCAGTTTGTAATAATATTAACGTATAATCTTGTGGAGCACAACTTAACGTGCTTATTTTCTGGATTTTCATTCTAAAATAAAAGAAATAAACAAAAAAACGACAAGGGCGCTACTGTGCGGTTGGCGCCGCCTTAAACAAATATCAACTTTATTCTAACTTAATATTATAAATGCGAAGGTTAGTTTGTTTGTTATCTTTTCACGTCTAAACCACTGAACCGATCATCTTGAAATTTTGCATATACGTTTTCAGGTGTACAGAAACGGACATAGTGTACCTTTCATCCCGAAAAACAGTGCCGTTCCTGAGGAAAACAACAATAACGTTATTATGATAATAGATGGCGCCACGTGTCTATGTAACTTTGTCACATTATTTTCGTCATATTAAATTCGCCTGTTAGCTAGTAGAAAATATTTCAAACTTTCATTATTATTTTTCAGATAAAAGTTATCTGACTATTGAAAAATCAACTCTTAATAGATTACACAAAACAACTGACGATCGACTGAAACAACTAACGCTGAATTTGAAATATTTTGGAACTGAACCCACGATCGATGTTATGCGTCATATAAGGCGATATTTTAATTTATTTCAATTAAACAATTTTATGTGGAATAGAGCTATTTCTTTTCTCATATTATATGTAACCCTCTGTTTAGATCTTCACAGTAAATTAAGTACCTTTAGCTAAAGGATACCATTAGATACAAGAGCGCATTATGCCTAAGTCTTCACCATAAAGCAAGGAGGGTTCCAGCCATAATCATGGGCTTAGCAAGGAAACATCACGGTATGACGTTCCGGGAACAGCCAGAAGTAACCGCACATCCATTCGTGTAATCTCTTTACTGTCTTTTACGACACATAGGGGCGCTGCTGCAGCCGAGTAACAAGTAAGCGCGAATCAGTTGAAATGTACAAGTCTTGTATTCGTTACATCTTTTATGTGTTGTGTTGTGGTACAGTGAAATACAAATCATTAAAATGTTATGGAACAGTTGCTGAAAATTTCGACGCTAAAGGTTTTTCTTATGTATAAGAAAAACCTTTAGCACACTTGTACTCTTCAATTTAGCAACGTTATAATTAATTAATAACGTTGCTAAATTGAAGAGTACAGCTGTAACGTGGCATGCCAACTGAATAGACTGGTATTAAGTTTAGTCGGTTAACTAAGTCACGTGGTTTTTTGTTTACCTTTATTTAAATACCTAAGCCTACGGAGTATAGAGTCATGTAATGGGGTGCAACTATATTGTGTTATTAAAACTTAAAAGAAACAAATAGTATTCTGGTTTTTTTCAGACGCAATAGTAGATGAACCCGGTGTACAAAACAGTAACATTACCACAATCATCCAGGCTGGAGTAGTGGCAAGGATAAAATGACCCTTACAAAAGCTTCGGGGTTATTAACCTTTATTACAAGTCAGGCTCTTACTAAACATTACCTACTCCCGGTCCCTCGGAAAAGCTTACCTGGTACATGTACTTTACGTTATGTCTACGGAGCCTATTTAGTTAAAACTATCTGCGTTCCTGGCTACCATAATTTGTACCCTCCAAGGCTCAGATAATTATGTGTGGAAAAATAAAAGTCCCATATGTTATGTGCGTCAACGTTAGGTCTATTTACCTACTTAGTTGTGTACTTATTCTGAAAATTGGGTTTTCCAGTCTGGTCAAAAGGTCTCTTCTAATACAGAAAAGAATCAAGAACTGTTATCACCACCAAAATATGGTCGATATCTAACAATTCCAGATTTCCCTTCACCGTAACTTAGTCGTGTCTTAAATTAGTCAAAAAAGATTGTGCCTCTCTCTCCTAATAAAACAAGTTAGGGTTTTTTTTACACCGGTCACACTTTCCAAGATCAGAACCGAGATAGCTATACATTAAAAGTTGCTCGGAACAATCGTACTGGGATATATAAACCGCCGCGAAGATCGTTTATTAGCACGAGTAATAAGAAAACTTCCGCGGAATCTTTGTGAATTTGCATTTTATCAGCCGAAGACTACAACTTAACTTCGTGGATGGCGGTATGTTAGATGCAACGGCCGCACTGTTGCATCTGGATTAAATAATACTTTTTAATCATTCAAAGAATCCATACGTAATATTATAAATTCGAAAGTAACTCTGTCTGTCTGTATGTTACCTTTTCACGCCTAAACCGCTGAACCGATTTATACCAAACTTGGTATAGAGATAGTTTGAGTTCCGGGGAAGGACATAGGATACTTTTTATCCCGATATTCCCACTGGATCGAGACTTATGCGGGTGATGCCGCGGGGTGCAGCTAGTTAAACAATAAATAAATAATACCAGCCTATTATTGTCCCACTGCAGCGCAAAAGCCTCTTCTTGTACTGAGAAGGCACGAGCGTGGACCTCCACGCTTGCTCAAGACGGGTTGGCGATTTCCACGTTTCCTTACGAAGTTTTCTTTCACTGATGTCAATACCGTCCAAGATAAACTCAGAAAATATTTATTGCTTCATAATAAGTAACTAACTATATACACTAGATACTAAAATAAATGACTAACTTACAATACAAATATATAAAAATAAAAAGCAAAGGACACTTAGGCGTCGAAGTATTCGTCCACATCGCTGTCATCCGGAAACGTGCCCAGAAGACTGGCAGCATTGCCACGTTGAATGGCAAAGCTAGTTCTTTGGCCAAAGAACGACCCAGCCCTCTGGTCACGTGAAGTATCGACCAGCCGGCGAGAAATAGACGCGCGCTCGGGCCCCGGGAGAAATACATAATTATGAAGAAAAACGTCACATTGATACCTGCCCGGATTTGAAACGACTACCTCGTGTATGATAGGCGAGGAGGTAACAACTCATCATCAAGACATTCAAAGAACGAAACATAATTTTTTTTTAAAACGTAGTGGTTAAAAACTTGTGGCAGAAAGGAATGATTTTAATAAAGGAACGGGTAGGTTTCTAAAATAGTAGAGAAATATAAATCATCTGCTTTGTTACATTTGCTGAACATGGAAATGTTGACTTAGGACTTTGGCATTTTATTATTTTCACGTAAGTACTTAGTTTATTACTTGATTTTGATTTTATTTTTTAAATAAAACGTGGATTCATAAAGTGACTGTGAAGAAACCACACAATGCAGCCATTTATGTTATCTTTGATAGTAGTGAATAAATGCTGATTACAAATTAAAATAAGCAGTGCCTTGTATTCAAATTTTATATGATCAGCATAATCAGCCTACAACGTTCCCACTGCTGAGGCCTCCTCTCGGTGAGAGGGAGTGAGCCGTAATCCACCACGCAGGCCCAGTGCGGGTTTCCAGGTGTCACATGCCTTTGAATTTTTGGTTCTAGGACCTGCCGGTTTCCTCATGATGTTTTCAAATGTTATATGTCGTATCTTTATTGTCCTATTTTACTGTGTGTATATATCTATAAATAATAAAGAAAATGCGCGTGCAGCAACGTACATTTGATAGAAGTGACACTTCTTAAAAATAAAGAATAATATACATTTAGTGTGAGAGCCAGAGAGAGAGAGAGAGTTCTATCTTCCTTCTCTCTTATGTAACGAAATGTGCCTAAACGCGACGCGTCCTTGAAATTTCACTCTCAATTCTTATCCAATTATCGAATTGCCGCCTAAGAAGTTTCAATTCAATAAATAAATAAACACTGAAAATAAAAATGCCTTGCTACATTCAGCATAACAGCATCCACAGTCACCTTACACCGCGGAACGTTATGATAACAATTTTCCTTATTTTTATCTCTTGCTTTTTATATTATTGCGGTGACAACTATGGGGGATGGCGACCCGCCTTATAATTTAACAGCACAATAGAACCGCGTAAATTGTATCGCTTTGTTACTGGTTCAAAATGGTAGACGGAATTGTCATGTTTAAAATGACGTTTTGGGGTGAGGAAGGTTGTAATTATAATGACAATGGATGGATTCATAATCCTCAGTAACCTACGCTACGGTGAAAACCTGCAATGAATCTAGTTTTCAGTCACTTAACACTTTGACAGCGGATCACGTACTGATTAATACTAATAATATTGGAATAAATAAAATGCTTGGCTGTCAAAGTGTTAATACACTTTTCCGTCTCTCATAGACTTTTACGACTGTCGGTTGATGATGAGCAGTAAAAATCCCTTAACGTTCATTCATTTATCGGCGTTAAAGCTCATAAATTAGATCTGAACACCTAAATGCTCAGTGACCGAACAGGATCCGTTAAACTAACTAAAAACGATACTGCTTACAAACACACACCGTGTGAGCAAACATCAGAAAAGTATTTAAATTTTAATGACGTTGAAACCTCCTTACGCAGTTTTAAGCCGCGGGGAGGCAGGTGGGGGTACAATTCCGCTCCAGTTATCGTGCGAAAACTTTCACCCAATCCGATTTACCTGAGTTAATTACATTTCATAGTATTGGAGCTTACAGTCGCTCCACAGCGAATTGGCTACTGAGATTCTATCCGACATTTTACGGCGAAATCAACCGGCAAGATTGGCAGTGCACACAATTTGCGGACAGAGGTTCTGCGGACTGAAATATTTTAGGTAAAAGGGAACGTATCTACTGTCGTATCTAACACGTTCTTCGTTAAGCCTCACGGCTGTGTGACAGCGATAGCAACGCGATAGTAAGTTAACGTCAAGATGGAGGGACCAATCTTGGATTTCAAATTAGCCTACATAAAAGTTTAATACTATAAATCTACTTTGCTACCTTTGCTATAATTTAAGCTACCTCAATGTTTACGTAGTTATTTAACAAAATCCTTGGTCCCTCCATTTTGACGTCAAAATTTACAAAAGAAGCACATTCATTATTTTAGAGTGTTGAATAATAGTTTTAGGAAAAAGCAAAATAGGAATTATAAGCCGTTTGTTACCACAGTAAAACAGTGATTTTCATTCAAAACCGTCCAAACTAATCAATTTACGCCACTCCACGGCGACCTCACCCAACTAACTCGGAGAAATTCGTGTGTGAAATATCAGAAGTTGTCAAGATCTTAGCGGCGGGTCTTGGGGCCAGATTAAACCTTCGTAGACGTGTCAATTATCGACTGTTGCGAATTCATTATAAGGGATTTCCACTTTAAGTTTGCTGAGAATGTATTAATTGGGAGTTTTGGAAGGAGCTTAGATTTTTATGGGCGGTTAGTTCTGATGCTTTTTTGCTGTTATCATTTTTGATCAGTTAAGATGCCTGTGTTTATTTATTTTGACATTAATATGGACTTCTGAATTAAAAATTTAATTATTTGATTGAATGCTGTTTGTGGTTTTGTAGTAAGTCTTCACGAAATTAAGCTTTTCAGCTTTGTTTTTCCTAGCTACTGTCATAAACAGACAGATAAGAGTGGAACTATCTACCTGCGTCTGTGTTTCCGAGCGCATACAACCCGAATCTCTTCAAAGTGAGAGTGAATAGGCTTCTTCTGGATAAGCTCACTCCATCGTCGACTTTGTCTCTGTCACCTCTGACCTAGACAAGAGTCAAGAGCAAATCCATTTCAAATAAAAAAAGACGGGTTGCACTCCGGGAGTGCCGGCAGAAGTGAAAACTTGAATATTAACGTTGTGCATTTTTGATATTTTTCATTAATAGATGCACTTTTTTCAATTTCCATATTTTAAACACTTTATATACACGAATTTTACGAATACACAGCAGTGTGGCCACTACACAGACGGTCGAGCCATCCGCTGTCACCATCCATGGATGCGCGTGGCGCGCTGTAACATAAACATACACGAACATTCGCGCAAGCGCCCTGCGCCGCCTAAACGAAACAGCAGGCATACATTTTCGCCGCGCCGTAGAAAGAGAGGGGATACTTCCTCTCCTACACCGCGCCGGCTGTCTACTTCTCCATCCGTCTTACTAATTTTCGATCAGGTCACGTGTCCTGACGCGATGTCCTGACGCGAGTGTAACATTTTTTACCCATTACAAAAAAAGTGTACAACACCGTTAAAGAAGTTTTCACTTCAAAAAAAAAAAAAACCACATGCGATAAACAATAAGATTCCTCGCTGTACCCTTTCCTATTTACCTATGAGGCTGCCATCTTGCACCCTTAAAACCATAGCATCGTGAAGACAGCACGTATATCTAGTAATCCCATAATTTAGATATAAGCAGTGACAGGTTACAATCTCATCGTTTACAAGCTCCATAATCACCTCTCCCCTCGAAAGGTGAGCTGTTATTTACAGGAGTAATTAAACCCAATTTGAAGGCATTATATATTGTGATCAAGCGTTTCTTACAAAATAATTTTCAACCTTAAAGTTCCCTCCCAAATTAATACCTTCTAGCAGATTCCCTTATAATGAATGCAATAAAACAATCTAGTTGTTTAACCGCCACAATATATGCCTCCCTTCCACGTAAAATGTAGTTGCAAGGCACGTTTTAAAATATATGGTCGGACGAAATTAAATGCGCGCACCGTCTTATTGCAAACGCAGTTTACGCCTAATGTGAATTATGAAGAATAATAGTGGTGGAAATATCAGGTGGGGTTTGAGAGCATGGGAGATGGGGAAAATGTTAATGCTATATTAATATGATCTTTGGGGTGAGAAAAAATGTAGATGGAAATGGAATTAGGGTCTTTAATAATTATAGTCGATTGCTGTTAAAACCGTCACAAAAAATCATTTTCAGAGTAATAGCATGCTCATAATAATATAGGCGTAAACTTTAATTAACAATGAAAACTACCTATTTGTACATTATAATTGTATCAACTTCAAAGACTTTCATATCATAGCGCATACTTACAGAACACATCATGAAATAAAGTTTACCAGGTACACCTAGCATTGGAAATATCTAAACTTTATTCGGCGTTGAACTGAACGATATACTCCTCTCGTTCACATTCAAAGACTTTCTCGCAAATATAAATCGCAATTGTCTGAAGAAATAGTAAAGTAGAACGATAAATTGGATAAAGAGGCAATACTGCTGTGCTCAGGGGCTGGTAATAGGCAATTTTCGACATCCAATCCCAGCACAATGGGACGACTTGCCTGTTTAAATATTTCTAAGAATCATTCGTTTTCAATGTGACCTGTGTCACAGTCTTTTAGATTAGCAGGTAGATTGATTGTTGTACTGTTGTTATTGTTAGCTGTGAGTGAGGAAATGTTTTTCCTTGGGTGTAAAATAAGCTTATTTATCTCTGAAGCGTTGTATTTTTATTCGTGCAGGTTTAGTAAACACTTTGCTGGCTATTTATGTGGTTATTGCTCAGTGTTAATGTATCTATTCTAGAAATCAGAAGGAATGGCATCGGTTTTACGACGTCATTATCACCAATTGGTATAAGTAACTGTTTATTTAAATTAGCACCTTACTTTGATATTAATATTAGCATGCCAAAATATGGTGAAATGTGTCATCACACAAGAATATTTATTTACCAACTTTTGTATTGTCGTATTTAAAGCAAATAATTGACATTTGATTACAAAAATGAATAAATTTTACGTTCAGTTGCAGTTCTCACGTCACAAAACTTCCAAAATTGTTCAAAACCTACACCAACTTTCTAGTATACTAAAAAGAATACCATACAACTTTTCACCACAAGATCGAGTCAAATATCAAAGCAGCCCCGTAAATACCTACGTAAAGCCCACAGAGACTTGTTTCGTACGTCGCATTGTCTGGAATTAATTTTCCTGTTCCGCTCAATGCATCTTTTATAAGATAGAGGAACAAAAGTGGAATGAAAGTGCAAGAGAAAAAAAAAAACTGTGCCGACGGTTATTAAATTGAAGGATTTAATTTGTGTGCTCTAGGTGTTTGTAAGTATTGTCAGATTCGGGTAATTGATGTTGACTGTGTCTGTTTGTTTTATTTTCGCTTTCAGGATGTTGATTTGTCTCGAGTGAATTGGTAGTTTTGTTTCGTGTTTTTGAGAATTAGCACTTATTTTTGAACTTGAAAGTGTGAATTATGCAATTGATGTAAAAGTTTTCTTTTTTATTATTTAAGTAAAAGTATTCTTTTTGTTATCTTTATTCAGTTGAAATTCATTAAGTACTGTGGGACATCGACGACGTTTGGATTAAATCAAAATCCTTTTATATATTTGTTAGGATTATATTTTAAGTCTTTTTTATATTTTCATAATTCAATCCTTAAATATTAGACGTCAAACCTACGACTCCTATATGACATCTGTTTGAATGTTCGAAAGGAACTCGTTATAAATATATGCAGCGGCCTGACCCGCAAGGAGGTCAGTAACCCTCAAAGAAGTCTCTACATCAGCTACGCCCACCTTAGAATAAAAGTATGGGCATAGCCGGAGACTTTTATTCACACCATTAGAATATCCAAACCCTATCTTCCTATCCTATTGTATATCTACTTAAATCCGAGAAACAAATTTACATGATGAGGTCCGTCTCTTGCAAGAGTAAGCTTAAGTCAGGACGTACGAACCGCGAATCCAACACCACGTTAAGTGTCAAGCAAATTAACATCTATATGTGCCAATATGCACCCATACAAACTAACGTCGTCATGCTTAAACCTCGTCGTGTCAAAACCTCGGTAAAAGGCGCGACGCGGCCTCCTAATAATAACACTTGATGTGAAAGTTCACATCGACCTAGAAGAGGCTTAAGAAAATTAACCGATCTTAGCATCAGATTCTTTTAACTCCATCGGACGGGATTGAGCCAGAGGGAGGGAAAAGCTTAAGAGGCCAGGGTTCATTAAAAAACTAATATATTATGCTCGTACTCCAGAAAAAAAACTTTAAAGTCCTACTACGTTCTCTAAAATTCTAATATCATTAAATATCAGTCAATACTGATGCAATTGTGGGTCCTCAAACACAAGTTGAACCGAAAGTGTCAACCAAACACACTTTGCAAGGGTTATACCCCTGTTAGCAAAGTCGGTGACAACTTATGCCGAGTGTCTGTCACCCCCCCTTCTATAGGAGTGACCACAGTTATAACAACAACTATCCTCCTATAACTCGCGACATTAAATACTGGAGTACTCGCATGTTCTCCCTACTTGTAATCACGTTGAAATCGACAATCTATTCAGGCCTCCCTTTAGCCCGTTGCAGGTGTGAGAGCGCACCTCACAGCCCTCTGGGAGGTGCGGATACCTCACACGCTCCCGGCCGCGTCCGATGTATTTTCTCACAGCATATGTAACACACAAATGGACACATATTAATAAATTGTAACAATCATACAAACTAAAATAATGCACTAAAATATGATGTTTACATTCAAGTGACATATTTACATTACATGACAAGATATATGACAATTAAAAAAAAAAAAACAACAACTATTAACATACTAGTATGAAAAGGTTTTAATTAAATAATCTGAATTGAAAAGGTTTCTATCTCTAACCTTCCTTTTTCTGAATTTATATTTTAAAATTGAAAACTTCTTTATAAAATGATGCTTGTTCATAAAAAATGTTTTTATAAAATTATCAATTATTAAAAAACTTTTTGGAAATAATATTTTAGTTTTCGCTTTCTTAATAAATGGGATTCTTTTCTTCTTTCGTGCTTTTCTCTTATTGTTTGCAGCACATCGTGAATAAAACTTATTAAAATTAGGGACATCTACATGACATATTATACAATTACTACGAATACGAACTCTAACTTCATCCGTAGGAAAACTAAATGAGTCTATTAATCGTACGGAGTCGTTCAACACCTCTGCATCTTCATCTCTGACTGCATCCAAGTTCATATCATCCTCAACTAACTCATCACTAATCATCTTATCATTATTATTCATGTCGATGATGAAGTGATCTTTCTTCTCTATTTTGGAAAAATCGGAATGGCCATCGTCCTTTATTTCGGAAAAATCGAAATGACCATTCTCCTTTATTTCGGACGAATCGATCGACACATTATCCACATCAAAATGATCAGCGGCGATGTTAATTTTATTTATTCCCACATCGCGATCATTGTGCTCATTCTGTGGCTCTGAAACATTGCTAATTACATTAATAATTGGACAGAACTGACCCGATTCGTTGTTTTCATCATTGTGTTCGCTCTCGAACACTTCTATCGGCTCCTTCTCCTCCTCTGCGAGGATGCACGCCTCGCTGCTGCGCTCGTCCTCATCTCCATCACTGCCAACTTCCACGCTGCTTTCTAGGCAGCACTGCTCGTTCTGTAGCGGGTCATTTTGTCTTCCACTAAATAATACAGAAGCATCACTATCTACATTTACAATATTTTCTTGTCTGCTTTCCTCAGACAGATCTTGTGCCATCTCGACTACTTGCACCTTAATCATTTTTCTATCTCTGTGACATTTACATGGAAGCTCCTCCCATAACACTTCACATATCTCATCAAATGACATGTCGTCATAGTATTTCCACTTATGAACTGCTAGGGCAGCACCCTCAAGATATGCGCTTAATATGAGCGCCCAGTCGCTCTCACGCCATTTATTATAGGCGGCAACAACTTCAAATCGCCTCAGAAAGTCTTCTAGGCATACACCGTCCATGCCCGCAAAAACTTGAGCCATCTTTCTCTCCTTATATAAAAAAAAATACATATAACCACTTAGCTTTTTATCCTCCTGGCGACGTTTCTTCGCATCTAATAAATACTCACAGTATACTTTGAGGCCTCGCTTGGCATACGAGAGGTTTTTTCACTTCTATGAGTGCTGAAACAAATTCCTATCTCGCAAGCTTGGCGAAAATCCTGCGAAACACGGCGCACTCCACCAAATGTGGGACCTCGACGACGTTTGGATTAAATCAAAATCCTTTTATATATTTGTTAGGATTATATTTTAAGTCTTTTTTATATTTTCATAATTCAATCCTTAAATATTAGACGTCAAACCTACGACTCCTATATGACATCTGTTTGAATGTTCGAAAGGAACTCGTTATAAATATATGCAGCGGCCTGACCCGCAAGGAGGTCAGTAACCCTCAAAGAAGTCTCTACAGTACCTACAACGTGTGGCAAAACACAGCAGTTAAAATTTTACTTGTTCTGCGGAGTTGACATAGCATTTTTGTGGCTTATCTTGGCAGAAGTCTCTGCAATTTAGGCAAAGAGTTCTTTATTGTTTACCCAATGCTGACCCACTGCTGGGCAAAGGCCTCCCCCAATTTCTTCCAGAAAATCTTTACCGGCGCCACCTCCAACCAGCAGTAGTTTTTACACACTAATAATTAATGGACTTTATGGGGATTACCTAAACGCAAAAAAACGCAAGTTTTAGAATTACTAAAAGTATATGATCGACTACATTAACCAAAATCAGAAAAATATATGATATTTTTTAAAATATATGCTAGGTAGATAGTGAATTGAAAACATAATACGACTAATTTGATATGATAGAAAAAAATCATGAAGATACCTCTAAAAACTTTCTTTTTACAATAAAAACCACACTAATATACATACAATCATTCTGATTTTTGTCAGACTATTCTACAAGCAACATAATAAAGCACTACTAATTTAATTTTTAGTCCAAACAATAGATTTTTTGTAAATAAATAATTGCTTCATATTTTGCAATAAATTACCAGCGTTGTGACATCGCGCTTCTCTTTATTTTCTATGCAGTCCGACAGTGACCGCGCTTTAGGTCATGTAGTCCCCTTAAAAGAGACCATGATAGGTGAGACCAGTCACCTTGGAAATGCTAGCGCCATCTAGTTTTAAAATATATACCAACAAAGGTAAAAGATCTACTTACAAAAATAAACATTTCATTTCATAATAGACGTGTCGATGGGCCAGCTTCAAATCAAATCAAATCAAATCATATTTATTCGTAAATGTAGGTTTCATTACAATAGGATGTTATAATAATATGGTCAGTTCGCTATATTTTACTCGAGAGTATACAAATAATAATAAAGTTAGTGGTGTCGAAACCACAGACACACATTTAAAATGAAATAATTACTTAGTGTCAACATAATAATAATCTAAATATATGAACAAGAAAATAAGAAAGTGTAACTAAGAATATACTTAAATCTACATTGAAAACAAAAGTAACAGCCATATCAACAACGTCCAAATCAATGAGGAGAATAAAATCATTAAATTAAATGTAATATTATATCAATCTAAATGTCAGTGGTGTCCTCCATAAACTCAGTTGTGGAGTAATAACATTTATGAATTAAAAATTGTTTCAGTTTCTTTTTAAACATATTATTATTAAGATTTTTTATCTGTCGTGGAATTTTATTGAAAATAACTGGAGCCATTCGATAAACACTTTTACGTAGGAGGGCTGTTTTACTGCGATCTACACAAAGAATGTTCGAATCCCTTTTCCTTAACCGTGGATCAGCTGGGGCTCTTATTTCAAAAAGCTGTGGGTTTGTCTTAACAAACACTGCCACCTCAAGGATGTATAATGACGGCAATGTTAGAAGCTTCAAGGATTCAAAATATGGTCTACAACTGTCCCTTGAGTGTAGATTACATATAGCGCGTACGCATTTTTTTTGTGCGATGAAAGCGTAATTATTTTCTGTCGAGTTACCCCAGAAAACGACTCCGTATCTTAGAACTGATTCCACCTAGCTATGGTAAGCAATAAGCACGACGTCACGGTTCACAAATTTGGACAGTTTATGAAGAGCAAAAGCAAAACTGTTAAGTTTTTTACAAATTTCCTCAACATGCGGTTTCCACGTAAGTTGACTGTCTATTACTAACCCTAAAAACTTTGTAGTATCTGTTTTTGTAACTGGATGTCCATTGTGATTAATATTAACCGGTAGTTGTTGTCGTTGTCGCTGACTAAAATGCATTATACACGTCTTTTCTAAGTTAATTTTTAAATTATTCGACTGTAACCAATCTATAGTTTGCTTTACCGTATCATTGATTTCTTGTTCATAATTGTAAAACTCATCTTTTTTTATCATTATTGTACAATCATCAGCAAATAACACTGTTGGGTGATTGATACTTTTTGGAAGATCATTTATGTACACCAGAAAGAGTGGGGGACCCAACACGCTCCCCTGAGGTACACCGTACTTCACCGTTCTAGGTTTTGACCGATATTTGATTTCACGCTTGGTTTTAATATTTATATTTGTTATTTCTGTGTATTGTTGCCGGTTGCTTAAATATGATGTGATAAGATCAAGACCCTTGCCACGTATTCCATATCTTTCTAGTTTGTCGATAAGTATAGTATGATCAACATGATCGAAGGCTTTCGTCATATCCATGTACAGGGCACAGATGGGTAGTGTGTTATCTACACTTGACATTATTTTCTTGAGAAAATCATAAATAGCAACATTTATTGACTTATTCTTCTGTTAATATAACTAAGTAACTTTGGTTAAATCCACATCGCAACAACAATTTCACTGTAATTATGCACCATAATTATGCATTTGTTTAAAAGTTTTAGTAGTGATAAAGTAAATGCCGACTAATTGTGGCCGCATTAACTATTTTGTGGCACTGCATTACAGCTGAGTTTATTTCGTATTTAAGTATAATGTGCACTTAAATTCTTTTACAGTCTCTTGCGTTTGGAGTTTATTTTTGCTTTATTCTATTAAATACAAAAAGTCTGGAAACGGGTAGGTATCTGTGAAAATAGGAAGGTGCGGAGGTAAAATCTTTTAGTTTTAAAATGCACCTTTTCAGGTGTTATCATGAAAATTATAAAAAAAAATCAAAATTATTTGTCAATTTTTGGTTGTTCCGACTGTCATTACAGTCGTTACGGGTCGTCAGAAGCCCGAAAGTCTGACAACCAGTCTTACCAAGGGGTAGCGTATCATCCAGTAACTGGGTTGTGGAGGTCAGATAGGTAGTCACTCTATGTAAAATACTGGTATTCAGCTGCATCCAGTTAGACTGGATGCCGACCCAAACATAGTTGTGAAAAGTCTAGACAGATGATGATGATTTTGGGTTTCTTTATTTGTACAGAAATGTAAAAACAGGACTAAAAACAAATGTTATGGCAAAAACAGGAATAATTTTCATGATAACGCCTGAAAAGGGCGCATTTTATAAGATTTTAAATTGTAACTGACACAGAGTTGTGGATACCTTTGATAATAAAGCTACCTTCAATTCCTGGACATTCCTCGTTTCCAATAAAAATGAGGAGCGATCTAGCTCACCGTTCCTTCCAATAGTCTTAGTTGGAACGGTCAAAATTGATACATGGCAGACATTTTATCAAATATTGTAGTTACTTTTAAGAATGGAAATGTGTAGATCACTATGTTGAAAATTCTTTTGATATTATTTTAAATATTTATTTTGAATTAAAACCTGTTTTCTGAAATTTGCTTAGGTATTTGCTTTGGGATTGATGTTTTCTGAAATAATGCTTTGGGATTTTTTAAAAATATCCTGTTAGCCTACATAGTTGGCAACAGCTTGGACCAATAATCATAAATCTATTGAATTTTTCAGAAAAGATTAAAAAAATGGATTTTCTTCAACTTAGGTTTGCTACACGAAGCAATCTCGTTACCACATTTAGAATATTAATTACACCTTCTCACATGAGAAAGAGCAATTTAAATTCAAATGTCTGGTAGGTACGTATTTACCAGACAATATAAACCCTGTAAAATCTAATCCTAAACCTTTGCGAGGTGTTGCATTAAGTGTTTTATCATGTCTTGTCTCCGCAAGACGTAGACTACCGCAGAAAGAACGAACACTCCTTGAGGTTCCTTCATTCATTCACTCATTCATTATGAACGACGAACTCCCAGCCATGGGTGGTGGAAACGCTGAGTTGCATGTAAAAGCATTTTAGAGATTTTTAGGATGTCTTTTGTAGAAGTTCTTGGTAAAAGAACTGTGAAAGAGGTAGTTTTATTTCTTTTTGACGGTTTTTGGTTTGCTGACTTTGTAAGCATTGTTTGGCTTTGAGCTTGAATCATAATCTTCATCATTAGTAGAGTTAACTTAACCCGACAAGTGTCGTATGAACCACCGATTGTTCATAAGAAAAATACACTCTAAACAACAATACATATAATCGTGACAACCGTTGAGCGCTTACATGCAAACGGCTTCTAATAGGCTATCGTATGTCGGGATTGTTAATTTTGGCTATTTTGCTCAGTTATTTTTATCCACGTGATAACCCCTCAAACCCAAGCTTCAAATCAGCAAGTTGAATTCGTCGACGGGCTCAAGGTTATGTATATAAACAAAAAAAAAACAAATAATTTTTAGTTCACACTATTCGACACTTGAGTCGCTTCTTAATTTTTCCCATATTATTCGTTTAACGTTTTAAGAACAGTAAAGTTAAAGAGTAAAACTTACATTCATGGTAAAAAAATATCAACATAAAGCTTGACAATATCTCCCGATACAAAGAACTGTATAATCAATTAGTCCAGACATACAATAAAAAGAGTCTATCTCTACATGACATATCCCAACAAAAAACGAAATTAAATTAATCAAATAGAGTATCATCAGCTATCTCGATTGAAAATAGTACCTCATTCTCCGACTCGTCCGGGCATATCTCGATAATACTCTTTGTTAGAAAATCTTTAGGACCATTAGTTTTATTGGACCGGTTGAGTCTGTGGACCATAGCCCGCCCGGGGCAGAATTCTGGCAGTAAGCAAACTTCTCGCTAAAATGTAATTGGTTTTTGAAAATCCTGACTATAACTCCATAGTCTTTGCGTAGAGCCGATCTAGGGTATCAAGGTTTTGCTATCGTAGTTTTGTTTGCATGTTCCAGTTTTCGAAGCGTACAAAGCTTTTCGATGGGACTAGAATTTGGTTATCGTTTGTTGGTATTGCTTATTTACGTTGTTAGTTGGTTGGTTGGCTATACGAAGTGGCACATTGTAAAGATGTTAGTTTTGTTTTAATAGATGTCATTGCCATGTCACCATGTTTTTTTAGTTTGTAAAATTGAATGTGATTTTGAGAAGAATTTACTTTCAGGAATGGCATTTATAAATTAAAATGAACATGTACCACAATATGAATATAGAAATTACGTTCATTAGCAAACGTAACCTCAGTTTCTAAACAAAGCATATTACAGTAACGGTAACAAAGAAAATGCCTTCCGGATAAAAACTTTATGCAGATAATAAACATAGAGAAAAACTCTGCAAAGAAAATGCATTTTAGCCTCGTAATAATAACTGTATTTATTTGAGTGTTGGCTTTTAATTTTAAAGAACTGGCAATAACTTGACGTTATCAGAATTTTATAGAAATACATAAGAGTTATGGTGAGTGTTGTTACTCTACGGGTCACAGGAGTGAGGAATAATACCTTACTGTAATACAGAATATATCAACTAGTTCGAGGAGTATTGTCCCGTATTATGACTGTTACTGGCGGCTAGGAATAGTCAACACAGTATATTTAAGAATTTCTTTTTGGAATGCATTAAGAAGCCTCCTCGTGTAGCGCAGTTTGTTCCGCCAGTTACTCAACTGAACCGAGCGCTCGGCGCATCCTGGACAGTCACACCCAACACCTTATTTGACTGGCCAATTCTTCCCTTGCGGTAGCCCGCCTGGTTTGCAACCACCCTCCTACCGGAGTCCGGCGTCAAGCAGCCTGCTGTGTTTCATCGATGTGTGGGAGTTCCAGTGCCTTAGGCATATTCTGGGCACGCTCGTTCCATCATAGACCTCATCTATCGCTTTCCATGAGGTGTGATCGAGGTCCCATTCGGCAATTAAAAAAAAGATAATAAATTGTACACAAATAAATAAATGTAAACATCGTGTGGACTTTATTTGTATCTGAAATCGTCAACACATAATGAGCAAGAGTGTAATACCTAATCAAATATCGTGCATTCTCTGTAAAAATCAATCTTCTCTCTCTCTCTCTTCCTAACTATGTTGGTGTCGGCTTCCAGTCTAACCGGATGCATCTGTATTTTAAATGGAGCGACTGCCTATCTGATCTCCACAACCCAGTTACTGTGTAACATGATACCCATTGGTAAGACTGGGTGGACTGGTGCCTTTCCTGTATGAGGCTTTGCTCTACAGTGGGATCATAAGACTGGTAGTTTGTCTTACATTTTCATATATTAGACAAAATAATTATTATGTTTTTTCTTTCAAAACCTTTTGGCAAGCGATGATAAAAATTCCAAAGATTTTTCATATAAAAAGATTTATCTACACGACCATAATACCTACTTTCAGAAGATATTTATACAACAAATTACACACTACGATATAATAAACTCATTTGCGTACACAGGGCGCTATAAATTGAGTCACCCTGAATAATAAATATTTTGCGGTCGTCAGTATTAGCACACTCAAACACCACAATTTGAGGAAAATTTACTGTCTCCGTGTACTCCTTAACATATTGTATGTTGCTCGTTTCCAAGAATTTGAATAAGGCTACTAACGACTCATTTCAAAAATTAAACCTCCGAAAAAACTGAAAAGCAAAGAATAAAAACCTTTTTTTATTTTACCTTAATAAATAAGTTCTTAAACTAATGCAAGTATACCTAAGTAATTTTGAGTCGGCGCCAAACAAGCAACTTAATATCGTTGCGAGTGGTCGTGCGGAGAGCGCATTTTTTGTTTGGAATGTTATATTTATCGCTGGAGATTTCACGTTGCATTATTAATTTGATTTGGTTATTTCTTTAAATTTAAGGTAATTTAGTGATTATTGTTTGGCGCCGACTCAAAATTTCTTAGGTATACTTGCATTAGTTTAAGAACTTATTTATTAAGGTAAAATAAAAAAAGGTTTTTATTTTTTGCTTTTCAGTTTTTTCGGAGGTTTAATTTTTTTGTTAAAAAGTTTTTATTTTATAATTTTTTGAGGCTATAATTTACTAATTACTACATGCTTAATTTTTGACTACTTTTAAAATAGCTACCTGCCTTACTTTAGATATTAACTGTTATATAATCCTACTTTAATTATTTTTTTTTGTATAATAAAATACTTAAAAAAACAGGCTTTATATACCAACATAGATAGGCCTTTTATTTTAATTGTAACACACAGCTCAGCATTAAAATCTGTGAATGAACAATAAATCACCCCTATTTTCCCACCCTTAGGGTAGGATTTTTTTGTTCAAATTTACATGGGACCAACTTCGAGGTATGTCCTATCCAATAAAAAAAGAATTATTAAAATCGGACTACTCTGTAAAAAGTTATGCGTGGTCATACATTACAATCAGTGAGTGAACAATCAATCATCCCCTGTTTTCCTACCCTTAGGGTTGGATTTTTTTTTCAAATTCATATGGGACCAACTTCGGGGTATATCCTTTCCAATAAAAAATGAATTATCAAAATCGGACTGCTCTGTAAAAAGTTATGCGTGATCATACATAAAAAAAAAAAAAAATATACGCGTCGAATTGATAACCTTCTCCGTTTTTTCGTCGGTTAAAAAAATGAACTTAACAGACTAGAGAGATTGGGTTTTTAACCGACGAAAAAAAACGGAGGAGGTTCTCAATTCGACGCGTATATTTTTTTTTTTTTTTTTTTATGTATGATCACGCATAACTTTTTACAGAGCAGTCCGATTTTGATAATTCTTTTTTTATTAGAAAGGGTATACCCTGAAGTTGGTCCCATATAAATTTGGAAAAAAAATTCCAACCTTAAGGGTTAGAAAACAGGGGATGATTGATTGTTCACTCACTGATTGTAATGTATGACCACGCTTAACTTTTTACAGAGTAGTCCGATTTTGATAGTTCTTCTTTTGTTGGATAGGACATACTTCGAAGTTGGTCCCATGTAAATTTGGAAAAAAAAAACCTACCCTAAGGGTGGGAAAATAGGGGTGACTTATTGTTCATTCACAGATTTTAATGCTGAGCTGTGTATTACAATTAAAATAAAAGGCCTATCTATGTTGGTATATAAAGCCTGTTTTTTTTAAGTATTACATTATATTATTTAGTATTATATTACACAAAAAATAATAGTTAAAGTAGGATTATATAACAGTTAATGTCTAAAGTAAGGTAGGTATTTTAAAAGTAATCAAACATTAAGCATGTAGTAATTAGTAAATTATAGCCTCAAAAAATTATAAAATAAAAACTTTTTAACAAAAAATTAAACCTCCGAAAAAACTGAAAAGCAAAAAATAATAAACTTTTTTTATTTAACCTTAATAAATAAGTTCTTAAACTAATGCAAGTATACCTAAGTAATTTTGAGTCGGCGCCAAACAATCAATGAACAAAGATTACTAAATTACCTTAAATTTAAAGAAATAAGCAACGTGAAATCTATAGCGATAAACATTAACATTTCAAACAAAAAATGCGCTCTCCGCACGACCACTCGCAACGAATTAATTTGCTTGTTTGGCGCCGACTCTAAATTACTTAGGTATACTTGCATTAGTTTAAGAACTTATTTATTAAGGTTAAATAAAAAAAGTTTATTATTTTTTGCTTTTCAGTTTTTTCGGAGGTTTAATTTTTTGTTAAAAAGTTTTTATCCTATTAAGAGTTCCTCAGTAACAGCCCGCAGCCTGGATATGTGCCCGGTTGATGGTAACAGGCTCGCCCCATGGGTCTTAAAACAAAACTGGCGCAATGTGGGTGTACAGTCACGTCTGTTTAACGTTTCAGGGTAAACAAGCGTGATGTTATGTTTGATAGACTTAAGGTTGATTTTTTCAACGCCAGATAATTTTATCCGAGGAATAATATTGAATTTTTGACAGTTCTTCCATACAAAAACTGTCAGACGTCAATTTTATTCCACGAATAAAAATTATGTGTCGATTGAAAAATCAGCTTACAGTTCTAAGTGGTCTAGAATAAATTATAGACCTAAATTTAGGTAGGTTGACAGCTACTAATCCAGTAGGTAGGTACTTCTTTTGTTTGATACAGGACATGTCCTAGTTTGGGTGTCTGATGTTTCACACAACGTGCATATACTTAGCCGATTAATATAAGGATAAATGTTATTTAAGTACGTAATGCATTGTTAACCCTCTAATCTAGAGTCAATAACATTTCAAAGTATCTACATGTCAATAAATTAAAAAATACCTGGGAAGTCTGAGTCCCCAATAAGGAGCATTTTTTTAGAAATAAATTGTAGGGATCACTGGAAGTTTTTGATCGGCGAAAAAATGCGGTGTTCACGGTTTTTTGATCGGTTTCAGGACAAAAAAAAAGATAGTTAGACAATTTAGCAAAAAAAAAAATATCTTTCTCTCAAGCTGAAATTATGCGTTATATTTGCAAACAAAAAAAAAAATTATAGCTGAAGTTACGCATTTTCCGACCAGAAAAAAATATTTAGTTACTCAAATGGTAGATTTATCGGTACAATAATTATCTGAAATGTTTCAAAACGGAACTTCTCATTAAAAAATGGATCAATTGAGGCAAGCGATCACAAAAGGAGATCTTTATTTTTATTTTATTAAGCACCTTTTTCCTCACATTTCTGGTCGCCCTAGTACAGAATTAACGTGCATTTTCAAGAGCTCAAGAATGGGGTGGAATAAAAAATCGCCATTTTAAATAGGTTCTGTGGCGTCAAGTGATTTAATGGTTTCTCCCGATTCTCATGCAGTGCGTGATACGACGATCATTTTTTTTTATTCGTAATCAATTCGAGATACCCTCAGTTTGGTTTAATTGAAATTCTTTTGAACGGTGTGACTTGAATTTTGCGATTAGGTGTTATAATGGATTTAGAGATGTACCCTAATCTTTATTGTCTGTACCTATATGTCTCGGTATAGTAGGGCCGTAATCGGGGTAGATTTTACTGTTGGTAAAAAACCTTGTTACATTATTTATTTATATGTATAATATCCTAACTTCCTAACTAATAATATTATAAATGCGAAAGTAAGTTTGTTTGTTTGTTACCTTTTCACGTCTAAACCACTGAACCGATCATCCTGAAATTTTTACGTTGTCAGGTGTACAGAAACGGACATTGTTGTACCTTTCATCCCGAAAAAAATGTTCCCGAGGAAAAAATAACAACGTTATTATGATAATAGATGGCGCCTTGTGTCTTTCGAATCATGATTGAATTATATTAGAAACTCGAAACTTACGCGGGTGAAACCGCGGGGTGCTGCTAGTATATTATAAATGTGAAAGTTTGTATGTTTGTTACTTAATCAAGCAAAAACGGCAAAATGGATTTGGATCAAATTGGGAACACATACTCGTATAGTCTATAACCTGGATTAACACATAAGATATATTTTACCCCGGTACTGCGTTTTTGTGGGATAATCTCCGAACTCAAGGTGGGCAAAGCCGCTGGCAAAAGTTAGTAGGTAGTAATATAAAACTTAACGATAATTGATACATTGCACTTAGGAATGTATTGTATTCGATAAATATTAAATACCCGTTATTATGAAAGAGATCCGTGTCACTTTAAAAAACTGAAAGCAGCACCCTAATTGTGTAACACTCAATAATTATCAATCACAATCTGAATCATTTTGAAGGATGTGTCTAATCCATTGCTTGCATGTTTGAAAAAATTGTCTACTCAACAACGTAAATAGCGCAATGGATGTTGTTGAACTGTTAAAATGGAAGCCATTGCTACTGACAGTGTGTTACGCAATTATCCCACAGGCAGGCTTTGCAGGCATATAAGGAACTAGCTGCGCCCCGCGGTTTCACCCGCATAAGTCTCGATCCCGTGGGAATATCGGGATAAAAAGTAGTCTATATGTTAATCCAGGGTGTCAGCTACGTCCATACAAATTTTTTCAAAATTGGTCCAGCCGTTTGAGCGTGAAAAAGTAACAAACATATAAACACACACACACACATACTCACAAACTTTAGCCTTTATAATATTAGTGTAATAGTGTTATTAGACTAACTGTTGGTAGGCAGATACGACTACCTACCTGCAGGCTTTGTTTCGTACGAAACAAAGTTTCCCCCTATATCTGTCCATATGTCCACGTGTTTGTTGACACTTAGAACGTTTTTCGAAGAAAGTTTAGGTGTCAGTATTAATTGAACGCGTACGAAGGAGCTGTCGGTTGTCTGAAAGCCTTTAATGCCGTAGAGTCTGTTTAACGTATACATTCTTGAAGTCCTGTATTATTAGCTATCTTTGATGGTTTGCTGGATGTCTTTAAAAATCGGGGGTGACGCAGTCGAGAGTAAATTTGGCGACTTTATATACGCCAATCTAATTTTATTTTAGACTAGCTGCTGCCCGCGACGTCGTCTGCGTGAAGACAGTACCAAAAATACCTAAGATTAGTGTCGCTATAGCATTATAAGTAAACAACTTTTAAAATAGCATTAAAATATAAGTTTTTTTTTGCAAGCGAAGCAAGTGAAGAGAGTTATATGGGAATCCTGCCGAGTTCAGTCATAAGATGTGACTGAAGGAAATAGAGAAAATAATTCAGGAATACATTCCAGTACACAAAAGAGTAAAAATACGTACAAAGGTATCATACCTTACAACACTTCCCTATAAACTACGTTGGTAGTTAGGCTGCCAGGTGCAAAAATGTAAAGAGAGTCAGGACTGGTAACGCGGGAGCAAGCGACGTACAGTTGCCCGTGTGAGAAGCAACTCGTCCTGAGGTCGACACCCGCTGCCCTCAGTGTCTGCCCCTGCGACTTATTGATGGTTATCGCGAAGCAAACACTCACGGGGAACTGTACGCGCTTGAACTGGAACGGGAAGTTATGAGGTATGAGGGGAATGCGTGGAATAAATACTGCCTCGCCGACGCCACAACCCCTAAGAATTTTCGCCTTAATGGTGTCTGTGGAGCGAGATGACTTCAAGGCGGGTCCCGTCACACAACTTCGGAGGAGATAGGTTCCGAAGAAGCATAATCGGGACACCGACCTTCAGCTTGATGGTATGCGCTGGAAGTCCATTTGCTGACAGGGAGTTCAGAAATTCCACGGGATAATGTGTGGCGTCATCTTGCTCGACAACAGTGTTTATCGAGGTGTAGACCACTTCATTCCCCTCAATTTCCGAGAGACTGCATTTGTAACTTGCTGCAGCCTGATCATTTTTGGGCGTCAAAATGGCCCGCTCGCACACCCAAGAATTCTGCTGGTGCGGTATACGACTAATGTCCCCGTACACACAGCGAATGAGTTCTTCTAAGCTGGATACCACTCTACCGAGAGAGTCTGGAAGCACCACCTCTTTTGGTAGAGTGCCTTCGCCAAGACTTAGAAGGACATCGGAGAATTCTTGAGCACGTGCATTGCCGCCGAGCCGAGCTCTCATATTAATGGTAAAGCGCGGCGTACGAACTCGTGACCACAACAAAGCATTCACCTCGTCAGCCCTCGATCCCCGTGTCACCACGGGAAGCGTTTGCCGGAAATCGCCACTGAACAGAACTGTGACACCACCTATCAAATGTTCGTTCCTGCGGATGTTCTGCAGGGTTCTGTCCACGGCCTCAACTGCCTTCCTATTGGCCATCGTACACTCATCCCATACGATCAGAAAGCAATCCTTGAGCACGTGTCCCTTATCGCTGTTACGTGACACACCACCAACAGGCGTTTCGGCGCTCTCTAAATCGATGGGAATTTTAAACATGGCATGTGCTGTCTTGCCACCCGGAAGCAGTGTGGCAGCGATTCCCGACGACGCTACAGCAATAGCAATTTTGCCTTGCCTCCTGACCTCTGCAAGTATGTCAGTGGTAACAAATGTTTTTCCTGTTCCACCAGGAGCATCCAAGAAAAACTTTTTACCCTGGTTATGCCCAACGCTTTCAAGGACGGTGTCATAAATTTGTTTTTACACTGAAGAGAACAAAGTGACATGGTCATTTCGTATGGTAGTCATTTCGCCCGGATCGTAATTTGTCTCAGCGTTATACTCCCGATTTCCACGATCTTGATGCGGTGATGATTGGGGGGCTGGTAACCCATATTCGATCAGTGGATTGCCGCCGATAGAAAGGACCACATCTTAAAGTGAACTGCTGAGACAGGTGTTCAGCACGCGTTCATCAGTTACTTCGACTTCGTCTCCAGTAGGAACATAACTTTTTTGTAATACTTAACACCGCGTTTTTTTTTAATTGTCTTCCTCAACTCTGCTCAAGATTTTGAGGGTTTTGTTGGAACTCGAATTTATCAAAACGAACTATACGATACAACTTTTATGAAGAAAATGAACATTGCCATCTATGAATTTTAAGAATAACTAACTACTAACCTTGCCAACATGATCAAATTTAAATTAATTTCCAAAAAGTGTCAACATGTAACTTGATTTGATTTTAATGAAATCTCATAGATGGCGGGCGCTGCTTCAAAATTTTCTTTATACTACTAACATTCATTAAACTATGTTTCTCGGCCCAAATTACTTAAATGGCGTAGTTTTCATAGTGTAAAGCTAGATAATAGCATGGCTTACTGAAAAACAACATTTAAATATGCGTCGTTAGATTACACGCTGTCACAGAATGCGTAAGAAAAATAAAGATTCACAGCTCCTCCCCCGTAGGTGATAGCGTGATAATATGTAGCCTATATGTTGACCCGACCTCTTAGTAAAACTCATGCAAAATTTGAAGTAAATCCATGCAGTAGTTTTTGAGTTTATCCCGGACATACAGACAAACAGACAAACAGACAAAAATTCTAAAAACTATATTTTTGGCTTCGGTATCGATTGTAGATCACGCCCCAATTATTCTTTTAAAAAAATATTCAATGTACAGTTTTGACTTTCCTACGATTTTATTATATGTATAGATTCTTCTTTTTTTTAAATCGATTAATAAGGACAGTCCGTCAGTCAGTCATGCCTTCTCTGTATCAAAAGAGGCCTTTGCTCTGGAGTGTTTTCCTTCACCGTTTTGAGAGTAGTGGTGATGAAATAATTTACGCAAAGTAAAGTGCCTGCTTGGGTTCGAACCCACGGTCTAAAACTCGTAAGTCGCGACCGTTACCACCATCCCGTAATGAACTCGTTAAAATGTAGGCACTGCTAAACATGGGTATTGCAAATACTGCTACAGTCAACCACTACTGCAGAAATTGTCATAATCACTACTCTTGGTAGGCTGATTGGTGATTGCCGCTTGTCATCATGGAAGCAGATCAGAAGATGCTGCTATCCTTCTGAGGTAGTCTCATAATAAAATGTTACGACATTTTCGAATAGAGTTATCCACAAGTTGCGTATTTAGGCGTATTTAGGGTTTTTAATCCATCCAAAGGTTGTCTTTAAGGCAAGGCAAAACGAGCGTAATTTTTTGAGCTGTGAGTCGCGTAAAATGAGTCGCGGAATTTACGCTGCAATCGGTTTCATACTAAAGTCCTGTTTGTACCACACGGTGACTCAAAATGAGTTGTCTGCTGACTCACGCGCGTTATTTCAACCGAATTGCGCTCGGGGTGAGGGAGGTTAGCGAGGCAAGCGTCAGTTATATTACAGAATGCGACCGAAGTTACGTCCGTCCGTCTGGCAGCCTAACCGAATTTCAGTTGAACGTAAATTGGGATACTCAAAATACGCGACTCACAACTTAAAAAATTACGCCCATTGTGTCACCCATTGTAAAGTTTCTATATTTATGTCTGTAATTTATATGGTGTACATAATAAAGAGTATTCTATTCTATTCTATTCTTAGGCAGTTTTCACGACACGTGACTCAACACTGTGATTTAAAAACTGCAGTAAGTGCATCCCCTTCGTTAAATATGCATGAAACTCACCTTACTCTGTGATTGTGCAGCGCATACCTGAACTCCACCTAACACTGAGTTCGCTTAAAGGCGGTAGGTACTATGGCGAATTTCCACGAAAGTAACAGCGGAGCGTTAATTATTATAGTCTAGTGAACTCAGGAGAGGATCGCTTCAACATCTACCTGTACCAGCGAATTTCATTAGGTGTAGGTTTTCAGGGGCATTGGCTCGCAAGCCTGGCTTACTTGCGATGTTCGAGTGTTGCGTGATAAAAACCTGTATGGGGAGCCAATTAGGTAATGTTGGTACTGCCGAACTCTTTTGTGTGGTGTGGTTGGTATCAATGCTGTTTTGCTGCCGATATGAGGTCTCGATTTTGGCATAGAGGAAATAAAACAGTTATGAAAGAACTGAGGGATAAATACCACGATGAATAAAACCGTATGATAATTAAAAATAAACTCTGGAACATAAACTATTCGTAATAGCATACATTCATAACAAAACTACATACAGATCAAACATAAATTCCTTTTCAATTCACTATTTGATATCTGTTTTATATCTCCCGACTTTATCTGCCTTTCTAATGCGCGCTGACGAAGCGAACTCCATTTTATTCAATAAGCCATCGCATCAAAGAAGTCCCATGGATATATGGTTTTATTGACTCCGCTGGCCACCGCAAAACCCCCTAATTTCACGCTTCATTTAACAGTCTTATGGTGTACGATGGCGCCTCTATAGATTTGCCATTAGATTGCTCAATGGGGAGGTCTACCCCAGTCATAAATTTTTCTCCATATCAAAAGCGGATTTTGTCTCTTGTTGTAGTTTCCGTATTTTTAATGTGGTGCTTCTATGACTCAATTGTGTCGGTCTTCTTTTATGTGCGAAATTGCAGGCAATCGTCGTTCCCATCTATAAATGCCGAAATGCACACGTTGGTAAACTTACTAAGTACGTTACGTACTTTAATGTATGAATCAGCTTCTACCGACGGCTTCGCCCGCGTGGTTGTCGGAAATTCGTGGGTTTTATTTTCTTGCGCGGAACCCTAATTATTTTTCTAAAATAAAAGTAGTTTGTGTTATTCCTTATAACATCAGCTAGCCAGCTGCCACTGAAAGTCACGTCGAAATTAGTCCAGCCGTTTCGGAGATTAGCCGGAACAAACAGACAGTTTTGTTTTTAAGTCTGTTCTGTGTTTACAGACGCCAGCACATCAAGCTACCCGAAACTCTAAAATTTTCCGAATCAACTTTGAACCTTATGCTTTAGCGATAAAGTTGAAAATCTATTAAAGGACAGATTGCTTGATGTGCTGGCGTCTGTACTTTGACATGCATTTAGTAGAAAGCTGTTATTTTGATATTACAACCAGACACTTCAATTTTATTCCGCATTCAAACTTAAAGCTCTTCATCTAAAATATTAGAAAATTCAGATGAAAACGTGAAATGCAAGTGAAATAAAACAATTACAATAAAGCAGCTCATTCAAGCATATACGGCACCTTTGAGTGTACCATCAAATTTTGCAAATGCACGCATGAAATAAAAACGAAAGAATAAAACAGGGAAATACAAAAGCCATGTGAATAAAATTCTCCCGCCCCTGCCAATGGTGCGTGGAGAAACTTCAATATGTCCAATGCGTCTGGATTATAAACTTATGTCTCTTTATATATCTGCGAAAGACAACTGTGAAATATTCTTTAGACGATATAAAAGGATCACTGTCATATGTGTACCTTTTTGCAATATTGTTAAGGGGAGTATAACTTTTTGGAGAATAGAGTATATTATTGTTTATATTGCAAGTTAACTGACAATAGTAACAACTACAGCCCGACTGTCGAAGAATGCGTTCCTGACACCTGTCAATGCGACAATTCTAGTAACTAATAGAGATCAAACTCGCAAAACACGTAAGATTTTACATGAAACTGACGAGTGTCAAGAACGCATCATCTTGACGGGTGGGACTATAGCCCTGTGAGGCTATGTTAATCACTAGGCACATTATTTTTACAAAGACGAATTCATGGAAGCCACTGTTTTGAACAGCCAACAAAAATACTTCAAGGGCCCACGCTTGTTTTGCTTGTGAAGTTAAAAGTCGAGTCATACTTACAATCAGCAATAGATTACGCTGGAAACTAAAAAGTATATAAAATAACTTAACGCTTTAACATTTGATGTGTTTCTAACAACGTTATGTAGGCACTCACGTAATACGACACGAGATCACATAGTTCGAAGCTTTAGTGCTCAACACCTTTATTTATAAATGCTACTTAAAGTGAACCATACATTTTTGACGTTTAAACGTCTCTCAACTTTAAGCAATGTTTATGAAGAAACCCCCAAGTGTTTTTGAAAATGACTTTTTTATTTTTTTATGTTTACATGCACAACATTACATAATAGAATCCCAAGGCTGAGATATCTCAGCGACTTTAGTAGCTGATGGTGCCTAAATCCAATCTCGTCTATTGATAGTTTCCCCCATTCAATAATCATGGACAGGACACCATGGCCCTATAAAGCGGCCCGTGTAAAGATATCCACAGTCGCATCGGTATCAGGCGATCTCACGTGGAATGGGGCAATTCGGTCCCTGTTCGATTCTCGGCAAGTCTTATCCGTGTTAGGATCTTTTATGTCTGGATGCTGGAGGTAGGCTGCTGGATACTTTGGTGTTTTTGTTTTAATGTCACTTGCGTTCGCTTTAGATTAGTGTAGCTGAATACAAATTGGTTTGTGCAGACAAATGTTTAAATGCAAGATAGTCACACAAAAGTAATAATTGGATTGCTTAATCGTTTTGATACAGTTGAAATGTAAAGAGGTCATTAGAAGAACTGCAATCACAGACATGTATTTTCATATAAGCTTGATCTTTTTTAATCAAGATTAGTCATTGGAAGCAGGTTACAGTTCAACTATGGAAGCTACATACGTCACGGCGGCCCTCTTTTGTGCGTGCCGCGTGTGCGTGCGTATGCGACGACTTTTGTCTATTACTGCGTTGAATTCCGACCGGTAGAGGACAACACTGCTTGTCCTGTGTAGAGTAGGCTTTTTATAAATTCTTCCTTTTTTGGCCAATGTTTTCTCAATGTCAGTTTAGTGATAAAACTGCATAAACTGTGCTCGCTATTAGTTACCTAGGTACTACGAGTAGTTGTGTAGCTTCCAGTCAAGAAATGTCATGATTTTCGTTGTGTTATGGAATGGTTGTCACGAGCATTAAATACCTTGCAATTACGCAAAATTTAGAAGCGTTATTCTCGTGAAATAAAAATGCTAACTTCCTGAAAATACATCTATAGGTATATATAAAATTAAAAGTCCTGACTGACTGACTGATACATCAACGCACAGCCTAAACCACTAGTCCTAGAGACATGAAATATGGAGGGTGTGTTCTTAGTGAAGAGTAGATATCCACTAAGAATGGGTTTTTCGAAATTCCACCCCTAAGAGGGTGAATGGGGGAGGGTGAAATTTATGCGGACGAAGTCACGGGCAGGAGCTAGTATTTTATAATAGTACGGTTTCGATGAGACAAAATATTTATCAATACTTTGGTAGAGAATCGCTTTTGAATCTTGTGTAAGTGTCAAGTATTTATTCTTTTGACTATCCATGAGGACATGGACCACGTATTATATAATAGTAGCTTCGAAGAAGAAGAAGAATAATAGTAGGTCTTATGATTATATCCTAGCTCATTTTGTAATAGCTTACTCACGGTTCATCAAAGGAGTTAGTCAATGGTTTCATGTGTGATGCTTAAAAATGTAACAAAAAGGAACCTATTCTACACTTCCCAATATCTCAGACAGTAGATACAACCGCGTAGTAATTATCTGAATTTGCCGCGTCCAATAGGACAGTGCAGATAAGACACTAGTATAAATCTGACAATGGGCCGTGTCCTAATTAATTGTGTTGTTACTTCCACCGTATTATGGGGAAGCGATGGTGATCGCTGATAATTGAGGTGCCACCTTATTTATGAGAGTGTGGGTTTAGAGAAACTTCGTGTTTGTAGTGTTATATTGTGTAATTTGGAGATTATACCGAAGATTTGAGATATGGCTACTTAGATTTTTTTTGTATTAGATTTAGATTTCATTTACGCAGTCCGATTAATAATATCTACATTCATATCAACGGACGAATACTGCAGCTGATTCTCACCTTAAAAATTAGAGCCTTTGAAAAGTTACGTTTCAACCACGCACACGAAAAAATATACTCCATTTTTTGCTTAAGGCCACATGGCTGCAACATCAACAAAAAACCATATCCTAGAATGTTGTACAAAAATGTTAAATTTTCTACTAACTTAAAGGGAAATTGAGCGTTGAAAATGTTGAAGTTTTTTATAGTCGGTAAACATTTTCGCCGGGTGTTTGTAGTGGAATTTTCACGCGTTACCCGTGTTAACTCCAATGATTACGGCTCGATGGACTAACAACGTTATTCTGCTGATATCTTGCTTCCCTGATTATGTGGTTACACACCGGATTATCGGTAATATTTAAACTATGATAAATAATAATTTATTTATTTCTCAGACATCAGAGGTCCATGTGTTAGTTACAGAAAACTTATAAACTATGTTAGTAAATTCACAACTTATTTATTCCAAACCATTTTTGATCATAATTTATATAATATACTACATTTAAAATGACATTAAAATTAAAACTAATCATTGTACATTATATTCAAAAATAAATAATATAAATTAAATTAAAATGATAAAATCAAAATTATAAAATTAAATTAAAAGCATCAAACAAAATAAAAATTATTAATAATACGCCTGCCTTTGAGTCATTTGTTTGTTTGTCATTACATTAATTATATAACAATGGTTAATGTACTGAATTATCTACCTGACCATTATCCCCACATAATGCCTCAGAAAAGGGGAGTAAGGACTCTCCACCACTGTTTTCAGGATGCTATTGTCACTGTCCCGCGTTCTACGCATCAGTGATGCGACTTTTTTGCGAATCACTGCATGGAAGCCGTCAGTTCGGTTCTGAGCAAACATCTCCGATGCGCTACAGAAACGGGGCAGTTTCAACAGCATCCTAAAAACATTGTTGTATAGGATGCGCAAGACATCTAGCGATCTTTTGGTGTAGCTGACCCACAGACCCCCCGCGTACAGACCTTGACAAAACGCCTTGAACAGGGTGATTTTGACTTGGTCCGCACAACGAGAAAATCTACGGGCCAACATGTTCCCTCGGACCGCCAGTGCCCTACGCTCCCTTTCAATGTCTACATTGCCCTTAAGGTCGTCGGTAAGTATGTGCCCCAAGTACTTAAATTGGTGTACTTTATTTATGCTCATACCATTTAGTGAAAAACTAGGTTCATGATTAGGGCACTTACCGGCGTCCTTAAATACCATGTATTCACATTTACGGACATTGTACACAAGGCCGTGCAAGGCAGCATACTCCTCACAGACCTTCAACATTTCTCTGATAGATCCCTCAGTCGGGCCCAGCAGCACCATGTCGTCCGCGTAGCTGATGCTGTTAATACTAACACCACCAACCCGGCAGCCGACACGCATACTACTGAGCTCGACTATGAGATCATTTATGTAAAGGTTGAAGAGCCGTGGAGACGTCAACCCCCCCTGTCTCACACCGCACTCCAACCCATACGACTCAGAGAACGTTCCAGCCCACTTTACATTGTTCGTTTGATTCGCATACCAATACTGCATGAGCTTAAGCACTGATGCCGGTACATTCCTGTCACCCAGCTTTCTCCAGAGCACATCATATGACACCAGGTCGAAGGCTCTGGAGAGATCCAGGAAGCAGGCATACACGGGCGTTTTTCTGTCTGTGTAATATTGGACAAAAACATCATTATGTATTTTAGAAACAATACAAGATTAAGACGAATGGCATAGGTCACCAAAGGTTTATCTGAGTAGGTATTTGGGTATTGATAGCCATATAAGCGATGGTGGTGATGTTACAAATAAAGATTATTCTAGAAATTACAAGAACCTAATTCATTTTAGGGTTATTTAACGCCTATGCTTTTGCCTGAAAATCAGCGCTGTGCTGTTGGTCTCCCATAACACAGCATCATGCTGAGAGGAGGCCTTCTTCTCACAGTCATGACTTGCAGCTGTCGACTATTGCTGTTTTGGGCTCGTATTTTGTTTTTATTTGTCTTTATTATTCGAGTTAATTATCTTTTTGATTTATTTGCACGTGTTTCTATGACAAATAAACCTAATAGTCTTTCTTTCAATTCTTTTTTTTTTAGTTAAAACCTATCCAGTAGAAAAAAGACAGAACAAATAGGTTTTTTTTACCGCACAACGCTGCAAACAGTTGTCTAAATAATTCCGCCACTAAAAACCAAGCTAAAATATTTTTCATCCAGTTTACTACATCAAAATATAAAGCGTTAGCCTGGCTTTCCACTAATTTCTGTGTCTCGAAATAATACGAGTGCTCCACTAGGCTTGCACTCAAGAGCAAAATTAATATTGATGTACGACTCAGAATATTATCCTTGGCCTAGGGGGGAAAACCAAAATCAACATGTATAATATAATAATATGTGTTATCATTGTGTTTCCAGTTAATGAGAGCTTATCTGTAAATGCGTGTTAATTATATTAAATGGAAATTCGACATAAGTATCTGCCTATTTGAAATTGTGGATGATAAACTATTTCATTTCGTTCTTGTGAGCTATGGATAACTGGAATATTAATGAGCCCTTATGAAAGGCTTTACAACTTTAAGCATTAGCCAATTTGCAGGTACTTAGGTACAGGCAATTAGGCAATTAACAGGGTCTATTGATTTCACGGGAAGGTCTGGTTTAGGTCAATTTTCTATCTAAATTATATTCCAATGGATGAATGGAGAAACTTAATACTGGAACGTCCTTGAACTATTTCATTCATCATCTGCCTAGCTTTTTCCCAACTATGTTGGAGTCGGCTTCCAGTCAAACCGGATGCAGATGAATATGAGTATTTTACATGGAGCGACTGCCTATCTGTCCACCACAACCCAGTAACTGGGTAATACGATACCCCTTGGTAAGACTGGTTGTCAGTCTTTCGGGCTTCTGACGACCCGTAACGACTGTCAAAGATTCACGAATGACAGCCGGGACCAACGGTTTAACGTGCTTTCCGAGGCACGGAGGGGTCTTGGTATGTTAAGATGGTCACCCATCCACGGACCAACCGCGGCAAGCGTAGCTTAACCAGATCGATCCTTCCGTGTGGCTGTTATTACTTGGCCACAAGCTACTCCTCTTCCTTGAACTATTTAATTGTAAGTAATATTATTTTCATCGTGAGGAAACCGGCATGTCCTAGAACCAAAAATTCGAAGACATGTGACATCCACCAACCCGCACTGGGCCCGCGTGGTGGATTACGGCCCACTCCCTCTCACAGAGAGGAGGCCTGTGTCCCAGCAGTGGGAACGTTATAGGCTGATTATGTGTGTTATGTGTAATATTATTTTCATATTAATTTTTTCTTTTTTTTTAACTGTTTTATTTATACTGTTTTAATTTCATTTTGAAACCTAGACAATGTTTTAATTACCATAAAAATTAACGCATTTTCATATCCTCAGTTGAACTCATAATGCTTCTCGGCTGTAAAAATCCTTTCACTTAATAATACCACCCATGGGCTTCAAGAGACAGGCTTGACCTAGTGTGGAGTTCAATAAGCAAAATGCTTCCTTTGCGTCTTATATTGTTTTTTTTTTTTTTTTGTAAACCTAGCTATTAATGTAGAGTATAAGGAAACGTAAACACTGTTTTTGGCAAATAAACATTATCTTCGCATATGTGGAGGTGTCGTCTGCGTAGAAAATGTTGTAGATTTACACCCAACTGCCTAAAACTGCTACTACAGCTACCACCATACGAAATCTTATTTAATAGAATCAGAGACTACGTGAAAAACACTTATGTATTCTCCAACAAATACAATCATGTGTCATACAAAGACACGAAAAAAAAGGAGATCGCCAAAACTTCCCACGTCGTACCCGCACGCGCCATAAAGCACGCAAAACTATCCGAGGGAAAGAAAAAAATAATAATTTAGAAAAAACACACTTTCCAACAGATAAAAGGAAACGCGAAAGTAGGAAAGTTTGTACAATTCGAACGGTGCTGGGCCGAAGGTAACTTTGCCAAACTACTTTTGATAGGATCCCTCTTTTGTCTAACTTAGTGTTTGAGCGCGAACTTAAGACTTCTATTGTGCTGTATACTTAAGTGGTTCGGGATGTGGTTTTGGATACAACTATCGATGTTAGAATGGATTAAATTTTAATTGTGTCAAAGGTACTTGCTTTGTGTGAGGTGTTCAAAGTTTAGCAACTTAGGTATATACGAGTGGCAGTCGGTTCATCTCATATCTGAAACATTACGTAGGAATGAGCCGAATAACATTCTACAAGGACAGCACTGGATGCCAAAAAAAGCAACCTTCGAAATATTTGCTTCAGTCACCGAATTTGTAACTACATCCAAAACAAATTGACACCTTCTAACATTCCAATATACGAGTAACTCAATAAACCTAAAACGGCTTGTCCCAGACGCTCTACAGCAGACAGCTCCAAGACACACATACACACAAATCAAAACAGGCCTTCGACAAGATTGCTAAGTCGGGCTACACGCGACCCAACTACCAAACAAGTTCTTTGAATTTGAATTTTCCGAAGTAAGTAAGAAGTTGAAAAACAAATGGCGATACGGAATGCACCCAAGCTATGCGACAAAGCTTTGACAATCCGGGATTCCTAGCAGATCCAACTCCGGGCAGGTTGCATACCAAACATTTCAAGTAAATAAGATATTGGATAGTTTTGTGCCATCCTTGTGGATGTAGGTTTTTAAATTTAAAGTTTTTTTCTTGTGTGAGAGCTTTTATGTTGATTGGAATTGGATACTGTCGTGCTCGGAGGAAATATTCTTAGAGTTTAGGTATTTGTATAGTTGAGCCGTAGAGTTGCGCTTGCGCCGATTCGATTTTAGGTAAAATGCATGTTCGCCTGAAGGTTGGCGGAGTTATGAACTTGGATATTGAAAAATTTACGAATCTGAAAATTGAACTTTAAAATCATTTGAAGATTAAAAAAAGACTTGTGCTTTTGGTCATATGCATCGCAATATTTTTGTGTAAATTTATTGACTTAGTTTATTGAAACAATAATCCTGTTTTTGTTTGTTTCAGGTTTCCTTGTGTCTTCGAACACTGAAAGGTGAGTTTTAATTATGAAATACTTTCAAATTGACTTCAAATATTTGAGATTTTTGACATTATACATATTATGTATTATTTATCTAGCAAAATACGACGCGACTGCGTCTAAACAAATTGTGGCCTCACAATGCAACTTTTATCAAACGCTTTTCTAAAATCAAATCCCAACCAATTCACTCGGCACTCTGAACAAAATTAAAAAAGCAATAAAAAGATAAAACCTATTTCAAGCACACCACATCAGATTTCAATAAAATTAGAATTTTAAACTTAAGTATGGCTGGCGTTGTGTAAATATTTAGCTGTACTACCGTCGGATGGCAATTAGCCCCTCAACTATTGAATTTACATTTATACCCCTCCATGAGAGCTACGTTAATATTAGCTCGTAGAATCGACACTTGAAATTCATTAGATTGTCGTATTTAGTTTGATACTCGCTTTTAGCGCGGCGTTCGTTGAGGATATTAAAATTTTCCTGATCGCCTTTCACGAGTATTTAGTGAAATAAATGTTTTATGGAATGCTGGGTTTAATGCATTTTTTGCAACTATTAAATGTTTTGAATGTTGATTTGGGAAAGGTTTACTAAGACTTAGATACCTACGCTCAGTCATAGCTGACATAGTGAAACTGAATTTTGAAGCCTAGATATTGACACGAAAATTATTTAGACCTCTTTTGTCAGTTCTGCAATGCGTATCTTTAGACTCTTTTCAGGAGGTTTAAAAAGCCTTCAGTAGGTGGTAAGACTAAGTTGCTCACAAAGTGTTTTTATATTGATAAACCCTTTTATAAATCTTCTTGTAGATATTATAATATATTATGTATTGTGTATATAATATGGTTGCTATACAAGATCGACATTTTCCTTGACAATTTCCCCTCTGTCGGCGGGTAGAATGGGAAATATTTTGAATGATAATAATAACGTATTGGGGTTTGCGTGCGGTAACATCAAATTAGGGTGGATTTGTGTTACCGTTGACGTTTTTCTTCACGGTTTTAGGGGCCTGTCGATGTGTAAGAAATCTTTTTTGTAGTTGTTTTTTCTTGATTCTGTTGGCCTAGAAAATAAAATAAGGATGGAGCGTTGATAAGTGCTAAGCGTTTGTATTATTCGGTTGATTTAATATTTTCTTTTTTTCTACATCTGAAGTTTCAACATATTACGTGGTGCTTTTTATTCATTTCTCCTGTGAAATTGAGTCCTTCCAGTTGCTCTAACAAGTTGTAGGGTAGTGTGCTAAATGTAGAAAGGTTTTCTTGAAGTAAAGTCAAAAGATTTAGTAACCTTTGTAAGTTTAAAGCATGATGTGACACTTAAATATAATTTAAGTTAATCCCATGGTTGACATCCTAATCTTAATTACCCAACAAATCTGAATACAAAATAGTTTTTAGCACTACAAGCTACAATGTAAGCGGTTTCTTCGCTAGCTGTTCTTTTGAACATACCTACCTACTGAACCCATCGTTTTAAAGACGGTATTTTTTTTGCTGTTGATAAGTCGCGAGCAAGACAATTGATTTGTATACGTTTTGCTTGTTCGTTTTGCCAATAAGGGGAGATTCCACTGCTTGACAAAAGGGTGATTTAAGTAACGCTTGAAGTTTTTTAAGATTGGCTTAAGGGTTTTTTATTCTTAAGTTGATTGCGCTTTGTTTGTGAAAAAATGTTTACGTTTTAAATCATTTCCCATGATGCTATTGTTAAGAAACGTTTGGTTGGTTGTCTCGCGTTGCTGCTTGTATGCAGTGACCGTCATTTTACTTAAATAATCCTGGATAATTAACAGGCTTTTTGAATCTCCAATCCAGACCATCCGAATTTTAAGCGGTGCCATAACCATAATCAGCCTATAATGTTCCCACCTGGGACTTACACCTCTTCTCTTCGAAAGGACGGGTCGGGTCCAGCTGACCGAAGACTCGTGGGCTATACACGGGCCCACCGCGGGTTATTTGTTTTCGAATTTTTGGTTCTAGGAGTGGTGCAATTTTGAGTAAAACGATATGAACCTAATTGCATATAATTATGACGATAAAAAATACGTTTTGAGATGCGCTTCGTACACAGATTTCCCTAATTTGACTTTAATTTTTCAGTAACCGCTTTAATTCTTGCTAACACAAAAAAATGTGTGTTACAATCAAGCAAATTGAATAGAAATTAACAGCAGGTCGGTATTTTTTGTCGTCCTTCTGGTAGAAGTAATAGATTGTTCAAACAGTAGACTAAAATGGTTCCTAACGTTGTTTGTGAAGGTTTAAATAATAATTGTATTCCCCTTCGCATGAAATGAAATTATTTATTCTGTAAATAGTCCACTTTAGCCCTGGATTGAAAGAGCTGGAAGTCATGGGGAAAGGCCTATCAGGAGGATGATGTAGGCTAACAGTTACACAGTATTTCTTTTCGTAAAGCTACTTAAGTGATTTCAACAACAATGATACTTAAGTGATTTCAACAACAAATCTAGGCCAATATGACAACTATCGTCCCTATTCATATAGGAATTAGAACTACTTATACTATCAAAGTTTGATATCTAAAAATATGTACGGTAAGATTAGTCTGTTCGTTCTGGGTCTGCTAATGGTGTTTCAATGTAATCTGCACTATTTAGCCCTTCTCACGGCCCCGCGTGTCACACGGGATTTATATAAGGCTATTTACATACTGGTCATACTATTTCCAATGATATTTAAGTTTCCTACTGAAAAAAATCACGCTGGTTTGTTGTTCATTTATTGTCATTCATCCTGTAGATTATGATTTGGTTTAGCTTACAAAAAGCGGCAATTTTAGAAGGCTGAGTTATTCATCCTGAGACAGTAATATTTTCAAATACATATTTCGAAGTATCTCTTCATCATCATCATCATCATCATTTCAGCCGAAAGACGTCCACTGCTGGACATAGGCCTCCCCCAAGTACCTCCACTTCGACCGGTTTTGTGCTTCTCGCATCCAACGAGTTCCTGCGGCCTTCACAAGGTCGTCGGTCCACCTTGTGGGAGGCCTTCCAACGCTACGCCTTCCGGTACGCGGTCGCCACTCCAGAACCTTTCGGCCCCATCGGCCATCTGTTCTGCGAGCAATGTGCCCTGCCCACTGCCACTTAAGTTTGGCAATTCTTCGGGCTATGTCGGTTACCTTGGTCCTCCTGCGGATCTCTTCATTTCTGATTCGATCCCGCAGGGAAACTCCAAGCATAGCCCTCTCCATTGCCCTTTGGGTGACTTTCAGCCTTCTAATAAGGCCCATTGTGAGCGACCACGTTTCAGTGCCATATGTCATCACTGGCAACACGCACTGGTCAATGACTTTTGTCTTGAGACACTGCGGTATGTGGGACGAGAAGATATTGCGTAGCTTCCTTTTATTATAATAATAATGACTTATATTATAATAATGACATTCATCATCAGCCTATAATGTTCCCACTGCTGGGACACAGGCCTCCTCTCTGCGAGAGGGAGTGGGCCGTAATCCACCACGCGGGCCCAGTGCGGGTTGGTAGATGTCACATGTTTTGAATTTTTGGTTCTAGGACATGCCGGTTTCCTCACGATGTTTTCCTTCACCGTTTTGAGAGCAGTGGTGATGAAATAATTTACACAAAGTAAAGCGCCTGTCTGGGTTCGAACCTACGACCTGCAACTCGTAAGTCGCGGCCGATACCACTGGGCCACCACTGCTCTAATAATGACATTGTTATTTATTTATTATTTTTTATGGTTGTTGCCATATTGTAATTTGACAAACAGATTTTGACATTACCAGATCATGTAAAGATTATAACTAGTAATAATTGTGATTGTCGTTAATGTTTTGGATTATTTTGACATTAAGCTTTGTAACATTACACATTACGACATATATTCTTCATTACATGATTTGCGAGAGATTTACATTTAATTCATTGATGATTTTGATTATTATTATTTTTTTTTTGTTTTAATCTGATCTGTAACTACATATTAAATTTGACTATGGCTAATAATAATCGTATCGATAGCTGTATCTATAGTATTATTCAATTTCAAACCTAATATGTTGCATGCCGTAAGGTAAAATGTATCGGGACACTTATCAAATATTCCAACTTATATGTATAACATTATCAGCAAATAAATGATTTCTTTCTTTCTTTCTTTCTTTCTTTCCCGAACGCTGCCCAGCCGAGTCGGATTCGTCGATTGACCTCTTTCTCGAAGTTGGACCTACCTAACTGGACAGTTTGTCCTAGGTAAACATACTCGTCCACGACTTCGAGTGTAGCGCCTCTGATCTTTATGGGAGTGGGTGTTACATGGGCATTTGACATGACCTTGAAGTATCTCTTAGATCCTCAAAATGTATTTATTTCTCATCGAGCATGTTATGTTTATCAAAGTGGCCAGTTTGACAAAACGGCAGTTTCATATAGTCTAATAGTCCATACTAATATTATAAATTCGAAAGTAACTCTGTCTGTCTGTATGTTACCTTTTCACGCCTAAACCGCTGAACCGATTTAGATGAAATTTGGTATAGAGATAGTTTGAGTGAGGAAAGGACATAGGATACTTTTTATCTTGATATTCTCACGGGATCGAGACTTATGCGGGTGAAACCGCGGGGCGCAGCTAGTATGTTATCACACTAATCACACTAATATTATAAAGGCGAAAGTTTGTGAGTGTGTTTGTTTATGTTTGTTACTTCTTCACGCTCAAACGGCTGGACCAATTTTGATAAAATTTTATATGGAGATAGCTGACACCCTGGACTAACATATAGGCTACTTTTTATCCCGATATTCCCACGGGATCGACACTTATGCGGGTGAAACCGCGGGGCGCAGCTAGTAATTTATATGTGCTCTCTGTAGCGAGCGAGTTGTTTATGTTGTGTATTGTGTACAAACATTTTTTTTTTGCAATAATGGCATATATTGTGCCGATTTCATACACAGCTACTTGAATACGTTACATTGTCAAACACAAGTGTGCAGACGTCCTACGTTCGTCTCAGAGCGAGGATTTGAATAAGCTATACAGTTGTGTGAAGAAATAGTACTAAAGTTGAGTTGTGTGAACTGAAACACTGTGCGGGAAATTGACTGATTTATTACTGAGCTGATCTTTGTCATGACGTAATAAAATGAAAATTATAATAGCATCATCAATTCTCGTAATTTTAAAAACGTTCACAGTCTGATCTCAGTCTCAGTCTGTCAAAAATACCTCTAATTTCCCTACATTTTGACAAGTTTTTGACATTTGTTTGTCGCTGAGATGAGACTGACTAGATTTTGAACGTTTTAAATTACGAGAATTGGCCTTCTGTTGTTGTTTAACTTGACATCCATTAAAACATTCCATTAGTGGGACACCCACCCGCGGGGTACCTGGGTAACAAACTAACAGTAGGAATAGCGTTTTGACAGTTCAACGACATTCATTGCGTTATTTAGGTACGTTGTTGAGCAGACAATTCGAACATATGAAGCAATGGGTTAGCTATATCCTTCAAAATGATACAGGATCTGATTGATAGTGTGTTACGCAATTAGGGTGTTGTTTGGAACGAAGTTCGTTTCGCTTTTGCACGCTTGGCAAATGGTGACTGTCAAAACCTGTGGTCAAACGTTGCACTATTATCGGTCTAGCACTTATTCGCCAAGTGTGCAGAGTATAACGGGCGATAAGGAACTTCGTTCCAAACCATAGAAATCATCATCATCTTTTTAAACTCTTTTAGTTACTAGTTACTAAAATCACCACAATTTTAGTTCTGAATTAGTTCCATGTCCTGTCAAAAAATAAGCAAGTCCTTCACGGGTGTCGTGAAAGGTGTCATTGTTAAGAGGATTTAAAGGAGCGTCCTCCAGCCTAACTTGAAAAAACCCAATAAACAAGTTTAAGACAACAATATGACAATAAATGAATCTGTCAAGCTCCGCTAATGAGACACAATTGATTTTCTATTGTTTCCTCGCCAACAGGCGACGCGCGCGGTGCTTGACCGGTTGAACTGCTTATATCTAACTAGCTGCGCCCCCCGGTTTCACCCGCGTAAATGTCGATCCCGTGGGAATATCGGGATAAAAACTATCCTATGTCCTTTCCGGGGACTCAAACTATATTTTTACCAAATTTCATCTAAATCGGTTCAGCGGTTTAAGCGTGAAGAGGTAACAAACATATAAACACACACACACACACACACACACACACACACTCACAAACTTTCGCCTTGTTATAATATTAGTGTGATGACGTTCCCAATCTCATCATCATCTGCCAAGCCTTTTCCCAACTATGTTGAGGTCGGCTTCCAGTCTAACCAGATGCAGCTGAATACCAGTATTTTACATGGAGCGACTGTTTATCTGACCTCCACAACCCAGTTCCTGCGTAATACGATACCCCTTTTGGCAAGACTGATTGTCAGGCTTTCGGGCTTCTGACTACCCGTAACAACTGTCAAATGACGTTCTCAATCTGCATGCGACAATTTTTTTTTTTACGTTCGCTCTAAATGTAGGTAGATTTACAACGAATCTCACTCAGTACACGAAGTTCATTTGCATTTTATTTATATTAGAGGTCTGTCAAAGTGAAAAATTAATTTTATCAATGTTGTAATTTGTTACAATCTTAAAAATAGTTTAATATGTGTTATAAAGTGCGTTTGTGTCTAATCATCGCGCTGAGCAGTACAATATTTAACTAAGGTAAGTAATAAATTAATGATACCTCTTATTCACAACAAGAAGTTTTTTCATTACATAAATTAAGTATTCGTAAATTTTATATAAAGGCGCCATCGTCTGCACAAAACACTCAGTCATAAGGTTGAATGCTTTTAGATAAGAACAGAGAGAGATTTAATAAGATCTGAATGTCATTTTATCTGTTTTGTTTATGTTAAAATAAAAACATTCAAATTAGTCAATCTGCATACGAAAACTCAATATCTAACCCCCTTATTCATAAAACTTATCAAACCTATTTTAGTTAAAATGGGGTTTGTCTCTTTCTTACACACAGAAATGACAACGTGACAGATAAAGACAAACGTTCTATAAACCTATTTTAGCTAAAATAGAGATAAAATAGGATTATGAATAAGGGGGTTATAGTTTAGTCACCATTGTAAAGTTTCTATATTTATGTCTGTAATTTATATGGTGTACATAATAAAGAGTATTCTATTCTATTCTATAGCTATGCAAAGATCGGAAAAATCCATAGTCGGCCCATCTCCCACAACTCTTAAATGTTTTTTTTTTTTAATTTCAATGATAGGATTTATTTGATAGTTGCTAAATACTCCTATGCATTAGTATTGCCAGTGTTTTCATTGATTGTCGTACTAGCTGTTCCTCGCGACTTCGTACACGTGGCGCCATCTATTATCATAATAACGTTATTGTTGTTTTCCTCGGGAACAGCACTTTTTTTCGGGATTAAAGGTACCCTATGTCCGTTTCTGTACACCTGACTTACGTATATGCAAAATTTCAGGATGATCGGTTCAGTGGTTTAGGCGTAAAAAGGTAACAAACAAACCTACTTTCGCATTTATAATATTAACTAACTGCGCCCCGCGGTTTCACCCGCGTAAATGTCGATCCCGTGGGAATATCGGGATAAAAACTATCCTATGTCCTTTTCCGGGACTCAAACTATCTCTATACCAAATTTCATCTAAATCGGTTCAGTGGTTTAGGCGTGAAGAGGTAACAAACATATAAACACACACACACACACACACACTCACAAACTTTCGCCTTTATAATATTAGTGTGATTAGGATAGTAATTGTAGAGGTTTTAATATACGAAAAAACATAAACTGCGATTCCTTGAGACAACAGTTTACTGCAATTTCGGTTTTGACTGTTCATTGGGAGTCCCGTAAGTTTAGTAGATAAAGTAAACGATGGACATAAACACACATACATAAACTCACGCCTTCTTCCCATGGGGATAAGTAGGAACTACAGAACCTGCTACGATTCTTACATATTCATTTTGCCTCGTTTACGTTCATACATCTGCCCCCTTATTCACAAGCACTCGATATGCTTCCGTATCGTATCGAACATTAATCATTGTTATCGTAGGAGTCTTCTCAACGCTGTTCACAAGTCCAAAACCCGAAAATTTTGTCAGTTTAAATCTAATAGACGCCCGCTATTCTTCCAACAGCTATTTGCTGTTGAGGGGAAGTCAAATCAGGTTATCGAAATGTCAGGTTTTCGATACGATAGCCTGTCGTATGGTTGTGAATCAGAGCTCTGGTCATACACGCGCGCAGGTTGCGACTACTATACGCAACTATGAACATATAATCTAAAACAAAAATAAAATCTTCTTTTTCTATTCCACAACACATACATACTTTCCCCATCCTTTTCAATTCAAAAACATCTACGAAATCGAAATCAAATCGTCTTGAATATCGTCGATATAAAATCCACTGTTGAAATATGGAATTTCACGCGTAACACGTGGTGACATGTTGGAAAAATGACGTGTCAAACTGTAAGATAAATCTTTAGGTCGCAGTTATGTGCACTCAAAAATTGTTTCTATTTATCAACCCTTCTGATTGAACCGTGACGAAAATGTTGAAAAGTATGCTCGCGTACAGTGGTGTTAGAGAGGCAAGTTCTAAATGGAAATGTTTGCAAGTAAGCTATACGATAATATGACGATATAATATGATATGAAATGCCCGACAGGGTCCATGTGAACTTTATTTACTATCACTAGCTGTAGCCCGCGACTTCTTCTGCGATCCAAAGTGAAAATAGCTTATATCCTTACCCAGGTTATGGTCTATCTGTGTGCCAAATTTCATCCAAATTAATTTAGACGTTTTTACGCGTGAAAGCGTAACAAACATACACATATCGAATCTTTTCTCTTTATAATAGTAGGTACTTTAGATTAAGACCTTGTAAACACATAACATGTGTTATGCAATAAAAATTTGGAATTGGATTCATATAGCTGCAATAGACCCCTATTAATGGAATTTTTATATTCTGCAGCTGGTTTCGCTGGGCTAAAAGAATGATGACGTTAGATTAGTTGGTCTATTTTCCTTTGATTGTAGCCCTCTGATTCGATGACATATATGTTTTTTAAGACCCGATCCGATCAATCTGCAAAGTTACGTTACTTTACCTAAATAAGGTGAAAAGCGCCACTATTTTGTTGTAACCCGTTCCACTTTTGACCACGACAGTACATTGCAACAGCTTCTGTCAGATAGCTGCAAAAAATGTTATGAACGATGGCAGAAGATCAGAAATACTATCAATAACGGTGTCGCCGCATCCACTTATAATGTTTTGTGGGGGACATGACACCATCAAGTTTGCTTAAGACTCTCTATACAGGCTGTTGGCAAAATGCGTAGTTTGTTTGCGACAATGGCGTTGATTTTTATTTTCCTTTGAGTATTGGAACAATTTCAGTATGACACACATCTGGCAGTTGATAAGTAAATTGTTGTATCGTAATCGGTAATACCAGAGGGGCCATTCTCGTAATTTTAAGAACGTTCACAGTCTGATCTCAGTATCAATCTGTCAAAAAATATCTCTAATTTCCCTACATTTTTGACAAGATTTTGAAGTTTCTTTGTCGCCGAGATGAGACCGTGACTAGATTTTGAATTGGCCTTCCGGTAGAAGTCAAAGGAAAACTCCGAAAAATCTGCGTGTAAATCCTATGATGTAAAATTTAGTTAAAGATGAAATAAATAAACAAAATAAAATAGAAGTGTTATCTCTTAAAGTCATATTTAACAGTAAGATTTGTGAAATGAAATTTATGATGAAATGAAATAGACCTCCTAAAAATCCATCGTAAATTCATAGACACAAATTCATTTTAACAGAATATTTGCGCTTTGAGTAATACCCCGAAAATTCGTTAAAACTGTAACACCCCAATAGCAGAATGAGACACGTTCGTTTTTCAAAAAATCATTTCTTTTCCATTGTGCGGGGAAAGCCATTGTTAAAATGATCGATAGTATTGTCCACTGTCTATTAGTTTGGATTGCATCCAGATTTGAGCGTATCGTCTATTCGTACGCGCCCGTGCGGGACGAATCGAGCGTTGAGTGAGTCATTTAGATTTATCGATTATTTGATGGTGCATCACTAGTTTTGTTTGTTTTTTTTTTGTACGCTGATCGGATGGTGGAATAAAGTTTCAGGGGAAAATATTGTAGTGTTTTAGTTTCAGGGTAATTTTACGCACATGGTTCGCTTGTGCATCAGTAAACATAGATTTCAAAATACAAAAATCTTGAATTTCGTAAAGTTAAGAATGTATGGTTTTAAACATTGAAACACCCAGACAAATGATCAAGTATACAAGGTAGCAGGGACATCGAAGCGCAAACATATTTTTAATTGTAGAAATATTATATCGGTTATTTAAAAAGAAAAATGCTGTTCCATACATTTTGACCGCGTAGGTATTGCACTTTTCTATGAAACTGTAGACTTTTTTTTTAATAACCGCCGAAAAATGTCATCGCATGGTGGTCCAGAATCATGTGCTGAAACCATGGTAACAGGTTTCCCGTCAATGTCACTACCACCCTGAATAAGTAGATATGACATGTTCAATATGAGTTTAAAAGAAATTGTGGTAGCTTGCATACTGCCTTGCTTTTCTGACTGTACATAATTATTTCCCGAATGGTCACCGAAAATCTAACTCATCTTGCCTATCCACGCAATTTACACATCAGTGTCCCAAACATTTGAAATCTGTGTATAATCGAGTATACCAAACACTTGCAAAGATATCCATTAACGATTACAATTAATCTGCCTGATGAATGTTTGCCAGGATGTGACCACTCAATTTGGACAAACATTTGGTCAAACCCCTCATGTTTGCTCTGCACTCCAGGTCTAATGAGGTCCTATTGTGGATATTGGTTACCTCTGACATCGAGCTCTATTGTTCTTGAGGAATGTGTGGATTAAACGCTGAGAGCTGAAAAAATAGAGCTCTTGTTTAGAGGGCGCTTTTAGTACGCTTTTTTCGACAAATTGACTTAGAAAATGAGGGCAGTGATAGTACTATTTTGTTGTAAGTGTGTAGGTATATACGTATACATACATATAGTACAGGTATTCAGAATAGAATAAAATAGAATACTCTTTATTATGTACACCATATAAATTACAGACATAAATAAAGAAACTTTACAATGAGTGACACAATGGGCAATGGCAACTGCATCCGGTTAGACTGGAAGCCGACCCCAACGTAGTTGGGAAAAAACTAGGCAGATGATGATGAGGTATATGTGAATGTAAGTGTAGGTACATTTTTTTTAAAATAACGTCTTTATTGTACAGCGAAGAACCGCACACTCTTAACAGTAACATCCCATGTATCATTTATTTATTTATTTAATTCAGTCAGACCAGAAATGTTACTTTAAACATCAAATCAGAAGGCCAATTCTCGTAATTTAAAACGTTCAAAATCTAGTCGCAGTCTCATCTCGGCGACAAACAAACGTCAAAAACTTGTCAAAATGTAGGGAAGTTGGAGGAATTTTTGACAGATTGATACTGAGATCAGACTGTGAACGTTCTTAAAATTACGAGAATTGTCCCTCTGGTTTAAATATGGCTCATTTAGCAGTTGGGATTTCGCAGTTACAAAATTGTTCACCAAGTTTGAAACCGCGAATTTTTCATTTCGTAATTGTTTTCATGCAGAGTTATTTTCCGACTCCTGTAATAGTACATTACGAACGTGTGAATTATGTAAGTAGTCCATTATTGAGTCTGTATAAGTCACACCTACATACATACATAATCAGCCTATAATGTTCCTGCTGAGTAGGCCGTAATCCACCACGCGGGCCCAGTGCGGGTTGGCAGATGTCACATATCTTCGAATTTTTGGTTCTAGGACATGCCGGTTTCCTCACGATGTTTTCCTTCACCGTTTTGAGAGCAGTGGTGATGAAATAATTTACACAAAGAAAAGCGCCTGTCTGGATTCGAACCTACGACCTACAACTCGTAGGTAAGTCGCGGCCGTTACCACCTGGCCACCACTGCTCTCCAAGTCACACGTACCGTATACTATTTTATAGCTCGTGTGACCTAAACTATTATATACCATGGGCTATTTAGGTGGATACCTGATTACCTACATCTTGACTAACTACCAAATAACACAACCCATTACCGTCAACAAATCAAGCTAATCACAGCCTAATAACTGCCACTAATATCAGTTTATGTCCGCTAATAAATCACGCCACCGATTATATCGGCAACTTGTCAATAACTTGGCTAGGTAATCACTCAGGCGACTATCTGGCAGTCAGGTCACTGGCGCTTTGTTTGCTATGCTCTTATCACGGCTCGTATTGCAAACATGGGAAAGCTATGGACTAGGCGGAGTGTATGAATTAGGTTGGATATGGTATGTGTTGGGATGAAGTGTGTGTCTAAGGTGTTTGTGTTTGATTGAGGAGTGGGTTGATAAGGACCGTTGATGATGGATCATTAAGTTTGTAACTAATTATTTCGGTCTCAAGTGCATCTAGTTCTCATTAGACTGTGATTTGTTTGTTTAGCATTGATCGAAACTCATTATACATTTCCAGTTTTAGCTGACCTCGCATTGTTTAGGTTTTTCGTACAATCAGAACTCAGCTTATACTGGTTATGTATAGCTTGATGTGTAGCCGTGTGTACACAATATTTTTTATCTGTTTTGTCGCTATTTTGAGCCTGTCCTGAATCTTACGCTTAGTTCAGATGGAAAACGGATATATTGACTTTAACCACGTTTGTACCTACGTACATTTTCGTGACACAGCTTGGTAGCTTTCTTACGAAAGTGTACCTAGGCTAAATCTTGGTAGATTTAGCTCATAGAACTCCAAAACTAAATCTATAAAACAACTAGGTACATATACCGCAAAACCTTTTTTTTTTGGTTGAAATAAAAAAGTAAGTAAAAACATTTTTAATTTTGACAGACTAATTTTGAAACTCACGCATAATCTCACAGTTACCTTCTTTAAACTTGTAACTTAGGTACTACCCAAAGAACTATTATGCCGCATCCACAACAACCGCTCACACGGTCCTATTTGTACACAGTACACACACACCAGAAGCCCAACTCCAACCTGATTAATAGCATCCCGACACAGCACGTCCAAATGAATACTGTTTAGATCTAGATATTTAGACCGGCAGACATATTGATGAATGTAGTCGAGTGCCGAACTGTGCCGGCAATTTCTGCCTCAATAACTTAGGGTAGGTACAGCTGGATTTAAGATTAGGTAATGCTAAATTTAGGGGTGTTAGCACATTTGCAAGTAAATAGGGGTTCTAGGCGGAGAAAAGTAAAGGTACAAATGAAAATGCATGTTTGAGCGGCTTATTTATAAACGTTGCTTAAAGTTAAATTTTTGACGTTTAACCGTCAAAAATGTGTGGTTAAACAGACATTCATCATTACTGAACTCTAAGCATAATATGTTTATAAATAAATGGGTGAATAGTTTAACTGGTGGGAAAAGGTTATTATGCAGGTGACGATGAACCGCGCTATCAAAGGAGTTTGATTCTATCAATGAAATTCTATGGTTCAAAAAGTCAATGTTTCTGTTTGTCCGAATGATCAATCATTGTTAATAGAGCATCTGCGGTGTTACCAGATAAAGGGCCAAACTATAAGCATAATCAGCCTATAGTGTTCCCACTGTTGGGACGCGGGCCTCCTCTCGGTGACAGGGAGTGGTCCGTAATCCACCACGCGGGCCCAGTACGGATTGGGACATGTCACATGTCTTCGAATTTTTGATTCTAGGACATGCCGGTTTCCTTACGATGTTTTCCTACACCGTTTTGAGAGCAGTGGTGATAAAATAATTTACACATAATAAAGCGCCTGTCTGGGTGCGAACCTACGCCTACAACTCGTAAATCCTATAGTTAAAGGCCCATAGTTTCAAATTATAACAGAGCCATCTCGAAAAACAACCAATAATTCTTTCACCTCATTCGCCGGACCACTCATATCTCTCGATCAGCTGAAATGAAGACACACAACCTGATATAATGAGCCCATTGGCCAGATGCTGTATCATTATTACATGATATCCCGAACGAACATTAAGTAGACAAACGGCGCTCATTACAAGAGGTAAGTAGGTCATAGTATGGTCCCGGGAAGCTGGCCGATCCTCCCCGAGATTGATTCGGGTCCTTAATAATAAATCTGGCTTTGTTTTGTTTCCTTCTAATTAGAGTTAGTTATATTAAAAGTTCTTTTATTGGGACGGTAAAGTTGAGGGTTGATTCGTGCTAAATGGCAAGTGTGCCTTGTCTATTCTTGATACGTTTTATCTATAAATAATAAATAGTTTTCTATGACATTAAGTCCGCCTATGTACATGTGCTTGAAGTATTAAATAAATAAAAAAACAGAGTGTGCTTATGACCACACGACTGAAGTGAAACTTCAAACGTATTTGGATATGAGAGGAAGAGAGAAAGAAAATGTGCGCGCGCACTGCTTTCTCTTGCTTATATCCCCCACTCAACTCCCGTTCGCCTCGCTCGATCACAATTTCGTAACGCGTTCGTCAGCTTACTCCCCAAGTCAAGCGTGCGTAAATAAGTTTCACTTCAATAAATAAATAAATAAACAGGGTGGCAGGGACATCGACGTGCAAACTGTAACCATGAATTCAGCACATGATTCTAGACTGCCTAGCGTAGAAATTGTTCGTAAAAAAAAATCTGCTGTTTCAGAGAAAAGTTGCAAGGTAGGTTAGGTATTACCTCATCATCATTTCAGCCGAAAGACGTCCACTGCTGGACATAGGCCTCCCCTAAGCACCTCCGCTTCGACCGGTTCTGTGCTTCTCGCATCCAACGGGTTCCTACGGCCTTCACACCCTGACCACTGCCACTTAAGTTTGGCAATTCTTCGGGCTATGTCAGAAATGAGGAGATCCGCAGGAGAACCAAGGTAACTGACATAGGTATTACCAACGCGGACAAAACTGACCAGTTATTTTTTTATGAAATAACCGACGAACAATATCAAGACGAACGCAGGGGGGTTCGAACGCAGGGGGGGCGCGTACGTGTTCCACGCGAGCCTCAAAGAGATGTCAGAATAAAGGAAGGGGCCTGCCAGGGCCGAAGCCTGCCGGGGGTGCGGGATTGTCCGAAAGGGTTACCGCTACCCCGGAACATAAAGGGCTAAGGAAGGAACACGGATGGGTTTTAGTCAGTAAGAGTCTGACACTCCCTTCGCTCCACCCAGAGCGGGAGGGGTCATTTGATGATTTCCCATCCATAAAAAAGGGGGCACTATATTTTTCAAACTTGCAGTTTGTGTTGGATGGCCAAAACGATTTCTAAAGTAATTTTTGATCTATAGTACATATCGATAATACTTAGTTCCAACGAAACCTCCTATTACCGAACAGGAAGTCAATATAGAGTAGAGTTTTAAATAAATATTACCAATTTATAAGTTTCAAGAACAGTTATTTATAAGTTTCAAGAACAGTAATTTGTTTAAAGGTTAAACTCAAACTCAAAGCATTTATTTCAATTAAACCATTTACAGGCACTTTTGAATTGTCAAGAAGTCAGTCAGTCAGAAAAAATGAAGCTAGTTGCCCATTCCAAAGCGTAGGTACCTATGGAGAAGAACGGGCAAGAAACTCCATGAACACTCTTTTAAATCAAAATGATGATGATGATGATGATGCGATCCGACCGATTTCGGCCAGGGCGATTGCTTCAGCTCCGTTGTAGTTGCCGTTCGTGTGCTCGCATGTGGCTTATGTATCCAATCTTTTTTGCAAAGATCCGCGCACAATGCGGGCATGTGAGCACACCATCGACATAAATATAACTGATCGCCGCAGGTGGTCGGGCTTTCAGTTGGTCACGCTTTGCATCAAGCTCAACGTGCCGCTGCAATTCAAAATTTTGGACTTTGTTTTTTATCAAAGACCTCCACTCCATCCTTTGGGCGGCTTGCTGCTCCCACCGAGACGGCTCTAAGTCACATTTCCTAAAGTGACGTTTTAGCACATCTTTATATCTGAGGAGTTGTCCGCCATGCTTGCGCTTGCCCTCCTCAAGTTCGCTATAAAAGATGCGCTTCGCCACTCGCTGCTCCGCCATCCGTGACACATGTCGGCACCACCGAAGTTGTCGCCGCATGAGATAAGACTCAATGCCACCTACTTTGGCCCTGCGCAGCACTTCGGTGTTCCGCACGCGGTCCGACCATCGGATTCTGAGTATTCTCCTAAGACATCGAAGGTGAAACCGGTCCAGCATGCGGATGTGTCGGCGGTACACGGTCCAGGTTTCGGCTGAATATAAGATGTGCAGCAGCACGGCCGCCATGTATACTGAGACCTTAGTAGCCAATTTTGTAAATCAAAATAATGTGGTTACAAAGTCTTGGTTACATCATTCATGTTAAAAATTATACATGTGAGAACGATGCAGAACGTTAAAAGCGTCCATAATGAAAAGATGAGAAAAAACAACAATTCAAATAATAAATTAAAATAAGCCATGGCAGCAAAGAGATGACCAGTCCCTACTGACGGCGCCCGTTCACGAACATGACGCATGCATCAGCACCATTCAGCTCAACCATTTTGAAGGGAGCTAAATGATCCAACACATGCGCCACCATCAGCGAGACATTTGAGTGAGCATGACATACTCTCAGCCGCCAGAGCACATTCAAGTCAATGAAAGACGTACCCAGTAAATGGTAGCTTTATTGTGTGTACATAGTACTAACACATGTGTTATGCAATTATGCAATACTAGGAGATTGAATTTATACAATGCAAACATAGACTTACAATCTTCAGCAGCTCCAACAGTATTTTCAAGTGTTAATCAATTAGTTGTGGTTGTGGAGCAGGACCAGCATTGAGCCAGGCATTTTTATCCGCGATGTAATCCCCTAACTTATAATATGCCTGCCTGCATAGTGTGCGTTTAATACAAGACTTGAATTTTGTCTCATTCAGTTGAAGAATGTGGGGAGGTATTTTATTATAACATTTTAAACAGTACCCCATAAAAGATGAGTCTACTTTAGCTAGTCTGAAACCTGGTTGAACTAATAGGTCCCTATTTCTAGTACTATAATTATGTCTCTCACCTCTTTTACTAAAAAGATGTAAATTTTTCCTTACATACATGATGTTTTCATAGATATATTGACAAGGTACCGTCATGATGTTAATTTCCTTAAACCGTTCCCTTAGAGAATCGCGCCTGCGAAGATTATATATGGCTCTGATGGCTCTTTTCTGCAGAATAAAAATAGAATCGATGTCTGCAGCCCGTCCCCAAAGTAAAATACCGTAAGACATGATACTATTAAAGTAACTAAAATAGACCTGTTCGCGACGTATATATACCTACCTATATTTATACAATTGTAAGAGGTAAGAGAGGTGCGGGGTGCGCGGAGCACGAGTCCTCAACGCGCGGACCCCGGTGGTGCCGATCGAGCTATAGCGACCGCCGCACGTCTCTTGCGCTCCGAGTTTTATATATGTACCGCACAATTTTTAATAATATACAGTCCACTGCATTTCGGAGTTTCACTGCAAAAACCATCACCCAGCAGAAGGGTTACAAGCTGGTCCTTCGAGCCGGATCTAACTGAATGTACTTACCGCGGACTCCGACGGGCAAGATGGTGAATACAAGAAACACTACGAAGAGGCAAAAAGAACTCGAAGCCGAGGCTGAACAGCGTCAGCCCAAGCAGGAACTACCATCGCTTGATCTAGTTCAAACCGAAGAGTCGACGTTACCTGGAAAATCACATGAACATGCGGAGAATATCTGTGAAAAAACAGTTACTATGGAAGTGGGTAGTGTGAGCAAAAGTGAAAAACCAAAATCACTAAAGTCTAAGGTGGCAAGATCTACATCCTCGTCCGTAATGGCAAGGAAAAAGAAACTAGAATTAGAAGCGGCAGAAGCTAAAGCCCGCATACAAATGGAATTAATTGATAAAAAGCTAGCGGCAGATTTGGCACAATTGGAAGAAGACAGTTCACAGTCGGAAGGAAGTGAAATACAGACACACACAGAAGTTGAAAAGTGGTTAGAACGCAGTCAGCAAGAGCTGGAACCGCAGTCTGTGCCGCAGAATGGTAACAAAATGGACAGACCGCACCCGCCGCCGCCAGCCCGCGACGGCACTGAGGACTCAGTTCACCTGCTGGTGACTGCACTGAAGGAACTAACCGCTGTCTCCGCCGCTGGTGGTTCAGACGCCAAAATGCTGAGCCGATTATGCACACCGCGTGATTTACCTTCATTCTCCGGTGACCCAATGGAGTGGCTCCAATTCAAACAGGCGTACGAGGAATCAACACAAGTGTGTAATTTCAACGCTAAAGAAAATCTGTGGAGGCTACGAAAATGTCTTCAAGGATCAGCTAAAGAAGCAGTAACCGCTCTGCTGATTGGAGCTACCTCACCCGACATTGTGATGTCCACGCTAGAGTTACAATTCGGCAACCCGGACATTATCATTTCCAAAATAATACAAAGTGTCAATAAGCTCGCGCCAATGTCTTCAGATTATCACAAAGATTTAGTGCCATTTGCGATAAAAGTGAAAAACTATGTGGCAGCAGTGTCGGCTATCGGCCATGATGAGTACCTGCGGGGGATGAATGTGGTTTCCATAATATTGTCGAAGCTACCTACTGTACTGGTATCGAAATGGGTCGATTACAGTTATCCACTCATCAATGAAGGCGCAGAATCAAGGCTTGTTGTGCTATGTAATTTTTTAAATGAAGAAGCTATCAAGATATCAAAAACTGCCGTTTGCTTGACTAACGCATATGGTGAAAGTTCTACAAAACGTAAACAAAGTGACGTCCATCACCGTTCACAAACATTGTTAGTGCAAAATGAACCCAGTGAAGATAAGTGTAAGTTTTGCCGCGTATCTAAACATAAAATAACTGACTGTAAAAAGTTCAAGAAATCATTACGGAAGGACCGATGGCAATATGTGAAACGTTCTGGTTTATGTTATAAGTGCTTAGTGTCGCGTCATAACAAGGAAACGTGTCCGGCGGCTCCCTGCGATAAAGACAACTGTGGCCAGCCGCACCATCCTTTGTTGCACTATAACTGTACGAACACGAACTCTAATAATCAAGCGAGTGTAATTATCACGGAAAAAACAGACAATGAAGTGAGTGAACCGCGTCCTGAAGTCGTTGAATCGCGTGCTGAAGTCGTTACGCATATAAACATGAACTATGCAAGTACAATATTGTTAAAAGTCGTGCAAGTAAACATTCATGGACCTAACGGTATAATTAACGCGACAGCTCTGCTCGATGACGGATCAACTGTGTCATTGATAAGCGCGGGGCTGGCCGCGCGGGCCGGGGTGCGCGGACGACGAGAGTGCATGCGTGTGCGCGGTGCGTGGGACAATACTGAGTTAGTGTGCGACACACAGGTGATTGATACAAAGTTGTCAAACCAAGATGGAACAATGTTTACGTTTAGCGCGCGCAGTGTAAAAGAGCTAGACTTACCGAGGCAAAGTACGAACTTAGTTAATTGTGATAAGTTTACGCATCTACAAAGACTGAAAAGTGATTTATGTTTTGGACAGTTTAAGCCTGAAATATTAATAGGGCAAGATAATCTTCATTTAATCATACCATTGGAAGTGATAGTTGGTGGTCTGCATGAGCCCTGCGCCACCCGCACGCCGCTGGGCTGGTGTGTGCACGGCAGGGCGCCTACGAGCGTGACGTCATCGTCATCGACGCGCGCGCCGCATGCAACTTTATTGATCACTAATTATGGAAACAACGATGACGTCACCGAGAACAAACGGTTGCTTGATGAATTACACGAAGAAGTTCGCCGTAACTTTGCCGTAGAATCTATGGGGATTTCTGCTAAACCGCGGCTGAACTGCGATGATGAACGCGCTCGTGAACTGTTGGAGCAAACTTCTACTCTCGTTGACGGCAAGTGGTACGTCGGGCTACCCTGGAAGGACGAAAAATGCATAATGCCCGACTCCTTCTCTCATGCGATGTCACGTCTAAAAAACGTCGAACGAAAAATGAAGAACGATAACGGGTTTAAACAAAGATACGTGGAACGGGTTCAGCACCTACTGGTTAACAACTATGCTCATGAGTTGGCTGACACGAAGATTACCCCACGAACCTGGTACTTACCCCATTTTGGAGTGGATAACCCGAACAAAACCAAACTTCGCCTAGTATTTGACGCGGCAGCCAAGACAAATGATTTGTCCTTGAATCATTATTTATTGAAAGGCCCGGATTTGCTTACGTCCCTTTTTGGAATAATGTTACGTTTTCGTGAGAATCGTGTGGCCGTGACGGGCGATATTAAGGATATGTTCCTGCGAGTTAAAATTAGACCTGAAGATCAGGATGCACTTCGATTTTTATACAGAAGTGAACCAGAAGGGCCAGTGAAGACATTTGCTATGTCGTCATTGATATTTGGCGCGAATTGTTCGCCGTTCATTGCGCAATTCGTGAAAAATAAAAACGCACAACGCTTCGAGTCAATATATCCATCAGCTACGCAAGCTATATATCATCAACACTACATGGACGACTGGATCGACAGCCTGCCAGATGAAGACACTGCTATCCAGCTAATTCACCAAGTAAAAATGATACATCAACAGGGAAACTTTGAAATACGAAATTTTACAAGCAATAGTAAATCGGTACTCGATACTCTGCCAAAAGAAACCCTCGGAGAGACAGCCGTAAGGTTTAAAATCGGCGAGCAGTACCAAGGCGAGCGAACACTCGGCCTATTATGGCGGCCCGATGAAGATACTTTAGGCTTCGATGTATCATTCAAGAAAATACCTATAAATATAATTAGCGGTAAACAAAGGCCTACGAAACGGGACATGCTTCGAGTGGTAATGTCAATTTTTGACGTTTATGGATTTCTTTCGCCATTCACTATAATCGGAAAGATTATTATTCAGAATACTTGGCGATTAAGTCTTACCTGGGATGAACCGATACCCGATGACGTATATAGCGAGTGGTGTAAATGGATGGACCTGCTAAAAACATTGCATAACGTGAAGCTGCCTAGATACTACTGCGACGCCGCGGCCGCGGGTACGAGCCGCGCCGCCGCCGCCGCTACGTGTAACAAACCGGTTTCTCAGCTGTTGCTGCGTGACGACGATGCGCTCGCCGCCCCTCCGCCGCATATGAATACTCGTTATTCGAACCTACAACTACATATATTTTGTGATTCATCGTCTATAGCGATGTGCGCGGTTGTTTACTGGCGCTGGGAATGCAATGGAATTTGTAACGTAACATTTATAGCAAGCAAATGCAGAGTGACGCCTAATAAAAATATATCGATACCAAGATGTGAATTACAAGCTGCTGTTTTAGCAGCTCGACTGGCGGATGCAATTACTAAGGAACACAAAATAAAACCTGAGCACAGAACGTTTTGGAGCGATTCTAGTACTACGTTGCACTGGATAAGAAACGCGGCGCGTACATATAAACCGTACGTAGCACATCGCTTGGGCGAGATTGATGAGTTGACGCTTGCTAATGAATGGAGATACGTACCTACAAAATTAAACGTTGCTGACATCGGTACGCGGATAATGTATGATTGCGGTATCTTGGAAAATGAATGGCTTAAGGGACCTACCTTTTTGCGTAGCGAAGAACGTGACTGGCCGACCGATGTACTGAAACCTGTAAATAAAAACGATTTGGAATGCGTAACTATGATACAAAATGAAACAATAGACTTACCTGTACCAGAACCAACTAGGTTCTCCTCATGGTTGCGCCTACTTAGATCTACTTATATGGTACTTACCTTTATTAACCGATGTAGAAAACTTACCGATGATAATGTCACTAGCATGGAGTGCGCTGAAAATTTATTGCTGAAGTACTCGCAAGCTCAGTCGTTTCCACAAGAAGTGAATGACCTGAAAAACGGAAAATATGTACAGAAAAATAGCAAAATACTTACCTTGTCCCCGTTCCTTGACGAACACGGAGTCCTACGCGCTGGTGGTCGCATAGAAAAGGCCACTGATGTTTCACCCAAAACTAAGAGACCTGCAATTATGGATGGCCGAAATTACATCGCACGGCTAATTGTTAAACATTACCACATAAGAGCCGCACACGGTTATCAAGAAACAGTTGTGAATAACTTAAAACAAAAATACTGGATTACAAGAATGAGACCTACTGTGAAAAATGTTTCATCCAAATGTATGATATGTCGGATTAAAAAGTGCAAACCTGAAATACCTAGAATGGGAGATTTACCTTATGCTAGGGTGGCCCATCATCAGCGTGCATTCACATTTTGTGGTGTTGATTTATTCGGCCCCATGGAAGTCGCTGTTGGCAGACGTAGAGAGAAGCGGTATGGCGTACTGTTTACTTGCTTGACCGTGAGAGCTATACATCTGGAGACAGTCGCATCGCTCACGTCCGATTCCTTCATCATGGCTCTCCGTCGCATGGCTGCGAGACGAGGCTGGCCTCAACAGATATTTTCTGATAATGGCACGAATCTGCGAGGTGCCGATGCAGAACTCACGAGGTCATTGCATGAACTTGATGAAGAAACGCTTAAGAATGCGGCCATGAATCAAGGCACCAGGTGGACTTTTATTCCCCCTGCCAGCCCACACTGGGGTGGGGCATGGGAAAGGTTAATCCGTAGCGTCAAAACTTCACTAAAAGTCGTACTGAAAGAACGAGCACCGAGAGAAGAGACCTTGAATACTCTGCTAGCCGAAGTTGAAAATATGGTTAACAGCCGGCCATTGACCCATGTTTCAGTAGAACCAAATAGTCAGCCGTGCGATTCTGTAACCGTCTCACCGTGAAAAGTTAGGCGAAGTGAGCGTGGAGTGAGCTATCAGTGTCATCCCACCTGATACTAGGGATTGACCAAGCATACATTTACAATCATAATCGAGATTTTAATAATAGATTTTATGCTAAGTCTATTGATCATTTTATATATTTTCAAAGCTAGTATTTTAGTGGTCAAAACATTAATATTTCGTGGGGTTTTACAATAAAATAGCAAAACAGAAACTTAGCCAGAAACTCAATGTTGTTTTTTTTTTTTCTTTTTTTCCTAGACTGACTAGTCAATACAGCCTGAGGCGCGAGCGCGTCACGCAAGTGTTCACTTCACCCGAATCACGACATTAAATGTCGAGAATCGGGTGAAGTGAACACTTCACGCCGCGCTTGCGCGTTAGTCACTGTCATTATCACATAGAAGATTATTTTGATGTGGATTGCGTGAAGTGTTCACTTCACTCGATTCACGACATTTAATGTCGTGAATCGAGTGAAGTGAACACTTCACGCCGCGCTTGCGCGTTGGTCACTGTCATTATCACATTGTAGATTATTTTGATGTGGATTGCGTGAAGTGCTTGCGCGTTAGGCGCTGTCATTAATATTAAATTCAGTTTTTATTTATTTATTTCTATAATTGACGACCATGGTCGTAAGCCTGTTCGTAATCGAGTTCAGAAATTAGTTCCTATTTATTTCAACGCTTTTAGATATTATGTCTAAATCCAACCGTGTTTGTACATTTAAAAAGTCAGTTGTGTGCATTTTGTTTTCAACAATTAACCAGATTTTGTATTAACTAGTTACAGACTACTTATTTAACCTGTAACGCGTGCAAATATAACATTATTGTAGATAGATACTAAATAACTAAGATCCGTATTTTTCATGCACGGTCAAGCGGCGCGCGTCGCCCATGATTGGCGAGTGGCGACGAAACCGTAGCCAATGAGCGACGCGCGCGAAGTGATGTTGCCATGGTTACCGTGGAGTGAAATATGGAACATTCCGAATCGCACTGTAATCGATTACAACGTGCTTACACTTTGACCCCAATTATTCTGTATGGTATAAATTACCTATTATTCCCCGCATAATCTTACCATGCCGTACGGTTGTCAAGAGTGGTATTTTGACAGTTCAAACCGGTTTCGTTAAACTAACATGGCATTTTCGAAATTGTGTTTCCGGCTACAGTCGCCACCTTACCAAAGGATAAGAAATTCGTGGTGTAAAAAAAACAAACAAATAAATACTATAATCTAACCGTGAGTAAATAATCAAGTGAAATAGTTTTGACTCTCAGCTGCCATAGTGGTGATTTATCTAAATGGGAACGCAAATTATTTATGTGAGAGTTGTGGGCGATGATGGCCTAATTCGGAATGATCCATATTTCACGCAGCGCACTGCGCATGCGTGTCGTCGTAGTCGTTTCGTTAGTATCAAGTGAACTTTTTTTTTGCTTTCATGCCATTGACGACCATGTACAACTCGTTTATAGAGAGTAGTATATTCCTTGGTGTAGAATGTACATAAGCCTGTACGTATTCGAGTACAGTGACAATAATTAGTTCCTAATTATTTAATGCTGTTAGAGATTTTAATGTCTAAATCCAACTGTTTTTGTACATCGAAAAAGTCAATTTAGTCAGCCTACATTTCAGACAATATAATATAAGAAATCGTGCTAAGCAAGTATTCAGTGATTGGTGTAATGTTCGTTTTCATAAGTACCGGTAAAATGAGGCTACTTTGCTCCGTGAAGTTAAATATGCTCCAAATCTCTAATTTCGATCAAATCTCTAAAACTCCAAGGAAATTGAAATATTTTTGAACGCATCCGATAAATAATAAAATATAAATAGAAAAGTTCCTTTAATGTGTTCAAACCATATCAATAAGACGAGAAATAAAAAATTGCTTCCTTATTATTATTTTTGGAGATTAGTAACAGCTGAGGCAGTTTAACTTTGCCACTGTCTCAAAAATGTGCCTGTTTTAGTACAAGTTAAATGTAGGAGCAATGTTTCCGAAAGGGTGGGTAACATTGCTCCATTATTAAAATTAAAAAAATGAATGAAAATCAAAGTAAACAACTATTTTTGTCATTGAAATATTAGAGCCAGAATGTTATATAAGTTGTGGAAATATTCTCAAAAGCCATAACAAAGAAGCATTTTACGTCAGTCACACTTTTCAAAATTTGGAGCAAAAACCGGAGCAAAGTAGCCTCATTTTACGGTACATAATACGTAAACACACATATAGGTTTTTTTTTATATCATCTCTAGATAAACTACACGTACAATATACAAACCTTATACCATAAATATTTAGGCATATTATTAATCTAGTGACGATTGCTGTTAGGACACACAAATTGCATTATTCATGTATGCATGTTTTGGGCTGTCTAATTTTAGTTTTGCTGTATACTGTTTACACACTGTGTCTACGTTTCTCAGCCAACTCTCCTGTCGCAGATCTGCTGAAAGAAATTACTAAGTAAATGATGAAAGCAGTTCCTTTATATTTATGTAGTTTACTTTATTATGTATTTACTGTGTATATAAATAAATATATTACATTTTTTAATTAGTATCACATTAAAAAAAATTGCTAATACATTTTTTCTACTGAGTCGGCTGCTTCCTGAGATGCAACTTCTTAATGCCGGGAACGGAGGGACATTGGATGTGTGTCGGCTGCACCCCCACTGCAAAAAGCTGGAAATAATGGTAATAATTTGTTACTAAGTATTTGATTTATTTAATTCCTACACATCAGCACATCTGCAGCTAATGTATTTACTTTCAATAAGAATAGCGGTATGATTTATTAAGAACAGCGTCTGATCAAATAAAATCAATTGAATGGGCCAATATTATTACTATATATTTAGAGCACAACGAGTTTCTACATTTCTTAATTCCATGCTCCGTGCCTGTCTGTGTCCCAATTTATTTGTTCCCTATTGTGTTTATCAAAAATAGTGTGTGAAATAATGAATACTTGCCTCAGACCGCCACGCATGACACAGCCGGGAGCGATGTGATCAAATCAAATAGAGGCAGTGTTCTTTTATTGTCTTCTGTCCCTTTAATGACTTAGCAACTGCAGGGTCGATAAGGCTCATCTGCTGAAAGGTAGAATATATCAGATTAATAAAATTCACTTGCTTTTGTGTGCCTATACTTTTGTGTTTTTATTTTAAGTTATCCTATGTTGTCCCACAGCTGGGCACGGTCTCCCCCATACTTTTCCAGTTTTCCTTATGTTGTGCCTTCTTCGGCCAATTGGTCAGGAACGTGTCAGTGACGACGCCCGCCTTGTCTTCAGGCAACCTTTGTCATATTGAGTTGTTTCTAATTAAAAACGTGTTACTAGGATACTACATAAACCTTTATTGACTGATAACTACCTATATCTTGTAAAAATATACCACTATAATTGTAAAATCATAAGGTTTTCTTGAAGTACTTACGTAAAATTTTGTTTGACCAAAAAAAAAGGTTTATCGATTGATTGTGATGTTATTTCGTGCAAATATTATCTACAAGGACGTATAATATGTTATAAACGAATATTCATCCACTTAACGTCGATTTTACACAAAAACTATTAAAAGAAACAACGTAGCATCATAAAATCATAACAAAACATGAGCACGCACTGCAGCTGCCATTAAGAATCATAAAGTCTATTTTTAACTTTTTTTTTCCAATATTGCCAACCCATATTTTTCGTTTTGAATCATTTAGTCGATTAGTTTATCTACCGGACCATAGACTCAAACTGTTGCACAGGATATTAGACCTTAATTTACAGTAATAATAGAGGTTGAAGCCGCGTGAATCGGGTGTCACCGATCGGTGACCGTGGGGCCTGACGGGTGCGCGCCGGTCGTCACCGATCGGTGACCGCGTAAATCTAGCGGTTTGTAATGTAATGATGCAAGCATTTTATTTTTCAACACTTGTTTAAAAAAAAACGCCATAAGACATTAAAATAATTACCCTCTTTCAGCCTATAAAGCTCAGAAAGCTGTTTAAATTTTCAATTATTTTAGTACCAAGCCCCATACATCTATTGAACGTCTCTTTTATCAAAAAATTTTTGACAACACTGTTGGTTCTTTGTTTGAATTTAGTACTTAGGTCAGTGGGTCGTCATACTTTGAATTTTAAGTATTCTGTGATTAAAGTTTGTCAGTGACTTTTCTATTTATCGATAGAAAAAAATTACTAACTAATATTCATCATCTGTGGTGAACATGTGCTGTCTACTGCTGTCTATGGGGCTTTCCGATACAAAATAAACTTTTTGTCTGCAGTTTCAAAATAAATAATTGTAAATAAACAAATGAAAGTTTTATCTTAGTACCTACTTTGAATTAGTTTTTCAGTGACAATGGCTAGCACGATATTATAATGGTGAATGTGATAGAAATATGACATAATGTCGGCATGTACCTATTGGTGAAAGTTTTTCTAATTTAAAAATGAATTCGTCTACCTACTCCACAGTTCCTGTGTTACTGTTCATAATTAGGTATATGAATTAGATGATCAGTCAGGTGGTTAGCTATGCAAGGACGAGTGGTGGTCTGTCAGGTATGCCAAAATAGTACCGACTTGATGATAATAATATGTAATTAATGTAAAAGACGTAGGCATGTCACAGACGTATGTCACTCAGTAACAAAGGTTGCCTGAAGACAAGGCGGGCGTCGTCACTGACACGTTCCTGACCAATTGGCCGAAGAAGGCACAACATAAGGAAAACTGGAAAAGTATGGGGGAGACCGTGCCCAGCTGTGGGACAACATAGGATAACTTAAAATAAAAACACAAAAGTATAGGCACACAAAAGCAAGTGAATTTTATTAATCTGATATATTCTACCTTTCAGCAGATGAGCCTTATCGACCCTGCAGTTGCTAAGTCATTAAAGGGACAGAAGACAATAAAAGAACACTGCCTCTATTTGATTTGATCACATCGCTCCCGGCTGTGTCATGCGTGGCGGTCTGAGGCAAGTATTCATTATTTCACACACTATTTTTGATAAACACAATAGGGAACAAATAAATTGGGACACAGACAGGCACGGAGCATGGAATTAAGAAATGTAGAAACTCGTTGTGCTCTAAATATATAGTAATAATATTGGCCCATTCAATTGATTTTATTTGATCAGACGCTGTTCTTAATAAATCATACCGCTATTCTTATTGAAAGTAAATACATTAGCTGCAGATGTGCTGATGTGTAGGAATTAAATAAATCAAATACTTAGTAACAAATTATTACCATTATTTCCAGCTTTTTGCAGTGGGGGTGCAGCCGACACACATCCAATGTCCCTCCGTTCCCGGCATTAAGAAGTTGCATCTCAGGAAGCAGCCGACTCAGTAGAAAAAATGTATTAGCAATTTTTTTTAATGTGATACTAATTAAAAAATGTAATATATTTATTTATATACACAGTAAATACATAATAAAGTAAACTACATAAATATAAAGGAACTGCTTTCATCATTTACTTAGTAATTTCTTTCAGCAGATCTGCGACAGGAGAGTTGGCTGAGAAACGTAGACACAGTGTGTAAACAGTATACAGCAAAACTAAAATTAGACAGCCCAAAACATGCATACATAAATAATGCAATTTGTGTGTCCTAACAGCAATCGTCACTAGATTAATAATATGCCTAAATATTTATGGTATAAGGTTTGTATATTGTACGTGTAGTTTATCTAGAGATGATATAAAAAAAAACCTATATGTGCGTTTACGTATTATGTACTTATGAAAACGAACATTACACCAATCACTGAATACTTGCTTAGCACGATTTCTTATATTATATTGTCTGAAATGTAGGCTGACTAAATTGACTTTTTCGATGTACAAAAACAGTTGGATTTAGACATTGAAATCTCTAACAGCATTAAATAATTAGGAACTAATTATTGTCACTGTACTCGAATACGTACAGGCTTATGTACATTCTACACCAAGGAATATACTACTCTCTATAAACGAGTTGTACATGGTCGTCAATGGCATGAAAGCAAAAAAAAAGTTCACTTGATACTAACGAAACGACTACGACGACACGCATGCGCAGTGCGCTGCGTGAAATATGGATCATTCCGAATTAGGCCATCATCGCCCACAACTCTCACATAAATAATTTGCGTTCCCATTTAGATAAATCACCACTATGGCAGCTGAGAGTCAAAACTATTTCACTTGATTATTTATTCACGGTTAGATTATAGTATTTATTTGTTTGTTTTTTTACACCACGAATTTCTTATCCTTTGGTAAGGTGGCGACTGTAGCCGGAAACACAATTTCGAAAATGCCATGTTAGTTTAACGAAACCGGTTTGAACTGTCAAAATACCACTCTTGACAACCGTACGGCATGGTAAGATTATGCGGGGAATAATAGGTAATTTATACCATACAGAATAATTGGGGTCAAAGTGTAAGCACGTTGTAATCGATTACAGTGCGATTCGGAATGTTCCATATTTCACTCCACGGTAACCATGGCAACATCACTTCGCGCGCGTCGCTCATTGGCTACGGTTTCGTCGCCACTCGCCAATCATGGGCGACGCGCGCCGCTTGACCGGTTAAGGTGAATGTGACATGGCAGACCGCGAAATTTAAATTTTCTTACGTTTTTTGCAATTTGCAGATCAGTGTCAGGTTGTATCTTGATCAAAATGTGATTTGCGACTATAATAGACATGTATTTACAGAATCATAGTCATTAGAATCATTAATATATCTCCTTATGTTAGATTTCTACCATAAACACTTTTCCATATGAGATTTGTTCTTAACGATAGAAATCTAACTTAAAAAGATGTAGATTAATGATGATTAATGATTGTAATTATTATTATTATTTTTGTGGTGTACAATAAAGTATATATAAATAAATAAATAATAATAATATTAATGTTTTGACCACTAAAATACTAGCTTTGAAATTATATAAAATGATCAATAGAATTAGCATAAAATCTATTATTAAAATCTCGATTATGATTGTAAATGTTTGCTTGGTCAATCCCTAGCATCAGTGGGATGACACTGACAGCTCACTTCACGCAAGTTTTCACGGTGAGATTTTTACAGAATCGACCGGCAGGAGACATTAACGCCAAACCATTTTCTGGTGGGGTCGTCATCCAACTTACCCCAGATGGGTAATTTCGACGGATCGGAATTATATTTAAGGAAGCAGTGGCGCATTGCCCAGCTGCTTGCCGACCAGTATTGGAAACGTTGGGTGAAAGAGGTTCTGCCCGACCTAGTACCAAGGAAGAAGTGGCATGCTGAGCAGAGGCCCTTACAAGTGGGAGATCTTGTACTGATAGTAGAGCCTGACGGGCCCCGGAATGTGTGGCCGCGGGGCTTAATACAAGAAGTCATGCCTGGAAAAGATGGCCGGGTCAGAATGGTTAAGATTAAAACCAAAACTGGACTACTTACACGGTCTGCCACGCGCGTCGCTCGCCTGCCGATTGGGGATGAGTGCTGCTAGGGCAGCACTGGGGTGGGGCATGTTCGCGACGTATATATACCTACCTATATTTATACAATTGTAAGAGGTAAGAGAGGTGCGGGGTGCGCGGAGCACGAGTCCTCAACGCGCGGACCCCGGTGGTGCCGATCGAGCTATAGCGACCGCCGCACGTCTCTTGCGCTCCGAGTTTTATATATGTACCGCACAATTTTTAATAATATACAGTCCACTGCATTTCGGAGTTTCACTGCAAAAACCATCACCCAGCAGAAGGGTTACAAGACCAGTCTCGCGGTATCTACATCAGTAAACTGACGGATTTTTCTGACAGCATAAGCAGCTGAACTTAGCCGTCCTGCAAGAGATGTTAAATGAGGACCCCATTGTAGCCTTGAGTCGAGCGTGATCCCTAGGAAAACAGTTGTATCGACGAATTCTAGTTTCTCTTGATTCAATATTATCTCGCAATCACTACCATTGACATTTGGTAAAGAAAATCTTATGCACTTAGTTTTTTTTCCATTTAATACTAAATTATTAGCAGTGAACCAATTTTGGACCTGCAGTAGGGCGTTATTTACGTCTTCAAAATTTATAGCACGTCTATTTACCTTAAAAATTAAAGAAGTGTCATCAGCAAATAACACCATTTGTGGTTGGTTTTTTAATAAATGGAGTAGATCATTAATATACACTAAAAAGAGGAAAGGACCCAAAATCGAGCCTTGTGGCACACCCATTTTTACTGTTAAACCATGTGAATTGACACCATTTATTTAAAATTGCTGTTGCCTATCATTTAAATAAGAACTAACTAAACTGAGCGCAAGTTTTCCAAGTCCGTAATGCTCAAGTTTCAAAAGCAAGGTTTCGTGATCGACGCAATCAAATGCCTTGGAGAGGTCACAAAAGATTCCTATGGCGTCTTGAGCCTCTTCCCACGCGTTAAAAATGTGTTTTAATAAGGTTACACCGGCGTCGGTCGTACAACGTCCTTTGGTAAAACCATACTGTTGATCGTGAAGGATTTTATTCGTGTTAAAATGATTGAGCATCTGATTAAGCATTATCTTTTCAAACACCCTGCTGAAAACCGGCAACACGGATACGGGTCTATAATTATTGGTGTCTTTACTGTTCCCGGATTTGTAAAGTGGTATACCTTACTATATTTCATTAGATCGGGGAAGACTCCTTGATCTACACAAGAATTAAATACTAAGGCTAAGTAAGGCGCAATAGTCTCAATTATGGAGGTACACACTTAAATGGACATTCCCCAAAGATCTTCGGTCAATTTGATCTTAATTTGCTTAAAAGATTAATTAATTAATTTTTCCAACGCCAGATTTTTATTCGAAGAATAAAATTGACGTTTGACAGTTTTTGTACAAAGTAACTGTCAAAATTTCAAAATTATTCCTCGAATAAAGTTATCAATTGATTGAAAAATCATCCAACTAGGCCTAATCATAACATAACAAGGCTGATTACCTAGAGAACCTGAAAAATGTTTCCTCTCCACCAACAAACGTCGTAGATAATTTCAAGCTTGAAGTAAGCGTAGGTCAGCGTTGGGCCCAAAATAATAACGTTACGATTCACTTAAAATAATTGGCTGGTCTTAATGGAAGCTTTAATAAAACTACTGTATAAGGTTGCCATGGTGAGATCCTGGGTAAGAAAATACGAAAAACCTTGACTGCATGAATCTTATATCATATTATATATGGGATACTAGTGGACCATACTTTTAGTTAAAGACTGTAAACTCTTTATAAATGAAATGTTTAAAAAAAAAGTTGGAAATCAATATTATATAAGGAATTGATAAAGCGGTAGGAAATGTTACACCAAATTTTTAGTAGAAGACTAAACATACAGGTTCGAATTGAAAACATGCGACAAATCGAAATGGAAGATTGTACTCATCATTATGAACAACTTTTACTATGGGACCAAACTTGAAATCGCGAAAAAAAAATCAGCTGTTCCCTACATTTATGTTCGCATTTGTGTTCGCATAACTCACCAAAATGTAGGGAACAGCAGTTTTTTTTTTTTCGCGATTTCGTGTTTGTGCACATAGTTAGTCAAAAGTTGTTCATAATGATGAGTACAATCTCCCATTTCGATTTGTCGCATGTTTTCAATTTCACCCTGTATAAAGCCATGAGAAGCGAAAAACTTCACTCATTCTTTGGCCTAGATCACTACTTTATCTATAAAGCAAACTAACTACCATAACCAATTCTGCATAAGGAAGCTTTCAGACTCTGAGTCGGTTTAAAATGAATTCTACAGTATTTATTCCCATTTTCTTCAATTATATACTAAACATATAGATTTGTTGAAAAAATGCACCCTCTGTAAGGTGGTAATGGTAAATTTCAGAACTTTCCGCGAACGAAATGCCAAGCAAGACGGTAATCAATAAATCAAGTACTTAGTAAAACTACACATTTTACATGAGATTATTAAAAAAAAAATATTTGTAAACTCTGGTACGGGGGAAGTGGGCCATATGTTTCTCTTACCCCGGCCATCACTGTTTCACTTTCCCCAATCAGTACTTTTTGAGCTTAGAGTTTCTGCCACCTTATAATTCAATTACCTGCACGTTTTAGCTAGAAATAACTATTAGAACATAAAATCTATGGTTATAATACGTTACTTACCTATAAAAATATTCATAAACACTATTAAATAGCTTGACACCAACTAAAAGCGTGCCCTCAATTTCCATGCAGAATGTACAATAGGCTGCAAAAGTGCATGGGTAGTACAGAAACAAAATCGTATGAAGCGAGAAATGACGCCATCTAGCGTAAAACCAGTTAACGACTAACAAAATTTAATTATGCTGTTATTAGATGGCGTTGCTTTGCTTTATATGATAAAATATTTTTGTAGTTTCTTTTTGTCTCTTCAAACATTCAAACAATTTATAATTAATAGTTTCTTTTAAAGAAAATTGTTCCTAATTATTAACCTACTATGTTAAAAATGAATATCAATTTATAAGTAGGTACTAAGTAACTACTAATTCGAATATTAAATTAATTATTAAAATACCCACTCGTTAGCTTAATAAATATATTCCTATCGGTTTCTTTTATTATTTTTATCATTTAAGCTACGTATGCTGGTAAATGTAATGTAATAATTAGATAAATGTATTAGCCTTGTAACCCTTTGCTCAATCCTACTTAATACGTTTCTTCCTAACTCCTTACTTACGTTTCGTAAATTAGTCATAGTTGTGAAGACACCAACGCCATCTAGTTTATTTTCGAAAACTTGAATTCAAACGTTCACGGGAAAATAGACACTAAGGTACCCATGCAATTTTGCTGGCGACTGTACATGGCTCACTCCTATCTATTCCACCTGTATTTTAATGTACCTAATAAATTCGTTGCAAATAAATGTTTTGAAGTTTGAAAGATGTCAGATTTCTTTTTTTATATAGGTAACCCTGAAGAATGATCGTAGCGACATCTGTGCTAGAACATTAAAAATCTCCGTTGATCCTGTTTTGTCGAACGATTACTATTAGACCTGAACTGTATAGTTTATTGTATAGGGTTGAGTGTTTCAATTACCTCTTTTTTCACTTACCCCACCTGACCTTATGGCCTGTATTTCTCATTATTTGTCAGCAAAAAGTTTACCTACATTTTATTGATTCCTATATTTTTACCGTGTTTTATTTTGTTCAGCTAAATTTGATTACCTTATCGATAAACCTCTTCGGAGCAAAGTTCCGTCCGCACACGTGATAGCTCGCTATGCACATAGCCCCCCATTGCACCACACTCGCCACAAATTGAGTTACAAAACGATTCTTTGCTGGACCGGACGAGTGCCTCTCAAACTTGCACAAAGGAACCATTTTATTGTTGGACGCAACAAACCAGGGCTTACATTTTTATACAAGGACCTCCTTTTTCTTTTTTATAGAAGGAGTGTTTGACGTCGTGTAGAAGTTCATAGTAGTTACTTTGTGGATATTGTTTGCGGTGTTGTACAAATAAAGTCATCATCGACAGTTGGATACCATACCGAGGTTGCCGAAGAGTCAAACAATGAATTCATCAATTCACAGGCATTCTCTAAGAGCAAAATTGGCCACAAAATTACGAGTTGCAGTCTCACTATCAAGGGAAGACATTGATTCAAAGACATCAAGCGATCATAGTTGCGATATATTAAAGACTCGCTGTTGGCCACGCGGTTCTCAAAACGGTGAAGGAAAACATCGTGAGGAAACCGGCATGTCCTAGAACCAAAAATTCGAAGACATGTGACATCTGCCAACCCGCAATGGGCCCGCGTGGTGGATTACGGCCCATACCCTCACGCTGAGAGGAGGCCTGTGTCCCAGCAGTGGGAAAATTATAGGCTGATTATGTTATGTTATGTTGGCCACGACTTCATCTGCGTGTATTTTGTATTTCATCATTTTTTTATAATATCTAGGACGAAAAGTAGCCAATGTTCTTTTCCAGGTCCCAGGCTATCTGTTAAATTTTATAACGATTGGTTCAGTGGTTTAGGCGTGAAAAGGGAACACACAGGCAGGCAGACAGGCTTACTTTCGTATTTAGAATATGGAATGTATTTGAAAAGTTGAGTTCACCTTTTCTGGAAACTTATTTTCAAAAATAAGTCCTAAACTGTTACTTTTCAACTGCAGTAATATGACTAGAGAAGTTCAAAATCCGCACGATCTCGCAAATCTCATAGCTTTAATTTAATATGCAGTTCTTTCACTTCATAATTCCGTTTCTAAGGAAACTTTGAGCATCGTAGTTGAGCAGTGAAAGCTGGTGACGTCAGCTCATGTTCGTTACGACGGTTCATTACGACTCACCCTCAAGGGCACGGGCAGGACTCTTCAACTGTCTTGTTGCAATACTAATGACGTAAAAAATCAAGTAAACGCTTTTCTATTGGGGGACAAGTTGATAGACAGCTTTGTTTTGTAACTGAGGAGTGACGATATTTTGTTGTTGTTTTTTTTTTTGAAGTGAAAACTTCTTTAGCGGCGTTGCACACTTTTTGTAATGGGTAAAAAATGTTAAACTCGCGTCAGGACATCGCGTCAGGACACGTGACCGTCACGAGAGATTCCCCCCCCCCCCCCTCTCTTTCTACGGCGGCGCCAACCGAAGTGAACCAAGTGATACACGACAATGGAAATTGAACAAAGTGCATTAATGAAAAAAGTGACGCAGAAATAGTGAAAAAAGATGAGTTATATTAATTCAATTAATAATTGATTTATTCAAGTTTTCACTTCTGCCGGCACTCCCGGAGTGCAACCCGTCTTTTTTTAATATTTGGAATCTTCTACCAGCCTTTGCTTTGAAACGTTTTATTGACAGTTGTATCGATAATATTATTGACATGTGGAATGTGAGCTCGGCTATCATTGTGCAGATTGTCGTATCGGCCAATGGCCTTATGGCAGAAAGCCTCGATCAAAATCTGTCGAGGTTCTCGTTAGGCGGTTGGATCAAGGGCCTGATTCAGAAGGCAGTACTCCTCGATAAGGCTTGTATTATGAGTAGGTTCCTGTCTCTGGAGCCCTAACCACCGGTAGCTTGGACCCTGCTACCGACACCGGCGGACTAATATTTTTTATATTTTTAAATGTTTTTTATACTTATTTTTTATATGTTAAGAAATATTTAAAAATGTAATGGAATATGTACGTAGATAAATAAATGGAATAATATTATTTATACAAGTTTAATATCGTCACAACAATAAAATTATGTGGTACATCTTAAACGGAATTCACCAAATGCAATTTATAAGGAAAAAAAAACCAAAGCCACCTACCTCTAAATCTGTCCACACACTCCTTATAAAACCCATCTTCTAAATTGAACAACTTTTTAACACACATGAGCTACTTCATAGCCGCTCCGTTTTTGACTTCTTAGCAAAGTGAGTTTGGAGACAATTTTCACGGAGTTTTCTTTCAAAGTTTCATTATACCACGGGCGAAAATGAAGGTACGAATCGAACGGAGTTGGGAACAAAACCGATATATCTTCGAAGTTGAGTGGAACGCTTTCGGGGACTCCAGGGTTCGATTGTAGACTTTGGTAGTTTCAACTTTAAACTGCTTCAGAACCTGTTTATTTTGTAGCAGATCTGATAGTTTGATTTGTGAACTGGTGAGCTTCATACGTTCTACTTGGACTTTTATATGTTTTTGAAGACTAGATCTCCTTAGACAAGTTGTGATTTGTTCGAGTGTTGTGTAATGGAGTTTCTTGTGGTGTTCCAACTTACTTGTGGGTACAAAGTGCGGTGCCACATTACTGAGACCTATTTGATGTTTAGTAAAGTCTTTCCATATAAGCAGATAACTCATTAATACAACATAGACCCTCTGTAGGTAACCTTCCAATGCATTACAAACTGTAAAAACATTCTAAAACGACACTTTATAAAACAAAAGATAAAAGCCCCGAACAAGCGAGAAAGCGCAAAAAAAACACTCGATATTCTGGCAATCCTTACTGGGCCGTAATCTTTTAAACCTTGGTGCCCAAAATGTACCAAATGTACCAAAGTGGACCGTTCGAGCTCTCTCCATAAAAATTCTACTACTTTGAATAATTTTGTTAGTTCTGCAGTCCATCACGCTACGCCTATGTAAATGGGGGTAGATTGAGTTTGAAAGTGTATGTAGCGGATGCCCCTCGAAACAAAATACTCCTTTTTTTGGGCAGAAAACTGTTGATTTATGGAAACCGGCGGTGTTATTAAAGTTTAGACGTGTATCAAGTTTTGTGTACATTTTGCATGTGTTGATATGTGTGAAGATAATTTATTCTTACAGACTTTTTTAACGAAAACTTCTGTGTTGTATACTAAAATGATAGGTCATCGTCGTACCAGCTTTAAAATAAATTATGTTTTAAGTAAACAATTATTATTTTTCCGGTTGAATGAGTTGTTTACACAATAAAAACGTTTTTACAAAAAAAACAACCGACTTCAAAAAAATACACTACAAAGTGATAAATAACTTTAATTTCGGAAGTCGGTGTCGTTGGTTCCGCATTTTCGTTTTTTGACCCCGACTTCCGAAATTAAAGTTATTTATCACTTTGTAGAGTATTTTTTTGAAGTCGGTTGTTTTTTTTTTGTAAAAAAGTTTTTATTTTTCACTTTTTAGTTGTACCTACCCCACACAAATTCAATTACTCGTAACACTAGTGCATTGAAGAACTGAAGACACCGACTAGAATAATCATCAAAATTCGCATAGAAATGCCGGAGATGCAGTGCATTTATGCATATAACTTCGTACATAAGAATAATTACCTAATGTATTATATACTAAAACCTTCCTGAAAGTATGTAGATCACTTTAATGAAAGAATTATCAAAATCGGTCCATTAGTTTTTGAGAAAATCGCGGACATACAAACATACATACATACGGGTCGAATACAGAACCTCCTTTTTTGAAGTCGGTTAAAAATTAATTTAATTCGTCATATCAAAAATTCCCAAGCCAAATTTTTGATATGACGAAAAGCTTCCAGCAAACACCTCCTCACACAGAAGCACAGTGAATACATAAAACAACGTCTCCATCCAATTATCCACTATCTTTACAAGCCCCGTCTAAGTCAGGCGCCTGCTTTTCTTGTTAATAAAATGCCGATTCGGGAAAATTATCGAAAAACTGTCAGTTTCACGGGCCCCTCCCAGCTCAGCAGGGGTTTCCCTTCGAAGAGTCTAACGTCCAACTCATTAAGATACTTAGACAATTGCGAAAGACATTAATTTGTTCGTGTTTGCTAAAATTCGGAAGGTATTTTTTTTGTTTTATTACTTTTTCTTTTGCTTCTGTAGGTACAAAATTGCTGACAAACTTATTTGTTTTGTTTAGGTAGACGTTTCATTAGGGAGCTTTCGAATATTGTTTAAAATTTTTCATAGTCATAGTATGTAGGAAATAAATTAGATTTTTTTCAGCAATATACCATACGCTAGTGATGGAATTAGGTACTTCAGTTCAGGTGTTATAGGAAACATTTAAAACACTTTAGTTGAAAACCCAAACCAAAAAAAACACAACACCCATCAGGAGAAGTCCAAAACCATGCCTAAAGGGAAAATGGTTGAGTATTATTTTTCAAGTTTTCAAAAATCATAATCATTATTAGCCTATAATGTTCCCACTGCTGGGACACAGGCCTTCTCTCCGTGAGAGGGAGTGGGCCGTAATCCAACACGCGGGCAAAGTGCGAGTCCGTAGATGTCACATGTCTTCGTACTTTTGGTTCTGGCACATGCCGGTTTCCTTACAATATTTTCCTTTACGGTTTTGAAAGCAGTGGTGATGAAATAATTTATACAATGTGAAGTGCCTGTCTGGGTTCGAATCTACTACCTACAAGTCGTAAGTCACAGTGGTGGCCAAGTGGTAACTTTCAAAATTAAAGTCCAATAAATAAGGAAAAGCATTCCTTGATACACATACTTTCTAACAACTCTATCTACATAGGCTTCTTAACGACCGCGGGTCAAAGTAAGCACGTTCGGCCTCCGAAAATCTCAAGCACCACTCTAGTGGCTGAAACACGTCGATAGACCTACAGTTAATTAGACTGACTGTCCATGACTTGTGAGACCTTATCGAGGACCCTATGAGTCTAGATGTATGTACTTAACGTTGTTTGGGACTAATTAGGTACGTACAGATATTTTTTTATCTTGTGAGAGGTTGACATCAATGCAGATCTTGGCGGTCATTTTCAGTCACTTGGTAGCTTGGTAGTCAGAATACTACAGCAATAGATTGATTAAACATAACATGACATCACGACTATAATCCCCAATGGGTTAAGCATAGGTGGGCTACCTAAACCAGTCCTATGAGCCCTTTCACACGACGCACGCGTCGCGTTGTCGCGGTGTCTGCGCTGCGCATACGTTCATCGAACGCCTACGCTGGACAAACGCTAGTGTGAAGAGGCTCTACAGGGTGTTATGGAAAGGGTATATCAATACAAACGGGTTGAAGAGTGTATCTGGTCTAGAATCTCTGTACAAAATTTCAGCTCAAAAGCAGTAACTTTGAAAATGCTTAATATTTTTTTATTTCGATAGTTTATTAAATTGAAATCATAACAAACGTGTCACCGCACTACGAGGGTCATTATCCATTATCTGTTGTGTGTCTGTGCGCCTAGTACACGCATATCACGCCGCCGCGCGCCAGTGCAGCGCTGTGATGTCGAAATAAAAAAATATTAAGCATTTTCAAAGTTAATGCTTTTGAGCTGAAATTTTGTACAGAGATTCTAGACCAGATACACTCTTCAACCCGTTTGTATTGATATACCCTTTCTGTAACACCCTGTATATGTCATAGGGGGCGCTTATTGTCACAGGTTCCAGACCGGGCTGCTACTGAGAAATTCCTAATGGAAAGATGCACTTTGCCCCACCTGGGAATCAAACCTAGAACCTCATGCTCAGCAGTAGCGTTTGCGACCGCTACACCAATGAGGAAGGCTTTATTACATTTACAAAGTACATTTACAAAAAATGCCGTGCCGTTTGTGATGTTTATTATTATTCATTTATTCATTCGAGTTACAAATACTCATAGACAATATACAAAATTCAATACAATACATCATACATAAATACGTCAAAGAATACATTGACAATACAATACAAAACAAAAACCACTGTACCTTCAACCTTTACACTTTAATGACCGACGACTGTAGGTGACGTGCAAGTCACTGCAACGCCGCATGTATGGACAGTCGAGCCGGTCCGCTATCATCACCAGCACGCTGTTGGGGCTGCCGCTCAGCTCGCGAACCCTGCGCTCCGACGCGCTCCGCTTATTATAGTTAGCGCCACGAAAGATGAGACTGGACACACCACGTGGTTGGACTTGCGTAGTACACGATTTTAGGTCTCTTTAGCGGTATGAGGTCTGAGCGCGGGACGTGACCGGACGTCATAGGGGCGGCGGAAAGAGCGCGGGAGGCGGGGTCAAGTTTCATCTTTCGTGGCGCTAACGCATCGTTACATAGAAGCAGTTTACGCTAGCTTCGGCAAACATGCCCAAGGCACTACAGTGTCGCGGTAGCCACATCAGCGCTCTGAAGGCGTTGTTATATTGAACGCGGAGGGCTTCTTATGCTTTTTGTTTATGATTCACCCAAAAAGCATACGAAGTATGGAAGTATTTGTGTGTTTATATATTTTGAAACAAACAATAATTGGATGAATTAAAATTACTAATGGACTCATTGATATTTAAAGAATAACTTCGTAATAATCGATCTTTTTTATTATTTTCGCACATAAAGTCCGAAACTTTTACATTTCAATGCGCCTAAAGGAAAAATCATTCGGAACACAAAACTTTTCGTTTGCTAACTTGACTGAATTTACTTGTTTAAGAGTTCTAACAAGATCACTAATTATCGATTTAACTGAAGCCGGTACCTTTAAAAGATTACTGTTAAATAACTTTGCGTTAAGTAATTAAGACCTGTTCAGGATATTTCGGGAATTCGTTTTCTGTGTAATAGACTAATGCTTTAATTAAATTGCGTTGTCCTGTAGAATTATCTTGGATCAAAAGTAATTGGAAGAGGTTATGTATAAAGGTATAATTTAAAGGGTCAAATGTATTGTTCGGTTTTAAGTATAGAAAGATAAGCCTCGTAGGTTATCTGTGAGAAAATTCAGAAAAGGATAAAACAATAAACTTACACAGCGAATAAATAATTATTTTGAATAGTTAAGTACCTACTTGATTTTTAGACGTAAATGTTTTTACTGCTGGGACATCGGCCTCCTCTCTTCGAAAGGTAGTGGTTCATGGTGCAGTGCAGCGAAATTAATTTTGGTATTCAATTAATAAATACCGTATGTATTTAAATTTTCTTTTTTTTAAAGTCTAAATATTTTGTTTTTGATTATGCCATAATTATTCCTTTCATGCTTATTTTCTGTATAAAATAGTTTCGATGTGCCACATCGACCGCTCATTTATTTATTTTTTTGTTTTGCATTACTACTTAAACATAAAGCCATTTCTTTCCTTATGTCTGAAATAAAAAAAATGTATAAATGTGATCCAGAGCAGAATCCTCTATCCCCAATTCCACCGACCTAATTCCAGCCAACAAACGTTTTATCCTATATTTTTCTTGTACTCACGCATGAAAAAACATGAAACTAAAGTCAGTAGATCAAACCGACGGGAATGCAGCAAAATGGAGGCAAACGAACGCCAAACGTAACGCACGTACCCCACTAACAAGAGAAGCTCAAACATGCGCACCAACCGGGCTAATTTTGGATCATAGAGTATCAAAATAAAAGCAGACAGGCCATTTTCGACTTTTGTGCCATCATATTTGAGATCGTTACTATTTTGATCCTTATACACAAAAACATGGCTAATTGCTGCGACAGCAAACAAAATTCGGGTCACTGAGTTTTGGGCCAAACTTTGAAATATTTTTTCCATCGAGACGTTAGAAGAGGAACACAAAAATATTGTTCGCCATTCCCAAGTGACATGAGACCAAGACAGGTAGGAAAATACTAATGTTTGGTCTTCCTCGTTTCTCTTATTGATATAATAGTTAATCTTAATCTAAACTAGTATAAAAAGAAAAGATTTGATTTTTTGTGTTTTTGTTTGTTACTCTTTACGCTAAAACGGCTGAAAGGATTTGGATGAAATTTGGCTTACGGGTAGATTATGACCATGACCTGCATTAGGATATAGGGTACTTTTTATCCCGGTATTCCCTCGGGATCGAAACTAATGCGGGTGAAACTACGGAGTGCAGCTAGTGCTGTTATAAAAATATTAGTCGGTCAGCAAGTTGGTAGCGGCACTGACTACACGGGTTGGTACCTTACGGAGGCTACTTCATGCATCGAATGAAAATACTCATTTAAATAACCTATATTATGCCAATTCAACTATTTAAAGGCCTATCTCTCGGTGAACAGTATAAATATAAGATTATAAATCAAATCTGTTAAACCAATTCAAGCTTATTCCTAGAAAATTAAAAATTGACAACATTCACCTTGAGACAGTTTGGAAAATTTTGTTAATAATGCTCTTGATTTGGAATTGAAATTAATGATTCCTAGTTACTATGATTGTGTTGACAAATTATTATTTTATATTTGTGGAATTGACGTTTAAATCTAGAGGTATTTTCTAGGTACCAAACTATTTCGTTTTAGGAAAGTCTGATTGACTTTGATAAACCATCATCATCATCTGCCTAGCCTTTTCCCAACTATGTTGGGGTCGACTATGTTGGATTGACTTTGATAAATATTATTGTTTTAAATTTCAATTCAATGTTGTCGTTTAAAGTACTCCAAGAGCTCTATAAGCAATAGTGTTAAATTAATAAAATATGAAAATATATACATTGAAAGAACACAGTATTTTAATATATAATTATGTGACAATTTTTAAATCAACAGTATCCTAGCAACCATACAAAAGTACCAAAGACATTAGGTCTGCCATAGATACTTCACATCCTCGGAACTTTTTAAAAGAATATTATGGTAATATATTCTTTAATCCTAATGCTGAACTTAAATTATGTAGCCTGGGGCCGAACAGTGGTTTGGTTAACATATCAGCCAACTGCTGCTCCGAAGGAACATGCGTTACGTCGAAGTCTCCGTTGCTAACACATTCTCTTACAAAAAAATGTTTCAGCTTTATGTGTTTGGTGCGCCTGTGATATTCATATTTTGGGTTGTGTGCAAGTTTTACAGCCGATTCATTGTCCAGGTTCAGTACTGGTTTCTCAATTTTAATCAAGTTGTTAATAAGGCGATTCAACCATAAAATTTCTTGTGCAGTTTCACTTGCTGCTATAATCTCCGCTTCAGTCGAAGAGATGGAGACTGTCGTTTGTTTCTGGCTTCTCCAGCTAATAGCAGCTCCAGAGAATAAGCACACCATTCCAGATGTCGACCTTCCAGTAGTTTGGTCTCCTGCATGATCTGCGTCGCTGTAGCAGACTAAGCGCGGAGGCGACTTTTCCGTATAGGTTAGCCCATTCTGTTGGGTCCCTTTCAAGTACCGGAAGATGCGTTTTACCAGCATGACATCTTTCTTAGTGGGTGCTCCGAGGTTTCGAGATGCGACACCCAGAGCATATGAAATATCAGGCCTTGTGCCTACTGATAAATATGCCAAAGCACCCACGGCTTGTCTATATGGGAAATTCGCACTGACATCTTCTTCCTCTGCCGTCTCATTTTCTTTGATGATTGGCGTTGGTGCTGGTTTGCAATTGGACATTCTATATTTTTCTAAAACTTTCTTTGTGTAGGCCTTTTGACATAGCGAAATGGTCTTGTCCTTACGGACATTAATTTCCATTCCTAGGAAGTATGACGCAGGTTTCGTAGTTATCTTAAACCGTGTTTTCAATTCCTTGATAAATTCGTCTCCTGCTCTGGTAGTAATATATGCTACAAGTCCGTCGTCAACATAAAGACCAATAAAGACTTTAGATTGTCCTCTGATTCGAACATATAAGCATGGATCCGCTTCACTCTGTTGAAAATCAGAATTTCTTAAGAATTCGGTAATGCAGGTGTTCCAGCATCGTGGTGCTTGTTTCAGTCCATAGAGGCTGCGTTTCAGCTTGCAGACTCGTTTGGTGCCATCCTGATAGCCATCAGGCTGTTTCATGTAAATATCTTCCTTTACTGTGCCGTTTAGAAAGGCGGTTGAAACATCGAACTGATGTAGTTTTAGATTTTCTCGAGCAGCTATAGCAAGCAATGCTCGAACGGTGCTCAGACGGACTACTGGACTGAACGTTTTATCGTAATCAACTTCAGGTTTCTGGGAGCAACCTTTAATAACCATTCTGGCTTTATACCTATCGACGGTACCATCAGGATTCATTTTTATTTTATACACCCATTTGCAAGGGAGGGCTTTTCGTCCTTTGGGTAAATCAACCAGATCCCAGGTTTGGTTTTCATGCAATGAGGTTATTTCACTGTGCATGGCATCTTTCCATTTTGCTTTGTAAGGAGATTCCATCGCTTCTTTGAAGGTCTCAGGCTCTTTAGGCTTGTGAAGATTTTCGATTTCTTCAGCTGCTGCCAAAATAAAATCATCATAGCGCTTAGGAGCTGTGATATTTGACCTGTCTCTCAAAGACCTCGTCTGAACGGTCGCATTTTCATCAACACCAGCAACAGGTTCATCATCATTGACAGCGGTAAAAGATCCGGAAAGAGATTCGTATTCACTTTCATTATTAACCAGCGTTTCATCTTGATCATCTCCGTCAAAATCACTATCATGTTGCTGATCATCTGCTTCATAATTGTCAAGCTTAATATCCACTCGCTTGCGTGTTGTTTTCTGAGATAACGTTTTATTAGATTGTTCTTGTGAAAACTCTAAATCGGTGAGCAATCTGGATACTGCATTTTTATTCGATTCATCGTAGAACATAGTCTTTAATACCCTAATATCTTTTGAAATTACGATGCTGTTCTTCGAGGGTATGAATATCCTGAAAGCTTTAGATGTTTCAGAGTATCCCGCAAACATGCCAGGAATTGCCTTTGGTGCAAATTTGTGACCGTTAGTGCCTTTCATTAGGACCTAGGTCTTGCAACCGAACACGTATAAATGATTAATACATGGCTTCCTCCCAACCCATCTCTCGAATGGCGTTTGGTTCTGAACGGCGCTGTTTATACTCCTGTTTGATAGGTAGTTTGCAGTGAATACTGCTTCGCCCCAGAATTTTAATGGTGCCTGTGCGTCAATCATTATTGCTCTCGCTTTCTCCACAAGAGTACGATTCTTTCGTTCAGCAACTCCGTTTTGGTTCGGGGTGTAGGGTGCGGTGAGACGTCTTTGTATCCCGCAACGTTTCAGATAAGCGTTGAACTCTTTGTTCACATACTCTGTACCATTATCTGATTGTAAGAATTTGATTTTGACCCCAGTGTGCGTTTCCGCTAACTCCTTGAACTCTTTAAACTTTTGTAATACTTCGTTCTTGCTTTTAATCATGTAAACTCGACTGTATCGGCTATAGTCATCTATAAAAGTAACGAAGTACTTGTTTCCGCTTACTGTAGGCGTTCTGATAGGTCCACATACATCGCTATGAACTATTTCTAAGCGTTCTGTTGTTCGTTGAGTTGTTTTCTCACGGGGGGCAGGTACTCGATGGAGTTTTGCCTGGATACAGATTTCACACTCTGCCAAGGTTTCAGAAGCATCAAAGTTCAAGCCAAGCAAATTCTCGTTTTTGAGTGCATGTTTCATATCTTTGGCGTTCATGTGACCAAGTTTTCTGTGCCAGTCGTCTATGTTTGATAAATTCGATTTCTTTTTAGCAATTGGAATCGAAACAGTGTCATCATTATGATTGGCCAGATTGTTGCGCTCATGTTTATTTGGTTTTATGTAATAAAGACCATCTCCTTGTTTAAATGCGGTGAGAGTTATTCCATCTTTTGGATTGTTGACCATCGCTTTAGTTTTTGTGAAGAGGACAGAACAGCCAGCATCTGTCATCTTACTGACAGACAACAAGTTGGTGCACAGACTAGGTACGTATAGAGTGTCTTGTAGCTGTGTAAGGGCTGTGCCATTACCATTTTTTGTTACAAAGGAGACTGTACCTCTTCCTTTAATCTCTGCAGTTTGTTCTTTAGTTGCAAAGTTCAGTTTTCCGGATGTTCTATCTATAGTCTTAAATAAGTCTCGTTGATAAGTCATGTGAGACGTACAACCGCTATCCAAAACCCAAATGCAGTTTTCAGAGTTTTTGTTATGTGTAAGGAGGCACTGCATAGCAAAATTGGTCTTATGAGAACCGTCAGTGTGTTTATTAGGCTTCTCATTGTTTTTCTTCCAGCAATTTGTACAGATTTTGTGAGTCTTGCGTTTGAAGATTTTACCACTACGTTTGCAAATTTTACAGGATGTGTATAAGGCTTCTTCTTGAAAAGAGGATTCAGGTTCGTCGTTATTAGTCATGTTTTGGCTATGACGTGCTTCACATTCTTCTATTATTTTAGTTTGAAGCTCCTGTGGCTTCGGAAGAGTGTCTCGCGATTCTATAGCGACTCTGAAGTTCTCGAATTCTTTTGAGAGACTGTACAACATCATGATTGTTAGCAAGTCCTCATTAATAGCTACGTCCATGTCCGCCAATTTGTCAACTGTATCCATAAACTTGTTTAGATGAGTTCTTACATCGTGCCCTTCTAATTTTGTTAGGATCAGTTGCTTTAATAGGGATGCCTTTCGCGCAGGTCCCTTACTGGCGTACGTGTCTTTCAATTTTGTCCATAATGCTTTAGCAGTGGTGCAATTTTTAATTTGTTTAAGCTCAGAAGGAGCGATTATAAGTATGAGTTCAGATCTCGCCTGTCTATCGCCTTCTTTATCAACCACTTCAGTATCTGTCTCGATGTATTTCCATAATTTGTGTCGTACGAGTACAGCTTCAGCCTGTATAACCCAAGTGTCGTAGTTCTCTCTAGTTAGAGGGTCAATTTTAGTGCTCGACATTTCGGAAAGGTTAAAACTTACTATTATGTACACGCTCTGCTACCATGTTAAATTAATAAAATATGAAAATATATACATTGAAAGAACACAGTATTTTAATATATAATTATGTGACAATTTTTAAATCAACAGTATCCTAGCAACCATACAAAAGTACCAAAGACATTAGGTCTGCCATAGATACTTCACAAATAGGCACAAATCTCAATCATTGTCAAACACATCTGCATATATCCCGCTAATCTATGCCCAATATACCTCGTAATTTCTTACCTGCGTCTCATTAATTGTGGGCACGTAGGTACCACGTGACCGCTTGTGTGGTGAACTGGGGGTCGTGATGTGTTATGTCCAAAGTCGGGTAATGGCTGACTGCCTGATGGGTTTCTTGTTTTAGTGGTTTGGGGCTCTTGCTTAAAACGTGGGTTGAGGTGGAAGTGCTAAGGAGATGTTTTGGTTCTTTATGGTGGGTCAAGATCTTTTTTAACCTACTTATTTTTTTTTAGACATATGTCCTATCCATTATAGATATATCGCACACACAGACGAGATTATGTTCACTCAGATCTGTCTTGGAATTAATAAAGACAGAACTATATTCATATAGACAGATCCGCAGTAGCTTTTGATACCGCAGCTTTCTACAGTAAACTTTAATGTAATTGCTACCTACTTTACTAAACAGGACTGTTACGAGACGAGGCTACGATGTGATTTAAAACACTGCGGCTTACTCATTCACCCAATAACCTGACGCCGTAATTTGCACAATAACCTACAAAAATTCACGTGACAATTTGAAAGCTACTCTACAGCTTTCCGCAATAGAACTTTATTACAATGACAACCGGGATCAACCTTGGTGTGCTCCGAGGCATGGAGGTGTCTCGATATGAAATGAATGGTCACCCATCGAATATCTACTTACTCTAGTAAATAGCTGTACTGTTACAAGACGAGGCTACGATATGATTCTAAACACTGTGGCTTACTCATGTAAGCCACAGTGTGAACACACACACACACACACAGTGTGTGTGTGAGTGTGAATGATCACGCAATAAGTTGACGTCATAACTTGCATAAGAGCCTACGAAAATTCACGTGAAAATTTAGCGGGCTGAATTTAAAAACCAAACACCTAGAAGCACCTAGAACCCTACATACAATACATATCAAACGGTGCTGGTTTTAACTGGGTGCGGGTGCGCGGCCGAGCGAATTTTGTTTGAGACCTCATAAATCTGTCACATGTCAAAGTAAGCCTCGTATCGAACGGGCCAGCCCTCCGGTAAATTATGAACTAACCGCCTTTTGCTATGGACGTCGCAGGACGTTGCACGTACTTTTAAAGCATGGTGTAGATTATACTTAAAAATGTTGGGGATTGTGTACTTCGCGCCTTTGTTGTGGAACACAACTGATTAAAAGCTCGAGTATAATGGTCATACTGTATTTATATTACCATACTGCATAAACAGCCTATAATGTTCCCACTGATGGGACACAGGCCTCCTCTCAGTGAGAGGGAGTGGGCGGTTGGTAGCTTTCACATGTCTTCGAGTGTTTGGTTTCCTCATGATGTTTTCTTTCACTGTTTTGAGAGCAGTGGCAATTAAATAACTTACACAAAGTAAAGCCTGTCTGGGTTCGATCCACAACCCGTAAGTCACGGTCACAGGGTCAACACTGCTCTTCCTCCGAATTTATACTGCCTTTTGTTTATAAGGACATTGGCATAAAGAATATGGCTCGATCCAGATAATTGAGAAGACTACCAAACCACCCACCACCACCGGTTCATTGACCTTTCCAAAGTAGTTTTCCATGAAGAAAAACGGGCAAAGAAGATTGTTTAAAAAAAAGTATTCATTCAATATATTTTTTTAGTACCGACACCTCATTGCCCATTTCATTTATACATATTTCAACCCTTCTGCTTCTTTACCAATCATAATAATTTTACTCCTTTTATACTACACTACACATCCTATAATACATATATCCTACGAACGAGGAAAAACCTGCGAAAATACATAAGACGGTGAAACGATAAAACGTTTTATTGCTTACTTAAAATTCGCCAAAAATCAACAATTCAATTCTATGCGAGTCATAAAGTGGAAAGATGGATTTCGAATTGAATGTCGTACCACGGGCTCTCGACACTTACCGCGGTTCTATTCTTGATCGATTTTATTTTCAGCGAGCTAGGACACCATATCTTCCTTATCATCATCTGCCTTGCCTTTTCCCAGCTATATTGGGGTCGGCTTCCAGTCAAACCGGATGCAGCTGAATACCAGTATTTTACATGTAGTGACTGCCTATCTGACCTCCACAACCCAGTCACGGGGTAATACGATATCGCTTGCCCCCTATTACTTGGGACTTAAAAATAACTAGCGAAGTTGATGTTTCGATATGTGATTTACTTAAACTGTATGCAACATGAAGGCCATAAAGACGCACTTTATGCCTGACGCATTCTCTACCAGTTAACCAAGGGTGGTGGAGAGATAACATGGCAGGTGCATTGGTTGTCATGAGAAATGGTGTCCAGTTGCACTATAAAGTAAGGTTCCACATTATGTACTGCGGGAAACTACCATGAGGGATAATTCCGCCTTTCATTGCGATAAAACACTAGCAGCACATTCCTCATCTTCATCTGCCTAGCCGCGCAATAACACATCGGGGGTAGGGACAACTGTCCAGTCGAGGTGTCATTCATTCTTAGTTCGGGCCCCAAATTAATCTATGTCCGTAGGTGATTCGGAGTAGAAAATGGCCGTATCTTTGGCCGATACTAAGGACTTTGTGCTTAGGGAGGAGATCTCTACCTAGATCGCATCTGCGCGAAGCACTAACAGGTTCAGTAGTCCATACTAAAATCCCTCCGTTACTAAACATAACTTCTAGCGACAACTCCATTCGAGTCATCTCCAGCCAACGGTAGGATCTTTGTACAAACACTCGTAAAATACTGCCGATATTATCCGCGCAATAGGTTTAATGTCTTATGACGTAGACGGAGAGAGAGAGAGCGAGACGGCAAGTGTGTACTGTTCAAATAGTCACGATTACTTCGCGCAATGGAAGATCGGCTCCTCAGGGAACGAGACGCCTTGAAGAATGCTCGTCTTTATTTTACAGTGGAGAGTTCTTCTTCTATTTTAATTTAGTAAGATTGGCTTGTGACGGCGGTTATTAGAATGGCTTTGTCTTTTCTTTCGTTTTGTGGACTTGAAGTTGTATGACGGAACTTACTTTTCTATGAGGGGTAATCTTGGTAAATATATTAAAGAAATGAAATTGTGTTATATTGAGACAAGTTCTGCACAAGCAATTCAAAAGCGGCCCGTCTCCTCAGATGATTTATTTGAACCGGCCTTTTATTAAACAAAACACATGCAGCACCAAGATTCTTTTTTCTGAATATCAGCCAGGCACACCTTTTAAGCCTTTTTAAATACTTACAAAACAACATCACGCTTGTAATCCCCGAAAGGTTATGCAGTGGTGTAACTTGTAGTAGGTACAGTCAAAAAAAGAGATAAGTATGCAGGATCGTCGGATATAGTTGAAGTTTAATAAGAAACCCATGGATGTTGTCGATTGAAATTTAATTTGATAAATGAACTGTTTGTTTTCTATTAACAAAATTAAATTTTATTCGAGAACATCCATCGGTTTCTTACTAAACTTCAACTATATCCGACGATCCTGTATACTTATCACTTTTTTTGACAATACACCCACATTTCGCCAGTTATGATTAAGTTCCGTGTAATAGCAAGCGTATAACTGCTATCAACCGTGCACAAATTAAAGTAATTTGTACTTAATATTAAATTTTTCAGTAGAGTCACTTGTCGATAATCTCAAGAGTCAGCCGAGGTATAGGATTCTTCATATGTAACGGTCTTCCGTCTCGCTTTCAATCGAATACTTCTACTTTGTTTTTGAGCTGATCTTGCAATTTTTCTCTGAATGTAGGTACATCATTGGGCAATGTTGAATTTGTGTACCATCGTGATATCTATTGTGTAAAAGTGGTAGTGGTTTTTTTCAGCTCTTTTTCATTAGTAACATCTATAATTATTTTGTTCCTTATGTATCTTCTGACAAAGTCCATAAAACTAAAATAAAATGTGTCACCGACTCACAGAGGTTGCCCTCTCAATTTAAATGTAGAATTTGGAGTAGGCTTAATAGTGTAGTTTGTATCAATAACAGAGGGGCAATTCTCGTAATTTTAAGAACGTTCACAGTCTGATCTCAGTCTCAATCTGTCAAAAATGCCTGAAATTTCCATACATTATAACAAGTTTTTGATTTCGAAAGTTTTAAATGACGAGAATTGGCCTTCTGGTTTTCTTCTATAAATAAGTATACACCACAAGGAACTAATGAGCCAAATCAGCTCTCAACAAATCAATTGCCACCCACCTCTACAGAATTCAACATAAATCAATATATAAAAATATTGGTAGCTAGAGAAAGTCTTAGTAATAATTGGAGCACATCTACAGCAGGTGGTCCAATCACCCTCATTGGTCCCGGAATCAATTAGAGTCGGTACTCGTCGTGGCCGAGACAATGCCGCGCCTGCGACGTGCTGACACCGATAGCAGAAAAATCGCACGAGGATATTGTAAAGAAGGGGTTTTTTTATTTGCAGAATATTCTTCATAAAAAAATACTGCCGGAGACTAAGACTTAGGTGGTTTTGTATTTGCTGGTCCTTTTCCAGATCATTTCTTTTTAATTCGAAAGGTTTATTTGTTAGAAGTCACGAACAGAAGTTTATCAATGATACCTGGGTATTGTAGCTATAAACTGAGTTTTATTTTGAAAAATTCTACACTAGAACCACAAACTGGCTGTAAAATTGTGAAACTACTAAAATTTGTTGGATGTAAGTACAGATAAGTCTTATATGTTTTAATTTAGTGAACTTTACGTTACTTTCTTCTATATTTTGAAGCGATATTTATACATAACTAGCAGTGCCCGCGACTTCGTTCGCGTGGATGTCGAAAAACAATAATGTGTTGCTTAGGAAAGGTGTAATAGCCACTCCTTCATTGAAAAAGAAGGATTCTTCCTTTTTGATCTTGCCTGGGTGGGAATCGTTATCTGGGGTTCTCTGCCACAGCCCTTTCTACATAATTATAATTATCTTTTGATAGTGAAGCGATTGCGGGGAAACAAAAACTAATCGTTACTCCGAGCTCGGAACTATATTTGAATATAAAAGTAAACTATATTGGTTTGGTACTTTTTACGTGGAACCTAATAGTTAATCTCTCACATACAAACAGACAAAAAGTCCAAACATTGATGAAATGACATCTGTTGGTTATCCTTTAACACCCCAACTTTTTATGAAATATTTTCAATGAAAGAAACGCCTTGTTTACAGATTTACTGTAATTATATTATATTATTACTATGTGTATAGATAGTCATAAAAAAATTGTGTAGATTTTTTCTTATAAGCACCCCAATATTGATTCAAGTTCACAACTTTTCATGGTAAACATTTGTTCTGCAACCACTACCTAAAGGTGTACATAGACTGAAACGTCCCAACTTGCCGAGTCAGGTCGTGACGACATCGACGCAATGAGTCGCAGGTGCACACCAGCCGTAATATGTGCTACTGTATGTTGAATGAAGCGTCAGTGTGCACCGCGCTTTACTTGTAAATGAAAACTGCTGTTTGACATATTGCAAATTTTCGCCCGTGTTTCGGGAGCATATTGAAATCGTGGATTTTGTAAAATAAAATGGAATTAATTTTCTTGTATCGGAAAATATGTTGGAAATATAATATACAATGCATGCATCAGCTGCATTCTGTCGTCTTTGATACGCACTCGGGTAAATTGGTTGAATGTTTGTTCAACAATAATAAATAAAATAATATTATTACTAAACGCGTCTGACTAGTATATAAAAGACTAGCTTCTGCCCGCGACTTCGTCCGCGTGAAATTTCACCCTCCCTCCATTCACCCTCTTAGGGGTGGAATTTCGAAAAACCCTTTCATAGTGGATACCCACTCTTCACAAAGAACACACCGTCCAAATTTTATGTCTCTAGGACCCCAGAGGTTTAGGCTGTGCGTTGATATATCAGTCAGTCAGGACTTTGAATTTTAATACATAGATTTACGTGCAAGAAATATTTATGTAAACTTCATGTTAAAATTAGGCACATTGAATATTACAGGCACTCTATTGTAATGAAAAGATAACCTATCATTATTATGTTTAAGATTTCAATGAACCGTATCGTTCCTGATTGTCTTAATTACCACGCTAAACGTAAACCAATGCCTGTCACTAAACAACTAATCAAATCATATCTCGACTCGATTACAAGTCACTGCTCACACCAACGGCTCCCAATAAGTAGTAGCATTTAAATCAGGCATATATCAACGCTAAACTGCAGATAATTTCATCACTAAGCCCGCATTTCACACTCGAGTCGGCAATTAGCCGTGATCTGTCTGATTAACATGCGTTGTTGGAGCGAGCGGGCGGTACGTGGAGCCTCTGTGACAGCGGGTAGCGATTATTTTGTGTATATGTCATAGTCAAAGGTCGATATGCAGTCTTTTCCCGGAATGACTGGTTTATCCTAGGTTTGACCAAAGCCTTGGGGCAAAACCCGAAATAAAATCCAATTTCGGCCTTTGACTAAAGTATTTTTAGTCAAACCTAGAAATTCCTAACTTTTAAGTCAAACGTTGAAAGTAAAATAATCTGTTTCGAGCTTTGCCTAGTTGATCCTAGAAGCCACTGGCAGTCTCGGTCAAACGTCGACTGTACTTGATTATTATGTTGTGTGCGCTGATAGCACACTTGGTGCAGACTATGAAGGCTTCGGAAGTCAAGTAACATGTATGCGTTGTGCACAGACAGAAAATAAAAAAATAAATAAAGAAAAGGCAATTGCCTTCAATTGCCTTTTCTTTATTTTTTTTTTTTCTTGAAGGTTATGAAGCAATTATTTGAACAAAAATTTCCGCCAATCGCGATTGGAAAAACTGTAACCATAGCTATTCCTAGCTACGACAGAGCTAAAAGGAGACGCTCGAAATGTTTAGGTATCATACAAGATAAAACAGTGAGTGATGTGAGTGATGAGTGGACAGGGTAGGGACGAAATACGGAGCGATAAAAACACTTTTTTCGAGGAATCAAATAAAATAATGCAAAGAAATTTTTTTGAATTTTAAAGATGTGCCCGACGACGTTAAGCTGTCTCTAAGAGAAATAAGTGCAATAGATTCTAAATTTGGGGGCCAAGGCTTTATAAAATGTCATTGCAACAAAAAATGCTCTTCAAAATTATGTAAATGTAAGAGATCTAACGTCTTGTGCAATTCTAAATGTTATAATGCATCACCATGCATGAATAAAGACTATTTTTTTTAATTTTAATTATGACAACATTAAAACAATAAACGTTAAAATTTTAAAAAATTGTTTTATTACACCTAATCTAACAAACAAAGACATTCTAATACCTAATTGAAGTTTGACTGGTCAAACCCCGATTTCATTAAATTGAGTTTCAACGTTTGCCTGACCAAATTAGTTTCTCCTAGGTTTGACGAAAATGTGTTAGTCAGAGGCCGAAAAACTTCATTTGTTTGGGCTTTGACTAAGACTTAAAGTCAGACCTGAGGATTGACTAGTCAAACCTAGGAGCGCCGGAGCTTCGAGGTTTGACTATAACATATAGAAGAAACACAACATAAAACAAGCTACTGCATCGTCCCATTAAGATATCGCTCCTCGCTTACGTCACTATTTCAGTGACTTCACAAACTACTAACTGGCAGTCCAGCCTCTGCGAGGTCGTTCGGTCGTCGTTAGGTGCTGTTTCATCATCTCATTTATCACTATCCGCTTCTCGCTCTTACTGCGGCCGTGCGCTAGAGCTAACTGTCAGTCAGACTGCCAGACTGTTAGACTTACGGCCGCTAACGACACATGACGGTATAAACAATTACATTTGCTATTAATAACGTAGTCGGCCGTGACGTCACGCTAAAATACGGTCACAGTAAGAGCGAGAAGCGGAAAGTAAAGTGAATCTATATCGCTATTCGCTTCTTGCTCTCACTGCAACCTCACCAGCTACTTAGGAGCGACAAACTGGTGGTCCTGCCCAGCCACTACAAATACATGATCTTACAACCAATTAGGTACACTCACTTATTGCTTATACGCTCGTGACGTCCTGGGCCCTTATTCACTATGACAACTTTATGATTCCTTACTTCAAAACTACGTCAATTCTTTATATAATCACGATATCTGCTAATAAAGTATTTTCTATGACACAATGAACGAAACCGCGGCGTAGTTTGAACTGTCAAAATACTACGCTTGACAAGTGGTTTGCACGTGGTAAGGTTACGCGATTACCATAAAGAATTGGGGCCCTGCTAAACCAATTCACGCTCTCACTGTGACGTCACGGGTAACGAGCTACAGTCGTCGGTACGGCCATGATCTCAACACTAAACTTGTTTATAATAATATACTCGCTCGTGTCTTCATGCTAAAATATGGTCACAGTGAGAGCGGGAAGTGAAGATCACTATTCGCTTCTCGCTCTCACTGCAGTCTCACGAGCTACTTACCAGCAACTTTTAAAAGAGTAACCGTTTCTCGCCGGCTTTTCTACATAATAAACGACCAATTGGAACCGTGCACCTAGCTTCTGACGCTTTATTAGGGCCCATGTAGGTTTACGTGAAATAAAATATTTTGATTTTGACTAACTGTCGGTCCGGCCTCTACCGGCGCGTGATCCTATAAAAAATTAGGAACACTTGCTTTTAACTGGCGCAGGTCATGCTTAAATATGGGCACAACGAGAGCGGGAAAGGAATACCAATGTTGGTTCATATCGCTATTCGTTTCTCGCTCTCACTGCAACCTCATGAGCTACTTAACAGCGACTAACTGTCGGTCCGGCCGCTACCGACACGTGATCTTTCAGGTGCTACACTGTTGATTAATACGCTGCGCCGTCAGTTAGAGTGACGTCGTCGTTTCGAGCCATTACGCCCCTAATGATGTCCGGTGCAGAGTTATGGAGGTGATTAAAATTTTGGAAGAGGTCAGCGCAATAATGTTTTGATTTGTTCTTGTTGATTCGCCATAAACATTATTTCTTTAGGAACGTACCTAAAACATGTTAGAAAAGTATCGGATCCAAAATCAGGATTTACTAGTTAAACTTCGATTTCGTATAGTGACGTTATCATGGATGACTTTTTTTGAGGCAATGTCAATTTGAATAGCCAGCATCAAACCAATATTTGAGTACAAAAAGAACAACACATGCATGACGTCATACAAAAAAAAACATTCGCCGGCTTCAGCTAAAACTTTCAGTATTTTTTCACCGAAACAAACATTTTCTTTACTTTTTCCGACACTCGTACCGGACTTTTAACCAAAAATAAATAGCAAAGTGGCCACAAAAAAATAAATATGGTTTCGTTTGTGTATTGAGTCAATTAATTCAGTACGTTAGGTTGTCATAAATCAAAAAACTGAAAATGCACGCGCTACTTTTTTTTCGGTGAAAAAATAAACTCGAAATGTGCAATTTTATTCGTAAATGTTTTCCGTTTAACTCACAAATAGCGGAAATTTATGGTCCGAGAAATTGGTGGGAACTTTTTGTTGCATGGTTTTGAGTGTGTTGCGTAGTTGTTAATTATAGGAAACCATGATTTATACGCTAGTTTGAGAATCGAAATATTATTCTGAAGTTGTAAAAACTAGTCTGTTTGTATGAGCAGTAATATAGTACATCGCCCGGAGAAATGGTTTCTTTATTGTACCTAGTTATAAAATAAAATTGAGAAGGATCAGTACCTACCTGCTCAATTTCTGATCACAAAATTAAATCTCCGAGATATCAACCTCAGCTTATACCTACCTAATTTTATTCCATGTATGCGTGCAACTCATTTTCAGGAATTTCTTGTGAAAACTTTTCTCACCCTTATATCTGTTCAACTGGTAGTTTAATTTTTCGCACCTTCTTTGGTACTCACAATGCATAAGTCAAGCATAATCAGCTTATAATGGTTCCACTGCTGGGACACAGGCCTCTCTATGAGTGTGTGGCCCATAATCCACCACGCGGGCCCAGTGCGGGTTGGTGGATGTCACATATCTTCGAATTTATTGGTTTTAGGACATGCCGGTTTCCTCACAATGTTTACCTTTACCGTTTTGTAAGCAGTGGTGATGAAATGATTCTCACAAAATTGTAAACTGCCTGTCTAGGTTCGAACCTATAACTCGTAAGTCGCAGCCCTTTGAAATGGGCCACCACTGTTTTTCTATTCTACTACTCACAATGGCCCTGTACTTCGACATTCTCTCACACAAAAAAAAATTGCAAAATCAAACAAAAAATCCTTTTTATAAAGGGTCTCGATGTAACTAAGTTTAAATTTTTTACATAAAACGTACTCGTATTGCTTTAGCGATTCCATCGTCAATTGCACCCGGGTGAGTATTCAAAGAGATCTCAGTATTCAGAGATCACGTTCGCAGCCGACTTGGGTGGTACAATTTATAAGAGAAAGCGGGTGGGAGTTATCAGCTAATTTTGTTTTATCGGACTATTGTGAAAACTAATTGTGATACAGATATTACCTTTTAAAAAAAAAGAGGTAATCAGAGTCCTAAGCGTCTGTTGCATGGTTTAATGTTTATAATTTTATCGTCACTGGAAAGGCAAAATTACTGGTGCGCCAATAAGCTATTTCGAGAAAAAGCCATTTAAATATTATTTTAAACAAAAAAAAATATATTATCTTGTATCATCCGATTTTAATCAAATAACTTGATATGGAAACCTTTTGCTGTTTTTTTTTTATTTTTATTCATATGCTGTGTAGCACTCTAAATGCTATTTTAGGAAAGAAGTAAAATTACCTCATTTCGTAGTAAGTCAGATTTACTTTAACGCCGTCAAGTTAAACTTTCTTTGCAATTTAAACTTATTGATAACATATGACATACAGAAATAGAAGTACGATAAAATTTATTTGAATTTGATTGATTGATTGATTCAGAGGACAAATAATTTTGCCTTTCCACTGACGTCTTTTAATGGTTGTACAACTTTTTGTTAAGTTATAATGCACAGGAAGTAATACAATGATGTAAAGAATACCTAGAAGTACATAATAAAGTGTTAATTTCACCCTAACTCATAATTATATACCTTTTTCATGATGTTTATACAAATAATTTTGAAGGAATTTTGAATATGCCGATTAACAGTAAAACGATCACGTCTCTACTAAAGTGACTCTTTCTTCTTTCTAAAATCTAGGGCAAATCATTCAGTTACGGCAGATTCAAGGAATTTGTCGTAAAATAATCAGATAGTTGATCTATTTTCATCTTGTTTTTTCCTTAGACTTACCTTGAAGGTGAAGTCCTGCATAATTCGGTAAGAAATAACAAAAAATTTTAAACAACCCGAACATCTTTGCCTATTCTAATTATAGCAATAACATTAAGGAATAGTTTTATTTTTGAAGCTCTGTTGCGCTTGATCTAATTTTTTTTTCGCACTGTACACAATACAAGTACAATGTACAAATTGTAACCTTTGAAGCTTTAGAAGAAACTCGGAAATCTCTCACGCTTTAGACCACAGTGTAAGTGGATCGAAGGCAGGCGGCGACGGAAAAAAAGTTGTGTCTAGCAAAGGTAACAATGGTTAGAGGTGGTTCGTGAGCTAGACGCCGCGGAAGCGCTTTCAAAGTCCTTTCTTATTTAGTTTTCTTAACTGATATCCGCTTTTAGATTTACGTATGCACGTTTTCTAATAGCAGCTCTGGGAATTAAGGCTGTTGGTTTATATCGGTGGTGGGAAATCGCGAATCGGACCACTGGTTTTTTCATGTAGGTACCAAACTGACAATGTCTGTCTTTCCCATGTATCTAGTGGTTAACGTTTGTTTTTTTCATACACGGTTCCATAAACGCTTGATCATAAAAATCAGGAGAGCCTTTGACAGGGTAAATATTTTTTCTCCGTGGTATGTTTGAGTCATAATCTACATTATTTCCAAGAAAATTTATGTTGGTTATGGCATTGATGTGAATGGCATAGAGATGAGCTGCCCAATAAGACTGACTCGAAAAATGATTTCGAGGACTTCAATGATGCTGTAAAGGTCAAGGGTCTACTCTCTAAGTCTGTCAACGAAGATACGGGCCCGTCCGAAAGTTGTTAATCCAACAAAACAGTGACAAATTAATTTTTGCGAACGTGCAACAAACACTTCGAGATTACGGACCACTGGCAAATCATGTTGTTAAATTCTTAGTTTGGGCTCCGAACTAATCTTATCTCGTAAGTGAAACTGATAAGGAAACGCCCGTTTTGTGCTTTGGTAGTAGACCTCCAGGGTTGTTAGTTTTGTACAGCTACTGATGCGAAACTCAGTCGTCGCCATTTTAACGAGTCCGCGTATCACTGGTCAGTTTCCCTCAGTCGTCAGTTTATTCAATTCGACAGTTTCGTTGATTAGTCAGGTTCACTGACAGCATTTTTGTTCATTGCTTATTGTAAAAAAAAAAAAAAAACAATAGACAGAGTCGTTTTCATCAAGTAGTGGGTTCGCGCCTTTTTATGAAAAAAAAAAAATGTAAAACTGTGTTATTTTTGAGTTAAGTAGATCATGTGTTGTGAATTGTACTGTAGTTGCAGTGAATAAACTAATTATCCGTAATACGTGGACTCATTTTAATAAGTGATCTAACAAGTTCAGAATTCATAATTTTTTTTAAATCGGTACCTACTTCATTAAGTAAAATACAAAAACTTACTTCTAGAACTGCAGTTTTTTTAATATTTATTTATTTATCACATGGAAAACCAACAGCTTTACATAAATACAATAAATACATTGGAATAAGAAACACACAACACATATTACAGCTGAAAGTAACTAAAAACCTAATCTAGTTCGCTTGCTAAAAATGATCGGACTTTTTTAATATTATAAAATAAATTAATAAAATAAATTTCTTGAGCACGTATAATTGAATCCACATTCAAGTTTCAATACCGAATAGGAACTCAATATGACTCGCAAATGAAAAATTCCTTTGCTGCAGCACTATTCCCGTTAATGAACACCTGTATTCAAAGAAAACCATAATGAGCTCACACTCAAAGCATACGTCTCGACATTTTCTAGAAATTTCTTTTTAAATAACGTAGGTCTGAGACGGAATGAATCGGCGTACAGTCGGAATGAGTGAGACTCGCATAAGTGAATGGGCCGAGTTGAACGATGAATGGAGCGGGGCGGAATGAGACCGACTTCGGATTCTTTCGTGTATACCTGACGTTTGACGTAGACTCCTAATTTTTTTTTTAATTTCATTGAAGTAGGTACCTATTTTGTTGAAGTCGGTTTAATAGTAAAGTTAGTTATCTTTGCGCCCGTTTCTTCTAATGAAGTCAGAAGCAGAACTTCTAAAGTTTGGATTGGACTTTGGAAGTCCGCATGCTGCTACCTCGAATCTCATTCTGATCAAGTTTAAAAATACTGCTGCACATTTCGCACACATCACTGCAGTGTTTTAAATTAACTGAAAGTAATTTAGGCGCGTTATGGCGCCCTGTTTATATAAATTAAACTAGATCAAATTCTGATAGATGTGTATTTGTATCACAGCACAGTAATCAAGTGGCAGCGAAGGAATACACGTTTACTTCAAACTATGTAATAACAATCGTGTTAATAAGTCCTGTGAAGAGGAATAATAGTGGTTTTACATTCTGATTCAAATTCAGATCAACTAGCTAATTCCTGTGCCATAGACATCATGCTCTAGATCCGCGTAGTGTTGTCTTTATAATAATTATAGTGGGAACCATAGACAATTAGTTTGGTTCGCCACAGTAACAATATTATTGATATTTTCTAACCGCATATTATATTCTTCTTTACAGGTCGTGGCAGTTGATCCTGATTCCATAAAATAAGGTCAGTGCTCAATATTTTTTTGTGATTATTTTGCGTCCATATCTGTAACTGTTTTTATGAACAGACAAAGAATAAACATTTCATCTTTTGTCGAAATTTGTATTTGTCCAATATTTAATAGGTAGGTATATCTGCTATACCTAACTACATACAATAACGACAAAGACGCCTCACGTCGGTGTCTCTCGTAGCGTCTCCCTTCACACAAGGGAGGGAAATTTTGAACTTTGTACTAGGTACTCTTTAATCAGCCAGCATCACAAATATAATTTTGCATTCAATGATCTCGCTAAAGAAATTCTCGCAGTACACTGGAGTGAAAATTTATCGGCGTTCCGCCCACTTAAATAATTTTCTAAGGGCCCAATTTCTCACTGGTTTATTGTTCGACGACTCGTTCTACGGCCCTTAACGACGTTAATTTCGAATTAATTCGTTGATACTCCCGCGCCTTGATTAAACTCTGATTAGAGAATAAATCTTGTTCTATTTTGTGTGAGAAGCCGTTGCGTTCAAATTGGGAAATCTTGGTGCCTAGATAAGAATTTGGGGGGTACCTTGATGTTATTTTGGAAATTCATTAAAAATTAATCAGGTGGTTATTACGCTTTTGAAGTGTTTGGGGTTGCGAGTTTACAAAGATGTGTTACTAAGTGAATTGTGGGTGAATAACCTGATGGCAAGCTATTTATTTTTTTGAGAATTTGGAATTGATGGAACATTTTCTGGAATTATTTCAGCACACAGATTACATTATTAGTTTAATTAAAATACTTAAATACTTTCAAATGCGATGTTCAATTTTAATACGGGGTTAAATATAATGATCACCAAAAAAATATATTGAACACCAAAAAATGATGTCTAAAATCACAATAGTTCTAGCCGGGTACCCCGAGGTTAGGTTTGGTTAGGTTACTTTAAACCCTTTACACAGAAATATACATATATATAGGATGCAAGAGCGAGCAAATGAGAATACAAATAATTTTGGTGATCTTTTACTATTTTTGGCAGTAAAAAGTGTTTTTTTGACGTTATATTTTACTTTATCTGGTGATAAGTTAAACATTTAAGCCTTTTAATACCAACACAAAAATAAATAGAGCAATAATTCCGTGCCAATCTGAACCGTTTAATTTTCACTTTCCACAGCTTTAGAGGTGAATGCTCAGCGCTCATTAAACATGAAGCAGAGTGATGGCACGTGTATAGCTACATTCAGCAATGTTGCGCTTTTGATTCCAAATTTAATAAACGCTTAACACTTCAAAGCTCGCGTGTAAAGCAATTTGGCGCGCGCCGAAAAACACCACAGTTTTGGTCTAGCTTCGTAATTGGTTTATACTGCAGTCCGTAGAGAAAATATTAATTAGGGCTGCCGACGGTGCAGCGCTTGCGAGCGCTTTCACTCCTGTATCTAAAGTGCATCTGCAATAATCGTTGTAGTTGAGGAGACGCGAGGACGCGCTTTCGGGTTGATAATTTTTTCACAATTTTTTTTTAAACTTTTTGCTTCGTCTGAAGTACCTAATCTAGTCACTAGGTTACTTTGGTATCAACTGGTAAATAAGCGTAACCCACTTGCAAAAGTGTACCTAAGTATGATTTTGAAAATTGTATGTGTGTTTAAAGTATGTAAATTTAAATTGTAACTGCAGGCTAGACGTTTCGGGATCATTACCAGAGTTGGTACGCGGTAAGTGCTTAGTTCGGTTGTAACCGATTGACAGTCATAATTTATTGGAAGTACGAGCGAATACAGTTGACTTTTCGTATTTTATATGCTGCTTTTTCTCATACCCAAGGCCAGATAAAATAATTATATAGGTACCAACTCCATTATTTTTTACCTAAATCTGTTCTGTGTTTATTCTGTCTGCGAAAGCTCTAGGAAGTGGTGAAGGACGGGCGTTTTGGGGGATTGTCTTATGTCATTTAGTGGTTCAAAAAGGGCTGATTTTCAGCCTGCTTTAAATAAATGACTTTTGATTTTTCAAACAGGTACTCATCCAACGAAGCCATAGAACAGACAAGGAAAATGAGAATTTCCTCAGTATATGGCTAATAATATTTCCGTGAAAGGATATGAAGCTTAAAGATACAAGCAGATCTTTTATTTACTGAAACAACGGTGAATTTCAGACCTACTCACAGACTCACGTTTCATCAGAACAGGCTTTCGAAGCGCTGGCCAATTTCGGCTTATTGCTATCAAATAACAGTTCACTGGATTAATAGTGCTGAAAGCGCTACTTTTGCAAGTTTTATATTTTCTGATAGTGATGGGAAAGTGTCGTTGGTTTTATGACATGTTTGGCAAGAGGTCGCTAATGACGTTGAAATCGGAAATGTCGTGTCCAAGTTTGTAAATTAATTTGCTGAGAAACTTATTGCAAAAGATCGGATTCTGTAAAAGGAATTCAATTAAATAAGTAATTATGACCAATTTTAGGTTAGGTACATAGATATTAAGTTCTCTATTTTTCTAATTCTTTTGTTAAATGTATATAAGGTAGATACAACATTGTTAATCTGAAAAACTGGAAATAAAAGGCTTTTTTATTTTATTTATTTATTATGACCAATTTAGGTAAAAAATACTGGAAAAAGGAAACGTTGTGAAAATTAAAATATCCGTCGAAGATTATTACGTCACTATGTCGTAATAATCGTTAATGGTAATTCTTCTTTATTTTATTGTTGTCGTATTATAATGATATAAAATTTAGTTTCAAAATATCTGAATAAATAAAAATAATTTGGGTTTATTATATCTGTAATGGATATCCTATGGTTTCGGCGAAATCCCAGGATAATGACGCAACCGGAATTAGATGTAATCCCATATTGAGCTCTACGGAGAATTTATTAATATCATAAGAGTAACATTTATAAGAAAATACATTTTACTTTGCAGAGACCTTATAATCGTTCCGTTCTCTTTCTCCATTTTCCGTTGGCTTCCTTGCTTCCGTTGAAGTATTTTAAAAAACTAGTAAAATGTTAGAACTAATTTCCGTTACACAGAAACTTTTCCGAAGGCGCTCTCCGCCTATTTTATGCTCATCTGAATCTTGAAAGTTTGATGAACTATCTCGAAGAATGGCTGCCGTGAAATTAATTTTACACTTGATAAGCTTTTGCTATTTTAAAATATTGCACTTTAAAAAGTTCCGTACCTACGAAAAAGGTTTAAATTGACAATGAAATTAAGAATAGCAGAGTGAGGGCAAAAGAGAGGCGTGGTGACGAGGATAATGCTGTTCATTCAATAATGTAGGCCAGCTATAACTTTTTTATCCGTCGTTTTTTTTTCCAGACAATCTATACTAATATTATAAATGCGAAAGTGTGTCTGTCTGTCTGTCTGTCTGTCTTTCTGTTACCTCTTCACGTTTAAACCGCTGAACTGATTTAGATGAAATTTTGTATTTTTTTGGATACTTTTTATCCCGATATTCCCACGGGATCGAAAGTTATGCGGGTGAAACCGCGGGGCGCTGGTAGTATTACTATATTCTATTTTTATACCTAAGAGGTTCCTCTGTCTTGAAACTGTCTTCTCACTTTAATATCAGAGCTTCTTTGAATGTCAATGCTTTTAGTTTCGTACGGAAATGATGCAATAATATCAAAATGGTTATACCGCAAACTTGAGACATTATAAGTATTCTTTTTCCTATTTATAGACCAGCCCTGCTTAGCATAAACTTAATCAGCCTATAATGTTCCCTCTTCTGGGATACAGGATGGAGTGGGCTGTAATCTACCACGCGGGCCTTGCGCGGGTTGGTGGAATCTGATGTCACATGTCTGTGAATTTTTTGGTTCTAGGACGTGCCGGTTTCTTCACGATGTTTTCCTTCACCGTTTTGAGAGCAGTGTGCAGTGGTAAATAAATTATTTACTCAAAGTAAAGCGCCTGACTGAGTTCGAACCCACGACACTACTGCTTTCGAATCTTTACATAATACATAATCAGCCTATAATGTTCCCACTGCTGGGACGCAGGCCTCCTCTCGGTAAGAGGGAATGGGCCGTAATTTACCACGCGGGCCCAGTGCGGATTGGTAGATGTCACATGTCTTCGGATTTTTGGTTCTAGGACATGCCGGTTTCCTCACGATGTTTTCCTTTACCGTTTTGAGGGCAGTGGTGATGAAATAATTTACACAAAGTAAAGCGCCTGTCTGGGTTCGAACCTACGACCTACAACTCGTAAGTCGCAGTCGTTATCACTGGGCCACCACTGCTCTTTAAATCTTAAATCTTTAACTCATCAAAAATTAAATACTTAGAACAGTCACGAACCAACAAAGCTACAAGACCCGTCAAAAATATTTCACAAAAATAAATATCGGCTCGCGATAATCCAACACGTTCGAACATTACCCACAAAACACTACCAACGCATTTGTATGTATTGCAAAATTCAATAGGATAGCTTATACCAGTGCGGACTCATCCCGACCGTTCTTCGGGTTATGAAATTGGATCCAGTGACAATAAAATACATAATTTAGGCCCCCGCCCCACAGTGGGGTGCCAACTTATTGTATTAGACATAGTAAATTCTGCTAAGACGCACGTGCGCACAATTGTGGCCAGAATTGGGTACGAATGTTTCAGACAGTGTGGCCTTCCAAGGTTTCGGTTTTCTAAGAATTAGGCTGCAGGTGCGGTGTGAACGGAGCGGTATAGGGATAAAATATGTATCATAAACAACTTAGATTATACGAAATGTACCTATTTACTTTAAAGCTATGTAACTTTATTGTATCAATATTGTACGCCAAAACGTTTCATTGCTGCGTTACTCATAAACGTCGTAAAACCAAGATGCATCTATAGCTATATCAGTCTTAAAGACTAAGTTCCAAGAGACTTATGTAAGATGAGGATCCATAAGCGATAAACATGTAAACAATAGCATTACATATCCATCGCCTCTCCCCCAGGGACACAGCTTGTACATACCGATTTAATTAAGCAATGTAAAGCGCACAAACACTAACGTACTTAATATCTGTATTGACATGGTCGCTTCAAAACGTCGGTGTTCCGGCACAGCTGTTTAATTATCAGCCGCAGTTATAGACGAGTTTCGTAGACAACTTGTTCCGCCAATCCAGTGCTTTGCCAATCTGTGGGGGCGTCTGTTTGAGCGGGGAGCGGGTGACAGATTTTCGGAGTGTTTTGTTTCTTCGGTAGCAATATGATATCCTAAGATAAGTATGCGCTTCGACAATCATCGTCTATCTTCGGAAATACAAACATGTGATGATGAGATCTAATATAGAGCTGTTACAACCATGCAAGTGCTTGCTTATTTTGTGTGAGCGTGCCTTTTCTAATTTATCTGTAACAGCTTCACACCACCTGGTCTATAAAAATCTCACCGTGTAAACTTAGGTGAAGTAAGCTTGAAGTAAGCTGCATTCCACCTGATGCTAAGGATTGACACTATTTGACAAGCTCACTTCACCTAAGATCTAATAGATCGGCTGTATTCCTAGAACAGTTCAGTTCGAAACACGGAGCGGCTCGGAATATACAGAGTTGAAACACACCCACATTTTGTCAATGATGTTTACAGAAGTTGTGTCTAACCTGGAGATCGAAACCAGGTCTCCCATTCTCAGATATTATGTTTGCGATCATTATACTAACTTAGTCAACAAAAATAAAATCCATGAGTTAAATGAAACGTCGCCGCGACGGTTTACCTAAGCGTGAAAGTTGGATAAAGACACGCAGTTACTTTATATCAATAACCTTATGATATGACATAACGTACACAAATGTATTATTTATTAAATCCACTATTCCAGTTGTTTACAACTCGTTCAAATAATCTCATGTTGTGTCAAACTGTGAAGGATTGGTGCCAGTTTGAGCGGTAAGCGGATAATAGGTACTTTAATTATTCCCCGCTGTAGGTGCGAATATCGCAGGAATTTGCTTTGCCAATATTACAGTTGTCTCAACCATTCAGGGTTTAGCGTCATTTCATGTTATTATTAAGATTACTGACATTTTCAGTCAGGCCTAACGTAACGTTTGAAAATATTTCTTCATAACTTTACGTTTTCTTTTAGAACATAATTAAAAATTTACCTTTATCTGTTTAACAAAGTAAAATTAAATTAGCTAACATAACTTCAGAGACGTGATGGGAATCGATATCTAAACCATCATATCACATTTTTGTTCTACCATATTTAGATATCCATAACATCTGTAAAAGAAAAAAAGAAAGCAAAACACACAGAAACAAGATAAGATCACCCGAGTAAAATCAAACATAAGAAAAAATGGTTTTCATTTCTCATACTCGGAAAGTAGTGTTTGTTTGATCCAAATAGCGGGTGGAAGATGCTGCTTCCCACCACAGGGCGGGAAAGACTCATAGTAATCACTTCCCTCTTTAGGGTGGGAATGAATTTTAAAAATAGAACTGTAGTCAGCTACGAAGTTTTTTACATAAATTAAGAAAAATTCTGCAGTCTTGTGAGTGTAGGTATAAACAGCCAGTGTGAACTAAAAAAAAAAAACCTATTAAACGGGACAGCCCGCGGCGATGACGCGATGTGTTCCATATTTAAAATAAAAAAAGACAATACGGGATACTAACCCTGTAAGCTGTACCGAAATTCAAAAACATTGCTATCAATGTTATTGTTATCAATAAATATTTTAGAAAAACTACAACTTTTTACTTTCCTTATATTCGAAATGAAAAGTAGAGTGTTTAACACGGGTGAAAGTCATCAGTTCCTACTCGGGCTATAGCCGCCCTCGCTGCGCTCGGGCGTCTAAATGCCTCGTATAGGAATTGATTCCTTTCGACCCTTGCATAACAATCTACTATTATACTTTCGAAAACAGAACATAAATGTAGTTTCGCTGGCTTATTTAATTTGGCCCGGTATTTCCATCTAACATTTTCCTATCGCTTCAACACAAGCCCCGCCCCACCGTCTCCTGGGCTGACCGCACAGCTATAAATTCCGACACAATATTTCGATGTCGCTCCCCATCGAACTTTCAACATGGACACCTTGCGTACGTCACATAAAACCCTTGTTTATTACGATGTTTTATTAAATTTATATCGACACTATACGGTTTAGTTGTTGTGTGTAATATTGGACGGAATTTTAGATTGTTTTATCGATAAAATAGGTTTTTGGACTGATTTCGGATAAGTAGGTTCCTACTATAGGTAGGTAAGTACCTACTGCTTACGTTCGTGTTCACACATTAGATTGAAAATTTATTTCATTCATAAAGATGTTTCAATCACTATCGGTTAGAACAGTTTGCTCTTAATTGTCTTAAAATAATCCAGAAAAAAAAAACAATATTCGTAAATAACTTTAAATGTTTATAAATACAATTAAAAACAATACAGTATCCGTTTCAATTGTCTCCTTCAAAGAATTCTTGCAAATATTCCTAAAGCAGATAAGCATCTTTTTCCTATTACACGAAAATATTAACAAGTTTCTTTTGTTAGTCCTTCTTACCTATCCCACTATACAAAGTTACAGTATTCCAGAGATAGCCAGCCAGTTGATAATACAGGGTGTAAAATTACAACAACCAAGATAACCGGGGGTAATTTATCATAATGACGTCTGTATTTTTTTAGCTCAACAGCGCCCCCTAACGGCGACCCCGTACTAAATCACGACCAAGAGACAAGAATTATCATATAACTCAAGATAATAAGAAATATAACCGCAGCATTTTTTATATTTATTTATGCCTCTGATAGCGCATTTTTTTAGATCGGTGAAAAATGTTTGTGAAGTTCTAAAATTCCGATGTTCATCTGTCACCTTGTCATTGCATAAAATAAACACTATTTTGTTTTAATGCTAGGTAATATTAAAATCTCGAACGTTAACGAAGAAAAAAAAAAGGACTATGGAGGGAGGACGCGCGGGCTCGCGAAAAATGGAAGGAGTGGAGGGAGGCCTTTGCCCAGGAGTGGGACAGCGCAGGTTAGATAAAAAAAAAATGGATTGTAGCAGGTGATGTTCTGTAGTTTTTGCTTACCTCCATGGGATAAAGGCGTTAGTTTATGGTATGCCATCATCATCATCAGCCTACAACATCCACTGCTGGACGCAGGCCTCTCTAATTGCAAGCCATTCAGCTCGATTTTCGGCAACTATCAACCAGCTGCTCCCAGCCACCCTGCCATCGTAGATCGTCGCTCCACCTAGCCTGAAGACGTCCTTCTTTACGTTTACCGATTCACGGTCTTCACTCAAGAAATCGTCTACTCAACGGTCATCGGTTTTACTGCTAATATGGCCGGCCCATTGCTACTTCAGCTTGCTTATTCTATAGGCTATGTCGACAACTTTGGTTCTCTGCCGGCTCACCTCGTCCCGGATTCTATCCCTCAGAGATTCCAAGGATAGCTCGTTCGATAGCTCGCTGAGCGACCTTGAATTTATGGACCAGGTGGACCGTGAGTGTCCACGTGTCGGCTGATTGAAAAATGCATGTATGAGTATCAAAATCAAGTTTTCGACATAACAATTTTTTTTCTTTAATCACGTAATTACCTAGGTGACATATTATATACATAACTGACTCTTTTTATGTCCTTAGCGATAAGACCGCCCATTGTGTCACCCTTTGTAAAGTTTCTATATTTATGTCTGTAATTTATATGGTGTATATAATAAAGAGTATTCTATTCCTTCTCGGCATAAGAAGAGGTATTTACCCAATAGAGGGGCAATTTTATTATTATTTGTGTCAAAAAGGGGGAATATTATGTATTAATATTATCTTATTACTGTCACAATTCGAAGTTAATCAGATATAAACAGTAGATACTCTTCCCAGTTATTATCACGAAATTAACGTCATTAGTAAAGGTAATTATCATTGAATTGATTGTCATAGAATATTGATGTTCGAATTAATCGTATTACTGAATTATAGTACATTTATCTCGTGTCGAAGTGTGGACTTGCTGTAATTAGATATGTATTGTTCGTGTGTGTTGGTTTGTTCCTTGTATTGGTATGTTATTATGTAGATAGGTAAATAATTGGAGGGAAGTATGTAAGATAAGTTTGTTTGGTTATCTTCCATTTGCACTATGGCATTAGATTAATTTGACATTTAAATAAAATAGAATTGGAATAAGTTCTTCTTAGCATACTCAGGTTTTATGTTCTTCATCATTATCAGAAAAAAATATAAAAAAAAACTTGGGAAGACCTTCGATAAGAGCAAATCATAGTTTAAAGACTTCATAACCGAAGATTCGAAATTTCAATCCCTTATTTCATCGCATATTTCACAGCTTACGTAAAGAACGGCGATAACCCGACAAAATCAAGAAGGTAGTTAGTTATAAAAATGTTACGAGAACAGGAGCGGTTCATAGCAGTCGGTCGTGTAATAGGGCGACAAGCCAACTATTATGAGAAACTTTGTTGCGTAGAGACGAGAATAAATATGTGTCTTATATGGATATGATATAAAATTACGTCGTGTGGTTAGAATTAACCAAGGTTAAATTACAGGATATAATAAATGGAGACCACAATGAAATGCCTCTCATCTGTGGGATGATTTGACAGGTGACCAAACACTTCCACCGGGGTTGTGTTATAACAGTAGTAATGGCTTTCTATTTGACAGTTCAACAACATTCATTGCGTTGTTTACGTTGTTGAGCAGACAAATTTTTCGAACCTATGAAGCAATGGATTAGCAATATCCTTCAAAATGATGCAGATTTTGATTGAAAGTGTGTTATGCAATTTTTGGGTGCTGTTTAGCTCTTCACGGAATCATACGAAGGACTATGACTGCTAGCAGGCGGTCATAGGCTCAAATGTCGGAGAATAAAACGTATTTTTCATTATAAATAACTGTAAAGGTCAGTTGAGTATAACGCAAAGATTAAGTTAGCCTTCTGCGTACTTGTTTAAAATTCACGAAAAACACCAAGAGTTGTAGCCAATCTGCATTGTATTTTCCCCAACAAGTAAAACAACGTCATATCCAAATTACTTTCGTAGTTCCTCCGTCCTCTTACCGAGAGGTTCTTCATTACACCTCCGCGTAGACGAGGTAATTGCAGGGCCGACACACGCGAGCATAACCTCTTAATTTATTGAACGAAACTAATGAAATTCCTGAGCAAAGTTTATTGCTAGAGACAGCCCTGTTTTGCGCTAACAATTTTGGCCTCTCCTCTACAAGGGGCTGAAGTGCTCTAATCGTTTCTTTAATTATTTCTGAATTGATGTTTAGTCTCATCTTGTAGCGTTAATTTTGTAAAATATCTAGATATTTGTGTCTTTGAGTCTGTTTTTTCTTCTTGACATTTAGGGGCAAGTTTTCAATTAATAATTTGTGTTTTGTAAATGTGTTTCTAAAGGGCTGTATGTCAATCTTTCAAGCTGCATTTGGCTTATGAAGTTATATCCATACAAATAAATAAAATTGAAGAGTCGTTTGTAATATCAAAATAACAGCTTTTTACTAAATGCTCATATGCATTTGCATATTCTAATATTAGTATGTATATTACTAACTTAATTATAATTGAAGTTATAACTATGAATGGATGAATGAATATTTATTTGTTAAACACAAATTCATACATCTGGTCTTCATTAAAAATTAAGTTGACTCTCTTTGTTTTGCCAGCGGCGTACAAATTCTATAGTAGTTTAATATTAAAATAAAATAAAATTCAGTAACATTATTAAATAATGAATTAAGTATTTCCAAATTCAGTAAGGTAGTTTAGATTAATTAATATAACTAGGTAACTTTAATCAGAAATAACCGTAGCACAAGTTGACGACTTACCTTTAATATAACATCTGCATATTGCACCAGTAAGTAATATCTTCTTTACGAGTGTAGTTCAGTCGTCACTAATATAACTCAAACATAACATATGTTTCCCAACATTTTTAATGACGGACCCTTGAAAAATCAAAACTTATAGTCAACTGGCTTCTGCCCGCGCTATTACTTCGTTTTCGCTTAGCGTTCTTTCTGAATTTATTTCCACTTGCTCGGCTCCTAAGAGCCCTAGCATGATGTTAAATACCTAACTATAGCCTTTCTCGAGAATTGGACTATCAAATACAATAATAATTTTACAAATCCGACTGCTAGTTCTAGAGATTAGCGCGTTCAAACAAACGAAAAAACAATGTTCAGGGTTATTATTAGTATAGCTAGATAGATGAAAGTAAAAATTTAAACAGTGATCATAGTCATTGTATGTCATTTAACATTATTTTCTGATCTTAAATTAACTCTCAGTCCCCCGGGGGTCCACGAACACAAAATGTTGAGAAACTCTGATCTAGACTACGTATATACTCGTATATGACCTAAATAAATGAGTGCCAGTGCACCTGTGTCGTGCTCAGTATTCACGATCATTTTAAGTGTCGGTCTATCTAATTGGCTGAAGCTGAACACATCAGGATTAATAGGAGCTGTAACTAGGGTATAAAGATGAAGTTAAGGTTACGGCCTTAGCTTGTCTTGATGATTGATTTGGTTGTCAACAACAAATGATCGCTTCTCCTAATAAACCTGTAATAATTTTTAAATTATTGTTTTCCGAAAAGACTAAAAAAATACAGAATTTTGTGGAAAAGATAGAGGGAGGCTTTTGTCCTGCAGTGGGCCAAAATAGGCTAGTTAGAAAGTAAGAAAATACGTTTATTTATTATAAGCAGAGAAAGAACACAAACACAAAAAAGAGTACTAAAAATTAAAAAAAAAATTAAAATTACTTTACTTTAAAAAATTAAAATTACTTTACAGTCATGTGATAAGCTATAATGGAAAAAATATTGTTTCAGACCACGCTACCGATTTGGGGTAACCTGTAATGATAGTTGTGTTGGGAATAATAAATAAATAGTACTTAGTTAGATTAGATTTTTCTGAAGCTTTTAAGTCATGAGCATGTGGTGAGTCAGTAATCAATCGTGAACCTACGCAGTATTAGAAAGATTATAATAGGTTAGCTACTTACAAACCATTCAGTAATTTAATGATTAAAATCCTTGGAATTTTTCAAGAACACGCAACGACTTAATATTCAACAACGATTAATGAATCCATTTACAATACAAATCTAAATTAAAAACAGAGGCTGCAATTTAAAAAGAGGGCGCCTAAGATTTTAATTTTCAATGAATCAATTAATTTGATGCGAAGTGTCTTAACAACTTTTGCACTTCTCCCCAGCCTGAGTGTTGCAGTTATTTCGATTCTTAAAACGACTTGTCATCAAAATTTACTGTTTGTTCCGCTGAAACTTCGAAATTTCGGGGATGTGGTCCAAGCTAAAAGATCCAAGATTAGTTTTTTTAATAATACGTATATGTACACTGACTGGATAAACTTGTCATATTAAATAAACTAACAAACTTTAAAAATATAATATCCTAACCTAACTAAAACTATTAACAAACTAAAATATGACGTCGAAATATTCCTCCGCATCGCTGTCGACTGGTAATGTACCCAAGCGACTGGCGGCATTCCCACGTTGTATAGTAATACCTCTTGCCTCTTGCCAAGATAAAAGCCAGCCCTTGGGTCACGGAAACTGTCAACTAGCCGTTTGGAGATTTTTAATTGGTTATAATTTGCTACAGCTCTCGAAATCAATCAATCTGCCTAGCTTTTTCCCAGCCATGTTGAGATTGGCTTCCAGTCTAACTGGATACAGTTGAATACCAGTATTTTATATGGAGCGAATACATATCTGACCTCTACAACCTAGTTACTGGTAACACGTAAACTGCTCTAGAGAAAAGAGACAGAAAAACCAAAAGGTCAATCGCTCGATTAAATACGTTAATCAAGTTGCTCAAATATTGCATCACCGAACTGGTATGCATCATTGTTGCTCCAATCAACAAAACAAGCTTGTAACTTGAGAAGGTGTCTGCAAAAAATGAACTGTATAGTAATTTACAACTCGCAAAATGACGTGTTACTCATATGACCAGTTGTCGTTTGAACTTTATTAATTACTTTTTTCTAAATGGCTCATCTACTACAGTTTTTATTATCACTTAATATGAAATATCGCATTGGTTCTTCTGCGCTGTCCATAAAAGAATAAGAATACATTTTTATTGCTAATTGTTACAAAGATGACCTTACAACTATTACATACTAACTTCACTACTATTACACTAGTCCCGAAACTGAGCTGCATATAAAAATAAAGTCCTCTAGACCGAATATCGGCCATGGCGACCAATCTTAGTGGATACCAGTTTCGGTGCGGGAGATATTATAGTGCACAAGTGTGTGTGCAAACAAACACAGGTGCACTTTCTGTTCCCTCACTCTCATTTTCCAATGGGACGGCAATCTTACACGACCGGACTTTACTTTTCAGTAGTCGGGTTTTAGTTTTTAAACTTATTTTTTATTTATTTTGGGGCTTATTCGGGTAATATTTATATTTTTGAAATGTGCTAATTAAGCCCTTTCATTTGATACCCCACATGGCATGATTAAAAAAAAATAATTAGATAATGACTTTATGTCCGCTAGAGGGCGCCATAGTCTATTTAATGTGACGTCACATAACCTACAACCAGCGGACGATCAAGACGCTTCCAATGATACCTCATTTGTCTAATTATGACAAATAGTTTAGAAGTTATGAGGGAACAGATGAACATACATACGAGTACATACTGGTCAAAATCATAACCCTCCTTTTTGCTTCGCCGTAGTCGGGTAAAAATTGAGTACTTCATTCCACAGTATCATCAATCAAAAGTTACATTAAATCTGTAAAACTTAAGTACCTTATCTATAACTCGCTTAAATCTCATGACTTGTCACAAATATCAGGCATATTCCCCCCCTCAGTTACTCAGTATTTCGCTTAGACATGATTGTTAAGAAGAAAATTTTAATTAAGCTTTCATTTCTAAATTTTCTTCAGCGCTTAATAATGTCTGTGACGATCCAGTTTGTCTCACACAATTATCATATGAAGTCTAATTGTTACACGTTTATCTTTAAGTGAGTTTTGTAAGTTGTCGGTCTTGTTAGAAGCATTTTTTCAAGTTTGTAAATGTAAGAACCATGGATCCGTTTATTATGAGTTTTTGATGTTGACTTGAAAGAGCATGGGAGTTAAGAATGTGTCATGCTCACAAAAAAAAAAAATGAATGAAAAATGAAAAGTGAATGTGTCAATTGTCTTACTGATGGTGGCGCGTCTGTTGGATCATTCGGTTCCCTACAAAATGGTTGAGCTGGATGGTGCTGATCCACGCGTCATGTTCGTGAACGGGCGCCGTCGGTTGAGACTGGTCATTTCTTAGCTGCCAAGGCTTATTTTTAATCTTATCTTTTGAATTGGTTCTTCATTTGTGTTTTTTTTACATTGTTCTCACATATATATCTTTATTTAAAAGAGTGTCCATGGAGTTTCTTGCCCGTTCTTCTCCATAGAGATTTACGTTTTGGAATGCGCGACTATTTAATTTTGACATTTCAAAAGTGCCTGTACATGGTTTTATTGAAATAAATACTTCGAGTTTGAGTTAAGGCGCTCCGTCACCGGGAGCATAATCAGCCTATAACGTTCCCACTTCTGGGGCACAGGTCTCCTCTCGGTGACAGGGAGTGGGACGGAATCCACCTCGCGGGCCCACTGCGGTTTGGTAGCTGTCACATGTCTTCGAATTTTTGGTTCTAGGACAAACCAGTTTCCTCACGATGTTTTCCTTCACCGATAAGAAAACAGTGGTGATGAAATGATTTTCGCAAAGTAAACTTAAGATTACTTACACTTGAATTTTAAAAAGATCTCTTTAAAAGTGCTTCAAGTTACAGGAACTACAGTGATAAATGACTGAAAAATGAGGCAGTAATTAGTCAGCAATCTATCACAATCAACGTTAATTTGAGCAGCGGGTTCAAACTCTCTTTCAATTAAATGTTCAAGATTTTTTTTGATGAGAGTTTTTCGCTTTAGTTAGCTTTTTGGGCACAAAGAAAGGTTTATTACTTGAGAAAATTCGATAATTCCACGGGATAATTCTATCGGTATTTTTAATTCTTTGTTGTCTTTATTAATTGGTCTGCGGTTTGGTTAAATTAAAACCTTTTTTAGAATAGATTGCTAAGGAATTGTTATAATTGGTAAGTCTGCACTTGCATCCGACAGGCTTAGAATTGCTACAATTGTTTTTTTTTTATTTAACGTACCTAGATCATAGTAAATGTACCTACCTAAACTTAAGGTTCATTTTCCACTGTACCTAATGTTTTAATAGTCGGTCAAATGTGGATTTAATTACTAAATCTATACGAGTATATTTAATACTTCAAGCACATAAATGTACAGAGGCGGACTTTAATGCCATAGGCATTTTCTACCAGTCCAGTACCAGTTAATCGAATTTTGACCGATTTAATAATAAAGCATCTATTTCAGGCTACTATGGCTCATAGACATACACCTTACATACTAACTTATTTAAAGAATAAAACAAAACTTACTATCTATAGCTTAAAACTATGTTAGTAGCACTTCACTGGCTTATCCTTGTGTTGTCCTGTGGTAGGTACTTATCCGCGGCAGCCCATGGAACACGACGACAGGAATACATTTTAATTATTTTTATTGAGTTCCGCTGTCCCCATTCAATGGGGACAGCGTTAATGGGGACAACGGGAACAGACGCGTCCTACGGCCAAGTCTTCTTCCATGACGACGGGCAGATTCGCTACGCGCACCACGAACGCCTTACAGTTGACGTTGCGGTGCGAGTCCAGTAAATGCTCCCTCGGTGTGTGATTTAGCCGACCGAGTAAAGCGCTTCACACACAGCAGCTATAATGTATATTAATGTACATTACATCCCGCTATAATGTACATATACATTTTAGCTGTCGTGTGCGGTCTCCTGACGATTTCTATGGAAAGATGCAATGAGATGTATCGTGCTATAATATACATCTTTATATTATAGCTGCCGCGTGTGAAGTTCTTTAGTTTGATACACAAAATACGTCTACTATAGAGTAGACGTAACGTATCTTGCAATATTACCCTTAATAATCACCAGAAACTTCAAAACTGTGCTTACTAAGATATTTCAATCGCTACGTCTAAATTGAATACTCTCACGCTAAAACAGACACTAGCTTCACCCCTTCTAAGTATATTTACATTTACTTTGCAAAATCCAAAAATACATGCGTCAACGTTTCACAATTTTCAGTTCTAGACCGAATCTAAACAAAGACCAATCCGATAGATACCAATAGTCGGTGCATTCACCAGTCTTGTCTAGACCAATTCCTTCACGTAAATAAGTCTGACATTTTTGTCCGGTCGAGCCTTACTGAAGAAAATCACAAAACGCCTTCGATTGGAAAAGAAGATGGTAGATTTTATTTTTGGATGTATTGACATTCATTTGTTTTTGAAGTGAAACTTCTTTACGCACGCTTGACTTGGGGAGTAAGCTGGCGAACGCGTGACGTAAGCGTTACGAAAAGTGTGATAGGGCGAGGCGAACGGGAGTTGAGTGGGGGATATAAGCAAGAGAAAGCAGCGCGCGCGCACATTTTATTTCTCTCTTCCTCTCATAGCCAAATACGTTTGAAGTTTCACTTCAGTCGTGTGGTCATAAGAACACTCGGTTTTTTTTAAACATGTCCGTCAACCATCATCCATACATAGGTACAACACTGTCGACCGTGCCTACACACGGCGAATAAACCGTAGTTTTTACGGCAAGAAATACGTGTGTGAACAAATGGGACGACACCGACCGCGCAGTGGCGCCCTCATCGTTTGTTTGGTTATTTCTTTTATTTTAAGATGAAAATGCAGAAAATAAGCATGTTACGTTGTGCTCCACAAGATTATGCATAATTATTATTACAGTTTTATTATAATCCTTAACAATGTAAAACTACCGTTTGTAATAATAATAAAGTATACGGCTTGCATTGTCAGGAGGTTCCTCTCTCTGGAGCCCTGACCGCCGCCGGTAGCTTGGACCCTGTTCCCGATACCGGTGGGCTACTATTTTTAATATTTTTAAATGTTTTTATATTTTTTTTATATTCTAATATTTAAAAATATAATTTATATGAATATAAGCATATACATTCTAAAATAAATAACCAAACAAACGATGAGGGCGCAACTGTGCGAGTGGTGTCGTCATAAGACCAAAACATAACTTTGTTTAAGTCTTAAGGGCGAGTCTAGCAAAATGTAGAAGTACAACGTACCTACCAAGGTACACCTCTGTTTAACCCTGTGGGCAATACATGCGTGATGTCATGTTATGTGACACTTTGTACAGAATAACAATAAGTCATCATAATTTAACTCAATGAAAACACTCTTTGTATTGAAAGAAATACGTAAGACCTTTCATATAGGATAAGCCCCAGGACCTAGATCTTTTCATCAAATAATCGATTGCAAGGATGTATTTATGAAATTGCTTGTTACGATAAACTTGCCCATTGTGCTGTTAATAGTGTACCAATTATACTTATTGTGCTGGATCTATTGAGTAGGCTAACAACCCCTTAGTCATCTACAAGTTTTTCAAAGCAAATAAACAAGAGAATCTATTTTTTTTCGCAAATTGCTGCCGTCGAGAGTATGTTTAGGTATATTTTACCTACCTAATAACCAGTCTTCTATCTCTAAATACTGCCTTCTATTTCAGCACGGTTGTATAATGCACTAGCGGCTTCGCCCGGGAACGTACTACCGGTATTAAAAGTACATATTGTGTTAATCTAGGATATAAACTATCTATGCGCTAAATTTCACCCATATCCGTGCAGCCGTTTTTGCGCCAATCCGGAACATACATCCAGACAAACAATCTAGAAACTATATTTTCGACATCAGACTAGTTTCCACACCTCGTAGCAATTATTTTTATTCAAAAATATTTGATGTACAGATTCGACTTCGTTACTGTTTTATTATAATTATGTACCTAGGTATAGATAAAGTTATTATCCAGTATTCTACTGCTCCAACCATCATCTGCACTTAACAATTAGCCTTCCAGACGATATGATTTATTTTCTCTTTCACCGCTCTTATTTCAAATTAGGAACCCCTTGAACTGCCAAAGAAAGCGCAACTTTTAAAAACAAAAGAACGCGAAGGTGTTCAATAAATAAAACAACTCAGGCTATCAGAAGCAATTTAATAACGACGTCAACTGCATCGTCCTCGTCCACAGTAGTCCAAACGTTCTGGGCGGTCAAGTGACGTCGTCTAATCTGAGCAATTAATCCCCTGATTGCTCTAAATGGGGCTTTGTCCTGTGCCATCGTAGGTTATTGGGCAATACGTGTAGATATGTACTAGTATAGTTAGGTAGTCGAAGATACAGTTGCTCTGTTTTGTGTAAGATCGGCCAAGGAATGTTGGAAGGGAAAATAGTGGCGTAGAAATGTTGAATTTTCTTTCGGCTGGAAAGGAGACATTATCTGGAATATTTTTACTAAGACTTTGTAAGCACACAGTTTTACATGTTCTTTAGATTATCTTAAGATGATAGAATCTTCATTTATTGCAAAAAATATGTCGATGGTTCGGTCAGAATGTATAGAATTAAAGCTTGCGTATCTTAGAAGAGAAAAAATATGAATAGTTCCTATTCTAAATTTGTTTCTAAAGGCTCAGAAACTAAAACAATATTTTATTATTTATTTACTAAAACTTTATGCACAAGTAAAAAACTGTAAAAAGGCGGACTTAATGCCTTGGGCATTTTCTACCAGTCTACCTTAGGGTGATGCAGAGACAATACACAGTAGGTGCAATAACAGACAAAAAAAAAAGAAAATATTTATAACTAAGATATAAGAATAGGACAATAATAAAACAACATCCGACCATTTAGGTTTAGCTAAAGATTTAAACAGAAAACTAGGTATAACCCTATCCACACCCAGCTATCTATCCCCATTTCCCTAACTAGATAAATGGCTCCACATAGGCTAGCTATACATAAGCATGAGATTAAGTCCACGGGGACACGTCACGTAATGTCCGTCTGCTGTCGTGCTATGCATAAATAACGATGGTGTGTACACCAGCTAATACCCATAAACATTTAATCAATGTACGATTAATTTGATGCTAAATGTGCAGGGTAGTTAGGGTGGGGAACGGTTTTAATGAATGGGTTAACAGAAAATTTAAGAAAATATTCGCATAAATCCATCTATCTATAAATAAAACAAAGTCTCTTTAATTACACCATTTATAATTCAAGAATGGCTGAACCGATTTTTATGATGATTGATTTGTTGGATTTGTCTCCGCCCCGAATAGAAGAATAATACTTAATGACACATGAGAAAAAATCACGAAAAATAATAATAATGTAGATACATTTTGGTTGGTTCATTTTCTCATACATTTTGTATGGAACGTCTTTTTTGTAGATATTTCGAGAACAGATTGACTGATTTCGATAATGATTCTGAGTCGGTACGAAGTTTGCGTATATAATTTTCCCGCTATTTGGTTCAAAAAGCAAACAAAAGAAAGGGCGGGTACATTTAAATTATGTAAAACGCAGTAACTAAAATAAATCTCTTTTGATTGATGAATATTATTGTCTATTTTGACCCAGTAAAAGATACACTTCTTTATCACTTCAATTGCAAATAATTGCCTTTTCACATATTTTTACGAGCAGACAATAAAATCGTGAGATATTTGCTTAAAATGATGGTATTCTGAAACACTCCTGCTGAACATGCCGCGCAATAAAGAGATCTTGCAACAAAGTTTGGCGACCTAAAAAAAGTAATATGGGCTATATTACTTTTCTTTAGGTCACCAAACTTGTACTATCTACTTTATATCTTGTTATTTATAAAAACTAACATTTCAGTCAATTCTCTACCAAATCGAACCGATACTTCTAACGTTAGTATTTAAATAAATAACGCTAATAATACTCTGGGGGCAATACAAAATAATATAATAAACAAATAGACGAGATACAGATATCGTTTTTGGCGCACGTGCCTATTATATTATATTATTGGCCGTTTTCATAGGGTGCCTCGCAAAATGTAGGATGTAGCGGGAAAAAATCGAATCCGAATTGAAAAAAAGAATCTCAAAATGAAGGCGGAAACAGACTTATAACACACCACGTTACGCGACATCAATGAAGCTTACTCATTCGCCACATTTTTCATCTCGTTTAGCTATTTTCGTCATTTGGCCAATAAGTACCTAAGCGTGGGATGGCGTCGGGTGTTACAAGTGTACTGCGGCCTTAATTGATTTAAATTGTTTAGAAAAAATCTACAGTGTATAATTTACTGCGGGGTAATTGCGTAACACACGATCAGTGGCATTGGGCTTTAATTTTGACAGTTCAACAGCATTCATTGCGTTATTTACGGTATTGAGTACACTAACTTTTCGAACATATGATGCAATGGATTAGCAATATCCTTCAAAATAATTCAGATTGAGATAGTGTTATACAATTAGGGTGCCGGTTTTTTCAGGAAATATTATTAAAAAAATATGCTCAATAAGAAAAATAATTTCTGTGAATAGTCCTAAAAAGACTAGTTCGCAGCTTGAACATTGGTTGTCAAAAAAATTATTGCTACCCTGTTTCCCTGTCGAATGAACTTAGGATTTTGTTGAATGCTTGAATGAATTCAGTGGAAAATCCTTTAAAACTTATATATTCCAGGAATGTTGACAAATATAAGTGAGAGAAAGAAAAAAAAATACGTTTATTTACGGTAATCATGTCACAAATTAAGAACACAAAAAAAAAGAGCAAGTTAGGGAAAATATGCGTCACTATATCCACGCAAAACGGCCATTGCTCAGCATAATGCTAAGACCCTATGCGAGATAGAGCGAATGTTGTGTAAAGTAATTATTGACCTTCTAATACCCGCCTCAGCTCCACGCTTGCAGATCGGCCGGTTTCGGAATAGGCATGTAAAAAGGCAGGGCGCAATGCATGCCAATTCGTCCGCGCCGGACACCGTCCGGCATCGATGTACCGACAGCAAATTAATTTGGTTGAGTAGGATTTTTTTTAGAGTTGTTTCTCAAAGCTTAAGTTTTAAAGCAAGTAATTGATATTCTTTAACTTTCCTGGCAATCTTATTCATAAAAACCTGCACTTTAAAAAATACTTAGTCTTAATCTTATCTCGTCCTGAAATAGATGATATCGTCATTATTCTAAACTTTTTGAACGAATATCTTTTTACATTAAAATAGCAAAGCAATCAACCCACTTGATCTCATCTATACTCATTCTAAAATCAGTCGCTGTACATTTTTCTCATCTTTTATTTTCAAACTTTGTGCATGAAAAACTTTATGAACTGAAATTGTAAAATATGAAGCATAGAAAATCTCTTCCAGAGCATTTTCACCAAGTACCTATGAGTGATATTCTCTTTATCTAGGATCACATTTTTGTGCAGACCGTACGTCTCGGTGTCCGGCCGTGACTGGTGTGCGAATCAAACCGGAGGGCAGTTTCAATTTGCCGTAGGCTCGACCCACGCGACTACTAACACTTTAGTGCCAAAGTGCAACCTGACTTCTAGGTATTGTCACCTTCTATGTAGTATTATTGAGTAGGCATTCAAGGTACATAGATACTGCTGTTATAATTAGGTACTTTAGAGGCCTCAGCAGTGCATTAAACATTTTTGTACAGACGCCAGCACATCAAGCTACCCGAAACTGCCAAATTTTCCCAATCAACTTTGAGCCTTATGCTTTAGCGATAAAGTTGAAAATCTATTTAAGAAATTTGACAGATTGTAACTAACTTTCAGTACTTTTTGGAGCAGAGTAGATAGTTTAATAATAGATCAAATACCAAAAAGAGGTTTTTTCTTCATCGCAACACTTTATTTATATTTCAAACGCTTATCAAAAGTAGGTACTAAAGTCGATTTCCATTCATAATGAAATCACTAAACATAATGAGAAATACACAGTCTAAGAATTGAGACCGTTTTGATCCCCAAGGTCAAATATTTACAGTCTCTAAGGTCAAGGTCAAAAGGTCTGAACTCTCAATTTATTATTGAATTCTTTCTTATCCATAGCTAAGCAATCTTAAAAAGGGTTCCATTTTATGGGTGCGCAATAAATGAAACATAAGAAATAGTATTAATATTCTGGAACTGTTTTTGGGATCTAAGAATGGAAATAAATGCTGGTAATTTATCTTTTTGTTCGACGGTATTATATTTATTGAATGTAATGGTTGGTTTCATAAAGTTTGTATTTTACTTCGTTCTTAAGTACCTGAGCATCAAACGGTCCATTAAATCTATTTGAGGTCCTTTGGAAAGACGTAAGTATACGAATAGATTTCTATAACTACTGTCCATCATGTCTAAGGGTCCTAAATGTCTTAGGGCCCTCATTGGAAAAGGTACTCAAACTTCTTCACAGGCCTGATGGTCTAGTGGTTAGTGACCCTGACTGCTATGCCGGAGGTCGTGGGTTCTATTCCCACCCAGGACAAATGTTTGTGTGATGAGCACGATCATTTGTTCTGTGTTTGGGTGTAATTTATCTATAATATGTATGTATTTAGAAATATATAAGTATGTTTATCAGTTGTCTAGTACCCATAACACAAGCTCTGCTTAGCTTGGGACTAGATGGCGTTGTGTGATAGTTGTGGAATATTATATTATTATTATATATATCATAAGTATGTCAATCAAAAATTTTGCATGTAATGGAGGAAACTCTAGGGAACAGAAGAAATGCCTAAAAGGTCAATCAATCAACCAATTAACGCAGTTTATCGCAGTCCACTGCTGGATCCTCTCCCATGTTCTGCCCTCTTCCTTCCACATCCACTCTGTCCCAGCCACCTCTTAGAGGTCGTCGGTCCATCTAGCTGGGAGGCGTCCCACACTATGCTAAAAGGCATATCCGAGAAGCCAGGGTTATATTATAAAATATAAAACCCAAGTCACAATTCCCACCCTGATCATGTACCGATCTCTTATTGTACAGAACACAAAAGGATTTAAGATTTAAAATTCCGCGCACCAAAAACCGATTGTCACGATTTCTCTTACGGTGGGCAAAAAAAACTACATTTTCTGATATTCGAATATAAATTTCTGATTTACCGGTCGACCTGCAAAATTCGAGATTCAAGATTCTCCCTCAAATTGTCGCCGCGCGTGAAATTTTAAAAATATTCTTGTGAACGAAACGTATGTATTGTAAATAGAATATTTTGTATGGCATTGGCGTTGTATGATATGCATCTTACGTTTAAAATTGAGCACGCCGAAAGAGGTAAAGGCGAAACGTTGAGCGTGCAGTTTTGAAATACCTATCGTTAGTTAGTTTCCGTAGTCTTCTGACTTTGACAGGAAATATGAAGTCAATATGGCTCTGACATAAAGGGGATAATTTTTACAGGGAGCTAAGGAAATAACTTTTCTCAAACATGCTTGGATTTCGAGATAAATCGAAATTGCTGTACTGGCCAAATACACGTGAGCAGCGGCCGGCAAAAGTTGTATGAAAAGCTATATCTGTCGTATTTTGCGGCCAAATAAATTACATGGTAATAAGATGGACTTACGTATGTGGGTTAGTCCATCAATGCCTCTTTTGCTGACCGCTGCAGTAATGTACTATAAAAGCCTTATACCTATAAGTAAGTACGAGTACCTACTGTTGTGAAGGAGCGGAGTCTTCAAATACAGGCATTATTTGCTTAACTGAAGACTCCAAACCCAAAATTGTTTGTGTATAAATTTTGGACACAATAAACGTTATTATTATTATTATACCTAATCATAATTTTTATACATGATCAAATTAAATTAGCTAGCGAAACACTGCAGACGTGATGGGTATCGATATCTGAACAATATAAAGTAAAAATATTTTTGGGGGGTCAATGAATGCTGGAAATGTTGTTACTTGAAGTATGAGTTGGGAAAATCTGTTTTCTTTTGTTTTATCGTGTTTAGATATCGATGTTTCTGTGAAGTATAAATACATAGAAAAAAAACTGATTTTTAAAATGTTGTTTCGAGTGACTTTGACTACACTAACTGCGGCCGATGGCCCCACAAAAAAGTCATCAAATTAATTGGACACCCATCTCGTCTGCGAAGTTTCACTTAATTTCATTCTGTAAAGACTATTCCGTGGAGCAAACCCTGTTACCACTAAACTATGATCATTGACACTAATTTAACAAAGTAAAGCCACTATTTTTTTATTTGGGATGGGGGTTATTTGACTAGGTACTTACACGTATTTTTGTATCTGTTATTATTTAAAATTAATTGTTTTCCTATTTACAAAAATAAAAATAAAAAACTAATCTTTAATATTACAGAGTTTTGCTTTACATAACATCTGCCAAACTGCAAAGCAATTTGTCGACATTAAAATCCTTGAGTGGCCACTTATTTTACCCAGAAAAGCGTGACTCGACTCATGATTGTAATGAAATAAAACATTCTTCATTAAAACAGTTAACTACCACGTAAATAAACTAAAATCTTAGCTTCCACATTAATTAATTCATGCAGGTCCACTGTCGAGAATCGCCAGTAGCATCCAAAATGCGCCTGTTGCAACGCTAGCCTGTCACAATCGATCTTCGTCGAGTCGCGGTGAGATTTACGAGCGACATGATGCGTATTGCCCGTACATTTGACGTTAAAAGCTGACGGGCGCGAAGTGAGCCGGCGATGTATGTCTGAAATATAGTATCTGATTGAAATTCGTTGTTTGTTATGAGTGATTTTCGTTGAGTGATAGACTGCGCTGCGCTCAAAAGAAAGGTAAACCAAATACAAATTTATTTATTAATATCATTTTGTACAAGAGTAGATTGGACGATGACCCCTAAACTACGCATTTGCCTGTATCTTAGGGGTCAAAATTGCGACATTTTCAGAATAAAGTACATAGTGATTATTGCATAAAAGGAAAACATAAACTTAAATAAAACACTAACCCTCTTACTAATAAACGTTGTATAGCGTCTGTATAGTTACACAACGCTTTGTCTTCTTTCGAAAGTCAAATTACTGACGACTGAAAGAGAGAAATCGTTTATTAGTAAGGAGGTAAAAATAAACATTGTTATCAACGTGAGATCAAACAAAGCAAAATAAAATCATCAGTGTCTCAATTAAATAACAGAAATTATAAGTAGGTACTGCGTAAGTGAGAATATTTGAAATTATGCAATACACAGGTAACAATAGTCGATCAACTGAGTCACACAATCATTTAAAATAATTTCTGCCCATAACTTTAAAATGATGAGCTAAAACTACACCTCTTGATTACATTTACATTAATTTAAAACCTCAAATCCGAAAAGCATGTTCTAAAAATTGCACCCCATCTGTAAAATTATCTCACATTTCCAATATAAAGGAACTTATTTTATTATAATTTTAATACATAATCGTTATGATCATAAAAATAATCGTTATTTGATACAAAATTATAGTAGATCAATAATAATGACGGGTTCCGGGGACTCAGGGTACAAATTATGTTAATTTTTGGACCCAAGGCGGTGTAAGTTACCATAAAAGTTTAACCGATTAGGCTAAGAACTTTTTTCAAGCCGTACCTAAGAAACGTTGTGATGTTTAAGAATTCATGCGAATTTTAAGTTGAAGTCAAATTAATGGGGTAGTAGAATGTTTAACATAAAACAGTAACTTTCTTTTAAGACTGAGTGAAAGATTACGACGAGTCATAATAATCATTTATTTATAAATTTATTTCAGGCATCAAGGCCCATATAAATGCATACAATACAATATTAATATAACTTAAAAATACTATAAATACATACAACATTATAATTACTCACACTAAAAACTAACGCACACAAAGTGTCTGCGTCGTGTTTCGCTGAATGGTGTCATGTAGCCGGCCACGAAACCAGCGGTACACAACACCCTTCGGCAAGAACTCTTCCTTGAGGAACTTCTAGAGATGATGTGCCGAAACACGCACCACGAACGACTTGAAGTTCGTGTTGTGACGCGACTCCAACTTCCCGACCCCCAAAGTCCAGTTGGTGTTCACACGCATGTACTCCACGATCTCCTCAACCTTCGTGGAGTGGTGCAGTCTGAACACGTACAGCTAATAATACGAGTTAGGCTGCTACTGAGCGAGCTACTGTCCTGCTGGGGAGTTTGTTGCCCCACTTCTTCCTTCCAGCGAAAGTACTAGGGAGTTGGTGAAGGGCGGGCGTTATCGGGGACTGTCTTTTTTATTTATTTATATATACTTTATTGTACACCACAAACATAAATAACAAAAAAAAAAAATTATCGATAACTAAAGCTATACAATGGGCGGCCTTATCGCTTCCTGCGATCTCTTCCAGGCAACCTTGGTCTTATGTAATGTTGACGTTTGAAAAGTGCTGATTCTCAGCCTAATTGGAATAAATGACTTTTGATTTGATTAGGAGAGTTATGGCTGACTCATTACAAATACATAGATAGATACATTAGCCTACTACCATAGGTCAGAAAAAACTAATAGGTAGATTGCAGTCCACAGCAATTGTCCTATCAATAAGGCTATCGCTTATGCCACCATGACAGCGACCTAACGCTAACTGAGCACACTTTACATACACTGTAAACTTTTTCATCGGACTTCATATTTTAATGTGTCGCCAAGCGTGAACGGTGCAGCTAAAATTATGTGTTAATTTGTTTACACGCTACAGTTTGACGTGTCACCGTGAATTATGGCCACATTCTGTTTTTGTAGAGTATAATTTCACGCTATTTTCTCTCTCAGTGTGAGCAGAACTTTATATGCCACCTACTTTATGTAAGTTGATAGTGGTTTAATTTTACAACAAAGTAGAGCTAATTTTAATTGAAAGCTTAGGAAATTCCTCAAACACTGTTTTAGAAGCGATTTTAATTTGGAATTTCTTTTTCTCAACAAACCTAAACCTAGCTAATGAAGCACAAACTTATCACATCGCAGAAATTGGTCTATATTAAACTATAGTTTAACCCCCTTATTCATAATCCTATTTTATCTCTATTTTAGCTAAAATAGGTTTATAGAACGTTTGTCTTTATCTGTCACGTTGTCATTTCTGTGTGTAAGAAAGAGACAAACCCCATTTTAACTAAAATAGGTTTGATAACTTTTATGAATAAGGGGGTAACTGTTTTGACGGATCAAATACTTTAGGATGTGTCCGTATCTTCGCTGACGGACTTAGAGACAATTTAATTATCGTGTCATGTTGTTTGGTAAAACACTGGTATTCAGCTGCATCTGGTTAGACTGGAAGCCGACCCCAACATAGTAGGGAAAAGGGTAGGCAGGTGATGCAGATGATATTGTTTGATCAAACACAGATAATCTATTATTAATTGCCTGTTGATTAAACCCAAAACAGGCGAGTACTCCCGTATTTACAGCTGCTAATTTTCATTTTGCCTAAGGAAAAATATTTTTAATTTGGCAAGTTTTCATTTCTTGTACACATTAATACAATGTTTGGCTATTCAAACAATGCAACACTCGTAACACGAACAATATAGTTATTCAATACTACAAGGTTGGACACACAATAGTTGCTCGCCCCGGGACATTTTGTATAACATTTGTAACTGGGGCGTTGTAGCCACAAGTTTCTTTGAAACTAGTTTGTCTGTTTGATTTTGAAATTTTATATTTCGTTTTGATAAGAGCGTGGTTTTTGAAGTGAAACTTCTTTAAGCACGCTTGACTTGGGGAGTAAGCTGGCGAACGCGTGACGTAAGCGTTACGAAAAGTGTGATCAGGCGAGGCAAACGGGAGTTGAGTGGGGGATATACCTATGCAAGAGAAAGCAGTGCGCGCACATTTTCTTTCTCTCTTCCTCTCATAGCCAAATACGTTTGAAGTTTCACTTCAGTCGTGTGGTCATAAGCACACTCGGTTTTTTTAATAGAAGTTTGGAATTGAAAGCGTTAAAAATTCATATATTAAATCCGCATCCTGTGGACAGAAGAGAGCAGTAGTGGTCCCAGGTCCAGTGGTAACTGCTGCGACTTACGAGGTTTTACTCGGGACCCAGACAGGCGCTTTACTTTGTGTAAATAACTTCATCACCACTGTCCTCATAACGGTGAAGGGTAACATCGTGAGGAAACCGCCAGATGTCCTAGAACCAATAATTCGAAATCTGTTGCCAACCCGCACTGGGCCCAGGTGGTGGATTACGGCCCACTCCCTCTCACTGAGAGGAGGCCTGTGTCCCAGCAGTGGGAACGTTAAAGGCTAATTATGCTGAGAACAGTTAGTCTCGTTAACAACTTTTTAACACGGCATGAGATATCTTCATGCTCATGCAGACACGATTACCTAAAGAATAAGTACGTAAAGGCGGCTTTTAAGCGGGCAACACTTGCACTGCAATATGTAACTTAATAAAAGACAATAAAAAAACTTTTTAAGAAAAAAAAAACCGACTTCCAAAAAAACACTACAAAGTGAAAAATAACTTTATTTCGGAAGTCGGTGTCTTTGGATCTGTATTTTAGTTTTTTGCCATCGACTTCCGAAATAAAGTTATTTTTCACTTTGTAGTGTTTTTTTGGAAGTCGGTTTTTTTTTTCTTAAAAAGTTTTTATTTCACGCTTTTTAGTGGGTCTGCTTATAATTTATCTAAGTTACAATAGCCTAGTGATTATCGCCTTTTACAAACAAAATATTGCTTTTCCCGATGCAGGGAAGTTAATTGTTGAGGAGTTCTCCAGGTCCACCATCAGCTCCATATCACCATTCACATTGTGACGAGCATAAATTGCTTAGCAACCATATTAAAGTAATCGAATCGCAACCCGTGCAATACTTAGATATTATTGAGTACTTCCGATGGCCATCTGTGGTCTTCATCATCAGTTCCACTTCACCAAATAGTGCTTTCCGAGAGCAAATACACGAGTTACTATAAAAAATACCCAAATCGCTATAGGTGTGCCTATAATATTTGAAGAGTTCCTTCGATTTCTCCAGGATCCCATCATCAAATCTTGACCTGATGCTTTTAGACTAGATGCTGATAATCCTGGCTGCAGCATCAGGCCAGACTTATGTCAACATTACATTGAACTTAAAATTTAGTCCTGTTTAAAATGAGCCCAAACACGACTACGGTGCTGTAATTTCAAGGTTGGTACTTTTTCTGATGCTCCTGGCTTCAGCATCAGGTCTTTATGTACTTCGGTGTTCCTCATTAACAGTACGTTTATCCACACATCGAGCCCTTTTCAATGAGCCTAAACACGATATATCTGCTGTTAGTTGTCGAGGAGTTAGGTACTCTGCAGACTATCCTGACTGCAGCATCAGATCATGACTTGATGATCATGAGACCAAATGTGGCAAATGCCCTATCAAACATCAAAACAATTTACTAAAACAGTCCTTTCCTGTTCGAGTAACTTCTTACTGTTAAGGAGTTGTACCTTCCATCATCAGCCCAGCTACCTGAGATGGTGACAACCAGACGCAAATACATAAAATACTTCATAAAAATAGCAAAACAATAAGTGAGCCTATAAAATTTGAGGGTTGCCCTCGATTTCTCTAAGATCCCATCATCAGATATTGAAATGGTGATAATGGGACCACACGGGAAGCACCAGCTTTCAAATAAAAAAAGAATCATGAAAATCGGTTCACCCAGTCGCAAGTTATGAGGTAACAAACATAAAAAAAAAAAAAAAAAAAAAAAAAATACAATCGAATTGATAACCTCCTCCTTTTTTTGAAGTCGGTTAAAAATAAGAGACTAGGCTAGTACATACGCTAATTATAATTTAGAATGATCTTTATTGATCAAGTTCCAATTTTCTATCACGTATTGTGCGATGAATAGTTAATTCTAAAAGAACCGAATTACAAAAATGTTCTTCACTTTCAACTCTTACATCAGGGGTCCGCTTCCAGTCTAACCAGATGCAGTTGAATACCAGTATTACACATGAAGGGATTGCCTATCTGACCTCCACAACCCTGTTACTGGGTAATACGATACCCCTTGGTAAGACTGGTTGTCAGACTTTCGGGCGTCTGACGACCGTTAACGACTGTTAAAGATCTACGAATGACAGCCGGGACCAACGACGTGATTTCCGTGGCACTTTCAACTTTTATATAAAACAAACAATTGCCCATCCCCAAAGCACTAACTCAAATCGTTAATTTCCTAAACAACTCACAGCCACACACTATTAATACCTGCATACACGAGACATGCATCTCATATCCCACAGAACACACACACAACAAAACACAGCTCATCTCAAGGATGGTACGGGTACAAACAAGCTATTACCCATCACTTACGGGACATAATTCAACGGATCGCCCCGTCGCGACCGTCAGCACCACCCATTAGTTTTTTCATCTATTTTAAAACGCTCTTCACTGTTGATACTTTTTCTTTTTTGTTACCATAATTGGGTACATGGATAGCGTTTATGAGCTTTTTAGTTTCTATCTACGTGTAAATTATTTTAGGCTGTCGTTGGTGCAGCATCCTGTATAGTTTCATTGATAAAATCTTTAGTCATGTGTTCCAAGATTATCACTGATAGTAAAATAGAATAGAATAAACGTTTATTGTCTTCAGTATTACAGCTAGTAGTAGTAGGGACATACAATGGCCTCCAAAAGTGAGTTGAATTTTTTCCACTTCAGCTGTTCATCACTTTATGATTTTAAATTCTTTTTTTTTTTTTTTATTGCTAAATGGGCGCACTCTTGACCCCGATCACGCCTGATGGAAAGCGATAGATGAGGTCTATGATTCTAGTTATAAATGTTTGAACTGTACACGGTAACGTTTTTATTGACTGACTCAACCTATGACTTTTCAAAAAAATTATCAAGTAAACCCTCAGGATAACTTGATTATTTTTAGGGTTCCGTACCTCAAAAGGAAAAATGGAACCCTTATAAGGTCACTTCGTTGTCCGTCTGTCTGTCCGTCTGTGAAGACTTTTTTTCTTAGGAACACGTGAAGTTATCAAGCTGAAATTAATATCAAATAAATACTTAAGGCTGCAAACCCTTGAAGCATTAAAAAAATCAAACTTCTAAGTCAACGCAATCAAAAGATACTGGCGTTTATGTTCCGTTTATTATTCTGACACTCGCAAGGGAATTCAAACCTATAGGGTACTTCCCATTGACCTAGAATCATAAAATTTGGCAAGAAGCAATGTCATGTAGCACAAGTAAAGGAAAAAAATCCGAATAAAATAAATTTGTAGTTGCATACCTACAAATTTGTACGGAACACTCGGTGCGCGAGTCCGACTCCCACTTGACCGGTTTTTTTTAATTTAAAATCATAATGTGGGATCACTGCTGAAGTGGAAAAATGTCAACTAACTTTTGGAGGCCACTGTACCTACATTAAACTATAATACCGAAAGCCAGAGGATATAACAACCTGTTTCCGATAGAAAATAGTGCCTCGTTTGATGACAGCATCCTTTGGTTTCGTAATTTTATTCTCCCGAAAATGAGTTTCAGGCCTAATATTATTCCTTCTAGATTTATTTTTCTGTTTAATAAGATTTTCAACCAAATTTCCTCATTGCCAAGCTGAGATGTATGACAAAGTTTTTGACTGTGGCAATTTGTGACTAAGAGAATGCCTTTAAAGAATCGTGAAATGCTCTCATTTCATATCTTTCCCCGAAGTTATTATAAACTGTCACACATTTATAATGAGGCGGTCATAACAAATCACGTTATTTCCGTGTTGATTATTTTCGAAATTTAAATTTACTATCAACGCAGTCGGATGTCTATAGAGTTGAAATTAATGCTCCTGCGCCGCGTTAAAAAAGATTAAATTATTAGTTTCGGATGACAGCTATGATGTTTTATGTCAGTTCAGTGAAGCTTGAAGTTTTTGTTTGTAAATCAAAATTAGATGCGATAATTATTGTTATAAATCAGGTGTGATGTTTATGTAATAAGAAATTGACTGCTATGATAGGATTTTATTTTCATGGAGGAAATAGTGTTAGGTACTTATTTGTTTTTTTATTTTTTTTTATTTGTTTAACTATTCGTATAGATACTTAAAAATAATAATTTATTAAACTCAGGTAAAAAGAAAACGAATTAGATCATTTGTTTAATAGATTTCTGTTCAAAGATTAACCGCAATCATAATCATGCGGTTATGTTTGAAACAATACAAAATGTACGATGCCGATAAATGCATAAAAAATGTGCGATTTAAAAATTTAATCGCGATCCGAATAAAAATCAAAGAGAATGGGTAAAAAAGCCGTATAAAAAATAGGTAGGCTTAACCCTTCAACTGGCGGGGCGGGTCGAAACGACACAGGTAATTAGTGAACTGGTTGCGACAATTTGTCACGACCATATACGTACATGTGGGTTGCTTTTTTGTTGTTTTTTTTTCTCCTGTTGTTATTTTGGTAGGTCTATTATTTGCGTTTATATTGAGAGTTACGTGTTATGTGGATATTAGTTGAGTGTTTTTTTGATTTACAAAATGACGACTTTCAGGGTAGTCCATCTTTAAATGCACACTTGGATTTATTACTATTATTTTAAGTCCCACTTATGTTCTAGAAATACTACCTAAATTATAGGAAAAATTAAATTTGTATAGCCAATTTATCGTGTCGTACTTTATTGTACACATATTTGCTTTTAGATGATAATTCCCTAAGTGAAAATACATTAATTTCGCAGGTACTCCGCAGGTTTCGTAGGCCTTTGTATTTTTCTGTTCCTTTCTTCTTGTCTGTTTGTATATGTGTATCTAAATGGCTAAATAAATAAATTTCTGAACTACTTAACAGCAAGTATTGTAACACAGCGCAGCGTAAACGCGGTATTGTGCTCATTCCGTTTTAAAAATAACTAGTGCAGTTTCCATTTCAAAATAGCAATATATCCAGCATCAAATAAAAACGCTTTTAAAGCTAAAAAAGCGCTTTACACACCTAAGAAGAAATATTAAAGCAAAACTGCTATTGCACGGTTTTATTCCGTTCTTAGCCGAGAAGAGAAAACTCCAATTTTGTCTCTCATTTTGTATTCGCTTTGGACTCAAATCATATTTTAGTTGTCGCCACCGGGGAGCGGGGACGCGGAGATTAATATTTTTATTCCAAATATAGCCGTTCTGTGAGGTCAAGTTGTAATAAATATTCTGTATTGTGCTTACAATTGGAAAATATACGGGCTAATGTAGGCCTAAAATGGAAAATCTGAGAGGTGGTATTGGTTAAAAAAAAAAACCGAAGTTTTATTGGAAACGAAATCACAGCAAGCGCCATTAGTATACTGAAACCATTATCAAGAAACAAGAAATTATTGTAAAAATTAAACCGAGTCACCACATCACACCACTCTTGATCTTTTTTTTCTGAAATATTATTACAAGATTTAGGAAAAAATAACACACATATAATCGTCCCTATAACAAGATTGCAAACGCCCCAGCAGTGACAGGTTAGTTCAGACCCCGATAAACATATAGCAACACTTCCTTCACCTGACATTTGCACCTTGCGTCGATAAAGGCAACACATTCGACTTTATTTTTCATTTCCGCGTCTATGTTGTTAAAAGATGTTAAATATATTGTAGTCAGGCTATACTTCACGTCTAAGTGTAACTTAGTTACTTTTGCTGTAAAAGAATAATAATATTTTCCAACTGGATTATTTGCCTTGATATTTATATAGGAAGATTTTTTTATCAAAATCCAAATTTTTACAGGGTGTTCTACCCATGAATATAAACAACATTCACTATGGGAACAACTCTGAAATCACGAAAAAAAATCAGCTGTTTCATGTTAACCAAAATGTATTAAACAGCTGACTTTTTTTCGTGATTTCAGAGTTGGTCCCATAGTGAAAGTTGTTCATATTCATGGGTAGAACACCCTGTAAAAATTTGGATGGTGATAAAAAACATCTTCCTGTATAGTGTTAAAAGTCGAAGGCATTTAGGAGGAACCGCTGCTCTCAAGCGGTGAAGGAAAACAGCGTAAGGAAACCGGCTGTCCTAGAATCAAAAATTCGAAGACACGTGACGTCTACCAACTCGCACTGGGTGCGCGTTGTAGATTGCAGCCAATTCTCTCTAGAAGAGAGGAGGCCTGTGTCCCAGCAGTGGGAACATTATAGGCTGATTATACTATGCAAATAAAAGAGTAATGGCATTGCATGCCACACTAAGGATCTGCTGAAATGCATACAGTAAAAAAATTTAAATGTTCGTAAAAATAGTTACTATAATAATATGTCAATATTTGTTACATTAAACAGACAATGTAAGGCAACTTTCCGCTGTAAAGGAGCAAAAAATTCTACTTTGTACACAAGTCGCTAGCACTTCACGGCTTGCATTGTTGCTCAGTTGAAAAATATTAATATTTTGTACCGCCTTGCTCCTTTTTGTGGGTCGACTTGACCTGTGATGTCTTGAATAGATAATATGAATGTTGCATTGTTCTTCACAAGACGATGCGTCTCAGGACACGGGGTTTTGGGCATCTATTGTTTGCTTTTTTTTGTTAAGAGTATAAAGGTTGATTTTAATAACGATATGTTTGAGGGTTTAGTTAGGATGGGTCGTCCTTAACGAGGTCTATTTAGATAAACTCGTAAATATTTTCCATTACCTACAAAACACAGGCTTTAATGTTTGTTCAATGTTATTTATTAAATGTTTGTTCAATGTTATTTTGTAATGTATTGTGCTTGTGCCCCACTTGGTCCCAAGAGATATCGAGATACCGCTTAAACTTCGGTCCTCCCCACCAAAACAAATGTAACGATAATAAGTAAGTGTGACAAAATATCGAAACACTCAAAAAAGTATCTGAAGCCGCGGGCAGAACGTGCCATATCACTGAAACTGATAGCGAACTCCATATCAGCAAGGAAAGTTATTAAAGCGTCTACCAATATTTTATACGAGCGAAATCACCGTCTCTAAGGGTCGATGAAAAAGTTTCTAAGTAACGAAACTTACGGCCACAGAGTGGGTGCGGGAATGCAGCGTTATTGTAAAACGAAGCTTGTGTTACGAGAAAATTGTTAAAACAAATTAATCTGCATTCAAGAAACGGTAGATTCGCTGGTCATGGAATGTTTTAAAGCGCATTCTTTTTGTAAATGTCACCAGATATTTACGATTAATGGGCGATCCCTAAGTCTTCTTCTGTTCTTAAAACTGCAAACTCATTTAATTTTGGATTTCATGAATACTGTTAATATTACTTGTGCTAGGTACTCACTCTGGGCAGACAACATTGTTGTCATCGCGAGCAAAACCTGGATGAGGCTAGCACAGGAGCGTGGTGATTGGCACAAGAAAAGAGAGGCCTATGCCCGGTAGTGGGTGAAGTCGGCCTATGGATGGTGATGATGAGGTACTCTCCGTGTGATGGTCAGTAACACCAAGGCGTTGCTGGCCTTGATTAAGGAGTTGGGGTGGATCGAGTCGATGTTCTTACCCGTACGCAAAACACGCACTTGGAAGTGGAATTGCGGACACCAGCATGTATTACTACAACTTCTTGTAGTACTCGTAGTTAAATAGTCTACACTATTTGTGCTTTCATTAAAAGCATGAATTAGTTCTAATTAACAGCCAATAGGACCGAACCGCTAACAACTTCCCACCGTGTGTTTCCAATCTAAGGACGATTCGTCTCAAACTTTACGAGGGTAGAACAATAAATCAATATGTCGAATAATTGCTCCTCATCGCAGTTCCGGAAACTCGGAATCAAAAGTTACTAATCACCCGGTCTTTATTAATAAGGCGTGGAAGAAAATATATTCAGTGAGTCGAAAGTTTTCCACGGAGTTTTAAGAGTTCCGGTCTTTGGGACCGAACGCGAAATTTACGGGTTAGACGGTGCGGCGCGTTTTCGATTTGTTAGTTAGAATTTGAAGTTTAATAAATATTTTGTTCCGTTTCGCGTGATTGAATGGAATCATTCTTTGAGGGGTTCGTAACGATGCAATGTTTGGTTCAATTTGGGGAATTAATTAACGTTAGAAATGCTATTTTGATAGGTTTAGAATATGCGTATACTTTTTGGCTTAATATTAATTTAAGTTATAATTGATTATGATTTTCATAATACACAGACTTCAGTGTATCCAAAACACTTTTAATGAGTATGATTTCCGGGACCGGTCTTCTCATTTTCAGTTGTATGTCTAGCCAGGTGTTAACAACGACAACAAATACGGAAATTTAATTCACTCAAATGATTCAAGCGTTGCATTGAGAGATTTATTCATGCATTATTATTACAGTGCATTTATCAAGCGCTTGGTACGAAAACAACAACAAATCAAAGGGTTAAATAATAATAGTGCATGCGAAACAATACAACGTAGACTGTACTGTGAGTGTTTCATGTTTAATAACGTGGTTCCGTATATTATGAAAAGTACTAATATTGTAAGTTTTAAGTGCATATGACTCAGTACATCAGTGATGGCAAATCAACCGATGTTTTAAATCTATAGACACTATTGGGCCGCTTTACATCCCGCAACGGCCACGGCTTTACCACGGGGCAATCAAAATTAATTGAAGTGAAGTGGGGGTTGGTTGGCCACGTCGGCGTCGCAAGAATGCACCCGGAGACATGGCCAAAGATTGTCACTCACTAGACGCCTGAGGAACGACGTCGCCGTTGAGGTAGACCGCGGCGAAGGTGGACCATCTAATCATGTTTGCGGGGTCAACATCGCAAGAGATCGCACAGAATAGAGAGGTTTGGAAGGAAAACCCAGCAGTGGGACACAAAGGGTAAAAAGAGAAACTCTTGTGTTGATGCTTATTGATGTTAATGAAAGAAAATTGAAATGTAGCGAAAATTAGTCAGACACATTGGCGCCGATTGCCTTGTTCACAAACTAAACTAAATTTAAGTTCAGTGCATCTTTTTCTTTCTATTTCATTAAGAAAAGGACAGAAGATAAATATTCAGGCATTAAGTCCGCCTTTGTACAGTATTTTTTTTTTACTTGTGCATAAAGTTTTAATAAATAAATAAATAAATTAGTTTAGTCCTGTCAAATTAGTCAACGCCTGACGTAAATTGACGTATTTTTAGTAGGCAAGTTTTTAATCGCGTCTAAACTTGTTTATGGAGTATCTTATTTTGACAGGACTAAACTAATATTTATCATCTGTCTTTTTCTTAATGAAATAGAAAGAAAAAGATGCACTGAACTTAAATTTAGTTTAGTTTGTGAACAAGAGAATCGGCGCCAATCTCTCATTAACTTTCACTTCATTTCAATTTGCTTTCTTTCTTTCTTTCATGGTTACAATAGAAGCTTTCGTCAAATGGATAATAAAATTCTTCTAATTAAAAAAACACGTATCTTACGGGATCACAAAAGCTTCATCACTTACTTAGTTTCAGAACCGCGTCAGACTAGACTAATAAAACAATCCTGCAAGCTTTTATAGTTTCTGTTTAAATCTTATAAAAGTCTAAGTTACGGGCTTCAGACTTCATCCCCTTTATCGAGAATTTATTTGATACGCTTTAGTTAATTTGAACTACTTAAACACGTTGAGAGGAACAGGTTCATAAGTTTAAGATGCAACTATGTGAGTACCTACAAACGGGGTGAATAGGGATGCAGGGGTGAATCGGGACGAAACCTTAAAATGGATTTTAACGTTGAAATAATAATAGTTTCTTGTCAATAAGGGCACGTAATCGTTAATTAAACTGCAGTAAACACATTTTAATGTTAAAATCCCTTTTAAAGTTTTGTCCCGATTCACCCCTGCATCCCTATTCAGCCCGTTTGACGGTAGTAGTTTTATGTTTTTAGGACACACGCCCGTATTAATTACAGCAATATCATAATCAGCCTATAATGACCCCACTGTTGTCATACTAGCTTCCTCTTTTTGTGAAAGAGAGTGGGCCATAATCCACAATTACTGGTTGGTGGATACATAAATATCGTTTAGTTAAAATACGCCATATTTATGTTATGATATTTTCTTAAATTTTCTATACGATCGACGTATTATTGCTTTAAACATGTTTATAATTCATTATTATCCTTAAAATCATGGGGATGAGGAACTTTTTTCTAGTTTGGGTAAGTATTATTTTCTTTTTTGGAATAGTTCGATGAAAAACTTTCAAAGAGGCTGATGTTAGGATAAAAATCCAGACGAAGTTTGCAAGCTTTAAAGTACTACAGAACCCTAAAAGCGACAATCACGAGCACGGTGGTCCATAAGTCCAACAGCAACAATTCATATCATTGGCTCATTTCGTATGTACTCGCAGACAATCGTGCGAGCAATTTGTTCGTCCATTCTTTCGACGTCGAATTACTATCTACGTGAGTGTATTGCTAAGCTGTGAACGGGTTATGAAGACATGTGCTGTTGACGGCTAGGTGTGAGGGGTCGAAAAGACCGAGCCGTTGCGGCTAGAGTGTTATCACTATTGGTAGGTTTTATTTTTGTTTGGAATTTCTAAGTTATTTGGCGTAAAACAAGCAGGCAGTTAATGGTAAGTGGTATCTGCAATATCTTCCAGAGCCATTGCAGATTCGATTCGTTCATCCCAGCGGCCATCGCAGATACAAAGCTGAAATATCTCATCCAAAAGACAAAATTTCAACGTTTTATATTTTTTTCTTTAAAATTATTACTAGTATCAAATTATATTTAGGATAGTAGATTCCTAAACAAATTGCATATCAGCAAAAATCTAGTATAGTCTAGTTGTCTAGACACATTGCTGGATAATGTTTATCTAATGGTGTTGACCAAACTTTGACGTCTGTTACTCCTTGTTTACGAAAATCTCATTTAAGGTGGTGCTAAAGGCCAAAAAAGATAACTTATTTTTCATAACTAAAAGATAAACATTGTTTTTTTTTTGTCGATGGTCTTTTAAAGATCGGTGAAATACTAACCTTCCCTGACTTTTATAGTAGCTATTCCTGTTTTTAGCATATCTCGTAACTGTAATCGTAACTAAACCAAACCTTTCCCATTTTCACGAATTCTAAACTATACAGACGGTTTAGAGTAAAAATATAAAAAGTCTAGTGTTCGTTACACGGTAGTCGAGCACAAAAAATGCAGCATTTTTTAATGCGTGCTCGGGTCTCAGGCCTTTCAGCCTAGCCTTTAGAGCCGTAAGCACACGAGTATCTATTCAGTGCTGCCAACGTTAGCGCTAGGCTGCAAGTTCGTTTTTTTAAATTTTTCGACTATTCAAATGCGGAATTCTGAAACGCGTTACTTTTTCGCGCGAAACATGTTGTCATGATTTACTTTTGTTTTTTAACGAAGTCGGCAGTTGAAGGTGTGCAAGAAGGCAGTGTGTAATTTTCCTTTTTATTTCACAAAAAAATACGGAAAGTCTGCGTAAGTTTTAACGCAAACTTTTAAGAGAGGAGTTGGACAGGGTTTGTTGCTACGTATTTATTTTTAAGCTTAGTGCAATTTTTCACACTGTAAGAACGTTTACGATGTGGAAAATAGTGGGTACTAAAATGAAACTAGAACTTATTACTCTGCACTTAAGTATTTTGTCTTTTATACTTTCTTTCAACCCGGGATCTAACAAATCCGCTCAGAGGAAGCTTATTAGAACATCATCGGGCACAAAGATGAATGGATGCGTTTTTCCTTTTCAAATGAATCGACTGTGCAACTCTTGAGGCGTCTTCGTGGCGATGACGACTTCAAACGTGCCTCAGCGTCGTACTCAAACACGACAGACATGCACCTCATACTTTGTGCTATAACTCATAGTGATAAATCATGGTGCTTTCTTGAGTAACAATACCTACGGATGAAGCATTTTTGTCTCCGTTTGTTAGGAAATCGCATGATCCTAAGATCACGCGATTTCGTTATATTAAAAATCATGGTAACGACATTCATGTAGAGCCAGGAATTGGTAGGTATCATTGATAGCCTATCACAATATCACCGAATGATGATTCTGCTGATTTATGAAATTGTTGCTGCAACACTATCTCCGTCACTTACGCAATAATACATTTGTATTAATAACATTATAATTACGTGTAACCATTAGTTAGATTATAGTATGATGAGGCTGGCATACTTTTGTAAGGTAAAAGCCTCTAAATAAATAAAGATTTAAAAAAAATCCATTACCAAACAGGTAGCTTAACAATTTTGGAAAATAACGAAGTAATTTCAACTGTGCTTTACTTTTATTCTGGGATGTCCCTAATCATTTTTCATGTTTCTTTTAAGAGTCTTTTTATGTACCTAACATACCCCTTCCTGAGATAAAAAAAGTCTTGCAAACTGTTGAAAGTTCCAGCAAAATGCATACTTTGTCTGGATAACGGATACATTTGTTTGAGTCCTTACTCAGCACTCAGACGCGTCGCGGATGTTCTCAGCGGTGGAGACATTGCAAACCCGTGACGTCATCTGAAACAATCAGGATTTGAATGAACTAACCATACGTTTACTACATAGTATAGTGACAGTAGCAAGTAGAAGTTGTATTACCTATTATTATTATAGCTTTCGTAAAGGTGTCACCATAAAAAATGGAATTGTTATAGCAATTGGACCTAAATATGTATGGATATCAAAATGTTGCTGGCTTGTTGTATAATATTGACAGCACGTCCTTTATTTACGTCATAGCATCGAGTTTTACCGTCGTCTAGCAAGAAACACTTTTCGGTAGCGTTACGTTGGCAGTTACGTCCTTCGTTACCGTGTTAGGGGTACACCGAATTGTCGTGCTGATTTAAGTTGACACAGAAAATAATTAATTAATCAAAATAGAACCTAAATAAATTAAAAAAAGAACTAACAAAACCCGTGTACCCACTCGCGACAATCCTTTCGCCAACGTGAAGGTTCGAAAATTTAAAATTTAATTAAGGCGCGGCTCCTACAGTCGGTTGCGCGCGTTAATCTCGTAAAGGCGGGGACACACGCGCACACCGCTTACAAAGCAATTTTTAATTGCGCCCCAGGCCGGAAAGCGCCGTGTCTTTGACATTTACGATTGATTAAAAAGAAAATGCCGGGACGTAGACTTTGCATTCTGTCTTCGGGTTTAAAATGTCCTTGTGGATGGTTTTACTTTTTTCGGCTGTAGCCGTGCCAGTATTCATACTCAGTGAATTTCTCTTTCAAAGTCGCACATGTGGGCTAATATCCTACAAATTATTTGTTGCATTGATCCACAAATGATTTGTAGGATACTAGCCTTTAATAATGATGAAGTTTTGTTTTTTTTTTTACAAAGACCTTTCCCGAAAGCTAACAATTTCAAATTTATAAGTAATGCCTACTTCTTTAAGTCGATTTTTCCATATAAATCAAATTAAATAGGCATTTTCAGAATTTTTAATGATACCTAGTAATTTAATTGGACGTAATCACGAAACCCTTTTAGCGCATGTTAGCAAATAAACACCACATTAATTACTGCCTCTAAAAAAATGTAATTGGACTAGCGTACTGCGTACCTAGTTAACATTTTATTAGAGCGGTGATTGCCATACAGAAACTGCCATTTAGGGATAGGCTGATATATTATGACCAGCCTAATTGCGTAATACATTTTCAATCACAATCTGAATAATTTTGAAGGATTTTGCTAAGCCATTGCTTCATATGTTCGAAAAAAAATTCTGCTCAGCAACGTAAATAACGCAATGAATGTTGTTGAACTGTCAAAATGACAGGTATTGCTACTGTTAGTGTGTTACGCAATTACCCCGCAGTAGCCAGTAGTGGTAGTATTCGGGAGCCTCCGCGGGTAACAATTCTTACAACCCGGAAATTCAACCCGCTAACACCTTTCAGAACGGCAAATTTTTAATTATGACATCACACTAATATTATAAATGCGAAAGCTTGTGAGTGTGTGTGTGTTTATTGTTACTTCTTCACGCTCAAACGGCTAGACAAATTTTGATAAAAACAATTATGGAGGTAGCTGACACCCTGGATTAACATATAGGTTACTTTTTATCCCGATATTCCTACGGGATAGACATTTACGCGGGTGAAACCGCGGGGCGTAGCTATTGAGGGAATAAATGACAGATGCGTAGTACTCGCAACTGGCGAGCGTTTATGACCAGATGTACAGACGCCAGCACATCAAGCTACTACAATCTGTCAAATTTCTTTAATAGATTTTCAACTTTATCGCTAAAGTATAAGGTTCAAAGTTGATTGGGAAAATTTTACAGTTTCGGGTAGCTTGATGTGCTGCCGTCTGTATGAACGTAAACGAGGCAAAAGGAGTATGTAAGGATCGTCGCAGGTGACGCTCTGTAGTTTCTGCCTACCCACATGGGAAGAAGTGAGTTTATGTCTATGTATGACATGAGCGAGAAAAAATCTAATCTGCATTCGTGATCCATTTGCCAAAAATGTAAACATATATGAGTTTATGGAAAAATAACAATAAATCCTACAAAATAAAGTTTAGTTTACGCTACAACTTCAAACATTTTTATAACTGTTTCAGTAGTACAAGTCACTCTGAAATCAACTTAACTACAATAAAAATAAAGTTGATATTTGTTTAACTTGAAATAATATTAATTTGAATCATAAATTTGAATAGACTATAAGTACAATACATCTTGCCTGTTTGCAAGGAAATAACCAAAAGTAAATTCTCTAACGAAATTATTCCAATCGAATATATTCAGACGAATAAAGACCGAGTCACAATAAAATTACGACCAGTTAGTTAAACAAAATAAAAAAACAAACCTAATTAGGCAACGGAACTACACGGGATGGCTAGAATGTGGGTCAAGAACCACCACAAGTCTGCTTTCACAACTAAAAGTGTTGTTTTTTTTACGTAATTAGTGTTGCTACCCGAACTATAACCAACCCCGTGTTCTCTCAAAACGCAATACATAGCCAATGTAACCTGATCCTCCAAACAACCACCGTTGCTGCTTCAAAAAGTTCGAAATACACTGGTAGATAGTTCTTTAACTTTACAATTCCTCTTTGAAGTTAATAAGTAAGTATGGGTTTATTGCTAGTTTATTGAGTGAAAACCTCAGATTGTTCTACTTGGATACATATTTCAGCTGGTAAACACGTTATCGATTTATTATCCGTTACGGAGGATTTACTGGTAGATGGACCGTGCTATCTATAGGATCAAAGTTTTAAGTAGATAACCTTTTATAAATCTTTCAATGTTATAACATATAGCAGTGTTAAATGTTGTCAAAATCACAGGTCAGGTCGTTCGCGGTCGCTCCGTCGTTGAAGGTTTAGGTGCCTTCAACGACAGAGGACGAAAGAACCCTGTGTGAAATAGGTACCTAACATTGTGATGATAAAGATATAAAAAAAGTTTGTAATCTGAGAACAACTGAAATTATGTAGCAAGGACTCAAGGCTCCCGCAGACAGGCGCGACCTGACAGTGCGACTCGACTCTAGTAGAATTTTTTTTATAAAAACTTCATGGTAATTGTTCTACCAGAATCGCGTCACGCCTTTTGTGGGAACCTTCATAGAAGGGTTCATTTAGAAGCTCGTATTCTTCGTAGCCGACTCTTAAGTGAAGTAAGTATATGGGTATATACTTACTTCACTTACTTTTGGAGTTCTGGCTGGCAACAAGCGGGTGGGTACCCGCTTGTTGCCAGCCAGAACTCCAAAACGGCACCAGACAATCTAAAACTCCTACCAAAGACTAAACAATGTAAATTCAAATAGGTCCAGGACCCGAAAAACGAAACAGCTTCTATCGTGGCGTGTAAAATTATAAAGTCGGCAGGTCTAAGTTAGGGAGTGCAGTGCGACAGATGGTCCGGGTGGCGAATTAAACGGGCCCCAAGGGAACGGCGCGAAGAAAGACAAACACGTAAAGTTGGCTTCAGTGTTGTTGAGATTATTAAATTTCCCCCGCTATAAACTTTGAATAAACTGAATGTGAAATTTTTGGACCGTAGAACTTATCTGGATGTTCGGAATAGCTAATGTCCAGAACTCCAGATATTTCTGAAACTGTATAACGGATGAGAAGATAAATATTGGCTGAGATTGACAATTGTACTTTCGGAGGAGGTCGAATAGAAGTGGTTCTCGAAACTGTGGAAAAATTAGACGCACGAACAATTTATGAAGGACCAAGTAACAGATTGATAAATGTTTTATCTTATCTAGACAATTATTTTGTAGTTTCTACACAGTTTCTTTTCTCAATACTTACGGACTCAAGCACGAATACGCGCGACGACAGCGGATACTAATAATAATCGTACCCATAAGCGCTTCGGTTGTCACAGGCATAGATAACTGGTTATAATTTCCTGTTCGCCTAGTATCTACATTAGCACAGCACTACGGTCACTTCATACAGTGGTATCGTTTAACTTTAAAAGAACCACCGTACCACCAGGGGTACGGCCAGGGTTACGGTGGGTCTGCAGTGGTCAGTTTCGTTGAGTTGAAGCTGGGCCCCTTAATGATTCCTTACTTTGAAACCGCTTTAATTCCTTAGTTAATCACGACACCTGCTACTAACGTTATTCTCTATGACACAATGAATGAAACCGCGCGAATTGAACGTGAAGTTGGCGTGGTTTGAACTGTCAAAATACGCGTTGTCCGTACGGTTGCCATTTTGATTCCTTGTACAGTTCGCGTCAAATAACTTTGCCGCTCTGAAGCTAGGCTTTCCGAACGCCGGGCATGCGCGCTGCTGTTTTATTCCTACGATTAAACTACTTCGCAGTGATTTGTTGCCTACTTCAGAGCGGCAAAGTCATTTGACGCGAACTATACACAGCGACGCTTTACACGGGTTTCTACTAGACACGATATTGACGTGGTTCGCACGTGATAAGTTTACGCGGGTAATAATACCTTATTACTATACAGAATTGGGGCCCTGACGTCCACTGACACGTTTGGTTTGTACTGAAGTATTGATAATACCATCTCCAACGGCTGCTGAGGTGTGAATGAATGAATGAATGATTTATTCACTTAAAGTTTCTTAACGCTAGGTGCACATTGCCCCATAAAATTGCTTACGCAAATTAACTGTGAGTTCGATGAGTCTCTCTTACAGTAAACTTAATATCAGGTACATCTATAACCTATATATACTTAATACCTGCACTTACATAGAATCTAATAAATACTTTTAAGTTTACGTGCGAATTTTACTTTATTATCTTGTCCGTGCTCTGTGCCCGTCTACATTTATTTACACATACTTTATTGTAAACCAGAAAATACCTACATAACAAAAAATACTTTTAACACCACATATACATACAGTGGGCGGCCTTATCGCTTTCTACGATTTCTTCCAGGCAACCTTGGAATAGAAAGTGATTGCGGGACATAAAAATGGGTCTACATTATTATCTTTCAAAGTTTTTCTCAGTGAAGGTTGTGAGAGCGCTTAGTTTCTAATTGTATTATTTTTCTTCTTTTTATTATTTTACTAGCAGTGTCCCGCGGTTTCATCCGCATACGTGTCGCCCTCGAGGGAATATTGGGATAAAAACTATCCTATGTCTTTTTCCGGGACTTATACTATCTCTATACCAAATTTCATCTAAATCGGTTCAGCGGTTTAAGCGTGAAGAGGTAACAGACACACAGACACACTTTCTCATTTATAATATTATAAGTATGGATTAAGTTTCTAGTGGTATAAATTTTCTGTACGTTCTATCAACAGTATTCGACTGGAATTTCATTTTGAAGCACATTGATGGTTTCCAAAGCTTAAAAGCGTCAAACCATCGCATTGCGACAGTGAATGACATCCGAGTCTCAATAATAAGGCTGCATTGAAATATCTCGGCCATTATACTGTCAAAATTAGTCCCGTATGCCTTGTGATATGAACGTCAAACTGATACTGCAATCTAAATATTTATCAAGAGAATTCGACTGATGTTTAATGTTGTAACTCATCGATGGATTCCAAAGCTCGTTGGACTAAGAGAAGAAAGGGAATACATTTCTATTTAATGTTGAAATGGAGTACTCGAACAGTTTCATGTTATGCCAAACTAATACTAAAATCAACTCATAATTTACAAGTAATCACTATTTTTTTCCAAAAATGTAGGGAATTAATTTATAAACGTCTTCAGAGCACAATTCTAAAGCATTTGTAATTCGGAACGTCAGTTTAATTCCTGCATCTGACAATTAATGTTATCTTTCATAATAAAATCCGACTTCTCTGTAAAAAGATGTTATATATCCATTGATACTTATTTACTTATATACTTATTTACTTATAATATTATAAATTCGAATGTAACTCTGTCTGTCTGTCTATATGTTACCTTTTCACGCCTAAACCGCCGAACCGATTTAGATGAAATTGGGTATAGAGATAGCTTGAGTCCCAGGAAAGGACATAGGATACTTTTTATCCCGATATTCCTACGGGATCGAGACTTATGCGGGTGAAACCGCGGGGCGCAGCTAGTATAATATGTATACGCGCCGACTTCATAACCTCCTTCTTTTTTTCGTCGGTAAAAATTTAATCAAATGAGTTCAAGCCTTCATTCCTAAAATACTCTAAGGTGAATGAACCCTAACATTCTCCACACACTAAAAATAGCATAATCTCCCATGGAAAGTCGTTTCCCAAGGGCTGTGCAGGTCAGACGGTAGTAACTACATGTAGAACCTGAAACTACCCTCTTGCTAATGAACACACGGTGTCTGTGAGCAGAACTGATATCTACTGGGAAAGGAAAATAGTACCTATATATGTGATGATAAGGAAAAAGTTAGAACGTGTTAAAAAAAGTTTAATAAAACTACATAATACGTTGCGATTTTGTTAATACAATCGACTCATAATTTGGATACAAGTCTTTTTAGCAGTGAGCAATTGGTGAGTTACCCGTTTCAATCTGGACAGTGTTTTCCCCTAAGTTTGTTTCGCCATTTCTTCTCAGGGATAGTCGGATAGGAAATGTCGACTCCGTCTAGCTTATTTTTTTTTTAATAATATTACTTCTAAAAGTGATTCCTATATCCTATTTACAGAATAAGCAATTTCATTTCCAATGCTATTTAGCAAGAAAAGCATCGGAAGGGACTAATCTCTACAGCACGCGTAGCATGACGAGGTTTTGTCAACGGAAGAATAGACAAAATGACACATTTCCATGCTTAGGCCGCTATCCCACTGGCGTTTTACGAGCGTTGGCGCTTCTCCAACGTCTGCGCAGCGCCAACGTTGCGCAGACGCAACGTTTACGTCGCGAGTTTCTTGCGTTTTTTGGCAACAGGTACAATCACGCCGTCCCGCTCTGTCTGTGTGAGCGCGGGTGGAGTTTACCACTGAAACTCGCGACGTTAACGTCGCGTCGGCGCAACGTTGGCGCTGCGCAGACGTTAGAGAAGCGCCAACACTCGTAAAACGCCAGTGAGATAGCGGCCTTAGACGCGTAGAATGCGTACAAATATGTCTACAATCTGTCATTTTGTATATTCTACCGTCGACAAAACTCGTTTCTACGGCGGTCATGCTACGCGTGCTGGTGTAACTACGACATGAGAAATCCTCGCTTATGAAGACAAGAAAAACGCGCATAAAAAAAAAATATTGGTACATCCTTTTCAGATTTATTTCGGTCTGATCCCCTGAGCCCCCCTCCACCCTCCTTCCTCGATCCCCCGCTAGTTCTTCTTCTGCTTTAATCTCTGGCTTATCCACTTTATGCTAGGTTACTCTTTTTGACAGGTAAGTACAGTCAAGAGAAAATAAACAAATTAATCAAAATAAAGCAAAAGAGAACCATCTAAGTCGTAAAGAAGGAATACCTTAACAAACCTCCTTATTATCAAGTCCATCCGTATAAAAGAAGTCTTGTTTAAGTAAGTTACTTAAACTGTGGCGGCCGACTGGAGCAATTAAATTAGTAATACTATCCAGCGGTTGAGATAGTAAGATAATAATTAAATTACCGTTGATTTTACTGCGAAGGCGATTCTCCACTGAGGAAGTTTCGTTTTATTAATGCAATTACTTTCTGTGTCAGCTGATTTTCTGGCATAAGTACTGAGGAGTGAATTGTTGAGATCTGGAATCATAGAAATTGGGTCGGTTGTGGGTTCTGCTAAATAATTTTAAATTGGTGTTTTGTAGGGTTCACTACGAAGTGCCTTATCACACTAGCGGTTTGCGAGCGGCTGCGGGGCGGGGCGGGCGCGCAGCGAATGCGTCCCGAACACGCCGCGGTTGGACAGCGAAGACGTCGCGGACGCGTGGCAAATTCGCACCGTTTTCATAGCGTGTTTGTAGCAAGTTAATGACGTACAATACACTCAGTAACAATGGCGTCCACGCTGATATTCGCGGCGATCTCGCTGCGCATGCACCGCGTGTTCGTTGCGCGCCCGCTGCGCTTTGAGGACGCTCGCAATCCACTAGTTATGATAAAGCCCAAAATGTAGTTGTGATAGAATATTTTATATTACGTACATAAAATGTATCTACAGTTCAACACTAATTCATATTAGATTATTATTATTAGTACTTATTATAAAATCTTTGTACTCTAGTCGAGAAAATTTTATGAGGACAGATAGTGGTATACATTAACGGCCATGTTTGTAAACGTACTGTAGTCAGATTTGTAATCGTGTACTAATAGGTCAATCAGTGCCATGCTACGGTTCAGTCGATAATTGCGATTATTGGGCATGTGGTTAACTGTTTATCTTAATTAGCCTGTATCAAGTATACGCCACACTGCAATCGGAGCGGAAATGCCACCGCATCCCTGCAGGCTAGCGCGGTACCTACGGCGAATTTCCCCATTTCCCGAGTTACATTTTCTACTAGTCTCATCCTATTTTATTACGGGCATAAAAGCCTGCACAGTTAAAGCATTCCAGAACCAAAACTCTTGAAAATTTTATTAGTACCAATCGAAATTCAACTGCGGATCAATGTCGGAATTTAAGTGCACAACATTAACTGTTTGTTTATTTACTGCATTTCTTAAAAAGTCAAACTTAAAGCATTTATTTCAAACTAGCTTCTGCCCGCGACTTCGTCCGCGTGAAATTCGTACTTTCCTCTAAAAGTTTCGAAAATGTATGTTGGTATGATCTTTATAATTAATTTAGATAAATAAGTATTCGGGCCAATTTTTAAGTTTATAGAACAAAGGAATCAGATTTTTCAAATAAACTGTATCCCCGCTTTTCACCCCCACAGGGGTGGAATTTTATAACTTGACTCAGTTTATTTATACCAATTTTCGAGCTAATCAAGCCACGCGGTAAAATCCTCCCCTTTAAAATTAACTACCTCTTTTCACACAGTTAGGGGTAGATTTTCGAAAAACCCTGATACATGTTATTAATTATTTTTAGTCCTTAGTATAAATACTGAGTTTCAAGTTAATCGGACAGGGCGTTAAAATTCTTCGATACAAATTTTGACACCCCCAATACCTCTTTAGGGGCTATTTTAGAAAAACGAACAATTCCAAACTTCATAATTTACTTAGATAAGTATTCGTGCCAAGTTTCAAGGTTATTAACTCAAGAAATAAGATTTTTCATACCAACAAAATCCCCCCTTTTTACCCCCTTAAAGGTTTAATTTCCAAAAACCCCTTCTTATTCAACATTTACTCTTCACAAAGAACACACCCTCCAAAATTCATGTCCCTAGGAAGGACCAGCGATTTAGACTGTGCGTTGATATTTCAGTCAGGTCGTTCATCCCCCTTTTGGGGGAGAAATTATCAAAAACGCTGAGACACGTATAAATTAATTTTCAATCGTTAGCCTAAATACAAAATTTAAAGATCCTAACTATTAAACTGACGGACTTTCATACACAACTTCATCCCCCCTTTTAACCCTTTGGGGGTAGAATTATCAAAAACGCTGAGACACGTATAAATTAATTTTTAGTCGTCAGCCTAAACACAAAATTTGATGATCCTAACTTTAAAACTGACGGACTTTCATACAAACTTTCATCCCCTATTTAACTCCCTTAGGGGTCGAATTTCAAAAAATTCTTCCTTATTCCTTGTCTACACAACAAAAAATAAATGAAAATAAAGCTGAAACGCCTGTGCAATACTATCTACCTATACCTACTTCACTTAAAAATAAATACTTATAACTACTTTAATTAATAAAAGTACCTACGCTTAATAATTTTTAATTTGAACGAATATTTAAACACTACCAAAACAACTCATACAACCTATTTTACAAAATAACAACAAAAGAAATTCAAATAAACTATTTAAAGACTAAAAGTCGCGCTGATAAGCACGGTTTCTCAACATCAATTATTTTCTGTCAATAAGGTCGAACGCTCTGAACGCATCAACAGTCAAATATTGAATGAATGTCGCTCTTTTTTTTTTTTTTTTTAACAATGGCATCTCGCAGTTCAACCTATGAGGTTGTCGTCTGCTTAACCGGGCTTGCCTGTGGATGCCTCAAAATTAAGGCCTCCAGCCAGGGCTTGAAGCTCGCTCTCGGACCTCCCGCCTTTTTATACCCTACCGACCCGACCCGTGTCGAGCGCGGCAACCGTTACACAAAAATAATCCTTATAGCATGATTCAGACGTGCGACGGCGCGATGGCTTATTTCATGTATAAGTTTGGTGTTTCTATACCGATTTCTATGATTCTTTTTTTATTGAATAGGTAATAATGTTAACTTTTTCAAATTAGGGATGAGTGAGAGTATTATAAACGTAAGAGTAAACAAATATAATCAGAATGTTCCGAACTGCTAAGCTATCAGGAGTTACACGTGTTATTGTGAGTCAACCATAAAAGATAGACATATGCTGTTGCGGGATATTTTTTAGACAATTTTATGTAGAATATTTCCGTCATACATGATTTCTATGTAACTTTAACCATTAAGGCTGCACACGCGACGGAAGCTTAAAAAATGGAGTAACTTCTCCCGTTTTCCCAACATTTCCCTTCACTACTCTGCTCCTATTGATTGTAGCGTGATGAAAAGTATACTATAACCTGCCCAGGAGTATGAAGAATAATTGTACCAAGTTTCGTTAAAATCCGTCGAGTAGTTTTTGTTTCTATAAGGAACATACAGACAGACAGACAGACAGACAGACAGACAGACAAAAATTTTACTGATTGCATTTTTGGCATCAGTATCGATCACTAATCACCCCCTGATAGTTATTTTGAAAATATATTTCATGTACAGAATTGACCTCTCTACAGATTTATTATAAGTATATAGATAAGGCTGCACACGCGACGGAAGCTTAAAAAATGGAGTAACTTCTCCCGTTTTCCCAACATTTCCCTTCACTACTCTGCTCCTATTGATTGTAGCGTGATGAAAAGTATACTATAACCTGCCCAGGAGTATGAAGAATAATTGTACCAAGTTTCGTTAAAATCCGTCGAGTAGTTTTTGTTTCTATAAGGAACATACAGACAGACAGACAGACAGACAGACAGACAGACAAAAATTTTACTGATTGCATTTTTGGCATCAGTATCGATCACTAATCACCCCCTGATAGTTATTTTGAAAATATATTTCATGTACAGAATTGACCTCTCTACAGATTTATTATAAGTATATAGATGAACCAATTGCAGGCACTTTTAAATTGTCAAGGGGTTGGTCAGTCAGAAATATGAAACGTAGTCCAAAGCGTAGTAGCTACTACCTATGGAGAAGAACGGGCAAGAAACTCCACGGACATCGGACACTATTTTAAATTCAATTAGGATTAAATTCAATTAGGATTTCAAAATATTGTTTAAGTACAAGATTCATGCTGAAATTATGTAGGTATGTGAGAATGCAGAACTTTAAAAGCGTCCGTAATAAATATAAAAAAAAAACAATTCAAATATTAACTTCTTTTTCTTCAATCAAGTATGGTATGTCGAAATCACTGCCACATAACATATACTGTATAAAAATTGGTCAACTTGATATGGCAAAAGTACAAACTGCTAGTTTGGGTTAGCCCAGGTGGCACGGCCGCGTTTTTTCAGTGGCGTTTTTTTTCGTGCACTTGATTTTAAACGCACTGCTTAGCGGCTAGAGTTTAAAATCCAACAATCCATGTAATTTTTGTCTCTGTTGGAATCTCAATGCTCGGCTTAAAGCCGAGAGTTGAAAATCCAGTACGCGATAAAATCCCGCCGCGATATATTTACGTCCGTGCGAGCGTGGGCTTAGGCTGAACGTAAAACAATAACAAAATCTCACAAAGAAAATGTGTATACCTCCTTTTCCTTCTCATTCTATCTCAATACTTAAAAACTAACCCCGTTATTAATAAACGTTGGATAGCGTCTGTATACAGGTTAAAATTGAAAACATGCGACAAATCGAAATAGGAGATCGTACTCATTATTATGAACAACTTTTACTATGGAACAAAACCTGAAATCGCGAAAAAAAAATCAGCTGTTCCCTACATTTTGACGAGTTATACGAACATAAATGTAGGGAACAGCTGCTTTTTTTTTGCGATTTCAGGTTTGGTCCCATAGTAAAAGTTGTTCATAATGATGAGTACAATCTCCCATTTCGATTTGTCGCATGTTTTCAATTTCAGCCTGTAGTTACAAGTTACACAACGCTTTGCCTTCTTTCAAACGTCAAGTTACTGACGACTGAATGAGAGAAATCGGTGTGTAACTATTGATCTGACATAACACGTTTATTAGTAAGGGGGTATGTATAACTGAATCAAATCTTTAACAGCGCAACTATGATACAGCTAAAAACAAATTAACTCTACCGACTGAATCTAAGTTAATCTGAGTTTAAGCTCAGACCACTTCCTATATATCACTGTGTTTTAGACCTAACGTTTTAGTCGCTTCTAGGATTACCGCAGATAAGATGTTGCCTAAGTGGGGGTCTTAATAAGGATTCCACTGTTTTATTTCACCATTTATTTTAGTTTAATGTAATTGGACTGCGTATAATTTCTTAAAACGGGAAAGTTTGCGTTCCTCGTTGAGTTTTTTAAGTGTTTGAAAAGGAGAAAGGTTTGGAAGAGATGGATTTGTTTTGGCAGACAGGAAGTTTGCTAAGGTAACCGGGACTGGACTAAAAGGCTTCTAGTATAACGGGGCCACCTGTTTAATGGACATTTCACTAAATTAGTTGATAGTTTTACTTATAGACGCTTTTCTATTGTTTCTTTGCAATTTTATTGGGCTTTTGTTCATTAATATGCACCGCTTTACCGAGTACAAACGAAAAATCCATCTATGTCACCCTTACATTTGCTAGTAGGTACTGTAAGGCTGCGTTTCCACCAGAGATGTGCGAGGATGTGCAGCGAGGGATGTGTGTGAAACAAACCAATAACATCGCTTCGTTTTCATAGCTTGAACTAAGTTAGCGATGTTATTGGTTAGTTTTACACACATTCCTCGCTGCGCATCCTCGCTCAACTCTGGTGGAAACGCAGCCTAAAGGTTGTTAGCAAAAGGGACGTAAGGTTGGTTTTTGCAAACAATCATGCAGGCTGGTATAATTTAGAATTTGTTTCAAAATTGAATTTTTCTTATTATTATTATTAGCCTGTGACGTCCGACTGCAGGGCAAAGGCCTCCCTACTCTCTTTCCACCTCTCTCTGTTCAAAGCTGCTAAGGACTAGTTCTTGTTGAAGGAGTCCAGCTCATCCCGCCATCTCCGTCTGGGCCTGCCACGATGTCGTTTGCCATTAAGAGGGACCTATTGGGTTGTAACTTTGGCCCACTGTTCGTCTGACATGCGGCAGATGTGTCCAGCCCAGTTCCATTTTAGCGTTCTTCGTTCAAAATTGAGTTTGCTGCGATTATCTTCATAAAACAGCAGTTAAGTGATAGGAGTGTAAAAGTGAGCACGTCCTCTTAAAATAAATAGCAAAAGTGTAGTATAGCTTCTTATTTTGTTATGTACCACGTATAGATTCCGGCACTGTAAGCACGCCCAGCGCAATGAATACAAAAAAAAACATAACAAAGGAAAAACAAAAATACAACGGAAGAAGTCCGTAGTGGTTTTTTGTGACTAACCGTCACACTTTTTGCAACCACTGGTATTCATGTAAGCCTAAGGGGCCGTCTCCATGAGTGAGACAATCGCGGCGATATTATCATCGTACCACGTATTTCTACACTCTCTTACTCGTAGAACGTGTCTCCAGACGGCGACATCATCGCGGCGAAAATTTGATGGCACGGCTAAACTATCGCCGCGATTCTCTCGCTCGTGGAGACGGCCCCTAAATCTACAGTGACAACAAAGCAAAAAAACTCCAAGAAACTAAACTTTAATAAGTTCCACGAAATCAGAAACTATGATTATGAATATGCAGTGAAAATAGAGCCCTTTAAATACTAGAACACACGTACACATAAGCCCAGAAACACCGACCACCCAAAACAAAACGAACTAATCACGTATCTAATCCACAACACAGTACAGTTTAATATCTTAAACTACTAAGTATGAAAGTTCCATCCCCTTGGTCTCAGATTATCCAATGATAATGAGACGACCGGCCACTCTGTTTTCATTACTATAACGACTGGTTTTCCGACGTAATGGCCCATAAACATTGCCGCAAATAGAGTGGGAAGAAACCAAGTTCCGCAATAATCTTGCTTTACTTGTATGTATGGGATTATAATTGGATGTGACTAGATGGGGTTGTAGGCGCCGTCTGCTCTGGGTGCGACTTCTGTTTAAAAGATCAGTTTCATGTCAGAACAATAATTTCTTTGCAAAGAGCCGATTGTTGAAACCAAATCTGTAAGACTGCGGGCGCGAAACCAGTAGCGAGAAGCGGTGGCCGAGCGGGACGATTTTTATTTCACGTAAACCAACATAGACACTTATGAAACATTAGAAGCTAAGTGTACGGTCCTAGTTGATCACCTAGGACCGTGCGTGTGTAGCTTAGGAAACAATCGTTTCCCAAGGAGAAAACCTGCCAAGAAACTCCACGGTTTCCAAATTATTGGCTTATAGAATATTTCCAAATTACAGCGTTAATAGGTGTACAGTGTTGGCCTGTCAACAAGTACCAGACACTTAACAAAATAGAAAATGGTCAACAAATCGAATCATCCGCCTCGTTTCGTGCCCGCAAACTAAGTGCAACATACTTAAAGGTGAATTACTTTATAAGGTGACAAAATGGTCTTTTCAATGCATAACGGATCTACTTTGTATTTATTAGGAAAAATAAAAATAAAACACGATCGGATTAAATAAACCTATGGCTGGCTCGTATTTACCACTTATTACACGTGTACCCTAAATTGTGTAACACACTTTCAATGACAACCTTAATCATTTTGAGGATATTGCTAATCCATTGCTTCATATGTTCGAAAAATTTGTGCAATTGTCAAAATGAAAGCCACTGATAGTGTGTTCCGTAATTACCCCGCTAATCAATCATGAATTGCTTGTTTGTTCAAAATATTTCTCACAAATCACATCTAGTTCCTCTACATCATCGTCTAACCCCATATAGTTAGTTTTGGTCGGATATCTAACAAATTTTACGCCTGTTTGATTACTTGCTGGCTTCTGAGCGGAGCCTGGGTAGAAAACAGTGGGTTTATATCCATTTTAATAGTGCCCAACTATGAAACATAGTTCCTGAAGTTTCATAACTGCTATGAGAGCTTCCATTCGAGGTCTGATTAATGTAAAGTTATAATTCTAGACTGGTTTATTATTTCTTGTAATTGTCCGTAGCTGTTTGAATTATGAGTCATGATTAATTCGTTAAAGTTTTAGCATTATTTACTTTACTGGCGAAATTTAGGTGTAGGGAGTAATTTTAGAATAGAATAGAATACTCTTTATTATGTACACCAACCAATTTTATCTTATGTTTTGTTGTCTATCCATACTAATATTATAAATTCGAAAGTAACTCTGTCTGTTTGTATGTTACCTTTTCACGCCTAAACCGCTGAACCGATTTTGATGAAATTTGGTATAGAGATAGTTTGAGTCCCGGGAAAGGACATAGGATAGTTTTTATCCCGATATTTCCTCGGGATCGAAACTTATGCGGGTGAAAACATGTAAATGTGTACCTACCTAATTTTTGACCCAAAATGATAAATCAATTATAATTTTTTCACAAATCCAACTTGTCATTATAGGCATTAATTTCGTACATCAACAATACATATAGTGTCAGTTAGCATGGTGTCAAAACAACATCAATATCTATAGCCCGCCTTCCTCTCCTAATAACCGCTGAAGCTAATCCGCCTCCAGCGATTATCACTAAGTCACCATAATTTGAAAATAGTCCCATTATTATGTCACTACCATATAGCAAAGTGTAAGCAGAAAACACCATAGCGGACCTTACTAATGGTCAATAAACGGGATCCTATGGCTGGCGCGAGCGAGTCCCGGGAATTGCACTCGTTGATCCCAGCTCTAATCCCGGGACCGGCGGCGCGGCAGTTAAGATGGGTAATGTGTTCGGACGCCAAATTATGACTGTTTTGATGTAGGTATATTGGTATTGCAGTTTGATAGTGTTTGCCTATGTATTTTGTTTTTCAGGATATTGAAGGAAGGAAGGAATTTAATTTCTATGGCAATAGGGAGCATTGGTAGCCCGGCGATAATGGCTCCAACTTAAGTACACAACTGTCGATGGTTGTGGGCTCGAACACAGGCAGGAACTTTACTTTGTGTAATTTATTGTATCACCGCTGCCCTTTAAAACGGGTTGGGAAAATGTCGCAAGGAAACCGGAAAAATGTTCTAGAACCAAACATTCGAAGACAAGTGACGTCCACCAACTCGCACTGGGACCACTCCTCACAGAAAAGAGGTCGGTGTCCGAGCAGTGGGAACGTTAAATAGGCTGACTATGCTATGGGATTATGAAAAGCCTATAAAAGGATAAGCAGCAGCAATGTCTCCTCATTCTGCACAGGTATCCCAAGAAGTGCGCTTGCATAATTTGTTTATAACTCCTTTTGGACTATAAAACACAACAATCAGTTTTGGGCAAGCTGTGAAAAATATATAAAAATGTATTCATTTTAAGGCACGTGAGAAAAGAGTTAAACTGGCCTGTTTTCTCTGACCTGAAGTGCAATATCAATTTGAAATTCGAACGGCGCCGAAATATGACGCTTTCAAAATAGTGCATGCAGCAGAATGCTTCGAAGTGAACGTTACAGAATAGCACCAGTTTATGGTCGCATTTTATTTTGTACCAATCTTAGGTTTGCTTTTCCACTGTTTTTAATTAAAACCGACTCAAAATACCACAAAATAGTATCAAATTTTTCGTCCGACCGCCATCGCGGGTGCACAATATTAGTTGAAAATATGAGCGGTTCGTTCATAATGTCGGCTTCATTTGTCACCCGGCATGTGCCAAGTGTTCACGTAGTGTTAATAACCTGCCTTCGTGGCACACGGCCAGAATCAGGTTTTTGGGGCTCAGGATTAAGTTAGGAGCGACCAGCGGTGAAAGTGGGAGTGGCGATTTTGAAGGTCGTGAAGTCATATTGTATTATAACTCTCCGCTGTATTTAAGAGCAAAATCAAAATTTGTTAATTCAAATTGGGCTGAGAATCAGCTCTTTTTAAGCGTCTCAAATTATAAGACAGTCTCCCAAAATGCCCGCTCCTCACCACTTCCTAATGGAAAGAAGTGGCGCAACAAACTCCCCAGGAGCACGTCTATCTGTTAAGTTATATTAAATAAACGGGAATACTCCATTTTATTAGTCAAATAAGATACCTGAATTCGAAGTATAAAGTCTGTCCACCATTTTGGTTATCGTCACTTGTTTATCCGGTCTTTTTCCATAAACCGACCGAGTTTGAATGGCCATAAAAAGCGACCGCGCAGCATACGTATGTTGCTAACCTTCCAAAATTAAAGTGTAATGCGGTCTATACAATTACAATAAGGCGTATTCACGACTCTTCTCACAAGTAACCAGTTACAAACTCTGCTCCGCTTATGACTTGTGGCCAGCCTTAAGTGCAACGTAAGCGATGAGTGCCCTATTTCGCTACCCTAACAAATATTTCGACATTGAAATAACATCTAATTGCTATTTAAGATTTTGATTAATTGGGCCTGTAGTCTTTTCTGACCATCTTATTGACACGAACATAACACACAGTAAAAATCACAAAGTTAAAGAAGTAAAATCATAAGGAACTGCAACAGTAAATAAAACAATCATAATAATATTGCAACTAAAGCGTAGTAACTGAAACCTAAAAATTGTTAAAACGTTTCAGATAGGCAAAATTGTGTTGTAGCTCCTTTGACCGTGCGTCGAAACATATTGCTCCGTTTGACCGTGCGTCAAAACGTATTCCCACTCTTGAAGACCTCGTCATTATTTTTCATTAAAAGTCCGGTTAGAACCTACCGTTTTCAATATTTTCCCTAGATGAAGCTTTAAAAACCAATCTATCTTAACACCTATATGGAAAAATATTCATCATCCGCCTAGTCTTTTTCCAACTATTTAGTGGTCGGCTTCCAGTCTAACCTTATGGAGTTATTTTTTACATGGAGCGACTGCCTATCTGACCACAACCTACCAGTTAGGCAAGAACCAGTTACAGGGTAACGTACAGAGTCTTACCCCTTGGTAAGACTGGTTGTCAGCCTTTCGGGGTTCTGAGTACTCGTAACAACGGTCAAAGACCTATGAATGACACGGCTGTCGGGACTAACTTTACGTGCTTGCTGAGGCACGGAGCAGTCTTTGTACGTAATGGATGATCACCCATCCACGGACTGACCTGACAAGTGTAGATCCACCCGTTTTTTTATAGCTCCTCGAGCTTTTCTTTTTAAGGAAAAAGATTTATTCCTTTAATTTAGAAAAAGGCGTTTTACAAACGGAGCACATCAATTGACTGTGATCACAATTGAATAATTCATTAGTTCGCTTAAAATTCAGTTAAACTTGTAAAAAACCTTCCGACAACTCTGGAAAAACTTGAGGTTTTAAAAAGTTACCAAATCTTTAGTTCATTACTCTTATCTTAAACCCTTAAGCTGTTAAAGTGCAGTTAAAGTATCTACTAACGACTCCTTTTAACTTTAGTTTTGAGTGTCACCGTAACTACCAGTTTGAGTAGAATTTCTTGATAACACCTGCGTTTTAGGCTTTTTACGGTTGCAGCTCCTAATCTAAAAACTGATTAAAAGAAAATAAAAATTGGGAAATAATCTATTTACATTTTCCACCGAGCTTTTCATTCTTATTATCAATTATACTTATTAATTTGGAAGTTACCCGTGCGTGTTACGAATCAAATCAACAATGAGTAACCTTTCGAGATAAGGAAAACATTAAATAAAATCGTTTAAGAATGGATACAGTCCTGTAAACATAAACATTTTCATTCATCTATTTTCCCGTTCATAAGCTTTCGTAGCAACCGATACGTAGTGACATCTATTGGCGAGTGGCGTTAAACAAACTTTTGTTTCTACACTTCGCCGTTTTTACGTGGCGCTACTGCACTACGTTATAAAATATGACGTTACATACACTAATATTGTTCTTTAAACATTTTAAGAGCCCTTAATAGTCTGTTTCGTCATAGGTTTTTATTAACCAATAAAATCTGCTGCGTTAACTTTCACAAAAAAAACCTTACCCGCTTTTTGGGGAATCGGATTAAATAACATTTATTGATTGTTTCTATTGTACAAAATGTCAGTTAGAACTTTTATAAAACCCAAGTCATCAATTATTATTCATATTCCCACAAAAAAAAAAAAAACAATAAACCGAAAGCCCCAATTTAGCCCATAAATAGCCTACAAAAGTAGGTACACAATTTTTACGCAATACCGTAAATAAAACAAAAACAAGATAATTCGAAAGATTCCCGCGAACAGCGAAGATTTATGTAACGCACACATATCAGGGAATCTCAATTTGTTTCGTACTACCCACCGCGTGATAAAACGTTCCGCATTGAACTATCGCACTTGGGGCCGATTTGGTTATTTGTTTGGCTGACCGAGGATTTTGGAAGAAATAATGCTGCAGTCATGCGTTATTTGGGATGCTTGGAACTTCCTGAGTTGCCTTTTGAGGTGCTTTTTGGTGAAAAACATAACCCTATCTTTGCTGTCACACACTGAGCTGCGTAAAACACCCAGCCCCTAGTACCCGGCGGCTCGCCTACCCTTGGCTACGGAAGCATAGAACTGGTCGAAGTGGAGGTGCTTGGGGGAGGCCTATGTCCAGCAGTGGACGTCTTTCGGCTGAAATGATGATGATGATGAGTCGGCTGCGTGACAGCAAAGATAGGGTTATGGTTTTCAAGCGTATCTATGCATTCTTGTATGTTGGTCTCATTATATCCTCGAAGCAAGGTAACGGGTGGATGGATACATGAGATGTCCATCGACTTGTCTACACCATGTGATGGTTACGGGCGTATGTTTATAAGTACGTTTAGTTTTTATAAAAAAATAAAACGGCGGATTTCAGAAGATAAAAAGTAAGGTCTTGAAAAAAGAGTTTTTGTATGTTGACCATGTGTGTTTTTTTTTTGTTTGGTTTATCTTGATGTGTTCCCTTTGCTCTCAGTATGAAGCTGTACTTAAAAATATTTGGATAGTGTATAAATTGAAAAAAAAAGAAAATTGACTGTTATTATATTAACATAACCTAATATGTATTCAGCTGTGCTATCTCCGCCATGACTTGCCTTTATGTGTGTTTTGGTGCACTTTTTTGGTCCATTTGGTACGTAGAGTGTTAGGAACAGCTTCGGACGTTGTACATATTACTCGAAAACTAACGCAGTTTTCACTGGTGCTTATCAGACTAACAGCATATTAGTTTATTTTCTTCAAAAAAAATAATGTTATAACCAGCTCAAAACAAAAAAGGGAGTTACTTACAGACACTGTCAACAACTTACATAACATAAACCGTCCATCCTTATAATACCCAATCCTCAACTACGAAACAATATAGAAAGTTTGTTTCACAAACACTATCTGTAATATGGCCACACTTATTTATTAGCACACTAAATCCAGTCATAAAGGCGACTAAGGTCTCCAGACTATCCTAGGCTGAAGCTTAAACTTTTAATGGCACTTGACGGCCAAGAAAATGAGGTTAGCAACATTAAAGGCTTTATCACGATTCTTACTTGGCGTGCTTCACGTTACTGACTCCTGAAACTAAAGTGATAATTTTGTTATAGAGCCCTGTTAGGATGTGCTTGGGTAGGCGAAGAGTTTGCGGCTCGCTGTTAGCTTTCTTTTTTTGTGAGCTGAGCATTGGACGACCTCCCAACAAGGTGGACCTTGTGAAGGCCACAGGAATCCGCTGGATGCGGGGAGCATAGAATCAGTCGAAGTAGCGGTGTTTGGGGGAGGCCTATGTCCAGCAGTGGACGTCTTTCGGTTAAAAAGATGAGCATGAGGTCCTGGATTCGATTCCCAGATCGAGATAAGGAATTTCTCAGTAGCAGCCCGGAGTCTTGATTTGTGCCGGGTTGATGGCAATCGGGAAAAAAATCCCGTTGGAAAGACTAGTCTGACCGTCAATCTGACCACTGGGAAAAAACCGCCCCTATAACATGGGATGCGAAATGTGGGTGTAGGTACTAAAGGTCTACCTCTGCCGGACCCTTCGGGAATTACAAGCGTGATATTGTTTTGTTGTTAGCTTTCAGTTTATCTCTAAATCCTTTTATCATTGTATCGTTTGATTAATTGCTATTAAATAAACATCTAAACACAAACATGCTAACGAAGTCCAAAAAATCCTATAAAATTTATAACATTTTTCTTTATCAGGCATGACTTCGAACAAGTTTTTAAGTGAGCGTCGCGCGCGCACGTCACATAACTCTATCGTCATCTAAATTTATAAAAAGAACATTCAAATCGAAACGTTTATTGATCTCGACAGATGACGCTACTGTTTATATCAAAACCAAAACCACGTATCTCACGCATTTTTGTGTCAACGATTTTGAATTCTAAGGAATATTTTTAAGGTTGCAAGTTGCATGGTTGTTAAGAGTGTCGTTTGTATTGTAATAAGGAGTCAAAGAAAGTTGAATGTTGCATGTAATGAGTCGAGGCGTTAAGTGTCGTGTGGATTAAATTATACGCCATGTTGAATCATTAGAGGTTTATTTTCATTCTGTCATCTGTGAGTAAGCAAGCTTCGGTATAATTATAAACTTGGGTTGTTTACGCAACGCGCAGCAATTAAACTAAGGTTTGAACGATAGCTTAGTAATGATTCCTACCCCTTGCTTCCTATAAAGACAACTAATTGAAAGCAACTGCGACATTTTCCATACGCTTTGTTTGCTCATCGTAGCCCCTCCGAAAAACTCAAAACTTTAGATAGACATACAATTTAGATTCTAAACTAACTTAATAGGTACATACATATATAAACTCACACCTTCTTTCCATAGGGGTAGGCAGCAACAACAGAACGCCACCTGCTACGATCCTTAGAGTCAGTTCACACCGCGATGCGCAGTTTTCAAGATAGCAATACAATTATAGACCTTATCTACTACACAAAAAGGTACACATCAGTGAGGAGGGCCGTGCGGCGTAACTCGACGTAGTAGACACACAGAATTATGTACTTTTTTGTGTAGCAGGTAAGGTCTATAATTGTATTGCTATCATGAAAACTGCGCGTCGCGTCGCGTCGCGGTGTGAACTGACCCTTAACTTCCATACCTTTTTTATTTTGCCTCGTTTATGTTCATTCATAGATCTGAGGGACAATTCTCGAACTTTTAAGAACGTCACAGTCTGATCTCGAGTCTCAATTTGTCAAAAATGCCTTTAATTTCCCTACATTTTGACAAGTTTTTGACATTTGTTTGTCGCCGAGATGAGACTGCGACTTGGTTTTGAACGTTTTAAATTACGAGAATTGGCCTTCTGATCTCTGTCTCAATCTGTCAAATATACCTCTAGTTTCCCTACATTTTTTGACAAGTTTTTGACATTGATTGTCGCTGAGATGAGATCGCGACTAGATTTTGTACATTTTTAATTACTGGAATTGGCCTTTTGTTCATACATGCACGCTGGTTGGCTGGTTGCGAGTACTACGCACCTGGGATTTCTGAAGAACATCGCTAATATGGTCACTATAATATGTCCTGTCAGGGCGTCCGCGTGGCTCCCGGCGTTTCCACTTACATCTGCCTTGTAAATACCTTTTATTAGTCACCTTTCATACAATATCCTCTCAACACGATCAAATAATAACTTAAGGCGACTACCTAAAGCGCGGTCTTTGTCGGACTGCATAGAAAAGAAAGAGAAGCGCGTTGGCACAATGCTGGTAATTTATTGAAAAATATGAAGCAATTATCTATTAACAAAAAATCTATTGTTTGGACTTAAAAATTAAAACACTAGAGTCTTAGTATGTTGCTTTTAGAATAAGTATGGTTTTTATTGTAAAAATAAAGTTTTTAGAGGTATCTTCATGATGGTTTTCTATCGTATCAAATTAGTTGTATTACGTTTTCAACACACTATCTACCTAGCATATATCCTGAAGAATATCATATATTTTTCTGAGTTTGTTTACTGTAGTCGATTGTATACTTTTATTGTTTCTAAAACTTGCGTTTTTGCGTTTAGGTCCTGTAAGCCCCTTAATATCTTTCCAATACAATATTAGAAGTTATCGTTCACACAAGTATCAGTAAAAGGATGGACAGGACACGACCATTTACTATCAATATCTATTCAAAATAATTACGTTCCCAGTCGAGATAAAGATGAAGCTGTTAAGATATTATTCAGTCGTGCTTCACTGATAATAATATCATTAATAGATACTTCAACATGGGTAGGATACAGGCATTCCGTATTACTTATATTAGAACCAGCGACCCGACTACACACACCACACACACAATATGTACTGATGAGGTGTTGGGTCAAAACATCGCGATTGCTATGCTATTTCATTTTTTTTTTACTTTTTATTTGATTATTTTGATATTACGTTTAGTTATATTAAAATATTTACATAATTTAAAAGCTGACAGTCTTAAAATAATAATAATAATTATGTACAAACGGAAAGAATCTTATTGCATCAACAAATTCGTCCGCATCGTTGTCAACAGGGCTAGCAGCATTGCCACGTTGTATGGCAATTGTCAAATTCAAAGTGGAGTGAGTTTAAGTCACAAAATTATTTTGTATTCAATCCAGTATGAATATTAACTTTTAAAAATTATGCTTTGAAATGTAGGTAATGATAAAAGTTAACTAAAGTCTGGTTTTAATTGTCTCTCCGTCATTTAACCTGAGGGGCTATTCTCGTAATTTTAAGAATGTTTACAGTAATTAGTCTCACTCTGTCAAAAATACCTCTAAAATCTCTACATTTTTGACAAGTTTTTGACATTTGTTTGTCGCTGAGATGAGACTGCGACTAGATTTTGAATGTTTTTAATTACGGGAATTGTCCTTCTGATCATTTTATTATACGGAACTGCTATGCTCTGGTAAAAAGATCCCGCACGCAGCATACAACGGGTTAACCATAATGTGACTATAATCTTATCTCAGAAGTGACAATTCACTTTAATAAAATGTGTTGTTCTTGTCGCCTGCTTATCGACACACTTGATAACGTGAGGCTGTGCGACCCGCGACCTTTGGAGATGAGCTCCACGCTTTAGATAATAAAACATTGGTAGTTAAGATATCATTACGTAGATTGTGATAGTGGCAGGTTTCGTGGTTATCGGTGATGTTAAGTTGTTTTTTTTTTAATTTTGATAAAGTTAGTACGGAAATCAGTGGGGGCAATTCTCGTAATTTATAAGAACGTTCACAGTCCGATCTCAGTCTCAATCTGTCAACGTTATAAATTACGAGAATTGGCCTTAAGTTCTATACAATATCTACTTTTTTGTTATCCAAGAAACTTATGTCTTTCTGATTATCTGCAAAATCAACAAAAAGTTTCTGATACCTTGCAAACTCATTATTGATTTTGCAAAACAGAACACATTCTAGGAACCGTCCTGGATATAGCTGTACGATAATCTTTTGGCGCGTGGCCTAAATCGGTCCTACCGCGGCCATCTTGTTTTTTCAAAATCGCCAAAAACGCCACTTTTCTTGTATGGAGACCAACTTTAAATTTTTAACTTTACTTTACTTTATTAAATTATGTTGTTAAAGCGGCAATAGAAATACACACTCTGTGAAATGTCAAATTTCATGAGATACAGCCCGCTGACAGACAGACGGACGAATGAATAGCGGAGGCTTAGTAATAGGGTGCCATTGGCACCCGTTCGGTTGCTACACACCGCCATTGTTAATTTCTAGAAAAAAAAAAACATTTTTTACGAAAATTCTGATCAACGATGTAAACTTTTACTAGCCAACATTGGAATGTTGGCTTGTCACACTTCATAGCCACAAACATCTCTATTGATCTCCACCACGGTGAGATGCGTCTAATTCGGACACATACAAATGGTACATAGAAAATGGCCGGCCGGATCATTATCTTGCTTATCTATCATCCGTGTAGCCATCAGTGATTATCTCGTATCATTCGTCAATGTAATTGGTGATTGTGAGTTATGCCATGATTGGTTAGTTTGGTAAAAGCAGTTACCTTAGGTAGATGCATCTGTCTCAGTAAACAGTATTTATTTCAATTAAACCATTACAGGCACTTTTGGAGTGTCAAAATTAAGTAGTCGGTCAGTTAGTCAGAAAGTTGAAGCTAGTTGCCCATTCCAAAGCGCAGATCTCTATGGAGAAGAACGGGCAAGAAACTCCATGGACACTCTTTTAAATCAAGATATTACAAAATCCTGGGTAGGTACATTATTCTTGTTGCTTCTATGTGGGAGAACAATGTAAAAAACACACAAATGAAGAAACAATACAAAAAATAAAGTTACTTAAAAATTAAGCTTAATCATTAAATTAAAATTCAAGAGTATTTCCCACATTAATAAAATGAATCCCTGTAAACTTATTATTTCAGCGAATCGGAATGGAGTTCTCTTCATTTTCATATGGAAATATGTAAACGAATTGTAACAAAGAGTGGCATCCTCTTGTACAAGAAATACTCTTGTTTCAATATTCCTACATAATTTTTCCGATACATAACTTCGATTTTACCTGGCTGTTCATATTCAAGCTGTATTGATTCCAAGTAGTCGTTCTATTTCGTAGAATTTTAAAGACTCGGAACTTTTCTGCTGACTTTTATTCGATATTATGAATGCATGTTATAAAAATCCATTCATTACAACTTTTTGTACTTTTGTGAATATGTAGGTATATAGTATGGATAGTATGGATTCCATCCCTCGAAAACTACCCAACAATTATGCCGCCTTAATTCCAAGATTACATTTTTCCAAATCACGTTCCGTACTCATAAAGAGCGCTTACGCTCCGGCTGCATTCCTACCTGCATACAAGTGCAGACACCACGTCTCGCCTGGCCCGCACAATAGACTGGTAGACAATGGACGAACGCGTGACACCATGCTGGCGATAACGTCTATGTATGTTACTCTTATTTTGTTTATGAGGCTTCAATCGGCTTTAAAGTTGGTGCGGAGGTTGAAATATGTGTTGGGTAATGTTTTGGTGACATGAATTATGATGCTACTTGTTCTTAGAAAGAAAAAAAAACATCCATACTAATATTATAAATGTGAAAGTGTGTCTGTCAGTCTGTTACCTCTTCACGCTTAAACCGCTTAACCAATTTAGATGAAATTTGGTATAGAGATAGTTTGAGTCTCGGGAAAGGACACAGAATAGTTTTTATCCCGATATTCCCACGGGATCGAAACTTATGCGGGAGAAACCGCGGGGCTCTGCTAGTACGTTTATATGCGGTAAACATGACGCCGAAATAAGTCTTATATTAAAAAAAAAACATTATTTTCAAAATATAATAAATCGATACCAATAGTTTCAGTCCATTCATGCACTTTAATCCACAAGGAAGATTCTGTATATAGATTAGAGTGTTTAATTAGTTATAATTATAAAACTGTTGCTATCGCCATATTTTGAGCATGATTTCCACCAATGACTGCAACCAGGATATAATCATAAAAACACTGCTATAAACCTTACCCAAGAAAAGGCTCTAAGTTCCTGAGGGGCCATATGCACCACCGGCTAACGAGGCGTCAGAAATAAGCGTGAATAATACGCCATGAAACTTCCTCCCCAAGGAATATCACGAGGGCCTTTCATTTAACAGCCGAATAAACTTAGCCAGTGAAATAATACTGTTCATTCACATACCAAGTAATATCATAAATAAAGGGTCATCCACAAACAGTGGCGCCCCACCCCAGCAGTTACCGAAACTAACGGTAATTGTTTAACGACACTGTCTTAAGGACTGCGAGGTATGTGGCGCGCCCATTCTAGTTGGGAATGCGCTATTTATATTGTTAATTGGAGGGAAAGTCAGTTTTTAGGAAGCGTGCTAAGGTAAAGTTAAGGGTACATTGTCCTGTAGGTCTGGTATTCGTAAAAAACAGTCAGACAGACGAATGGAGGACAACGAAGTAATAAGGGTTCGGTTTTTTCCTTTTGAGTTACGGAACTCTAAAAATGAATATCTCAATTGGACAGCAACAATTTCAACACGAACCTTTTTAGCCTAAGCATTTAAAACAGCGGCTAGAAAAAAAAAAAAAAAAAAAAAAAAAAAACATTAAAAAACCCGACTGCTACGCTGCGTTCAAAACAAGCTCCCTTTTGAGTCTGATACAGTGAGTAGCATCAAAATCATGATCACGACAAACGGGACCTCATTTTTATGCGCAGTCTTTACTAAACTTAGAGAAGAAATTCTGAAAATAAAACTACATGGTGTACAGACGCCAGCTCATCAAGCTACCCGAAACTGTCAAATTTTCCCAACCAAGTTTGAACCTTATAGTTTAGCGATAACCTTGAAAATCTATTAAAGAAATTTGACAGATTGTAGTAGCTTGATGTGCTGGCGTCTGTGCTTTACCATTTCCATAAAATTTTCCATATTTCAAACAAATATTGTTTAAAATATGGGAAATAAAATAAAACCAACTCAAAAAACGAAAAAAAACCTAAGTCCCTCCTACAAATGCCCTCCAATGTCAATGTCAAATCATAAGGGGCATCCACACTATGTGAAACGTAACAACAGTAATACAAGCGGACTTGTTTATTGTAATCGCGATTATATAATATAATAACAGCTGCCTGGAGAGTCGTGAGACGTGTGCGTTGGTGTCTGGGTCGACCGGAGACGTTTTTCACTATTTCGTAAGAATAAAAGTTGAGAGAACTGTGCAATGCAACTGGGAATATCTGAAATGAAAGGCACCTTGTGTTTTATTCGAAGTACAAAACTATTGCTTCGCCAAATAATCAGATTGATTATGCCAACAACAACAATCACGAAAACCTAGCCATGATAACCTTGGTACTAAATAGATAGACAGACAGACGAAGTGAAATGTTATTAACTTATTGCGTAAATGATTTTGTTGTTAAGAAAAACAATAGCTGCTTAGTTTTTGTGTGTCAAAGTTCATAGAATATAATATAAGTTACAAAAATGTTCTCAAGTAAGTGAAATCTCTGTAATTTCTTATTGAGAAATAAATTTCTTTAACCATAGACAGGCTTTAACATATCAAAGGAAAGTAATAGATAGAACTCTGGTAATAATAGACAACCAAAATTAGGTATTGAAGATAACACCTACAAAACAGAATAAAAACATTCTATTGTCCGATATGATAGAGAGTGTTATCCGAATTTACAAACGGGTCACGGACTTTTTTTCAGGTATTTCATTGAATAATACAATACAATAATATTTAACACAACATAAACCAAACAGAGGTATACTAAAAAACAAAATTCAATTACAAAAATGGTGATCGTTTAGCGAATCCGAATGCGATTAAAAAACCCGTCGCTGCGTCCGTAAATTTAACTCGGTACAATAATCGGCGCGGTAGATATTCTTTTTATTTTCGTTGAAAGTGTTTTTTTTGGTACCTATTTTCATGTGCTTTTGTTTTGGGTAGGTTTTACCGAATGTTGGTGGCACATATAAAATGTTGGTAGTATCTAATTGGCTATGATTGACGATCCGTTTCAGGGGTCGGTATTGCAGTTGGTATTAAACACATAATAACAAATTTGACTCTGAGAGTAACGTAGACAATTTCTATGATGCAATAATATGTTTTTGTTTTCTGTATATTCAAATCCATTTATTTGTGTCAAATAAAACTCTCCATTAAAAATGTAGCTTTTAAATCTATTACCACCAATAACATGCCATATAGCCTTATAGCGCAACCAATTTAACATAAACCTCTGCTCCACATAGCCAAACAAAAAAACCCAACTCACATGTTCTGATCAAGAACAGGCTATTTATATTTATACCTTTCTTAATACAGGCGATACCTATTTGGTAAGCCAAGTCCTTAGTTCCAGTGTCCTTGCAATTGTGCCGTACGTTAGCAAAAAGCAACAAAGCGCGGTGCGTGGAGCGGCTACCATAAACATGGCGGCAGCTGGTGTAGATGTGGCAAAAAGTCGAGCAGTTATGGTGTGGTAGGAGCTAGAAAAGTAGGATGTGGTATGTGCAACAGTTGGGTTGGTAGTGTCAAAGAATAGCTCTTGGATTGCTCGTTGGTTCTGGATCGTTTTACAGATTGATACGTTTTTCCTATAGGAAGCTTAACTGCTGAACATACATGGGTTGTCTGACATCATAATCAGCCTATAATGTTCCCACTGCTGGGACACAGGCCTCCTTTCGGTGAGAGGGAGTGGGCCGTAATCCACCACGCGGGCCCAGTGCGGGTTGGCAGATGTCAAATGTCTTCGAATTTTTGGTTCTAAGACATGTCGGTTTCCTCACGATGTTTTCCTTCACAGTTTTGAGAGCAGTGATGATGGAATAATTTACACAAAGAAAAACGCCTGTCTGGGTTCGAACCAACGACCCACAAGTCGTAAGTCGCGGCCGTTACCACTTGGCCACCACTGCTCTCTGTCTGACGTCAGAAGGCAAATTCTCGTACTTAAACTATGTTCAAATTCAAGTCGCAATCTCATCTAAGGTCAAACAAGGTCATGTTGGAGAAATGTACTTGACCAGACTAAGGCGCCCCCGAGGCTGTAAAGCCTTAGAATCCTTAGATGATAATGAATCTCATCTCAGCGACAATCCATGTCAAATACATTGCAAAAATTTAGGTAAATTAGAAAATTACTTTTTTGACAGATTGACACTGCCATTAATTATCAAAAATCAATTATCAAAGATACGAGAATTATCGCTCAGACATTGTTAGCGCGGGGAGCAATAAAAGAGTGGGCTGTATAAATAGCCAATGGTTTATTTCCGTTCTTATTAACAAAATAAACTTCCGGACAAACAATAAATTAAGTGAGGACTGTAGGAGTATCGTCCGTCGCGGTAGAGTCCGTTGAAGCGAGAGGTTATCGGGCCGAGCCGTGTCGTCGCCGCGCCGCGCCTCAGCTTGCCGATGACGTGCTGATCACGCTGCCTGCGCGTGCAGGCTGCGCGCAAGGTATTGTGTTGGGTTTGATTCCCAACAGATATACATATTTACAGTTCCAATGATCTTAGTCTTAGGCAGTATTCAGTGCTCTCCTAACGGTCAGAACTGACGTCGGTCTGCTGTAGCTATCGCCATAAAAACCATGCTTGCATTCAGAGCAGCACTGACCGCGTCCGCATACGCAATACTGACAGAGACGGTCAGTCGAGCGCGTCGGTACAGCGTACGTCAGGTGACTGACGCGCTATGCAATGCTTCGGAGCATTCAGTGCTTTGCGGATACATCACGATTGTACCCTGCAGTTCCGTACGGTGGTCAGTGAAGCACTGAATGCAAAAAGCCGACTGACGGTCAGTGCGTGCGTACGCACTGACCGTCAGTCCCGACCGTCAGGAGAGCACAGAATACGGCCTTAAACATACATCAATGAACAGATAATTAAAGTGTGGTGCGAACTCGTAAAACTTAAACCATTTGGTGCAGTCCTTCCTTTGATAGTTAATTTACCTTTAATTTTGCATGACTCAAAATCACAGTGATTTTTATTGTCGTTATAATAAAATTTGTTTGCTGCGTTGAAAATTCTTGCAAAATCAAAGTGATCTTTATTTGTCGTTACAATAATGTTGCTGTTAGGTTGCTGCTGTCAAAGGTAAAACAACTGTCACAGTATGTACACGCCAGCGCATCAAGCTACCAGAAACTGTAAAATTTTCCCAGTCAACTTTGAACCTTATAATTTAGCGATAAAGTTGAAAATCCATTAAAGAAATTTGACAGATTGTAGTAGCTTGATGTGCTGGCGTCTGTACTAACACTTCTGTATCAACAGAAGTACCATATCTACCAACCGTACTTCTTCATACAGCATAGTCCATAGATGTCGTTTCTCGTTTGTGCCGATAGTGTTACCATACACGAGCAACTCCGAATGCTGATTATAATGGAAATGCGGGTTTTTTTCTACGATTTTAAATCGTTTGTTTTAGTGTAACCTATATCTCCCTGCTTATAGGGCATCGATGCTTGAGTTACGATGCAATAATATAGTGCAAGGCTCTATGAATAATGAATGGTACCATTTACTTACTATCTTTGGTGAGGGGAGTCTTTCATGTGAAGGGGCCTGTTAGGGCCGAAGCCTGCCGGGTCATCGGGATTGTCCGAAAGGGTTACCGCTGCCCCGGAACATAAAGGGCTAAGGAAGGAACACGGATGGGTTTTAGTCAGTAAGAGTCTGACACTCCCTTCCGCTCCACCCAGAGCGAGAGGAGTCATTTGAAGATATCCCACCCTCGAAAAAAAAAAAGGGGAGTCTTTCATAAGATTACGTAAATTGACAGGAATTTGTTGATGCAAATTGTTTTAGTGTTAGTCATAATTTGAAAACCGATTTGTTGTGGACACCATTTTATTTAGATAAGAAAATGTTTTGATTACTTCATTGAAGAACAATTTCAATTTTATACTAGGCTACTGTTCATCTGGACGTTAACAGTTTAGGCATGACAAAATAACAGACAGAGTAAAAGGAATACTTCTTAGCATTCAAATTAATTTCTTTTCCCAACACATATTTTAGTTGGCCTTGAACTATCCAGAGATAATAACCCACCCAACAACTTACACATAACCAGGGAATTGTTAAACATGGTTTAACTGAAGGTTATCGGCGGTCTCGTTTTACCGACTTTATTAAGACAAACGACTCTTTGTTAACTACCAGTTTAATTGGCTATAAAATGTGAGATGACGCTCTCGGAGACGATCTACATAGACGTGTGTTATATGTTCCATTATGTAGTACGATAACTAAGGTTATAGCCGTGTTGGCTATAGGTTTATGGCTTATGTTACAAGGGCAGCTGATTAAAGATTTTTTACGTTAAGAGGTAGACTTTAGAAACTAGTTAATACAATACAAACTTGTAATCTAAAAAATAAATCTATCGTAGAGTTGTCACAGGGTACAGATTGGTAAAAGTAACATGAAATGTAACACACAAATTCGCTTAGTTGTTCTGTTAGGCCCTTTGTACAGTCAACAAAAGAGATAAGTATGAAGGATCGTCGGATATAGTTGAAGTTTAGTAAGAAACCGATGGATGTTGTCGAATAAAATTTAATTTTATTAATAGAAAACAAACAGCTCTTTTATCAAATTAAATTTCAGTTGACAACATCCATCGGTTTCTTACTAAACTTAAACTATATGAGACGATCCTGCATACTTATTTCCTTTGTTGACTGTACATAGCACGGTTTCATTACGGTACGGTGGGCGTATAAACCGTGCCGTAGAAAAAACGTGTCTGTCAACAAGCTTCCGTGGTGATCCATACAACACTGACTACCGTGTCTAAACACGGCCAATAAACCGTAGTTTTTCACGAAAAAAAACACGTACCTATGTATAAAAAGGGCTTTATATTTTACTAGGACGACGACTATTTAGCGTTATATTTCAATTTATGTTTGACCAATCTGAGCTGTAACAAATTCTTAGACGAATCTAAAATTCATCAAAAAAAAAAATACTAGAATTATTTTAAGAATTAGCACGCTAATTGCGTAACACACTATTACTCTCAATTTGAATCATTTTGAAGTATGTGGCTAATCCATTGCTCCATATGTTCGAAAAATGTGTCTGCTCAACAACGTAAATAACGCAATGAATGTTGTTGAACTGTCAAAATGAAACCCATAGCTACTGATAGTGTGTTACGCAATATCCCTGCAGGTTTCATAAAACAAGCTGTAATTAAGATATAAAACCATAGAAAATCAGTAGGATTAAAGTTACATGAAGAAGATGATTAATACGAGCATTCCCAATGGACATCTAAACTTTGTTAGCCTAGAACTTCTAAGTACTATATAGAACCACATCACAATATAACTGTAGGCAACTGTAGAAAATAATACCTATTGTAAAGCACGGCAGTTTTTAGGGTTCCGTACCTCGAAAGGAAAAAATGGAACCCTTATAGGATCACTTTGTTGTCCTTCCGTCTGTCTGTCAAGACTCTTTTTCTCAGGATCGCGTGGAGGTATCAAGCTGGAATTTATATCAAATACTCAGGTCTACTGTCCCTTGGAGCTGTGAATAAATCAAACTTTTAAGCCAACGCAATCAAAAGACACAGCCGTTTATGCCGCAAAGTTCCGCAAATTTTCGACACTCGCAACCAAAACCTACAGGGTACTTCCCGTGAACTCAGAATCTTAAAATTTGGCATGAAGCAATGTATGTTTTATAGCACATATAAAGGAAAAATTCCGAAAATCCTAATTTTTTATACGGAACCCTCGGTGCGCGAGTTTGACTCGCACTTGGCCGGTTTTTTTTCTACAGTTAGCTTAGCGGTCCAGGCAGAAAACCACACGTCAGAAATTGTGTGACTCGGCTTTTTTACAAAATACAAAAATATTTTCTAGTCCAGAACCGTACGTTATGGAAATCTACGAGGACGGACCATGTCAGGACTGTCCGTGTTCCGGTTGATGTGCTCACGTCATAGTATCCGTCGTAGAGAAAACACAGCGGGTATTCGACAGCTGAAGAAAAAAAGTGAGGACAGCTAACGTTACCAGAATGGCTTAGTTTGGTGTAGACTCCAGTTTGCATGGCTAGAAATAAATATTTCGACGCAGAAAGTGGACGTGTAGAGCTTTAAATGTAGTTCTTTTCATTTTGAATTTATAGATTTAAATCAATAGGTATCATGTTACTGTTAGTAACTGATTTGTGGAGGTCAGATAGGCAGTCGCTCCATGTAAAATACTGGTACTCAGCTCCATCCGCTTAGACTGGAAACTGGCCCCAATGTAGTTCAGAAAGGTGAGGCAGATGATGATAAATATCTAAAAGGATATTATATAGAAAATTATTCTATTTTTCGTGTCTTTGTTTGTTACGCTTTCACGCTAAAACTGCTTAACCGATTTGGAAGAAATTTGGCACATGGGTAGACCATAACCTGGACTGAGACATAAAATACTTTTTATCCCGATATTCTCACGGGATTGAGAACTATGCGGGTGAAACCGCGGGGCGCAGCTAGTTTATAATGAAAAGTTAGCAGAATGATTCTGATTCCGAGTTCAAAATCGCTTAACAATTATTTTTTGTGTTAACAACAATCTTTTACTTTTGTCTGCGAATGGCATATATTTCTAAGAAGCCTATAAAAATATGTTCTAAAGCCTTTCAGACCCTATCAAACAATGTAACATCTATTTTCCCTCCTCAAACAATTACTCCACATCACCGTACACTAACTTTACATGAAGTTCATCACACAGGTAAGTTTTGATTGCGCACGCAACATTTCACGATATCGCACAATTTGCATACGTTTGTTCGTTGCTGAAGAGTTTACAAGTTTATACTGTAGCCACATTAATTGCGTCGTTAAACTGCACGTTGACGGCCGTTCAAGAGGTAATAAAGGCGGAGTTTTTTAATGTTAATTTTGGTATAAAAAGATCAATATTGTATGTTGAGAATATGTCGTGATTAAAGTTTTGACCGCTACTATGCTTATGAAAATGTTCCACGATCGCTGGATAAGTTTTAGCTTTATTTTAATCTGTATATGATATTTGGATATTGTGAAACAGTTACTTTGTCTTAACCGAGGTGTTATCTCATTTGTATTTAGTTTCATTTAACAAGAAGCTGCCTGGCAATAACTCATTTCTCAAATCTAAATGTAATATCTCCGGTAGAGAAAGCAAAAAACAACATAAGCTACATAAATAGGTTTTACATAGTGTGTTGATACTACATGCTTCAAAATGGCTTCAAATTACTGGCCACTAATTTTTCTCTTCCCCACATTTTCTCATATCACATCTGACATTGACAGAATTGTCGACATCAGCACCATTGCCATAGAGAAAAATAGAATAGAATACTGGCCACTAAGATTTGAAATTATATGTTCCATCCAAACTACCCATCCAGCATTTTCTTTTGTTTTTTTTTTAGTTTTGCTAATATTTATAAAATTCAGCAAGATACCGGAAAAATAAATAGTGAATACTCAAGAATTTTGTGAACAGTAAATGTAGCCAATTATGATCGCGAATTATCATCATCTGCCTAGCCCTTTCCCAACTATCTTGCTTTGGTTGAATTACGATCGCGAATATTAACGGTAAGTGAACGTCATAATTTTTTCAGCATCGCATTGTTTTCAGTTTTCAGCAGTAGAGTATTTTATTTTAATAAGTGGTATAATATTATGCTGCTATATACTTCCGTTGTTAGGCAACAAATGTACCAAAGAGCTTGGTTCGGTAATAGATGGAATAAAAAGTTAAAAAACTGTAGAGTTAAGAAGAGTTTAATAATTCCTTCTGTATTGGGTATTATAGTAATGGAAAGAATTAATGTTTTATACTTATTCCTACTCAAGGGGGGCTCATGGCTAAGTAATAATAGCCACAAGGTTCGATTGATCAGGTTAAGCTTCACTTGCCGCGGTCAGTCCGTGGATGGGTGACCATCTTTACATGCCGAAACCCCTCCGTGCCTTGAAAACAGTCGTTACGGCTAGTCAAAAGCACGAAAGTCTGACAACCAGTCTTACTAAGGGGTATCTTATTACCCAGTAACTGGGTTGTGGAGGTCAGATAGGCAGTTGCTCCATATAAAATACTGGTATTCAGCTGCACCCGGTTAAACTGGACTCAGAGCCCAGTATAGCTGGGAAAAGACTAGGCAGATTGATTGACTTACAGGATTTTAAAGCAGTGGAATCTGCCCCACTATTTCGATTTAGTGGGGCAGATTCCACTGCAAAATTTTTGACATTCCACTTTGCCCCACCAGTGGGGCGGCCGGTGGGGCAAAGTGGAATAATCCTACTCAAATGCCTAGGAATGAATATAAAGTGGCCAAGGCCAGATTATGTTTACAGTTTTTGCTCAAGTAATTATGTAGTATTGAGTTTCAGTACTACCAGAATATTACTCGGTAACAATTTTCAATGAATCAATTCAGTCTGCCTCACATAGATATAATTTGATTGTAATGATACACTCGCACAAATATTTTAGTGACATTATATTAATTAGGCATCATTATCCTGGCATAATTGGTTCATAATACAAAATTTCTACCTAATATATGATTTACGACGGCACTAAATACTGTTTATATCATCCGCATAAGTGTCGATCCCGTGGGAATATCGGGATAAAAAGTATCCTATGTGTAATTCTGATGTATAAGCTATATTACTGCAAAGTTTCATCAAAATCCGTTCAGTAGTTTTTGCATGAAAGAGTAACAAACATCCTCACAAACTTTCACATTTATCATCATCATCATCATCATCAGCCTATAATGTTCCCACTGCTGGGACACAGGCCTCCTCTCTGTGAGAGGGAGTGGGCCGTAATCCACCACGCGGGCCCAGTGCGGGTTGGTAGATGTCACATGTCTTTGAATTTTTGGTTCTAGGACATGCCGGTTTCCTCACGATGTTTTCCTTCACATTTATAATATAAAATAAAATATAATATTAATAAATATTATATTATAGTAGGATTCGTCAATTTTGCTTTCAAGATTCCTATTAGTTCTGCCCAGCCTACCATGAAAATAGGCGTAACAATTTGCGCTAATACAATTAAGAATTCCAAATATTCAAGATTAATCAGTGTCTAAAAGATAACAAAGTTATCGTCGCTAAATGGCAGGGGACTGAAATTCCGACTTCAGTACAACGAACAAACTTACTCTGAAAATATCCAATTATTATTCTAGACCGAAGTTGGTAACAATTTCTAGGCTTTATGCTAATTTCAACAAGTATTTGTTCATGTTATCTGAGTGATGGATAGGGGGAGCCACTGGCACGCGAACTTAAAGCGTTAAAATAGAGGCTTTTTTCGTAGATAAGGCATTGTTTTGACGCGATCGCGCCTATAAATTAATTACCATTTATTTTTCTTTTCTTTATTGCGAAGGTAGGTTGCGTCACTTTGATCGGTCACTTAGATAAGGAATCTTCTTTATCAGTGACTGCTGAGGTATGGTAGCTATTCTTACTTATTATAAGAACGCAATTATAGCCTAATTTATCACTAAGACAGTGCGCACACTAGAGTTAAATTAGTTTTTTCTAATAGATAGATCCATTTTGTTCGACCAAATTAAAACAGTTTTATAAACGAACCTGCGTTCTATTACTATTTTAATACAGTTTTAGTTGGTAAGACAACTTGTCATGAATCAGTTTTGCCCATAGCCTTAAAAAATCCGGACTCAGACAAGTAGCTTACACAGTACCCACGTTGGTAAAAGCTATTGAAAAGATCGGCAGTTATCGTTGAATAAATAGTCTGTTAGCCGACGATTCAAATTGAATTCACACGATTGTAAATGGAATCGTCAAATTTTTTACTGGAATTCATATCACATCGCTGTCATTCATGAACGATCGAACCAATACTGAATAATATTGGAAGACTTCAGAAGATGAGTATCTTTATAACAAAAAAAATACAGCATCGAGTTTGCATTCACAGTTCTTACGAGCTCTTCGAAAACTTGAAGATAATGTTCGCTCGCTGAATAAAATTTTCAGTTGTTGCGAAAACATTCAGGGCGGCTTGGGCGGGCGGCAGTTTGCCGGCTGTCGTGGCGTCGGGCGGCTGTGCGAAGCCTCCGTACAACCTCCCGCACTAACTTATACCGCGAAGTGTTGTGAATAACTTTAATTTTCGTGAAGGATAATCTTGGATATTAGTTAAATAACATTGGATGTTTCGGTGAATAGAACAGCTTTTAGTAGTTTTGGATAACAGTATAAGGTTGTGAATATAGTGTTACTAGTTTATCGTGATAGGTAAGTTTTGTATACTTTTTTATGGAATAGTAAACCTGATAGTTTTTCAATATTTTTGCTCAATTATCTTAAAATCTAGGAAGCCAGCACCATCCTAGATTTTACGATAGTTGAACACAAACAACCATCTAATTTCACGTGATTTAATTTTGCAACAACTAATTTTTTAATAAACAATTCTCTTTTCAAACAATATTCAGTCTTTCAATGATGATGACGCAAGTAATTATAATATATAGTTTCATGTCTATCGTAAATTCGGTTGTCATGTTCAGAAGAAAAGAGCAAAAACCGTCAGCTGGTAGCATTCCCGCGGTACTTGGAAGTCAACTGAGGGGAGACGTCATTTAATGGTGGCAAGAAAGCCTTATTATCAAGTGCAAATATTTTGTTTCTTTCCATTTGTGTTAAGTGAACAATCTAAGAAGATATACATCTATAACTACAGATCTATAATTGAAAGATATATTTTTAGGCCGTGTCGTAAAATTTTCATAATGCAAATAAACATGAAGCTACGGCTACACTATAAGTCCATAATTTAGTCTCCTAATTAAGTCTAAGGTGATACTGGATACATGGAAAATGTGCATATGCCAGAAAAGATTGTAATTATAAACATTATATTTACTAACTCAATCAATCTACATAGCCTTTTCCCAACTACGTTGGGGCCGGCTTCCAGTCTAACCGGATGCAGCTGAACACCACCATAAAATTTACTATCCATCTTAAATTAATAAATACGTATGAGTCCACCCTTTGCTTGCTTAAATCGTAGGAGAGCAAAATCTTCCAATGTAATGCTCTGATTTGATTTCTTCGTATAACAATCTTCATCTGCTCAAAAGATCTGTAAACAGACTCCTAACCTGGTTGGCCGAAGCAATGTGGAGTTGTTCCACAAGCGATGGGACACTAAATATCGTGTCAGGCGTGTCCTGTCGTCTGCACGTTACAGGACGCTAACGATGATGCCAAATTCGAGGCCGAATTCTGGTCCAACTCCATTTAGTTCATATTTAGATTGGCATCGACACGCTAAGGAGAAGACTTAATTTCAATAATTCCACTTTATGTTCATTCAACCCATTCCTGACGTGCTCATAACTAAAAGTAACAAATAAACTAATATACATCCTAACTCAGAGTATCATCTTAAATAAAAAAAGAAATCAGAAACACATGTATCCCGCACTCAATTGGCATGATGCATGCAAAGTGATCTTAATAAGTCCTTACACGCCCACAGATAGCACAATCCATTCATTAATTTGTACTCTATTCCGTTGTAATAAGACTGTTGGATTTGTAGTGCCATGAATCATGGGAACAGACATGTGCAGTGCGTTTGATTTACACCCTGTTACGATTTTAACCTCGGTTCATTTACACATGGTTTTGGTTTAAATGTTTATGGCCAATTCGCGTTCGGTATGCGAATTTGTAAGTGCAATAACGTGCTCTTTGTCTTTGGGTAGTGGAGTTTAGTTCGTGTTACATTAATTTGAGATGTGATACGGATTATAAATAAATGTGTGCCTTTAATAAGTCGTTTGTATGTGTTCTTTATGGTTTAATTCATATGACAAGTCCATTAACTGACATTTACGTACTTTGGTTTTGTAATCTTAAATATTGAGCAAAATATTTGATTAAAGTTGAAACAGAAGTAACAGAATAATATTTTTTAACTCGTCGCCATTATATGAAATACTAAAACGGAAATTATCGAAATTATTTCAATTAAGTAGCGTTAATCGACTTTTGTTGCTGACCGTACCAAAGAAGTATGAAGTTGCAAATAACTGGATATTATAAGTTTCTGAAATTATTAAGGTAAGTATAATTTTATTCAGGAGCAATATATGATTGTTAGCAAGTTTTGCTTTCGGAGTACTTAATCATAATCCGCATTTCAGCCGAAAGACGTCCACTGCTGGACAAAGGTGAGAGTGAACAGGCTTCTTCTGGGTAAGCTCGCTCCATCGTCGACTTTGTCTCTGTCACCTTTGACCTAGGCTAGAGTCAAAAGCAAGCCCATTTAAAAAAAAAAAAAGCCTTCCCAAGCACCTCCACTTCGAACGGTTCTGTGCTTCTCGCAGCCAGCGGAGTAATAACAAAAACTTAATTTCTATTGTTTTTACACAAATAGTAGTATCGTCAAAATGCTGGCTGTCATATCGGCTTTCGCCGCTTCGTGTAAACATTCCCATGGCTTCTTGAATACGTAGTGTTTTGTAAGTAATGCTAACTATACGACACTTACTTTGTTTCAAGTTCCTATTAAGTAAGTATAATAAACCTATAATGTTTTCACTGCTGGGGCACAGGCTTTCTCTTTGTGTGAGGGAGTGGGCCAAAATCCACCACGCGGGCCCAGTGCGGGTTGATAGATGTCACATGTCTTCGAATTTTTTGTTCTATGATATGCCTGTTTCCTCACGATGTTTTCTTAACTAGGTACCATAATCAGCCTATAATGTTCCCACTGCTGGGACACAGGCCTCCTCTCTGTTGTATGTTGTTCTGAGAGAGTGGGCTATAATCCACCAGGCGGGCCCAGTGCGGGTTGGTAGGTTAAGTAACTAAGCCAGCTGTTAATTTCATATTCAAAAGAGATTAAATAACAATTTTGAATAGAGAAAATTGACGAATAGTTCTTACAGCTTTGTGAAAATTACCAGACCATTTTCTTTGTCCACCTCTTGTTGAAACAAACCGAAGATAGCCGAACCCATCCGAAATGGTGTCCATTACGGTAACAGTGGCGCGAGATCAATAGTTTTTTCCCATCTCAAAAAATATCTAACGCGCATAAAGAAGTTGTCACTTCAAAAATAAAAATAAAACCAATTACACACACTTCAAATCTATAATAAAAATAAAACCAATTACACACACTTCAAATCTATTATTTGGCTTTCATTTTCCGGTACAAAATTTCGCGGGTACTACTAATTCCCCCGTAAATGCTCTTTGCAGCAATTTTTTGACGATACAGTCGCTAACCGTCTACCTTTACCATGTTTGTTTTACTGGTAGTGTTTCGATGCAGTTTGTATCGCTGATAAAGTCGCCGTGTGAAACCGCTCTAAGTTTAACAACCACAGTCCCACAAATTTCTTTAAGCAACCATCTTATACAGTGCACATCACACTGTATTTGTATTCCCTTTTTTCCCGGACTGTCGTAAATTATAGCAATAAATTTGTACGGGACACATTCTCGTTGTCCGGGATTAATTAAACCCTATAACGGTGCTGCTTCTGAGTTAATTATTTATTATAAATACATGTGTGGTTACCCCAAAATGTCTGGTTTTTTTGGTTAAGGAGTATTGGGGCGTGAAACAAGGTTCTTTGTGACATTGAAAAAGGCATTCATTGGTGGTCATGAAATGGAGGACTGTCTTTCTGGTTTCGACTTCAAATAATGGATCAAAAAGTAGCAACTGTATCATAATTTTCGAAAGCATACTTAGTTATCAAAAAGGGCTTGTGGCGAAGTAATAACAGCTAGAGTTGCACTGCACGGATCGATCGATCGGGTTAAGCTTCGCTTGCCGCGGTTATTCCATGGGTGACCATCTCAACATATCGAGAGCTATCCGTGCCTCGGAAAGCACGTTTAGCCGTTGGTCCCGGCTGTAATTCGTAATTGTACTTGGACAGTCGCTACGAGCAGAAGCTCAAAAGTCTGGCAACCAATCTTACCAAGAGGTTTCGTATTACCCAATAACTGAGTTGTGGATGTCAGATAGGCATTCGGCGATTATTTTGTGTATATTTTTATCTACGGGCCTTAGCTGCCTGATAATAAAATGATTATTATTTTTATTTATTTATTTATTTATTGGCCTATCTACAATTGCTACACTGTTTATCCTTAAAATACAAGCAATATACAAGCATAGTGTACAATATGATGCGATAGACACAGCATGCAAAAACAAAGTTATAATATAAATAAAATTGCAATAATTGTGCAGAAATAATTTTTATTTCCTTTATTCAATGAAATATACGTAAATTATATTTTTAAATATTAGAATATAAAAAAATAGTAGCCCATCAGTATCGGGAACAGGGTCCAAGCTACCGGCGGTCAGGGCTCCAGAGAGAGGAACCTCCTGACAATGCGAGCTGTGTTCAGAAGTACTACTTTCTGAATCAAGCAGTATAATAATCATAATCACCTCTCTTATTTTTATTATTATTAAGTAATAGTCAACAAAACATATGAGAATTTGCCAAACATAAGAGTATTTACAAATTGTAACAAACACAGTTCTAACAAAACATGACAGATGGCGCTAAGTTACGCAAACTTTTAAATTGAAGAGTCATTCATTATGTTACGTCGCTTGGGAGATAAATTAGAGAAGACAATGAATGTACGACGGCTTAAAGTAAAAAAATCAAACAAAGGCCCCAACTTACGAGTTGTAGGTTACGAGGTTCGAACCCAGCCAGCCGCTTTACTTTGTACTAGCTTCTGCCTGCGACTACGTCCGCGTGAAATTTCACCCTCCCCCATTCACCCTCTTAGGGGTGAAATTTCAAAGAACCCTTTCTTAGTGGATACCTAATCTTCACAAAGAACACACCCTCCAAATTTCATGTCTCTAGGACCAGCGGTTTAGGCTGTGCGTTAATATATCAGTCAGTCAGGACTTTGAATTTTATATATATAGATAAAAGATAAACAACTTCATTATCATTACTCTCAAAACAGTAAAGGAAAACATCGTTAGGAAACCGGCATGTTCTAAAACCAAACATTCGAAGACATGTGACATCTACCAACCCACACTGGGCCCACGTGGTAGATTATAGCCCACTCCCTCTCACAGAGAGGAGGCCTGTATGCCAGCAGTGGGAAAATTGTTGGCTCATTATGCTAGTTCAATCAAAGAAAGAAAACCTCTGCCTCTTTGAACCAATTTAACCAATAAATACATCATTGCCGAAGACAGGTAAAAAAAATGTCTACTGTTTAATTTAGTTACCTTGGTTTTCTACCTACCCTTGTAGATAATAAGTAGGTACATAACCGACATAGCTGTTTACCACAGATTTAGTATATACTAGCTTAGTATATACAAACTATGTTGTTTACCAAAAATGGTAGTCCAAAGAACCATAAACAAAACGAAGGTTGTCTACGTAACTTCTATTGGCAAACATCCACATGCGATAGAGATAGAAGAAAGTTGAATTAGGAACTGTCATGTGCGTCAAAAAGAAAATGGTTGTACTAGACTCGTATCTAAACAATCTATCTTTTGTGGGCAAACAAGTGCTCCGGATGATAGCTATTTTGTGAATGAGACAGATTTAGATTGTCTTAGATGAGAAATAATATTTTGAATGTGGGTATGTGGAAGTAATGGAGAAAAGTGCTGCTTATTACACGTTATAGGGACACAATTAATATCATGTCAATCTATCTAACTAGCCTGTTCTGTCCCACTGCAGGGCAAAGGCCTCCTTCTCCTTTCACCACACAATTATGTCTTTTGCTAGTGCAGGCCAGTCCTTTCGGTAGGAGTCAAGGTCGTCGCGCTATCTTTGTCTCGGCCTGCACCGATGGCTTCGTGCGTTAAGTAAAACCCAATCGGTGGTTCTCTTAGCCCAATTGTCATCTGACACGCGGCAGACATGTCGGGTCCATCGTTTATATTTTTTTGATACTGGTTCTTAGCAGCTTTGCACAGAGAGAGGTGGAAAGAGAGTAGGGAGGCCTTTGCCCTGCAGTGGGACGTCACAGGCTAATTAATAATAATAAGAAGATCTTAAATGTATATGTAAATAATTAAATAAAGGAAATAATAGTAATAAATTATAATAACAAGAAGAAGATCTTTAGTCATTTAAGCTCAAACCAGGAAAGTGTGGCCGAAAATTGAATCCAAATTCTGTAAACCTAGCTTCAAAGATCTTTTCTTTAAATTTTTATTTCCCTGACCCGCTCTATTTTTCTATTTCAAAGTAGCAACGCGTAGTATTTTTAAAATTCTTAATATAACGACATAAATACAGAAATAAAACGTACTTCAAACGCACGACCGACTCCGTATCCTGTCTAGAAATAATTTAGATACCTACTTACTCAGATCAAACCGAATACATTTTAAAGATTCGCCATCTCTCTCGTTGCCACATTGATAGAAAAAGACAGGCATAACCGAATATCCAATATTTGTCTGTATTGCATGAAAGTACAGTCGCTCACAATATTTAATAGGTATTTTTTTATTTCTATTTTAATGTGTGTACAAGAATTCGATCATAAAATTATGTTTCGAAAACAGGGTTAAACAAAATAAACAACCTATAGGTACTCTGATTTTTAATTTGTAGGACAGCTGCGGTCGATCTTTTTTCGTCAACATGACATTAATGTAATGATTGCAGCTATCATTTTGGTCTAGCAAATTAAAAACCAGAGTTTAGACCTATACTGAATTCAAAAGTAACTGTCATATATACAATGCTTAATTTGGTATGCCAACAAATTTCATAACATGAAAATAGTCAGAAAAAGCATGACCATTGCCAACATTTCAAGGTTCGCGATCGCGAGCCTTGAACTTTCATAACATTTATTTTTCTAAACACCGTTGTGTGGGAGTGTACTTGACTTGCTGCCAATAAACTGAGCGTATAGAACTAAGGATGAAGATGGGCTGTCACACGTCACCTTAAGAAATGGCCTGTAAGATTTATATGTATACGAAATGCAATATCGGGGTTATTAAATTAGTGCCGTTTTTGGTTGAGAATTGACGTGACTCATGATTCTTTAAGGTTTGGACAGACATGCTCATTACTAGCACGAAAGCATGCTATAATTATGGGTCGAAACATTGCTAGTAATGACCATGCTTATTTCGAGGATGCTCAAAAATCAACAATCGTTTGATTTTCGAGCATGCTACCTAAGGTTCCACCCGGTAGAGGGAGTGCTCCAAGCGCGTCTGCATACGCTTGTTTAGGAGTATGCTCAAAACTAGCATGCTTATTTCTAGCAAATGTGAACAGCTGCAGGGCATGCTAATTTTAAAAATGCTTAGAAGCATGTGTGTCAGTACCTTTACGATGAGACTTGATTTGTTTAAAAAAACAAAAAGGAAACGCATCAAAATATTTGGAACTCGTAGATTGTCAGTACTTACCTACCGATATAAAATTCTACACAGCTCCAGAGATACAAGAATCTATCAAAACAAAACATATCTTATGTTTTAGAAAATAAGAACCATCTTTTCCGTTCTTGCTTCCTTCCACCAGACACGTCGGACCACAAAAATGCTCAACCGTCTTAATAAATACGAAGATTTAGACGAGAAACGATACGCTTGACCTTTGACCTCAAACTTTTCGCAAACTTGACATCCATGCCTTGAATAAGCCTCAAGTTATGCCTCATATTGATCTGGGTTCCCAAGAAAATAGACTTCGTATTACAGGATCAGATGAAGATTTACAATGCGAGACTGTTCATTCTGGCCCTAAGATAAATAGTATATTTTGTGTCAAATGCACGAGTGTAATCTGGTGCACACTCTGAGGTGACTCGTAGATGGTAAGTGCAGCCAAACAATCTATCTGAACCATAGAAATTTCATATATCTATGATTTGAACTAATATTATAAAGAGAAAAGATAAAAAAAATAGTACTTATATTTGTTTATTACGCTTTCACTCTAAAACGGCTGAACGAATTTGGATGAAATATGGCACATACCATTTGGTAGTATGGTCATGGTTGGTTGGTGGTATGGTCTGCAACATATGATACTTTTTATCCCGATATTCTCATGGGATCGAGATTCGAGACTCAGGCGGGTGAAACAGCGTGGCGCAGCTAGTTTGCTATAAAGGCAGCTACATTTTATTAAACAAAGTGCTCGTGACTAAATGACGTCGATCGAAGGTTAAGCTACGCTTGCCGCGGTCGATTTGTGGATGGGTGACCATCCGTTACCCCGAAATCCCTCCATGCCTCGGAAAACACGTTAAGCCATTGGTTCCCGCTGTAATTCGTTATAGATCTTGGACTGTTTTTACGGGTCTTACTATCAGCCAGTCCTACCAAGGGGTATCGTCTGATAGACAGTCGCTTCGTGTAAAATACTGGAATTTAGCTGCATCCGGTTAGACTGGAAGCCGACCCCAACATAATTAGGAAAATGTTCTAAGCTTGAAAAGCTATGTGGAAAGATGATTATTATTTTTGCCTGTAAGTATACCAAATACCTTATTATTCGACTGATAGTATGCACGATGAAAGATAGAATAGAAACGAAATGACTAATTTACAGAAACCATAATTGGAAGATTAAATAAAATGGTTTGTAAGATTATATTTGAAAATGTATTGATAAATGACAAATGGTTTTATTTTTGTTGCTACTTACAGAAATAAAATGATTTGTCAGTTTCTACAGATACACGACAACCATATTTAAAAAAAAAACCTAGATAAGGTCAGCGTTTCTTATCAGACTACTCGCCAAATCGAACTCAGAGGTCTTTTAAAATCTAGACAAAATCTTGGTCATACAAGTATATACATATATCAATAATTGAACGGGCAGCTGTGTTTTAAAGTTTCATAACCAGAAAAATAACTAGGTAACATGATATAATAGTAATACCTTAATATTAATAAAATAAGCGTACATATTTACCTGTAATATCAGCCGCTCACAGAAACAGATTAGGAAGGCATTTGTCACAACGCACATGCAAACGATCATGATGGATGACAAGCTCAGGAGCGCTTAGGTGGCTATATAACCTATATTAATACTACTACTATGTAGATTTCATATGTTTACTTATCTTAAACCCCTTTTCCATACAAAGTTTGGTAAAGAATCATGCTTTGTCCTAACTGTAAGTTCCTATTGACCGCACTAAACGGCCCAGGGGAAATTTCAAATTCAAATTCATTTATTTCGTGAACACAGGGTACATACAGTAGATATTACAAAAAAAATAAATAAGCTCCGAGCTGTGCTCCGCCATAGGCATACAAAATATAAAAGGTTTTTTTGTTTTTTTAAATACATGCATTTTAGAAATTCAAAGTCGATAGTACAAAATAATAAATAAATCATGTCAAATTTGAGAGGTGTCAAATTAAATAAAGTCAAAGGAACCAAAGAATACAACTTAAATAATCATATCTAATAATGTCACTAGTTCAATAAAATAACAATAATCAATAATCATTTAGTGTGTCAAATAACATCAGGATTTGATTTAATTAAAAATAATCGAGATTAAAATTTGTCATTTAAGTATTCGTCAACAGAATAATACACCTTGTTAATTAACAGTAAATTTAACTGGCACCATCACGTTTGGGAGACGCCTTAGTCATCACCTGCCTAGCCTTTTCCCAACTATGTTGGGGTCGGCTTCCAGTCTAACCGGATGCAGCTGAATAATAGTATTTTACATGGAGCGACTGCCTATCTGACCTCCACAACTCAGCTACTGGGTAATACGATACCCCTTGGCAAGACTGGTTATTTATCAGATTTTCGGGCTTCTGACGACCCGTAACGACTATCAAAAATCCACGAATGACAGCCGGGACCAACGGCTTAACGTGCTTTCCGAGGCACGGGGGGGTCTCGGTATGTAAAGATGGTCACCCATCCACAGACCAACCGCGGCAAGCAAAGTGGGAGACAGCTTAGTATTTTGCCGTTATTAGAAAGGAAAAGAACACTACAGCCTGCATAATGTTACTGCTTGTATGTTCACAACACAAATTCTATTATAAGTCTTAACTTGAAGACTTCTAATTGGTTTTCTGTCGACTATTGTTTCCTTTTTTTGGTGTTTTTTTTTTAGCTGTAAGTCTTCCATGCTGTCATAAATAAATAACCCTTCTTCAGTATAATTATTATATCGCGATTCATTTGTGTAGACTTATTTTCAAACCAGTCTTTGTGAGGCCACTTTACACATTTTCTGGAACAAAGTTCTTTAGCGCGTCTTGCGAAAGGTCACGTTACGAAAAAGCGTCATGCCCACTAAATGCGACATAGTTCATAATATTAATAAAAGAGACAGAGAGAGAGAGAGAGTGACAATTCACTCTCTCTCACGAAGTACCTAACGCAATACTCGCATGCACATGTATTAAAAACGCTTATTCAATAATACGCGTGCATACACATGTGCACATGTGCATGCGAGTATTGCGTAAGGTACTTCGCTTCTGACGGGGGTCTCCCGACTGGTATTATGAAGAAAGGTCCACGCATAAATAGAACCTTCTGGCCATCTTTTATCGAAGTCTTAAAACACCATGAACATCTAATTTATATCCAAGAACTATACGGTGAATCTAATTTAGTGTTCCCGTTCCATTCATTAAAACTTTCCCTTTTTTAATTTGGCCGGAAAATAAGAAGGAAGAGTTGTCATCCATTTCTAGATTATAAAGAGGTTAAGCTTTTACGTGAGATAACGTAACGTACGGTGACAAGAGATGGCTGTGTTTTTGGGTCGCCTCGCCTCGCTCCTCGTATTTCGGTCCATATTATATTTTATTAATAAATAATTTCGGCGCATAAGTAGGTACTTAGGCTGTTTTTAAACAAAGTGTTTGACGTCGTTTTTATAATATTTCCTTAAGCTAACATGTTGAAAAAAATGTGGTTTTTCTAGTTCGTGTACCTTGTTCAGTATGTGGGATAGGGATTTAACATCTTGGTATATGTTTTTTGACTCTTTGGTCTGGTATCATGTAAAAGAAATACACGATTCAATGAATTTTTCTCAATACAAAAAAATTACAAAGTTATATCTATATTTTACTTTTTCGACATCACGGCGTAAAGCTTAAGAATTATTCAATGGAATTTACTATAAAACTTAGAGAATTATCATATCAAAGTTTACTCAAAGTAGTTTTAATTTATTTATTTTGTTAAAGGAGTTTCGTTTTGGCACATACGTCGTTTTATTCCGAGCGCACGTACACTATACCCATCACTCTTTTTTTGCGATTCAAAAGTAATTACATCACACTTTCGCTCGGTTAGTAGGTTTTCGAGGATTTTAGATTTTCGAGGTAGCGCCTTATGCTTCCATGACTTGCAGATGTCTATAGAATCATAGAATACACTTTATTAAGTCCTCTACACTATATAAATTGCAGATATTAAATAATGACATTTTTCATAGGATAACACAATGGGCGGTCTTATCACTAACAGCGATCTTTTAAAGACAAGCTCTGAAGTCTATGTTTAGATATTGCCATTATCACGATATGTCTGTCGCAATGTTTGGCGATAACAGTTTGTTATTATTGGTCGATGCAGGAAGATGTGGCGATGCTGCACAATCTCATGACAAAATCGTTTCCCTTTCCGACAACCACGGCTAATAAGCGAAAGTTTAGCGCTTGAAAAATAGATTGGGATGCACAGACTGCTAACACTCTTGACTTAAGTAGTTAATCCTTTAGTAACTCTCTCTTAAAGACTCATCGTAATGGTTGAATGTTTAGCAGTGTACCTAATACAATACTTTCGCTCATAGACAGAATAAATAGAGATTAGAATATACGAGTACATTTTGCAAATATGGGTAATACATATCATTAAGTGTTTTATGATACATTAAAGGTAAACTTAACTTTAACCAAATGCCAGATCCATCAATCCAGAGTAATTCAGGCTTATTACCTTGACCATCAAAATATGGAGGAAAAACAGTAATATTTTCAATTTCTGAGTTTTCCTCGTAGGCGTAAGATTCTCTGCCTGCCACCAATGGGACATAATCTTGAAAAATAATAGATATGAAATTCTAAGAATATACCTCTCCACCAGTAAAAATAACCAACTTTTTCCTTTTCGTGGGTATTAAGACAGTGAACGGATATTCTTTTGCCGTGGGTGTAAGGAGAAGAGGTTCATTGAATGAAATATAGATTTAGTACATCTTTCATCTCATCTCTCTTTAGGAAATCTTCGATTCTCTACTGAGCGCATATAAAAATGTTCTGTATTATTAATATCATCTAGCAATAAGGCATTTTAGGGTTTCGTATCTCAAAAGAAAAAAAAACCTTCTCAAAAAATCTTCCGTCTGCCAAGACCCTTTTTCTCAGGAACGGGTAGAGTTATCAACACAGATATAAATACATCTACATAACGCAAGAGCAACTACTTCGCGTGCCAAAAATCGCACTAGCCTACGTTCAAAAATCGTAAGCCGCCACTTTCGCGCTCAGTCCTGTGTACTGCTGGCTGGGTGAGCGTGAGCGAGAGCGCGAGCTTGTGACGTCATAGAAGGAAGTCAAAAAGTGGCACGCTTGGTTTTCATACAGTTCGTAATACTTGCGTTATCTAGGTCTGTCTATATCTGTGGTTATCAGTTGAAATGAATCTCAAATATTGTCAAGTTTTGTCACTTGATTCTTCAAAAAACAGGTGTCTACGTTTAGTTACAGGAAAATCCTGTTTGCTGAAACTTCAGGAACGATAGGGAAGCCTAGAAAGTGCGTAGGTATTGTATTGTAGCCGTTAGCTATCGGTATTATACGGGTATTCTAAAAGCCTCTTCGTAGTTAGCTTGTCCTATACTAACTTTATTGTATGTTCCCTATGCATCTTTGAGACAACTCGATATGAAACAGTTAAAGGATACTGTGTAAACATTTAAACTGCATTATACCCCGGCCGTTGAGATAATGTGTTCATGACACCTGTCACTACGACAATTCTAGAAGCTAATAAAGATCAAATTCGCAAAACACGTATTCGTTTGTATGAAACTAACAAGTATCAAGAACGCATTCGCTTGACGGCAGGACTGTAGTGGTCCTATGGTATAGTTTGAGTTAACTGTACTAATCCCACATTATTTGCATAATCAGCCTATAATGATCCCACTGCAGGAACACAGGCCTCCTCTCTTCGAGAGGGAGTGGGGTGTAAACTTCCACGCGGGCCCAGAGCGGGTTGATAGATGCCACATGTCTTCGATTTTTTGGTTCTAGGACGTGCCGGTTTCCTCACGATGTTTTCCTTCACCGTTTTGAGAGCAGTGGTGATGGAATTATGTACAGTCAACAAAAGATATAAGTATGCAGGATCGTTGGATATAGTTGAAGTTTAGTAAGAAACCGATGGATGTTGTCGACTGAAATTAAATTTGATAAACGCGCTGTTTGTTTTCTATTTATAAAATAAAATTTTATTCGAGAACTTCCATCGGTTTCTTACTAAACTTGAACTATATCCGACGGTTCTGCATACCTATCTCTTTTGTTGACTGTCCACAAAGTACAGCGCCTGGTTACTCGTAGTTTCGAACCCACGACCTACAACCCGTAAGTCAGGGTCGGTACTACTCCACCACTTCTCCATCCTTCATTCCACATTATTTACCTACTCCTATTCAAGTTAAGCGTTACAAAAAACATGAATTGTTTAGTATAAAAGTCAGAGTAAATATCAATAGCATTGATACATAAATGTTTTATATAAGTTTTTAGCTCTCGCTATGAATGTTTCATTGATTGAATCCACAGTGGGCATTCCGTTCGTTCCATTACATGATTGAACTGACGTGGCAGACATATTGCGGATTTGTTGAGCTAGGCTGCTGCGATATCGTGGAAAGGGGAGATTCGAAGCTCTAGTCAATTTGTCATAATGAAAAGTCTAAAGCAAATAAAGTTGTCTTGTAATAGCGGCACTTTATGATGTCTTGTGACGTTTGCAAGTTTTCATGAATTTCCGTTAATATTGATGGCTAAATGTGAGTTAACAGAAGCTATACTCCATTGTTGTGTGGACCGCAATAATGACCTATTGAATCAGCTGACTTGGTAATCTTTTAACTTCGTAAAAATGAACTATTATTCCTGTGTAGCTTATAGATCAGACACGATCTAGATGAAGCAGAGGTTGTTGATTAAGAGAATACCTAAGTAGAAACACACATACTTAAAGCATGGCTTCGGACATAAATATTATCTTCTTCTTAGCGTATCGGTGACAAAAAGTTTGAATATTTTTGGTCCGAAATTCAGCTGCGCGAACTCCGCTCATTGACGTACTCATAAGATCATCAAGTGCATATATAAATAATTATACTGTAACAATCCTATAACTTTTTGGCCAAAGAATCAGCATTGCCATACAACGTGGCAATGCTGCCAGCCTTTTGGGCACGTTTCCTGTTGACAGTGATGCGGACGAATTTTTTGATGCCCTTTGATTATTTTCCCTCCCTTTTTATATACTTGTACAAATTATTATTTTAAGATTGTTAGCTTTTTAAATTATGTAAATATATAAATAAATTTCAAGACTTTTTATACTGTAGCATTAAAAAATTGTAATGTTTTAAATAAAATCAAATCAAATCACTTTTATTTGTTAACACAGGTAAAGAAATACAGATCTTGAGTTTGGTGTATAGAACGCTGTGTTATACCAGGAGGCGTACAAATATGGTGTGCATCTAGCTCAATATTACGAATTAACATCAACATAATCATCAAAATAAAACAAAGATGTTTGAAAATCATGCATAATTAAAATTTCCGAATAAATTATAACAATTATATAATATTATTTAAAAAATTCAATGATGTCAGATGAATCATGTTAAATGTCTGACTATGTATTAGGAACTAAATTACTGACTCGTACCAATACCTATTGCAAATAAATGATTATTATAAGCATAATCACAGCCTATAACGTTACCACTGCTGGGACACAGGGCTCCTCTCTAGAGAGGGAGTGGGCTATAATCTACCACGCGGGCCCAGGGCAGGTTGGTAGATATCACATGTCTTCGAATTTTTAGTTCTAGGACATGCCGGTTTCCTCACGATGTTTTCAATGATTATAAATTATGATTATGATTAATTACTTATGGATCACTACATATTATGATTTCCGCCTGTCTGATTTCGATAGAGACCAATAATCATTTATTGATAATATATGAAAAATACCCTGGAATACGTTTCCCGAACGAGACACTTTTCATTGCTGACATATTTTATTATGTGTACTTACATTTGGCGAGTATAAATCCTACTGTGTTTGTTGTATTGATTTAATATTTATTTATGAGAATGTACTTACTTACTTACTTGGGACGTTTTTATTTAACGATGTATTAAAGCGAAGTTTTTTTTTATGGTGATGGGATATTCAAGTTTTTAGAGATTGAGACATAAAATACGCTTTTATTACTTTAAGAAGCCTTAAAATCAACAACCAAACTGAAATCGAGAATGTGAAGGCTGGGAAGTGGGTCCTGTTGTTTACCAATTTATGGTAACACTTGGTAAGGTTAGGCAAATATTGACCGTCTGCTAAGTTACTAACGAGAACGTTTGTGAGGAAACTGGCATGTCCTAGAACCAAAAATTCGAAGACATGTGACATACACCAACCCGTATTGGGTCCGAGTAGTGGATTATGGCCCACTCTCACTCACAGAGAGGAGGCCTGTGTCCCAGCAGTAGAAACAGTATAGGTTGATTATACTTATGCTAAGTTACTAAAACTACGCTTCGATATTTGCAAAGAATACCGTTGGGTGTGAATGTAAATTATGGAACTCTAATATTAGCGTTTTTTTTTATTGTATAGAATTCGATTTATGCATAGAATTCGATTCGACTCTTGCTAGATTTTGCTCGATTTTTGTAATTTTTGGTGAACCCATAAACCTTTAATTGAAGGCCAAGATAACGTCTGCATAACCAGAAGGCCAATTCTCGTAATATAAACCGTTCAAAATCTAGTCGCAGTCTCATCTCGGCGACAAACAAATGTCAAACACTTGTTAAAATGTAGGGAAATTAGAGGTATTTTTGACATATTGAGACTGAGATCAGACTGTCAACGTTCTTATAATTACGAGAATTGTCCCTCTGATGTATGCACGTAAACGAAGCAAAAGGAGTATAGAGGATCGTTGCAGGTGGCCATTCTGTGGTTTCTGCCTAGCTCCATGGGGAAAAGGTGTGGGTTTATGCATATTCGTATATCTCAAAAACCTGGGATTACCACACGCATACACATAACTCTGTCTCCAATTCCCATTACCAATAAATCTCTCCACTCAATTTACAATACAAATATAATTGAATAAACAAACGACAGTGTCCATTTGATCGCCTCTCCAGTGAATTACGTTGTCAGTCAGTATATTGTTCAAAAGATGCCGCGTGCGCTGTGAGTTACTGCTTGGTTCGTTTATTGTGATACTGTACCGAGTTGTGTCTTTTTTGATCTGAACATTGTTTGAAGTTAAGCCCTTAAGTTTTAAGTGCATGATTGTGGGTTGTGTGGTCTTTGTTTATATATATGACTAGCTTCTGCACGCGACTTCGTCCGCATGAAATTTCACCCTCTTAGAAGTGGAATTTCGAAAAATCCTTTCTTAGTGGATACCTACTCTTCACAAAGCCTTCCAAATTTCATGTCTCTAAGACCAGCGGTTTAGGCTGTGCGTTGATATAGATATCTCTCAGTCAGGACTTTAAATTTTATATATTTAGATAGATTTTGCTCTCATCAATAGGTCAATCAACTCAGCCTATCACAGTCTACCTGCTGGACATAGGCCTAGGAATGGCCTATATTGCTGCAAGTTGCATACCGCCTAAGAAAAAAATTAAGGAAATACGTGTGTTTGCGGTAAACATGACGCAGAAAAATATCACAAACAAGAAAAAGAATAAGTTTAGGGAAATGTTGCGTCATCCCTATGCGAGATAGACCAAAGTGCTGGTCCACAAGACCCGGCTACTCGCCTTTCGTATCCAGTCCGTCTCGACCACCTTTCAAATGTGGCTGATCAGTCCATATAGCTGTTGGACGTCCTGCGCTATGCTTGCCTGCTCTCCTCGAGGCTTCATCTACTCCAACGGCCATCAATCATCTATTGGCTCGAAAAATCAGATTTTTTCTGACCATTTTGTTCAGGTTAGCTACCTGCTTGTAAACAAAATCTTTATTCAAAAGGTTAACGATTTTCGTATTCACTTTTATGTATACTGAATATAAACTACTTACTTTATTCAGTCTTCTTTAGGTACATATTTACATAATTTAAAAAGCTAACCATCTTAAAATAATAATATGTACAAGTATATAAAAAGGGAGGGAAAATAATCAAAGGGCATCAAAAAATTCGTCCGCATCACTGTCAACAGGATACGTGCTCAAAAGGCTGGCAGCATTGCCACGTTGTATGGCAATGCTGATTCTTTGGCCGAAAAATAGGCCAGCCCTCTGGTCACATTAAGAGTCGACCAACCGCTTGGCGATGTCTCGAAATACTAAGTGGGCACTCGGGCCCCATGGCCCTAGTGTTTCGACTACTTACTTAATGTATTAATAAATAAAATATCTAATGAATTACAAAGAAGACTTCCTAAAATTGTGCAAAACTATGACACTTGGTTCCAAAACAAGCACATCTTCTACTACTGGAGAAAAAATTCCAAAAACCAATATAACAGATACATCAATGCCATTTCCATCCCGGTAAACATTGATATACTTAATACCTGCTTGTGTGTGACATGGAACAGGCCATCCGAATCAGTGTAATGCATGATCACAACCCCGTGGGAGCGTGCTACTGTCACTCATGCTACGAACGCATTGCGCACAATTACGAGTTGCACTGAGCTTTATTATACTCGTAACACTGTTTTTTGTATAAACAATAGATAGAAACATGGCTTTTGTATTTTTTTTATTATGAAGTAGTAAATTTTAGCTATCCTGCTGTTATTATTATATCATGCAAAATAATGTGTCGCAGATTTATGAAAAAAAAAAAAATACAGTTATGCAGTGTTAAAAGTTTAACCAGTTCTAATGTATGTTTTCTAATTCTTGAAAATGACTTTAAAGTAAATGAAAAAATATAAATATAATGCAAGGTGACTTTGATTTTCAAAATAGCCGATAGATGGCGTGACTTGTAGCGAGCATAAAGCTTCTGTTACTAAAACGTGTAGAAGGCTTTGAATTATGTGAGAGTGAAACTACATTGAATTAAAATATTTTCTCAGAAGAAGTGTGACTCCACGATAAAATTCATTCAATTGAGCATAGTTTTGTCACTCTTTGAAAAGTGAGAAAGATTTTAGACACAAATACGAATGCTGCATCGTGGATTCCTACAAGCTCAGTTTTGCCGGCACAAAAGTAACTCCACTTACTTCAAAGATCATAAGCGTGCACAGCATATTTATTACCATAAAGTCATATTTTGCAGTTCCACATTCAAATTCAAAAGTTTTTTTTTCTTTTTTCCTATTGCACGCTACGACAACAAGGCCTGTGCATGCAAACCTCCATTGAATGGAGCCAGTCAACGATGTATAGAGTGGCATACTGACCTGAAATAGTTTAGTTTCAAATAGTTACGTGCATATTACGTAGTACTGTTTGTATGCCGATGTTTGCATTGAAATCGTATCAGAATTCAGTACAGAGCTAATTTACAGGAGCTTGTGGAATCAATTGAGGCGTTTTGAGGTGTGTTGTTTGTTAATTTATTAGAAGAGAAGTTGTATGGGATTCGCTTTCTATTTTGTGTGGTAACATTAGGTTTAAGTAAGTACTTAAGAGGCCGGCGAAGCATGCGTTGTTCATACAAACGTAATACCAAAATGATTAGTAAATTAAACATATTCTTAATGTAGTGTGTATTTATTCCGATTGGATTACAGAATATCTAGGTTCCCAAATATATATTTTGAATGGACACTGATTTAAAGACGAGTTATGAGAAAAATAAGTTTGCTATAGAAATTTTAAATTCCTCATATTTCATCTTTATATCAGAGTCCTTTTAAAATATATATTTGGAAACCTGGATAATCTGTAATGCAATCGGAATAAATACACACTACCTTAAGAATATGTTTGATTTACAAATTACTTTGGCACTCAGAATACAGATGTTCTGTATTCTGAGCTTTGGCATTACGGTTGTATGAACAACGCATTAGCATGCGTAGTTCGCCAGCCACTTAATTCTCACAAAGACAAAAGAGTCACTTACATGAGAAATAAAATAAAAAAAATGTAGGTAAATGTGTCTTGAAGGTTGGGTTACACGTTCAATGGTTTTATTCTGAACTAGTAGGGTAAACAAAACTAACAACCCGTTAGCTTCCAAACCTAGAGTGAAAAGGCATCTTCTGGATTTTCTCGTTCTATCATACACCTCATCTCTCGCTTTCCACCAGGCGAGATCGAGGTCAAGAGCTGGCCCGTTTTCGAATTAAAAAAAAAACATGCATGCATTATTCCTTATTAGGGATTTGTTCATAAACCAATGATTGTTAATTCAAATTACAAGCTTTTCCCAATATGGAAAAAAATATTAATCGTTTATTTATTCAAGCACCCAAGTTTAAAACGCATGATTCCATTACTTTGAACTTTTTTAAAACAAAAAAAAACCTACCGTTTCAAGGAAGAACCCCACCCTTCTTCAAAGGCACACACTTAAACCCTACGCGTTCCAAATTAAGGACCAAAACAAAACATTTAATTCCATGCATAATATAGAACACAATATGTCTGGTTTCTGAACGAAGCGCTTTGGAGCCATGACTGCAGCAGCCGAGCGGAAAATGTAACTGCTTGCGAATGAAAGCAGCGGCAAAAGGCTGTCGCATGCAATGCATGCGGTGATAATATTGTATGAGGCATGTTTTAGTTAATTTTGGAAGAGGTGATTTATTAAGGGATTGTGGGTAGTATGAGGACTGTTAAGGCTGTGTTCTGTGAATTCCGAATGAGCATGGCGTGTAATAAAACCGGAGCCATTGTTCAAGGAAGGCACATATTATAGAATTTAGCTGGCGATTAACCAGCGGGGTAATTGCGTAATACCTACACTATAACAGTAGCGATGGCTGTCATTTTGACAGTTCTACAACATTCATTGCGTCATTTACGTTGTTGGGCGGACAAATTTTTCGAACAAATGAAGCAATGGATTAGCAATATCCTTCAAAATGATTCAGATTGTGATTGAAAGTGTGTTACGCAATGAGAGTGCTGTATTAGATTCAGAATTGATATCATCAAAAAGTAGTCTTCTGTAAGTTGTTTTATTTGATAGGTAAGCATGGTTAGACTTTTTCCGTTAGAAACGGTTTGGTTTACTGGTCGGTGTCAGGTTGTATCTTGATCATAATTTAATTCGTGACTATAACAGATACGTATTTACAGACTTTTAATTAATCATTTGAATCATTAATACATATTTAAAAGCTAGATTTGTACCATAAGCACTTTTTCCATAAGAGATCGAATTAGGTGATTAGGGAAAAATGGCTTGAAGACTTCTTTATTTACCTCGGCGGGCCAGTCGTGTTGGATTGCTGTCCCATCGGACTATGAGAGTGAGGGAAGACGGAGTGGAAGTGTCTGTGTCTGTGTTGTGAACCTAATAATAATATATCCTGCGCCGAAGGCTAATCTCCGTTGAGATTGGCTGTCAAGGCCGAATTATGGTCTGGAGGACAACTTACGAAGCGAGTAGGTAACTCTATAGAGTTACCTACTCGCTTGTTGTCGTGTTGTCGTGTTCGTAAGTTGTGGTAGGTATACCTACCTATAAAAACCCACTACCTACAAAAAATGTATAACCCCTCATTGCTATCGTCTATGAACGGTAAGTCAAGACAAACAGCTGACGTCATCCATCACGATATTACATAGAGCGTCGACTTAGCCCGCGGATGATTCTACTACGCAAATATTTGACGACGGCTCAAGGGATGGCCGCGTTCCCACTGTTGCGAACGATACGGTGTTGGTAAGTCGGGTCAAAGCTGTCAATTGTTTTTGTCCATGTTGACTTGATCAGAGGGAACTTTCTAATCCGTTCGTTCGAATCTGTCAAAAATACCTATAACTTCTGTACATTTTTGAGATTGGTTGTCGCTTTGATGAGATTGCGACTAGATTTTGAACGTTTTTAATTACGAAAATTGGTTTTCAGATAATTTTCACGGAAAATCTCACCTTTAGATAGTAAACTAGATGACGAGTTTCCTTAGACTAATTGAAAATGTATAGGTTTGCAACTATTTATTTGTCTCTTGTAGATATGTATTTACATCAGTTGCACTCTTGCCACACCAATTTATCTCGTCTGGGATCCAGCAGAATATCAGCGTCAGGTACCTACATTTGCCTGACACATGCTGAGCTGGACTCCCATTTGGTGCAACCTTGAGACGCACACCGCACTGTGTATGTTTCGTTATTAGTTTAATTTAATTTTAAATTTTGATCAAAGTTGACATTATGATGAAAATTTAAAATTAAATTATATACTTTTATTTATTTCGATATGTATGTTTTTCCTTTTATTATTATATCGGCACCTTGTTTTTATATTATGTTCATGTGGATGATTGGTTATCATCTAATATTGTACTTTTGTTTTTTGTGCTGTTTTTTTTTGTTCGCCAAATAAATTCTTTATCTATCTTATCTACCTATCTATCTTGAAACTTAACAGGCGATTCAGTTTATGTTGTAATATTAATACTGGAGCTTCTCGTCTTCTCTTAGACCTAAATAAATCGTTTTACAATGTTAACAGTCAGACGGTACCCCTGTTAGCCTGTCTACAAATTTCGTGGATCCCCCTTTCTTAAGTAATGTTCTATAACTATAGTTTGAGCATATTTTACAGAAGATAAAATGAGCTGGTGCTGACTAAAACAAACGTCAAGTAATTTGTAGACAAAACTACTTGACGCCTACGAATAAGTAATTACTTATTTCGTGACGCCGAGAACCTAAAGTATCTATAGGCCGACCGCTTAACTGAGACGTTGCCTGAGGTAGCTTTGCGGTGCGGAAGGGGTGATAGTTGTCACAAGTTGACGAATCACTGAGCCCTCGCATCACGTCACCACACCCCTCCCGCACCGCGCTGCTACCTCAGGCAACGTCTCAGTTAAGCGGACGGCCTATAGTCATGTTTCTGTAAGCCCTAATAATTGTATCGTTAAGTAATAGGGCCCACAGGCAATGTATGATTATGTCTACACTAAACTGATTCCCATAAGTTTTTTGTTCGTATTTTTGGATTTAGGTATCTTGATAATCATACCTACCTATTGTTATTGTGTAATTGGTTTTTCAGGAGTGAAGCAAAACAGTAGTTATGATAAAAATGAGTATTTTGTGAAAATATTGTTTGAATCCTTTTTTTTTCCACACGTCATGCATAAGCAGTATAAGCTGGCCTCTAAGCATAAGCATAATCATCCTATAATGTTCCCACTGCTGGGACACAGGCCTCCTCTCAGTGAGAGGGAGTGGGCCGTAATCCACCACGCGGGCCCTCGAATCGGTCTTCGAATGTTTTTTTGGTTCTAGGACATGCCGGTTTCCTCACGATGTTTTCCTTCACCGTTTTGAGAGTAGTGGTGATGAAATTATTACGCAAAGTAAAGTTCCATATTATTTAGATCTCGATTCTATTTTTGTAACAAAATATCGCGCCCTCAACATTAATTTCATTCAAGCTCAAGCCATACAAAATATCATTTTAAACTATTAAATTTTATCGTTAATTTAATTCAAGGCACTTATAACAATGAAATTATTTATCTAACCCCTCGAAGCCGGCATGAATAAACAGAAACCCATTTCTCGAATGCTAAAATAAACCGATTTAGAAAAAAATGCTGTAATGGAGTTGACAAATGTAGCTGTCATTCTTCTCTGTTATTGTTTTACGGTTTACGGGATGTCTAGGGAATGTTTAAAAGGTTTCTATTGAGTGATTAAATATGGCAGTGTTTGCTAGTTAATGAAGTCAAACGAAAGATGTTGATAATGATTTAGGCTTATATCTCACTGGGGCACCATAGTAAATATAGACAATAGTACAATAGACACCATGAGGGGCTTTTAGCTAAATAATAACAGCCGCATTGGTCGATTGCCGCGGTCGGCTCGTGGATGGGTGACCATCTTTACATACCAAGTCAATCCGTGCCTCGGAAAGCACGATAAGCCGTTGGTCCCCGGCTGTCATTCGTAGATTTTTGACAGTCGTTACGGGTAGTCAGAAGCCCGGAAATCTGACAACCAGTCTTACCCAGTAACTGGGTTGTGGAGGTCAGATAGGCAATCCCTCCATGTTAAAAACAGGTTATCAGCTGCATCCGGTTTGACTGGAAGCCGACCCCAACATAGTTGGGAATAGGCTAGGCAGATTGAGTACAATAGACACCATATTATGCTGGCGCAATACACAGTTTTATGGGGGGTATCTCACAAGGCGTCCAATCGGATGGGCAACCATGTTTGCGCCGCCACTGGTGTCCTAATGAGTTAGGACCCTTAGAAATAATGTTAGTCACGTTTAGCCAGCAATGTTTCGTGGTCCCGAGGCAACGGCTTGACTCCTGATTCAGCCTGTTCTAGGTATAGACGCCAGCACATCAATCTACTGCAATCTCACAAATTTCTTTAATAGATTTTCAACTTTATCGCTGAAGCATAAGGTTCAATGTTGATTGGGAAAATTTAACAGTTTCGGGTAGCTTAACGTGCTGGCGTCTGTACCTACACATAAGGGTAGGTACAGTCAGTTATAGCAATTAGCTGACCCACGTTTGCATAAATGATTGAGATTTTTTTTTAATATGAATCGTTAGAATTATATAATTCTTTTATATTTTATTTATTTGAGCAAAGTAAATAAATTATATTAGTATTATTTTTATATAAGTATTAGTATTGTTAGTTTTATTATTAGTATTCTATTCTATTCTTTCGATTCGTATTCTAAAAAATCTCAACCATTTATGCAAAGGTGGGTGAGCTAATTGCTATAACTGACTGTACATAAACGCCAGTAGGAGACTCCCTAGGAGGAAATACAAGTAACCATATCAATGATGGTCTTCAGAAAAGTAAGGTGCGTAGTACTCCCAACTGGCGTGCTTGTATGACCAGATGTAAGAACGTAAACGAGGCAAAAGGAGTATATAAGGATCGTAGCAGGTGAGGTTCTGTAGTTTTTGCTTACCTCCATGGGAAGAGGCGTGAGTATATGGGTATGTATGTATACGGGCACATAAAAAAGCACACAAACTCGAACAAATTGATTCTACAAGTTGACACCACAATAGTGGTATCGAAAATAAAATTGTCTTTGTAAAAATATGAGCATAAAACTGTAAATAAAACATATTTCAATATTTACAAAAAAATAAATAACTCGGAACACAATACAGTAAAAATATTCGTACAGTAAGTTAAAAAACTGTACACAAAAATACAACTGCCAGATAGACGAAAAATTACCCCGTTACAACCCTCGCCGGTATCAAAATCAAAACGAATGCTTATTAAATAGTAACCAAACACCCCTTTAGTAAAAAAAACATAGAAAAAAGTTATGAAAAAAGTCTGTCTCGTCTCGAATTAACAACATTTTAGGGCGACTTTTGTTACCGGCCGCATTGTCTTGGCCATGGACAATCTGTGGGGTGGAAAGCCCTAAAAACTATTTTTGCGTGCCGGACGCATGTAGAATAGTGATGGGACGACATACCTATCGACAATTTCATTATTTTTTACGATGACAATTAGAGCCTTTTAAAAGATCTAGCGTTTTATCTTTTAACATGACAACTACACTTATATATTTTAAATGTACTTACTATTATTTTATTGCCGCACATATAACGAAAGATTTTACGGTATTTGAATTTAATGAGAAATACAATACTGAAATATTATGTAGATACTAGGAAAACGTAATAACTGTAAGCGAGTAGCAAGGACAGGATTCTCCGAAATTTTGCTTTCGCTACATCATATTCTACATACATTTATGCTTAGGTACAATACGTCTTTATTGTGGTACTTATTTTATTTAGTTGAATTTGAAACTCAACTATAAAGACGTGTCTAGCAACAAAAGCGGCCATTATCTACAACGTCATCTTCAATTTCAGTTCGCAAAACATCGATATCGATAAATCTTTTAACCAACAACACTAACAGCTCGTCGGGGATGGGCGCAAATTGATTTTAACACAATAACGAGCGCCTCTGAATGGCGACCCTATTTGTAGGCGACGACGAGCGATCCATCATCCTTGCTGGCTGCTACAGCTGGTGTGATGTCATAGCTTTATGGTACTGCATGTGTTAGCTGATCTGCATTTTGTTTGGGAGCTGGTTTGGGAGAAAAGCATCAACATTCACCAGTCTTTTAGAGGAACAGTCTCTATTGTTTTTTTTGTATGTTTGCCATGTTTAATATTAAACGCAACGAACTTTATGGTTGAGTCTTTTCAAAGACATACACTGTTTCTTCTTCTGTTGAGTCGGCTACGATATATGTATGAAAATTGTGCCAAAATTATAGGATGGCAGTACATCAACGGGCAAACATACTGTAACCATGGATTCAGCACATGATTCTGAACCCTACATTATGTTGTTAAAAAAAAAGAGCTTTCTACCCTGGAGGGGGGGGGGGGGGGTTCAGTTTGCGCATCGATGTCCATGCCATCCATACTAATATTATAAATGCGAAAGTGTGTCTGTCTGTCTGTTACCTCTTCACGCTTAAACCGCTGAACTGATTTAGATGAAATTTGGTATAGAGATAGTTTGAGTCCCGGGAATGGACACAGGATAGTTTTTATCTCGAGATTCCCACGGGATCGAAACTTATGCGGGTGAAACCGCGGGGCGCTGCTAGTTATGTATATAGTAAAAGTGCGCAGTGCTGCACACCGCCACCCTATTTCAAGTTAAACAAATATCAATTTTATTTCAATGATTTTAAGTTTATTTCAGAGTGACTAACACTATTGAAAAAATTATAAAAATGTTTTAAGTTGTAGCGTAAACTGAATTTTATTGTATAGGCATTAAAGTTATTTTTTAAGTAATTCATATTTGTTTCCATTTTTGGCAAATAAATCGCGATCGCAGATTAGGGCATCTAGCAAGTTGGTAGCGAGGCTAACTGCTCTGCACACTATTTGCGTAAAACCCTTTCAATCTCAATCTGAATTATTCTGAAGGATATTGCTAATCCATTGCTTCGTATGTTCGAAAACATTGTCCGCTTAACAACGTAAAAAACGCAATGAATGTTGTTGAACTGTCAAAATTAAACCTATTTACTGATAGTGTGTTACGCAATTACCCCGCAGATTGCACCGGATGTCGTCACTGGTAACTAAACCAGTAAAGCTGGCCTCTGATTCTATTGAAACTACGGAGTTTGACCCAGCGCAGGACGGCCTGCGCTGGGTCAGGTCAAGGTCAAAATCTTAACACTGACTTGCGGCCTACTGTAAGTAAGTATCTAATAAAAATATACGATATAAGCTTCTAAGAAAAAGGATGTTTGCCATACTAATATCTCATGATATCTTTCAGACAAACTTGAAAACCGACGAGTATCTTTTAGTAAAGCTTACTGAGAGTTCACTCTCCGTTTGCGTTTACCAAGTTATGTTTCATACGATTCGAAAGTTACATCACACAGCTGTAAAATTTGTTTTTAATTGTATCCGTAATCTCATACTAATTGTTATATGTAAATAGCATTTAGTACAATACTAGCTGCGCCCCGCGGTTTCACCCACGTAAATGTCGATCCCGTAGAAATATCGGGATAAAAAGTCTATATTTTTAGCCTATATTTTAATCCAGGGTGTCAGCTACCTCCATACAATATTTTATCAAAATTGGTTTGAGCGTGAAGAAGTAACAAACATATAAACGCACACACACTCACAAACTTTGGCCTTTATAATATTAGTGTGATACCTAGTGATGGTGACTTACGGCAAATACCTACCCAAGTTTAGCCATAAGCCGTAGAAGTTTACATACACAAAGGCTCTCCTACAGTTTTTTAAGAATATTTACCATCGTAATATTATTTTCAATATCAGACAAAAATGTCAAAGTATAGACATTCACTATTTTTTCCTTTGTAACTATCATTGGTTATTAAATTCCTTACTCCTAATAGAAAGCAGATGAAATCTTATATTTATTTTAATAATATTTTCCATGATGGATGGATTTTGTCATAATGTTGCTAACATTATTTGTCACGCAAATGTAGCGTAAATATTTGGAAAATGTTTACCTAAAATTAAATCTTTTTACGATAGTATTAATATAAAGACTGGTATAATTGGCATCTAAAATATTTTAACCTTTTTGAAACGTATTTTTAAATCTTACAAACGTAAACCCCCATATTTATGAACGTTGCTTAAAGTTATGTAATGAATAGCGTCTGCTTAACCATACTTTTTTTGATGTTGAGATGTATCTTATCTTTAAACAACGTTTATAAATAACGGGGGTTATTTGTCAGATACAGCTGTTGCTTATCGTAACTGAAAATTATACATCCAAGGCATTGACTTAATTACTTCAGTGAACGCATCAGATTCTGAATAGAATTCATACAACTGTGTTTATCGTGGATCCAGATCATTTACTACTAAGAGGATTATCTAGGCTGAGCTGGTGTTGATACTTCAACTGATGCAATTAGTATTTACATACGTATCTTGTTGATCACAGCTGGGTTTGGCCCGATATGACGGTGCGATATGGGTTTCGATATCGAGTGTGAAATGAGTTCCTATATGTGATAGGGATGCGGCAGTAGCCGCCCTTGTATGACATGTATTTTGGTATAATTTGATTAGTTTCCTTGTGGTTTCATCTGTTTTTATTAATGCTAATCATACTTATGTAAGCATTCATATGAAAGTAACTCTGTCTGTCTGTATGATACCTTTTTACGCCAGTAAAACTGAAATGATTTCCACAAAACTTGGCAAGGAGATAGATGGCATCCTGTGGAAGGACATAGGCTACATTTTGTCTCAAAAAGAATCCTATAAGGGGTGATATAGGGGGTGAAAGTTTATATGGAAAACCCAGAATTTCTTCTTATTTCTTGTTAGGTTAGTTAATTTCCGACATTTACTCGGGCGAAACCGCGGACAGAAGTTAGAACTTAAATAAGGAATCAACAATTCTAGGCATACCACGCTCGCGTCTAGAATCTTTATGAAATATATATTTGTGGTAATTTTCATTTGGTAATTTTAATTTGTGCAGTCAAATAATCATCTCAGTCATCAGTCTCAGACTCCTAAAAAAAATCTCAAGTAAAGCTAACTAGTCAGGGGTCATAAACATTACTTGAACTACCTTGAAGCAATCAAACACTGCCATTACCAACATTTTTACTTGTCGACAAGGGTGTAAGCCAATTTTTAATGATCCGTACATTTAACCCGACATTTGCAGCTAATTTTACATTTAACATTGGTCCTATTGTATCGTCCTCTAAATCACTATTATTTGTCATCGAAATGTTACTATTTATGTCCGATACACACGTTGCTACAGAGTTGCCGTTGTAAATTGCCCGTACCACGCTGGCACACAATGGGACCCCAATACAAAGTCTATTATAAAAACGACCCCCTTTATTATTATGTTACAATTTTAATGACTGTTATGTGCATGTAACGAATATTTTGCTAAGCAAAAAATCATTCAATTGAATTTGGACTTTAAGTTTGATTGTCGAAGGTCGAGTTTCAAACTTTTGGTTTGTGTTTACAAAATGATTGTCGATACTGATGTGAAAAATGTATTGTATGAAATAATAATTACTCATTACTCGCACAAAAGACTTATTTTCTTCGTTCGTAGGTATATTCAAGTAAATAATTAAGTATAGCGTTCTATTATGCCATCGTGTTATAACGAAAAATTAATGAGAAGTTTAGTTGAGATCAAGTTTGACGTGCTTGTTCTAATCTTTTATTCAGGAAGTTTTTTTTTTGTTTTACGCTTCTACAATTTGTACCTATTGGTATTAATTGAAGAGTTTTTCCCAATTTATCTGAAAATTGTGTATTTATTTTACCTATCCAAGTATGAAATATTATGTAGGTACTAGTCGATTTAAATTACTCTTGCAATCCTTATTAACATCTGTCAGTTATTCTGAACTTAATCGTAGCAACTCTGTTATTCGAGCAGATGGATAATTGCGTTATTATATTAAACACAATGTAGGTATCACACAGGTGGACCTACTGTTTGTACCAAAATAATAATAATTAATCCGTAAATCACCCATTACGATACCCAAGGGGTATTGACGGGATCGTCTATACAATTATAGTATTAATTTTGGGTTCGTATAACGTAAGCGAGAGCAGTGGTGGCCAAGTGGTAACGGCCGCGACTTACGAGGTGTAGGTCGTAGGTTCGAACCCAGACAGGCGCTTTACTTTGTGTAAATTATTTCATCACCACTGCTCTCAAAACGGTGAAGGAAAACATCGTGAGGAAACCGGCATGTCCTAGAACCAAAAATTCGAAGACATGTGACGTCTGCCAACCCGCACTGGGCCCGCGTGGTGGATTACGGCCCACTCCCTCTCACAGAGAGGAGGCCTGTGTCCCAGCAGTGGGAACATTATAGGCTGATTATGTATGTATGTATGTATGTATAACGTAAGCTGCTAACGTATCACTATAGCAACCAATAGCCACAAAAAAAGAGAAAAAACCGGCCAAGTGCGAGTCGGACTCGCACACGAAGAATATTTAACACTACATATTATATAAAAAAATCACGTTACTTTGTTGTATGGGAGCCACCCTTAAATGTTTATTTTATTTTAATTTTATTATTAAAGTAAAAATACAACTGAGTATTTTGTGAATATTTCAAGTGCCTACCTCTTGACATTATTGATATCGAGCAAAAAACGGCAAATAAATTGCGTTTTTTGTATTTTGTTTTTAGTATTTGTTGTTATAACGGCAACAGAAATACATAATTTGTGAAAATTCAACTGTCTAGATATCGCGGTTCTTGAGATACAGCCTGGTGACAGACAGACGGACAGACAGCGAAGTCTTAGTAATAGGGTCCCGTTTTTACCCTTTGGGTACGGAACCCTAAAAAGTACGTAATTGAATTTGGAACCTCTTTAAAAGCGCAGTTCTATTGCTGCCACGTGTGCTTGGCTTCACGATACGTATGGGTGTGTGGTTGGCAAACAATGAACTCGCGTTGCTAAAGTAACCTCCAACAACCAACACCCTAATTGCGTATTACGCTATCAATAATAAAGATATTGCTAATACATTGCTTCATATTTTTGTAAAATTTGTCTGCTCGAAAACGTAAATAACGCAATGAATGTTGTTGAACTGTCAAAATGAAACCCATTCTTACTGTTATTGTGTTACGCAATTAGCCCGAAAAAGCAAATTTTTAGGTATTAGGCCATCGTGGCAACAAATAACGTTTAACAGCGATACGATTGATGTTTATAGTGAAATTCGAATCACCACCAAAATAAAAGTAATTTTCCAACTTTAATTAAATTAAAAAATAAATGGGCGACTCAGTAAAATTATTTGTAGGTACTTCTTTAGTTTATTATTGGATTCTCTTTATTATCTATCATTACATAAAATATGATAGTTTACGTTCATTTAGAGAACTATGCGAAAAAAAAATGTTTTTAAGGTCTGTTTACGATTGTTTCATCATGATACTATTTTATTTTTATGAAATATTTTTGAATAAGTCTTTTTTGAACATTTAACAATACATTCAATTTTTTTTTACTTGTAAAAAGGTTGAAGACAACTCCTATTAATCGCAAGGAGTTAAAGCGATTTCTAAGCACAGCTACGTGGTATCGTAGCTTCGTTCCCAATTTTGGCACAATTGCAGGGCCACTCAACAAGTTGACATCGAATAAAAAGAACACTCCACCTTTGAGGTGGACTGATGAGGCAGAAGTCGTTCCATGTACCAATAAGCCTAACTGTGCGACAAAAAACTGAGAGTTGCACGGTGTCCTACGTTTATGCAGCGCCTTAATTTGTGTTTAACCCTCGTTGCATCAATCTGAATATAACACGTCGACGTCATAAGGGTTGCGGTATCTACCGCTGATTAAATTCGGGATAATCCCTTACCCCAAACGTGACGTAAGATTATTGTCACTCCATTAATCCTTCGCCTGTTAAATTAGATTACTAATGTTTTGTTCGGACCTCTGGATCTATAGTTCGGCAGTTGGATTACGCGATTTGGAGTAAATTTTGAGTCTAGTGATTGATGTGGGGGCCCAAATGTTTTGGAGTTAAAGTTGCGATTGATTTCTAATTATATTATTTAGGTCAATGGCTTTGAAATTGATGCTTGTGCAGACGGTTTGTAGAAGTCTGGGCATTTTTAAGGTTCCGTACTTCAAAAGGAAAAAAATAGACCCTTATTTAGGATCACTTCGTTGTCCATCTTTCTGCCAGTCTGTCAAAACCCTTTTTCTTAGGAACGCGTGGATATCAAGTTGAAATTAATATCAAATACGTAGGTCCACGGTCCCTTGGAGCTGTAATAAATCAAGCTTCTAAGTAAACGCAATAAAAAAATACAGACATTTATGAGACATATTTTGATACTCGCAAATAAATCAAAACCTATAGGGTACTTTCAGTTGATCTAGAATTATGAAATTTGGCCAAAACCGATATTCGACTATTTATACCTAGTTTAATCACATGTTTTTGCGATTACAAACTGAAATTTGCAGTTGGAGAATTGACCGGGACGTGTATGAGAGAATATGTTTTTGAACAAAAATGTTAAGTTTGTTTTTGATTCATCCCAAGTACGGAACCCTCCATTGTGTGTGATCCGACACGCACTTGGTTGGTGTTTTTTTTTTGCTAGAACATTATTTTGAAATGAGCCTTGATTGTACTCTATGATGACATAAATAACACAGTAAATGACGTTTTCTTGTCTTCCAAAGAGAAGTTTGGCAATGCAAAGACGAAATCTCCTGAATAGCACAAAAATGTTAATAAAAGCGAACGATTCCAGTATACGTTGGCTCCAATTCCTATATCAAATAACCATTTTCGTAGATTGATGTAATAAGACATGTCCTATAGATATAATAGTAAGAGGGGACGACTCAAAGAAATTAGCAATACGCCCTTGTGTATTAGTAATATTAATACACGAATCTATTTGGGGGAAGCAAATAATAGGAATCTATTGATCGTGTCCCCAATTTTTTTTTGGTTTAGAATAGTTCACCCCATGGCTTAGGCGTAAGTATGTTGAAAGGATGTTTTGAAATCGATGTTTTCGGATTTTGTAGTCATGTCACCCAAATGAGACGCAAAAAGCGATTACCCAGGACTGGTGCGCAATATGGAAGAAGTCTATGGTGTCACATCATTCCGTGTCCGTGGTGGCCGTGTTAAATGGTATTTTTGGCATGAATCTTAACCACTGAATCTCATTCCAAAAAAGTTAACGTATCAAAATAAACATTAAACTACTTTTAACCCTTTCAACTGTAACTACAACAATCATATCTTCCAAATATCTTGCGGAACAACACTTAACATAGTTTCAAGTGTAATAGCATAGTACATTGTGGTGGAACATTGCCACCGAACAATAAAAACGGAAAGGCTCTTCGGTTTATTTGTGATAATGAACTCTTGCCAGCGACGGGGTGGCACAAAAGTACTAAGTGTAGATGTAGAAACTTGGTGGAAGTGCTTTGTGGCATGGTATCTTTTGAAGCTGATTTTAAGCGATATGGTTTTAAAATTTCTGTAATGACGGATGCATGATCTTCAGAATTTCCGATCAAAAGACAAATATGGCAACTAGATGGATATATGAATATTATATAAGTACATAATTATTTTTGCGTGAAGACAGAGACGTATTGATATAATATGAAGAACGTATCCTCTATTGCCAAAAAACATCCAAATATAACCATCTATCGTGGATGTCTTGAATAGATCTTGGTTGTCTGAACTATGATAAACAGAATTAAATACAATAATTTTTAGTCAAAGTTGGCATTAGTTGACTCCCTCATCTTTTTAAGGTCTTCATAGATGATGAATGACAACCCCAAGTATAGTGACAGTTAATTTATCTACACAAAAGAAACCTTGCACTGTAGCCCCTACCTCCATATCATCATCCAGTTCACTTGTACATCCAGGACTGGCACAGCTAGGAACCGAGCTGTTTGATACAATTTATGTGGCGCGATGTCGACGCTAATTGGTCGTGAGGACGCCTCATGCGCAAACATTGCCTTTTGATTGCACACTTACACTACTACTGCACCGTTAGATCCTGGGCTCTGATGGATTCTTATATCTATTTTTATTTTTGAAATTGTTTTTGATTATTGTTCTGTTTATTGGTAATTGTGAATATGTATTGACAACACTGTGAAATTATCCTTTACCTGAATTTCATTACTATGGTCATTTGCTTTTGAAAGATGAGTTTTATCAACGGTATTTTTGGGTTGATTGTGGGTTATAGAGTTTATAAGAACTACTATAATATCTTAAAGTGTAGATTTCCATGACCCTTACTATCCTAACATGACAGCTTATCCCGATATATTATACGTTCAGCACTTTGGTTTAGTTACCCTTACCGTCCTATAAAACATTGGGCAAAATAATCTAATCTAACTAGCCTGTATTGTCCCACTGCAGGGCAAAGGCCTCCGTCTCCCTTTTCCACACAATTCTGTATTTTGCGAGTGCCAGCCAAATAAACGAAACTAAATGCACGACGCCATCGCGGCAGGCCAAGATGAAGATGGCGGGACGAGCTTGACTCCTACCGTAGGGACTGGCAAAATGATATAGCTATAAAAATAATTAAGCAAATAGTTTTAAATCATAAAGAAAGACAAACAAGGGCGCAGTTCCAAACGAAGTACACGTATCTAAATGACCGACAATTAATGAGTGCAGGAATACTGTTCACTACGCAATTTTCTGTTGCGTTTTATTTGTTCTCGAATGCGATGGAACAAAATATGCAGTACAAACAAAATTGAGAACGTATGTGATTGTAGAAAATGAGAGACAATTAAAATCGTAGCAACTTTGTAATATTTATATTGACATGCGTTATTCAATGAGGATGATTTCAATGGTCCTGTAGTTAAAATAAATATTATTAAATCAGATGACGTAAACAAGGATTAAGTATAAGATGCAGAAAACACCAAAAACAAAAGTTACGCAAACGCCAATATAACGCGCGCACAAATAGACGCACATTGAACACCCACCTTTAAGCAACGCTCCTTGGTTTTTGCCGGCGTTTTAACGTAATTTATGGTTTTTCTTTTTGTGTAGGTACCGTTTCTGTTTATTCGTATCTCTCTCACGTAGGTCAGTGCATTTGTTATGTTGCTAATGCCGAGTCTTTTTACTTCCAGGTACGTACGAGCTTTGTGATTTTCTTGCTTGATGGATGTTGAGGTAGGTTTTTAATGTCTACTTTGTGCTAGCGTGTCATTTGTTATGTTGGTTACTTCGTTTTTTTGTAAAGCAGTTTTTGTAAATTGTTTGTTAACTAGAAAACGGTAGGTTAGGTGTAGATTAAAAAAGAAAAGCAAAAGTTCGCAGTCTTATTTCATGTGAGATCCGTAAAAGGGTTCAATCAATCAACTCAGTCTATCGCAGTCCACAGTTGGACATAGGCCTCTCCCAGACTGCGCCACAACACCCTGTCTTCCGCCTTCCGCATCCAGTCTATCCCAGCCACTTTCATAAGGTCGTCGGTCCATCTAGCTGGAGGGCGTCACACGCTACGCTTGCAGATACGCGGTCCCCACTCCAGGACTCGTCTGCTCCACCGACGGTCGTCGGTCCTTCGACGAACATGGTCAGCCCACTGCCAATTCAGTTTGCTTACTCTGCAAACTATTTTGGTAACTCCGTTCTTTTCTGATTTCATCTTTCAAAGAAACTTCGGGCACAGCCCGCTCCATAGTGGTCCTGTAAAAGGGTTATAGAAAGAGTATTCCAATACTCTTTCTATAACCCTAATAAATATAGAAACCATAATTAATCCTAAAAAAAACATGGCGATTACGGCAATATTTCTAATGGAACTTTGTTAACAGAAATTATTTCATGATCAACAGTGGAATCCGATAATGTTACACATAATAATTTATTATATTCCACTAATCTCCTCGCATTATTAGTATCATTGATCGGACATATTTTAACAGTAGGTATTAAAACTAATTATACGTAACATATTATACTAATACTCTTGCTAATAAATATTGTTTGTTTATTGACGCGTACGAATGATTCAATAGCTCTCATTACACTTTCAATTGAATTGTCATGATCGACTGGTAAACTGTGTCGAAATAGATCATATTCATCGGCTTATCATGGCTAAACATAGTGAGGAAACTAGCAAGTCCTATAAACCAAAAAAACCGAGTGTGCATATATGACCACACGACTGAAGTGAAACTTCAAACGTATTTGGTTATGAGAGGAAGAGAGAAAGAAAATGTGCGCGCGCACTGCTTTCTCTTGCTTATATTATCCCCCACTCAACTCCCGTTCGCCTCGCCCGATCACACTTTTCGTAACACTTACGTCACGCGTTCGCCAGCTTACTCCCCAAGTCAAGCGTGCATAAAGAAGTTTCACTTCAAAAATCGAAGACGTGATATCTACCAACCCGCACTGGGCCCGCATGGTGTCAAGTAGGAATGAGCACTGAAGATCTCATTTCCCGGGAAAAGGTTGATGAAAATGTACTGTACATTTTCATCAACTTCTTTCCGGATCAGTGGTAACAAAATTATTTTAAGCTGGCTTCGCATTCTATTATAACTCCGTACTACGCTAGAGCAGTTCAAGGACAAAGTGTTACCACGCAGGTGTGCCTACTGTAGATTCGTAGATTTCATCGAACAAAGATAATGTATTCTTCAGGGGTCAAATATCAGGGCACGCCACGATAGTGGCGATAAGACCCCTCTTTGAGGAGTGGCTAGAGAGGCGTCACGGCGTCCTCACCTATCGCCTGACGCAGGTCCTCACCGGACACGGATGTTTTGGGAGGTTCCTGCACATCATCAGGCGGGAGGAGACGCCCGGGTGTCACCACTGCGAGGATCGCCCAGAGGACACGGTGGAGCATACGGTGGAGGTCTGCCCCGCATGGGCGGAGCACCGCCGTGCCCTCGTAGAGGCGATCGACAGCGGCGGCGACCTCTCGCGTCCGGCCCTGGTTCAAGCCATGGTCCGGGGCGAGAGGGAGTGGGAGGCGGTCACCTCCTTCTGCGAAGCAGTCATGCTAGCGAAGGAGGTGGCGGAACGGCTGAGGGAGAGAGCCTCACACCCCAGAGCCGCCGCGGGAGACGCTCCGGGCGTCGGGAGCCGCGTGACGACTCCCTGCCACCGTAGGCGCGGGCCTGCGGACGGAGAGTAATGGGTAGCTCACCGTCCGATCAGGACCAGGCTCGTGCCGGACGGCGCGTACGTGTTCCACGCGCGCCTCAAAGAGATGTCAGCATAAAGGAAGGGGCCTGCCAGGGCCGAAGCCTGCCGGGGGTGCGGGATTGTCCGAAAGGGTTACCGCTACCCCGGAACATAAAGGGCTAAGGAAGGAACACGGATGGGTTTTAGTCAGTAAGAGTCTGACACTCCCTTCGCTCCACCCAGAGCGGGAGGGGTCATTTGATGATTTCCCATCCATAAAAAAAAAAAGGGTCAATTATCAACCTTTTTAAGACAAACCGTTATGATTATTATTTTTTTTTCGTTTTTTCTTTCATTCATTTCATCGTTTAGACGTCCACTGTTAATCACGAACCTTCAATAGTCTCTCCAAGAGATGACCCACTTGCCTTTATGGTACCGCTTGGCATTAGAGATTGCTACATAATATCAGCTTGTTATAATTAGTTCAGAGGAAGATGCTGCTAAGCCTGTCGCAAATCCTCTTGTCGTAATCCCAAAAGTCGTCTTTTACGACCCTAGGGAAAGTTAGGGTGACCGATCGTTGTCGAAAACCACAAATTAGGAAGTAGGATTCTCAAAGCAAATGACACGAAATTAAAAACTCCACCATTTCACCAAGGCATCACGTTAAACCTCAAATTATGCTTAAAAATTAAAACTCCAGGATTTTAAAACTGCACCTGAAATAAAAAAAAATAATACGTAGACGTGTTCAACATCCATGTTGAATCACATTAGCTCGGCATAATTACGTCATACCATAACTAAGTTAGCGCCCAGGCGGTCGCTAATTCAAAACCGGACTTAATTTACTAACTGTACGGAACCTGGTGATTGATCGCACGCCCGGTGCAATTTATAGTTTTAGGGTTCCACCGGTGAGAACGCGCGACAAATTATGAATAATGCGATCGTGTTTGTTTGTAGGTTGATCGATGACGTCATGTTTTTGTGTTTTTTTTTTGCACGTTATTGTGTTTGTCTTGTATTTGGGGTTTGTAGATAGATGTAGGATTCTCCATATGTATTGTGCTTACGTACTCACGTAGTTGTGCTAGGGTAGGTATAATACGCGCCACGAAACATGAGACTTGACTTTTATCTTAAACTTTATTATTTCGTAATAAATATTATAATTTTGTTAAGAATTTTTATCTAAATGTCATCGATAAATCCCTGAATAGATATACACATTATGGGTAACTATTTTGTACCTGACTTACCTGCGTAAGCTCCCCACTACTGAGCTCGTCAAGTCTCATCTTTCATGGCGAATATTGTAACGATTAGAACTTTTGTTATTTCAATCCCATAAACATACTTAGATGTATGAACGTACGAAGCAAAAGGAGTATTAAGGATCGTAGCAGGGGCGTTCTGTAGTTTCTGCCTATCCCCACGGGAAAAAGGCGTGAGTTTATGAATGCAAATTAAGTATATCGACCATTTAACTACAAAGCGTATGCAACACAGCACATATATCAGCAACACCTATAGAGAATATATACAGATTGAAATTGAAAACATGCGACAAATCGAAATAGGAGATTGTACTCATCATTATGAACAACTTTTACTATGGAACCAAACCTGAAGTGGCGAAAAAAAAATCAGCTGTTCCCTACATTTTGACGAGTTATGCGGACATAAATGTAGGGAACAGCTGGTTTTTTTTGCGATTTCTGGTTTGGTCCCATAGTAAAAGTTGTTCATAATGATGAGTACAATCTCCCATTTCGATTTGTCGCATGTTTTCAATTTCACCCTGTATAGTCTTTGGCAACATAAAAAGTAAATCCCTGCAAAAGTTTTACAATTTGAAATAGTTTTCAAAACAAATACAATCTATACAAGAACTGCTGTGCCACAAAAAGCTGTCAAAACAAAACGCAACAAAATAATAAAAAAATCGCTTTGTCGATACGCGCTAATCCAAATTTGGTTCATGCAAAAAAGCGCTGCAGCGCTGTTTCGCCTATGGACGCGACGTCGCACGACAAGGCGTCGCCGTATCGTATCGCATGTCAAAACGACGGCGCGACATCGCCGCGGGCAATCGCACGACCGTACGACTTTTTCACCATTATTTTTCCACTCACCTGTTCAAATTTTTTTGTAGGAGTTCGCGTTGCGTTTTTGTTTATTTTTTGACGTTTATCTTAATGATTGTTTTTCTTAAACGGGTAAGTGGGTCTCAACATAATGTAGTTTTACTCTACGTATATTTACATAGGTAAAACAGCGTAGTAGGTATGCCAACTTTTATGCTTCTTAAAGTTGAAATGAAAGTTAGGTTCCCCTTGATAAGTCTAGACTTGAAGTTTTACCCAGCTTTTTTATCCACGACATCTAGTGTGCTATGCAGTTGATATCCTGGAACCATTTCATAATCTTTATAAAATGTCTGTCACATGCCACTAGGTGTAGAAACATTAGGAATTTCATTCGTAGTAGGTACTGTGATGAGTATAGTGTAGGTGGTGTAGGGGCCATAAAATTACACAATTTTATAATTATTACGTTTATTCCAAGCAAACGGGTTTACATCAACGCCCCTATTGTATCACTGTTTTCGAAAAAAAAAAACCTACTAGAAATAATTTGAAAGCTAATTCTAAATTCGCTTGAATATTCGAATGCAACCAGAGTTATTTGACTGCACAACATAAGGTCGACTTTTGAATAAAATCTTTACAGTACCAACTAACTTAGTTTCATACCAGTAATAACGACGATTTCTGAGAACATCTGTCAAAGAGAAATTGCCTCATAATATTAATACGTTTACGCAATGTTACCACACTTATAAATTACGCAAGTTCCAAGCAACCGCATATTAGGTACCCAAAGTACGTTTTCGTTAAGGGAAAAACCAGAAAAGCTGCCAAAACAAGGGTTTGAAAAGCTTTAACACCCGCGAAGGGTTGCCAGCCATCATTTATAACCAGCACTGACGGATAAGGAATTCTTGTTTATTTTATCCTTACAGAATGTTGCTTACTTTACGTGAAGTTTACATACTTTTAAAATTCCCGTTACTTGTTTATAGTGACTGTCGATACTGTGTTATAAATGGTTTTTTAATTTGCAACGTTAAAATTCCATTTAGGTATTTTTCCCAAAAGTGGTAAAACGTTTTCTTTGACTTAATTAGGTACTTGTGCATGTCACATGTGGGGGTTGAACATAGATAATGGGTGTGTCTTTGGGACTGAACCAACGCACAGGGCTATACCTTTAGCCATCATCGGTAGCAATTGAATTTTAATAACCTACCTAAAATTAATCAATACAAAATTATATTTCTTCGCATAAAAGTCGTACGTAAAGTAACTACGTTAAGTTTTAGTTAATAACAACTTGGTACGAAAAATAAAGTAAACAGCACCGAAAATCCATGCGAAAAGATTTAAAAATCCTCTTTGGAACATCTAGAAACCGAAACGCTTGCTAGGTGTCTAAGCGCACACTAATAAGGAGGAGGCAATCCATCAAGCTCCGAGCTTTTTCCACTTTTGCGCCAAAAATTGTGGATTCCTTACGTGTTTCTTTTTCCAGTTTCATTTAGACTGTGTTTTCTGTTTTTGTAAATACTCCCAGGACATAAGTTGATTGATTTCGGTTGCGGTGCTTTTGGGTTTTAAGTTTCTCATTTAGCAAACGACAAAATATTTAAGTACATACTACAGACATGCTTCCTAGATAAAAATGGTTTATAAACACTGCTAGCTATTTTAGCACCTACGAATTCCCCATGGATATATTTTTTCCATTGACCCAATTCAGAGAAGACAAACAGCAAACAAACACAACGTTTCCCATAATTCGCTTATCAGCGTAAGACTCGACAACACGAGATACGGAGATAGGGGCTGTCGGTTCACCCCACAAGCGAAATGAACACACAAACTGATCAAGTGTAAACCAAAATCATTTTTCACACCTGACGCTCTACATTCGAGTTCAAATACACCAATAACACGTTTAAGAACAGCCCTTGGTATATCGAAAGGAATTTATTTCAAATTTTGTCCCCCAATTGTCGTTCCTATGGTGACGGCAGATAATTTATCTCTGGCTTCGAGTTGCCGAGTTGCCTATTGTTCTCTACACACACGACCGGATTTAATATTGAAAATTTATTTTGTTCCGTTTTTAGATATTAAAGGCTGATTTAGACAGGGTAAGTAAACAGGTCAGTACAGGCATCAGTGCTGGCGTCGAGAACCGACTACACTGTTTACATGCAATCAGTAGTCGTGGTAATTTCTTCATAGTGTACACACGTTACTTTAGTCAGTGGGGAACAATGAATTCGCGAAATCAGCAGAATAAACTACGATTTAATTATTTGCTAAAAATATTTCCATACTGCTGTTGAATGAGTTGATAGAAATGTTAGAAAAAGAGATATCTAAAATGAAACGAGTTTGGATACGAAAATGGATCGAAGACAGAAAAGAAACTGGAGTTTCGCTAGAAATTACCATACGACGTCACCCTACAAAGCGCGGTGACTGACCAAGCACTGACTTAATCGTTTAGACTAAGTCAGTAGCGCTGCCGCGGGTGGCAGAGGTGTCAACTGACTTAATAAAAAATATTCAAACTGGAATATTGAAGTCAGCACTGTGGCGACAGCGCTGTACTGACTCCAATCAATTTACACTAGATAAATATCGGGTCAGCACTGACTTGTCTCGAGTTTGGAGTCAGTTACTTACCCTGTCTAAATCAGCCTTAAGATTCGCTTTATAAGTTTTGATGTAACTCTGTTTTGTAGAATTTCTAGTGACAATAGGGGCAGGAGGGTGTAACAGGAAGGATGTCTGTCTGAAGCTGTCGCAGTAGTTCTACTTATTACTTTGAACTTAGAAGATCAAGTATGATTCCAAAAGGGTTAATTACTTAGGTTCTCTAGGTACCTACAGATTTCCTGTTATACAGACGCCAGCACATCAACCTACTACAATCTGTCAAATTTCTTTAATAGTTTTTCAACTTTATCACCAAAGCATAAGGTTCAAAGTTGATTGGGAAAATCTGACAGTTTCGGGTAGGTTGATGTGCTGGCGTCTGTACAAAGTTCATCCTTATTGAAATTAAAGACGTCCTGCCAAGCATACACCTACCACATGCATGACAGCAATATTAGAATACGTACTTGTCATTTTAATAATTATTTAAGGAGGCAACTTTAATGAAGAGCTTGTATCAGAAAATTTAAGCAAATAACGTGCGCATGAAAAGTTCTAAAAAGTCACTGGGCTTAACTCAAATACTTAAAGCCAACTAATCTTGTTTATACATAAAATGATCTGAAAGAAAAATAAAATAACAAGTCCTCAAACCCAGCGAACGAATGAAAAAGTTGAAATCGAAAATCAAATAAAAACGTCTCAACTCACAGAATCCTGAGAAACAAACATGAAGAGAAATACAGAGACTTGGATTAAGAGAGAACAACATGACTTGTTTACTGGATTCGCTAAAAGTGACAATGCGTCAGCGAGCGGTGACTTTGTGCATCGGACATGAACTAACGTCATCAAAGGGGACAATGAATGGGACAGTGTACCCCTGTTGACAGTCCACCCCTGTCGCTCCGAATTTATTCAGCCAACCCCTCGTTTTCCGTAAACCTAATAAAGATCAGTGCTAGTCAACAGAATGCCGGTTAAGAATTGCGAATCCTTGAAGCCCCAGATTTTGCAGTGACAAATCTTAATTCAATTTGAAGAAAGGGAAACAAGGAATTTATAATTGAATGATTACTTAGTGTTAAATATTTTATTCTCCCTTGTGGCGTGACCTTGACTTTGAAGTCGGCTTTGGGACCACTGTTCATTAATTATATGAATTGTGTTGTAGTTAAAACAAAGTGTTTTCTTAACAAATGGGCAAGAATATAACTTAAGTGTCGATGGAAATTAAAATCCTAACTATATTATATAATATATTTATATTTTATACTATCCTCACTATCACACTAATATTATAAAGGCGAAAGTTTGTGTGTGTGTGTTTATATGTTTGTTACTTCTTCACGCTCAAACGGCTTGACCAATTTTGATAAGATTTTGTATGGAGGTAGCTGACACCCTAGATTAATATATAGGCTACTTTTTATCCCGATATTCCCACGGGGTCGACATTTACGCAGATGAAACCGCGGGGTGCAGCTAGTAATATTATAAATGCGAAAGTAAGTTTGTTTGTTTGTTACCTTTTCACGCCTAAACCACTGAACCGATCATCTTGAAAGCATGTACGTTGTCAGGTGTACAGAAACGGATATAGGGTACCTTTCATCCCAAAAAAAAGTGCTGTTCCCGAGGAAAACAACAATAACGTTATGATTATAATAGATGGCGCCACGTGTGTATTGAACTGTCACTTATTTTATTCTGAGGCGGTACGAAGTTCGCCGGGGTCAGCTAGTGGGAAATAGTAGATTGTACAACTAAGGCATAAAAGAAGCTATTTTACCCCGAGACGTTTATATCCACGCGAGCCGCAGGCGAGGGTGGATAGTTAAGTCGAGGGGTAAAATGACTCGTTTATGCCTGAGTTATACACTCTGCTTTTCACTTCGATTGCAAGAAAATGAAACAGGCATAAAGTGTACAGTACATAATTAATCAAAAATGTTGCAAAGCAGAGCTAATTCCCGCCACCACAGATAATACCGCCACGAAACTGTTTAAAAGTTTTTTTTTTATTTCAACATTTGTCAATCGACTTTGGTACTTCATACTGCCAAGTCATAAAAACGTTTCTTTGCGTTTTTAAATAATAAATGACAACTACTTTACCTGATTTTATTAAATTAACGATAGAAAACACGGAAGTGGTATAAATTAAAGAAAATGAAATAAATCACGACTTTAATCTGCGAAGTTTTATTGTGCGTGTGGCTGTTGAGCCTGGTTACCTTAGTCTCAGAAAAAAAAAATGACTTTATGCACTAGAACATAAAAAGCGATTTTATGTCGTCTAAGCACAACATAAAGACGAACTTTTAGAGCATGAGAAGTGAAAATAATATTTTAGTGTTAGACTGTATATTGTATTTAAGGTTTCTTAATGAACCGGTATGCTTGTAAAAAAATTGAATAAATCATAAGTCTGAATTTTTAACGTGAACGTTCTTGAACGGTTGTTTGATATTTTCCTGATTTTATTTTAGTCCCTTAATTGTAACGTCTTTACGTTAAAGAAGAAAGCAGACATAAAAAAAGAAAATAAATTCCAAACTTGCTCTGTTTGCCTTTATTCTTTTTTTTTGTTTTCACATCATTTGTAAACTTTTGAATTAACTTCGATTGCTTTTTTTATACAATTTCACTTTAGGCAGCTAAAAATAGATGGCGTGACCATGACATTTGGTAATTGGAGACTAGACAGGAAAGAAGGAAAGATTTTTGTTGCTTCTCTTTTATTTACTGAACTTGTTTGACGAAGTTGGGCAAGGGACAGGAAAAGAGAACAAGTTTTTACCCTTCCAAAGATTTGTTTACATATTTACATATTAAAATTATATATTCATTCTTAAGGGAACATGTGGACCCAAAATACCATCTAGATACCAATAGGAACCCTTTTCCAAATGACACGAAAACCAAAACAGAATGAATAAAAGCGAAACCCGTATCACCGCATAAAGCAGGCTATTTAAAAGGAAACCCCAAAATGCCGTTATGTCGTCGGTAAAAAGCTCGCTAAGTCAACTCAAAGCAAATAATGAACTGAACGAAATTTGTAGGCATCTGAAGTTAAAAAGAGCCGATGGAGCGTGTCTAACTTGCCGATATTTCTCTATCGCATCATAATAGTGAGCGTTTGACACTTGGCAGGAAGCTTACCATCCAAATCGACTAAACTTTCATTGCCTTTTCAATCGAAATTCAATTCTATGTCTCCGACTTAACGTGTAGATTCAGTTTGGTGAATTTACGCCTTTACAATATCCTGTTCCAAATTTTCTATCAGGTTATGGATGACTGTTCTTGGTCGATTACAAAGAGCTATAATTACTTTGAACGCTTGTTCTACATTCGGATTATTTTTTATTCAGTTTGTTTCTGGCTTCAGGTACTATTTTCTACGTAGGCATTTAACTGTTAATGCTCATCGTGGCTAAATAATAACAGCCGCACAGGTCGATCGAACAGGTTAAGCTACGCTTGCCGCGGTTGGTATATGGATGGGTGACCATCTTTACGTACCGAGACCCCTCCGTGCCTCGGAAAGAACGTTAAGCTGTTGGTCCCGGGTGTCATTAGTGGGTTTTTTACCGTCGTTACGGGTAGTCAGAAGCCCGAAAGTCTGACAACCAGTCTTACCAAGGGGTATCATATTACCCAGTAACTGGGTTATGAGGTGTGAGGCAGTCGCTCCATGTAAAATATCTACTGGTATTCAGTTGCATCCGATTAGACTGGAAGCCGACCCCAACATAGTTGGGAAAAGGCTAGGCAGATGATGCTTGCATTAAGCCAGCCCAACGCCTACAAAGCCGTCTAAACAACAAAAATATTTGCAACATTAGTGTTTAGCTTCAATTTTGAAACCACATTTTACTGTAAGATAATTCTTTAAGTTTTCCTCCATCTTAGACTTTAAACTCAGTCCCATCTTGCCATGTACCCGTATGTTTAACTCCCTATGATGACGACTACTCTCTATGATGCAAGGGGACTCCACGTCAATCAATCATTGCTATCAATTCCTTTCAAACATTTTTTATATACGAGTACAAAAAGGGACTTTTATGTGATAGGTTTCAAAAGCATGTGTGTTTATGGTATAGTTCGAGGTAAGGTAAACAGTTTTAAAGAAATGCTATGAATTTTCACCTGTAAAAGTTTTGGCTCATTCATGTAGTATGAATTTTTTTTATAGAAGGCACTTCAAAATTGTAATTTGGGTGATTTAATGGGCTGGCTGAAGGATTTTTTCAGTGCAATTTATTTCAGGTGTTTGTAATGAATCTGGTTCTAAGTATTGTTTTGTTTGTATGCGTTACTCGGACTTAGAAATGGGATTCAGGTTTCAGGCAATGATAAAAGGGACCCAGTTCTATTGAAGCGGTTCTTTGGGTTTGGCTGTTCGATGGTTCCTTTACCTGGCACAGTAAGGCTGGTTTTGTGTAATCCATACTTAATATTATAAATGCGAAAGTGTGTCTGTCTATCTGTTACCTCTTCACGCTTAAACCGCTGGACCGATTTAGATGAAATTTGGTCTAGAGATAGTTTGAGGCCCGCAAAAGGACATAGGATACTTTTTATCCCGATATTCCCACGGGATCGAGACTTATGCGGGTGAAACCGCGGAGCGCTGCTAGTGTTATAATATTTTTACGTCAATAGATTACATTAATCTTTGATGTACTTAACCATTAGCTTATATACAAATGTCAATGGAAGAACTGTGATGGCCCAGTGGTAAAGGCCCCGACTTACGAGTTGTAGGTCGTGGGTTCGGACCCAGGGAGTCGCTTCACTTTCTGTAAATAACTTCTTCACTACTGCTCTCAAAACGTTGAAGGAAAACATCGTGAGGAAACCGGCACGTTTTAGAACCAAGCATTTGAAGACATGTGATATCTACCAACCCGCACCGAGTCCACGTGGTAAATTAAGTATAGCCCACTCTCTCTCGAAGAAAAGAGGCCTCTGTCCCAGCAGTGGGAACATTTTAGGCTGATTATGCTAAAGCAAGTTAGGTATGGTCCAGAATTCAGGTTTTCAGGCAATGATAAAGGGACCTAGTTCTATTAAAGCCGTTCTTAGGGTTTATTGTCCCTGACCTGGCACAATAGGGCTGGTTTTGTATTTTTATAATATTTTTCGTCAAAATATTACATAAAGATTTGACGTAGCCCTTAAGTTATTTGCAAATGTCAAAGGAACTTATGGTCCAATGAACCAGTAAAATCTTTCTAAGTTTATTCGGTAAATCCGTCAGGAAAAACCATAAAAGCTTAAAGATCAATGGGAAATGTTTGAACCCATCTAAATCAAGGTCATACAATATTTTCCATGAAATAGTGACGTTGCGCACTAAAGAGGAAAAATATTACTGTCAATCTGGCTCCGAGGAGCAATATTTAAATTTTCGAATATTCAAGATGGCGGACGATGGTGGCTTTATCGTTCGTATAATAAATCATCTGCTGTCACGTCGTGGAAATACGAGATTTTTATTCTTAGCAGTTATGTCTCAATTTGCGTTTAGTTTGCTTTAGAGGTATTATGAAATTAGTGGTGAAGACGTATTTAACTTGTTCGGTTTATAATAGACGTTTAGTTTTCGTTTAACAGAAAATGAGAAGTTATAAAAGTATTAAATAACAGAGGGACAAGTCCTCTATTTTTAGGAACGTTCAGATTCTAATTTCAGTCTCAATATGTCAAAAATTTTTTTTTGAAGTGAAAACTTCTTTAGTGGCGTTGCACACTTTTTGTATGGGGAAAAAATGTTAAACTCGCGTCAGGACATCGCGTCAGGACACGTGACCGTCAGGAGAGATTTACCCCCCCCCCCCCCCCCTCTTTCTACGGCGGCGGCGCCAACCGAAGTGAACCAAGTGAGACACGATAATGGATGGATGGATGGATGGACGGACGGACGGACGGACGGTGACGGTGACGGTGTCGGTGACGGTGACGGTGTCGGTGACGGTGACGGTGACGGTGTCGGTGACGGTGACGGTGACGGTGTCGGTGACGGTGTCGGTGACGGTGACGGTGAGGGTGACGGTGACGGTGACGTGACGGTGACGGTGACGGTGACGGTGTCGGTGACGGTGACGGTGACGGTGTCGGTGACGGTGACGGTGACGGTGACGGTGATGGTGACGCTTACGGTGACGGTGACGGCGACGGTGACGGTGACGGTGACGGTGACGGTGTCGGTGACGGTGACGGTGACGGTGACGCTTACGGTGACGGTGACGGTGACGGTGACGGTGACGGTGTCGGTGACGGTGACGGTGACGGTGACGGTGACGGTGACGGTGACGGTGACGGTGACGGTGACGGTGACGGTGACGGTGACGGTAACGGTGACGGTGACGGTGACGGTGACGGTGACGGTGACGGTGACGGTGACGGTGGACGTGGATGTGGATGGATGGATGGACAGCTGATGGCTCGACCGTCTGTGTAGTAGCCACACTGCTGTGTATTCGTAAAATTCGTGTATATAAAGTGTTTAAAATATGAAAATTGAACAAAGTGCATCGATTAATGAAAAAAGTGACGCAGAAATAGTGAAAAAAAATTAGTTATATTAATTCAATTCATAATTGATTTATTTCAACGTTAATATTCAAGTTTTCACTTCTGCCGGCACTCCCGGAGTGCAACCCGTCTTTTTTTTTTTTGATAAGTTTTTGACATTGATTGTCGCTGAAATGAGATTGCGACTTGATTTTGAACGTTTTTGATTACGAGAATTGGTCTTCGGGTTTATAAAATAGTGCAGTAATGCAGTTCTTAAAGGTCATTGCAAATTACAATACCTCCATGAATTATGCCAATTAGTTATATTTAAATCCAAGTCTCAATGTTACATGCAGTAGTTTATCTTTTAACAAACTCTAAAGAAAACAAATCAATATACCATAGACATAGTTGCTGGCGAGACGCATAGATACCGCTTGAAGTCTGCTGTACAACGAAAACTTGTATGGGCCAAAGATTAAAACATTTAAAAGACGACCTTTCTTTCATGCCTACGAGCATTTATGAAAACCATTTAGATACAAAAATTTTACAAATAACATTGGACTATTATAACTAAAACAGTATAGTCGACCTCGGAATTGATTAAACAATGCAATGTTGACAACACAAATAATACCAGCCTATTAATATTCAACTGCTGGGCAAGGGCCCAAGGACCTGCTGGATAAGGGACCCACTCGTACGATGAAGGCGTGAGCATTAATCACCATATGCTTGCCCAAGACGGGTTGGCGATTTCAAACTTATATTAACTACTAGCAGCGCCCCGCGTTTTCACCCACATAAGTTTCGATCCCGTGGGAATATCGGGATTAAAACTATACACACTTTCGCATTTATAATATTAGTATGGATAGGTTCAGGTTTCCTCATGATGTTTTTCTTTCACCAATGTTAGTAAAGTCAAAGATAAACTATTTCCAGTAAATGAAAATTTTACTAAGTTAGAAATTATTTTTACATATAACTATGATATTCGGATAGGGTGATAAAGCAATTACGAAATCGACTAAACATCATAGTTTTACTAACATTTTCCTCACAGAACAATCCCCCATTTTCCTCCATACAAATAACACGACTATTCAACACACTACGAAATAAATGAAAACGTAACTAAAATCCCACCGCACACGTGTCGCGGTACGCACGTCGACACAATCAAAAGGAGAATAAAATCGCGCGACTGCAACGCGACTACACGTTTTATAAGCGGGCATTAGACAGGCCGTGCACGTCCGACACATTAACGTACACCGTGCGACATACGTGACCGCCAGTCGATGCAGAGGGGCGACTCGATTCAATAATCTGTGCTCTTTTTGTTGTTTTCTGTTTACTTGTTTTGACTGAATATTTTTTGGGTTGCGGCTCTCGTAATGGTGTTTTAATTTTGTTATTTTATTTGAGTGTTTTATAGAGCACGTACCTAACTGTATTTAAAAGCAATTGTACGTACCGCAGTCTTGAAATCTGCATTTCAATTAAGTTCCTTTTAATTTTTAACCGACTTCAAAAAAGAAGGAGGTTCTCAATTCGGATGTTTATATATATATATATACTAGCTGCGCCCCGCGGTTTCACCCGCATAAGTCTCGATCTCAAGGGAATATCGGGATAAAAAGTATCCTATGTCCTTTCCCGGGACTCAAGCTATCTCTATACCAAATTTCATCTAAATCGGTTCAGCGGTTTAGGCGTGAAAAGGTAACATACAGACAGACAGACAGAGTTACTTTCGAATTTATAATATTAGTATGGATATTTATAAATCTGTAGTAATGGATTTCTTGGAAACACTCCACGCCAAGGTAATTCGGTCATGGCACCACTACGTCCAAAACACTTTACATTCTCTAGGTCTTTCTTGGGAGTTTTCACACCTTCAAATATAAGTAACTCAGCAGATTAACTCAAATCATTGCCTTACTGAAAAGCCTCAGTCTACCGTATTCACAACATCAATAGTAACATACATTTACATACACACAGACACTGGATAAAGGCAAGCGTTATTAATGAATTCATTAGCATTGACGCGTCAGGCTGACATTCGATTAATATGTATTAATTACAATGCTAGATCACCTGCCGGATTATATGTATTAGACTTAAATGGTTTAGGTAATGTGCTATAGATGGATGGTGGGTAAGACTTGGTAGGTGAAAATCAAGTTGAAAATCGGTTCTTTTGATACAATATGACAAAATATGCTCTCGTGACTCTCAGTAAATAAAAACCAATGAACAATTAAAATGAAAACTTTTATTCTTGTGCTGTGTTGGCCAGGCCTTTTGAATAAATTTTAAGCCCAATCATTAATTAACAAGCCATGCCACGACACTCTAATTGACCGTCTATAGATCTATTGCAAAGCGGATAAAAATCTACTTCTTTTACAAAACCTTATACTTTGAATCGGATAAAGAAAAATCCATTTTAAAATAAGTTCAAAAGTCAAGGTCACTCTCTCTCTCTCTCTTTAATCTTTGGCCCGATTCGTCTTGTGTGGTTGCCGGAAGCGGATGTCGGTGTGCTTCTATCAGCCATGTTGTTGTTTTAGTTGCTCACTGACAACTGACGTGCGACGAATTGACATTGACGACGTGTCACGTCAATGCTGGTGACAAATTTATTTTTTTCTGTTCGCATAGGGTTAGGTAGGTACTGGTGCGACACTTTTTGGTGTGTAATTGGTTTTATTGGTTTGCAATTTCATAACATTCAGCGTGTTAGGTGGTGATGCTGGTAATTATCGATCTTAGGCTAAGCGAGCACTGCGATGCGATTTTTTTTTAATCGCATTTTCATGAATAATAAAATCGCAATCACAAATATAATTTTTCAAGCGAATTCTGAAGCGATTTTTTACCGCAGTGCGTGGTCTCTAGAATATTGGTACGAGTATTGTTTGCAGATTGCCGATTATTATCCACAACGATTAGAATTCGTAGTGCGCGCTTAGCCTTAGACCTGCATCCTAACACAAAACAACAAAAACTTATCACAAAAAATAATTCCGAATTTTCAAGGAGACTTCTCAGACAAAAGTCAAAGTCAAAGCATTTATTTCAAATAGGCATATAAAAGGACCTTTTGAACGTCAAAATTTACATTAAAATAGAATTGATTCTAGTCGCCCCTTCCAAAAGGTAGTTTTCGTATGGAGAAGAATGGGCAAGAAACTCCACCGTTACTCTTTTAAAAATGTTTTACAATATTTGACATAGGTACATTCATTATATAATAATATGTGAGGACGATGCACCTAAAATAAAATTACTATACCACAATAGGTAAAAGAATTTAAAACGAAACCATGACATATAAATTAATTATCTGATAGATACATGGTGCTCACATATTTACAAACATGGTAAAAAAAAGATTTTATTTAAAAAAAAAAAGAAATTAACAAGTAATAAGTCAGGGTGTGAGTAATGAATGTAAATCAATGTAAAAAAAGAATAAAATTTTACAATTAAATCAGCAACCAGTTTGATTTTGTCTAGACTCTAGATTGTCCTATGGAGCAGGACCAGCATGTTTTCAAGCAGAGGAGGAGACATCCAGCATTAGTTGTTTAAAAATATAAAAGCACTAAACCAAATGACCAGATTTATGAACGTAAACGAATGTAAGGATCGCAGCAGGTGGCGTTTTGTAGTTTCTGCCTACCCACAAGAAAAGAAGGCGTGAGTTTGTGTTTGTAAAAAATAAAAGCCTTCTACTGATAATAACATTGAGTATGTCGCTCTATATCAGTTACAATAGTAATTTAATGAATGTGCTTATATGATTGCTATTTTAATTTATCCCAATTTAATCTAACCTAATTAAACATTGATTAAATTGCCAGAACTACTCAGACATGCGTTATACATGTAAACCAATTAAATAAGCTTGTTTAAATATAAACATCCAACGTAAACATAAACTATGTAACGTTCCACTAAAACTCAAGTTTGTTCAGACTTTTTAAGTATGGTGTACGTTGAGGAGTTTTTACCTTAAGTTGGTGGACAAACATGTTTACACCAGCTATTAAATGCTTAGTTTTACCTTAGGTGTGGGACTAAAACAGATTTCTAGACACTGGATACATAAGGAAAGCTTATCTTCAACATTGTGGAGGATTCTCAGCTTTACACTACATTTATCTAAGTTTTTGTTTTTTTTTATTTTTTTTTTTTTTTTTATTGCTGAATGGGCCCGCTCTTGACCTGAAAGTTGGACCAGTTGGAAACTGACCACAAAATGTACTTAGACTAGTCTTATTTTGAGAGAAACTTGACTCTCTTTTCATCGTTCATTGAAATATCAATAAGTTACATTACCTAGGTAATACTTTAATTGAATGCAAGTCATTTACATCATAATCAGCCTATAACGTTCCCACTGCTGGGACACAGGCCTCCTCTCAGTTTGAGGCTGTAATCCACCACGCGGGCCCAGTGCGGGTTGGTAAATGTCACATGTCTTCGAATTTTTGGTTCTAGGACATGCCGGTTTCCTCACGATGTTTTCCTTCACCTTTTTGAGAGCAGTGGTGATGGAATAATTTACACAAAGTAAAGTGCCTGTCTGGGTTCGAACCTACGACCTACAACTCGAAAGTCGCGGTCGATACCACTGGGCCACTGCTGCTCTCTCACAAGCCTTAAGGCAAGAAACATAATGGACTGGAATGTTAATGGGACTTTAGATTATACCGACTATATTTTTCATTATCATTACGTCCTCAGATCAGTAATTATAGGACAATTTACACAACAACCATCCATTACCATCTCCAAGCAAACATTCCGCAATATCTAACTGAGACTAGTATTTCATTAATACGCTAAAATACCTTCAACATTCAATTTTTACATAACACGATCGCGTAACTCCAGCGGAACGGGCGCACGCTCCCCAAAAGTTAGTCCTTTCCGACTTACAAACGTTTTCAACTTTCTAATTAAGTTCAACAAGTCTTGAGTTAACATTTAGACGCGCTGATTAACTGCTGAGCTGGTTGCACTTAGTCAAATGTAGCCGGTCTATAAATAAGGATAACATTTTGGAGAATAAGTGAGTGAACTTTTGATTTAGTCAATGACTTGGATACTAAATCGTGGTAAGGCTGTACGCAGAGTTGAGTCAGATATCTTTAGATAGACTATCGTTCTGTAAAAACGCGTTTGTATCGCTCACACTCCTGAAAAATCACTCTCATAGCCAAAGTTGACTTAAATATACTGAAAAATCAAATATGACACGGGTGTGCGCACTGTGTACAGTCGCCAGCACATCAAGCTACTACAATCTGTCAAATTTCTTTAATAGATTTTCAACATTATCGCTAAAGCTTAAGGTTCAAAGTTGATTGGGAAAATTTGACAGTTTCGGGTAGCTTGATGTGCGCCACGTCTGTATAAAGGTCAGATAAAACCATAGAAATGTATATATCTATGGATAAAACAATTGTTTAGTAAATTGATACCGTATGTCAATTTGTCGTGTTATAATTATTTTAGACAACTGTCAAATAATGGCAGTTGTGATTTGAATATACATACGGATAATTTAAATTGGTAGTCAATTTGCTTATCAATTAATTTCCTTGACTTGATATGATTTTTAAGCGAATACGTGTTTGAATGTTGTGTAAAGATGTTTTCTGGTTTTTCTAAACTTCATTGATGTTTGTATAGTAAAAGTGCGCAGTGTTGCACACCCCTACCCTATTTCAAGTTAAACAAATACCAACTTTATTTCAATGTAAATTAAGTTGATTTCAGAGTGACTAGCACTATTGAAAAAGTTATAAAAATGTTTGAAGTTAAAGCGTAAACTGAACTTTATTGTGTAGAAATTAAAGTTATTTTTCCATTAATTCATAATTATTTGTTTACATTTTTGGCAAATAAATCGCAAACGCAGATTAGTAGTCTTCTGTCATAATTTGAAATCTAAGCTTTCTATTGATTTTTCATGTTACAAGGATTAACTACAAAAAATTTGCCTCGCTCTCAGTGGAGTGGCAAGAAAAGCATAGAAAAGGAGACTAGCCAGCCATCGATAGTTTATTTAAAAGTGTCTTTGACAAAAGGTGCAGTGAAAGCGATCTGAAGGCCGCAGTAAAGCACGATGCTTTTTCATTCGATTTTCTATGTAGCGAACAGGATGCATGGTAAAAACCCGGAGTTTAGTCTAGTAGAAAAAACAAAACCGGCAAAGTGCGAGTCAGAATCGCGCACCGAGGGTTCCGTATAAAAATTTAAGGTTTTCGGAATGTTTCCTTTATATGTGCTATAAAACATTGCTTCATACCAAATTTCAAGATTCTAGGTCGACTGAAAGTGCCCTTTAGGTTTTGATTCCCTTGCGAGTAGTTGTGAGTTTGAAAACATGCGGCTTAAATTGCTGTTTCTTTTGATTGCGTTGACATAGAAGTTAGATTTTGATACAGCTTAAAGGTATTATAGACTTACGTATTTAATATAAATTCCAGCTTGATACCTCCACGCGTTCCTGAGAAAAAGGGGCTTGACAGACAGACGGACAACAAAGTAATCCGTTTTTTCATTTCGAGGTACGGAACCCTAAAACCGGACGCCACAGGCATCTCTACAAGCTATTCTAATTTCCAACACTTTTATAGATTCACTTGACACATAGATAGAAGGAAGAATATATTATTAGTTTATTACACAACTTAAACGTGACTATATGGTGTTAAATAATAATAATAATAATAAATCATTTATTTGCATAAAACATGGTATAAAAATGGTGTTAAATAAAAATAAAAAGTACAAACATGTTTTGCTATGTTATAGCATGCAAAATTTTTTTTTGGAAAATAATCTGTAACAATAAACTTATCAACATTTACTATCCATAAACTCTATCAAATTATAATAACTACGTTCACTTAACCACTTATACAATTTAGGCTTTAGCAACCTTATACATAGAGACTTAAAGTGGTTTGGCATGTGGTTATAAATACGCACACACATTGCTAGGCAGTTTCTATTGTACTTGGTTATTCTTGGCAAATCATGAAGAACCAATTTATAGGGATCTCGTCTGTTGCGAGGGCATACATCATTTGCTGTCTTGAAAAGATTTTTATTCCTAGCCACGAATATACATGTCTCATAAATATATAGAGAGGGCAACGGTAGCAAGTCAAGTTTTTTAAATATAGGTCGACACGAGTCGTCCGGTTGTAGTCTATACATAGCTCTAATGCACTTTTTTGGGCCACAAATGCTCTATTCAGATCGACACTGTTAAAGTGTCTATAATACCTACTTACCCTACTACCTGCAAAACCACTCATAACTCAAAACAAGGAAACGTAGAACTTGACCTCGATACCAAAAAGGCCAAGGTCAGATAAAATAAAATAATCTAATTTAAAAAAAAAACTTGTGTCTCAGGCCACTTGGGAAATCAAAGTCTTGAGGCTGTCTGAAGCCTACGACGAGAATTTATGGTAGTCCGTCAGGGGAGCGGATCGAATCGTACTGGGATGCCTAGCACACACGTTGAATACAGTATCAAGAGGGTTTTCCAGTTACAGCGAAGTTAAACGAACGGTTAAAAATGAAATGGTATCTGTCGAAATCCTCGAATTCTTCAAACCATTACCCTAAATGAGTTTACGATAGATTCGAAGTGTCATCAGAAAAGCGACGATTTGTTTGGGTAGCAGGTTTTAATGATTTCTCAGTATCTATTAGGGTTTTTGGAGAGGCTCTATTACCTTACGTGCTTGTCCTTTCTTTGGTAGAGATAGCGCCATCCACGAAGACGCGCCCCACTCTTCTTCCTAATCGCTTACAGTACAAGTGTGCAACATTCCGCTAATGTTTTAGATTTGTCGATACACAGTAATTAGTGTGTATCAAAAAAACTAAAACACTAGCGGAATTAACTATCGATAACTACTAGCGATTAGTAAGAAGAGTGAGGCGCGTCTTCGTGGATGGCACTATCTATATTCTTTGTCGAATCATTGAGCTCCTTAAGTTCGGAGTTGAGCTGCACGTTTATTGACAAATGCGTGCACTGAATGAACAAGCCCCCTCAATCTATGTAGTTCTTTTATCAAAAGACCATTTCAGACACCAATCTACATAGTCTTTACATCATCTAATCAAGATTATATTATATTTTAAAAGAGACTGTGACCTCTGAGTTTGTTTCGGCCTTTCTTCTCAGAGTAGTCAGATAGGAAACCGGCACCTCATCTAGTTTTAAAAATATTATAGACGTGTAAAGTGCTTGTAAAAACCAACTCACAGAAATAAAATCATGTATCAGCTATTAGTTAGGTTTAGAAAACATAAACTAGGTTATCTTACAAAAAAAAAAAACACACAATCTTGGAGTACTCAATCAACATCGACTGAAGACAACAATTGACTCATTATATAGGTACAGACGCCAGCACATTACGAGTAAGTTACAAAAACCTGTCTTTCTTTAATAGATTTTCAACTTTATATCTAAAGTATAAGGTTCGAGTTTGATTGCGAAAATTTGAGGGTTTTGGGTAGCTTGATGTGCTGGCGTCTGTTACAACTAAAGCCCCTTACTTTCATTCACATTTCAGATAGTAGGTAGTAACAAAACAGTAAACTAACCAAAACACATCATCATTTGTCTTAGCCTTTCCCCAACTGTGTTGGGGTTGGCTTTCCATCTAACCGGATGCAGCTAAATACCAGTACATGGAGTGACTACCTATTTAACCTCCACAACCCAGTTACTGGGTAATACGATACCTCCTGGTAAGACTGGTTGTCAGATTTTCGTGCTTCTGACGACCAGTAACGACTGCCAAAGATCCACAAATGACAGCACCGACCAACGGCTTAATGTGCTTTTCGAGCACGGAGGGCGTTGGTATTTAAAGATGGAATGGTCACCCATCCACGACCAACCGCGGTAAGCGTAGCTTAACATGATCGATCGACCCGTGCGACTGTTATTACTTAGCCACAAGCCCCTCCAACTCACAAAACACATGTTTTCCCGAAATACGGACAACCACTATCCAATTTATAACACGCACATATCCTGTAAGCCAAAAAAAAAGAGAAAAACCTCCTGAAATATACGAAATGTCAACGCGTCTTCAAATATGTATGACAAAGGTGCTTAGGAAATCATTCGCAGTACAAAATCCATATTGATTTTGCTTGTTATGTCCCAATGCATAATGCGGCCTCCTGAATATTGTATGGTCCGTGGAGTGTGAATGGTATGGCGGTGCCAAGGCACTTTGGCTTAGTGTTTTTTTTTTTTTGTTATTTTAACAGCTACTATACATGCTGGACTAAGCTTAGATGCTTTTGGTACAGTCAGCAACAAAAGTCGATTATCACTGTTATTTTTACATGTTAGTAAATTGACAAAATTTTTTTCAATAAACTGCTTTTTAACTTTTCACATAATAGCAAAAAGTTTATATTCTAAATTTTTTTCTTCTGCTGCAATATTGAACAAATATTTTGCTCAATAACTAAGATTAAAAAAACTGAAGTGTTAATCGACTTTTGTTGCTGACCGTACACATGAAGTGTGTCTCATTTAGCTATTGTTTGTAACAGGTTAATGGGTTAGTAAGTAGAGCATCACCAAGAGCTGCCTGCTATTGCTTTTGTTATTTTCTCCGTAATTAACTACTCAACATCTTAAGTGATGACTTTTCAGTTAACCCATGCACCTTCTCGTTGATATAGTAACTGATTTGATAGGTTCAGTGCGCAAAAATCAGCTTTCACTGGGCGAATTTCACCAATGAAATTGAATACGACCAGCACATTCAAAAGTTGTCAGTATCAAAGTCGTTGTTGTGGAGTATTGACACTAACAGCTCTTGACCGTGGTTTACATGTGCTAATCGCGTTAGTTTCATTTGTGAAATTCGCCCTTAGATCGGTGTAATGAACAGTTCAGAATAAATGGCATACCCTACGTCTACATCAGAGGCGTAATTCTCGTAATTTTAAGAACGTTCACAGTCTGATCTCAGTCTCAATCTGTCAAAAATACCTGTAATTTCCCTATATTTTTGACAAGTTTTTGACATTGATTGTCGCTGAGATGAGACTGTGACTAGATTTTGAACATTTTTAATTACGGGAATTGGCCTTCAGATAGGTGATTGCAGTTAGTTATTTTCACATAAAATACTATGGTACAGACGCCAGCACATCAAGCTTTTCAATTTTCTTTGATAGATTTTCAACTTTACTACAAAGTAATATTCAATTGGGTATAATATTCAATAAGGTTCATATTCAATTGGAAAAATTTGACAGATTGGGGCTGCTCGACGTGCTGGCCTCTGTACCTACCGTCCATTTTCGCCACATGCTAACCAAGAGCATAACTTCAGGCAAATTACAACACGTAATGACTACTGCAGTTTCCTACGCAAGTCCCACAAAACCTTATTACGAACATTTCCTCAGGAGTTCACCATGAAAGTTTGTGAGCTAAAACACTTAAGAACTTTATAACATGTTTATATTTGTTTTCACATTTCCTTAATCGTCAGAAAAGAAAATTTCCTACTTAAATTTGTCGTGGCAAGCGCTAAGACGTTCTTGTTAGCGCGGCATTCCCACAGGAGGGTCGTTGAGTAAGAAAACATTCCCCTTGCTTTCTACAAAATTCTACTCGGGCTAAATTATTATTTTTTCACTAAGCTAACATATTTCCTCTACTTGTTAAAACTGCACGAGGAATATTTAGGTTTTTTTTGGAGTTAGACCTAAATGAAAAGTTTTTATTTTTCTGTTCTCTAGTTTTCGTTTTTTTTAGAGTTAATTAGTTACGATTTTGTTCGTATTTTATATTGTGATTTCCCTGGCTAGCTGTTTTTTTTTTCAAACTCTATAGACTCATTTTTACGGCGCTTACCTAATCACTTATTCGATTAACTTTACTAAGCAGTAGGTAGTGCTATTCTGTAAAAATCTCACCGTGATTACTTGGGTGAAGTGAGTTGAAAGTGAGCTGTCATTAGTGTCAATCCCTAGCATCAGATGGAATGACAGCTCACTTCACCTAACTTCTCACAGTGAGATTCTAACAGAATCAACCGGCTGACCATTTCCACCGATACGAAAATTTTGATACTGGAAGTGTGTATTTATCAGTCCTTTTGCAAAATAAATCTAGGTCTTACCTAGTTTTTTATCTTCCACATCCACACATTTATCATACCCAGGAAACCCATCTAAGCCTGCAAAATTCAGTAAACAGACCAGACACGGTATCCTAACCAAACTCCTACATAAATAATCTTTAAAATCACTCATTTATTTACATTACACAGTTATATATCATGGGAAAGTTTAAAATTCCCCGCAATAACAAAACCCGCACTGGCGAATGTAACATTGGCTAGTACAAAAGTGGTAGAACTTGCACGAAGTAGGGGTATATTAAACTTTCCTTCTGATTTATGACAGTTTATTGTTTTTGCGGCCACAACCCTCGTGAACGCCCTTGGCGACAGTTTTTTGTGGAGGATTTTAAAATTCGCACTATTTTATTTGATTTTCTTGCTGAAACGGGAAAGCGAAGCGGATTGTGGAAATGGATGTGGATATTTTGAAGATGGATTTTTTTGTGGCTAATATGGCTTATCCCCTTTATTTTTTATGTAGTTTACAGTATACACGTGGCATAAAAGCGTTTTATTTATTTATATACAGGTTGGATTTTGGAAACGGGGCAGTACAGGCAGATATATTATCTGAAAAACCAGGTACCTTTCCTAAAGGTAAAACGGTCATTGGAGACTAAGCTTTAACTCTTTGAGAAAGGATCTGCATTCAAAGATTTTGTAACAATTGAACAGTCTGCAAAAAAATGGGCACTTACTGCCCAATCTCAAAAATCCACCCTGCATACTTTATTGTACACAAAATTCAATTTGTCTCTGCGCATTCCAAACATGATTCAAATATTTCGTCAAAGAATTTGGCACTGGACTACATAAATAGCGTTAGTATAGCTTTAGTATACGTGGAGTCCTTAACAGGCTGACGATGTTGATTCATGAATAGTACACCCTAAATCCATACTAGTGATAGGTATATCCATGTCAAACAAAGGAGAACCTCAAAGCATACGAAACTAGTTCAAATAAGTTCCAGCATCAAGTAAAAGCACTCCAACATAAACTTCCAATATAGTACAATAGATGAAGTAGATATAAAGTTTAACCAACGACATGTGCTTCCTACAAAGAGTTTAAATGTGTGGTATTAAAAAGAAATCTAAGCTATGTTACGAAGTGCCGAGTCTTGAGCTCTTGTAGTTTCGTGTAGTTATCGATATAGATAACTATCGATAAAAATAAATGTCGATGACTTTCATCGCGTCTATTTATTCAGTTAAATCAATAAACATAATATTAATGTGCATTTGTAGAAAAAAAAATTTTGTTAGCTACAAAAATAACAAAAACTTTTAATAAATACATTTGTTAATAACAAAATAACATGTTAAAATACTTAAGATAGATAATTAAAATGAGATACTTACATAACTCAAAGTTTCTAATCAGCTTCCGCTTTTCCGAAATGATCTCATTAATAACAGAAAATTAATTATTTTAATGTAGACACCTTTGAAGTGTAGGCAAAGGCCAGTAAATATTAATTAAACATTTTCGGCTTTGTAACTTTCATAGCGATGTCTAATTTTATCTTTTTTCATCCAATTAACAGTTTTTTTTGAGTTTTTGAGAATTTTGTGAATCAATATGGTGTTATTTTGTCAAGATTATGTCATAACGTTTACCATATTGATGATGTTATTAATTTGTGTGAAACATAATAGCTTTGTACCTTCAGAAATTTATTACTTACATGTTAAAATAAAATTTGAGTGCAAAAACAGTCTTTTGATACGTAATACTAAAACTCCTTGTTTTGTCCCAAAAATAAAATACATTACTACCTATGACATTTAATGGCCTAAGAAGATTTACTTTTCTATCGACATACAAATCATTTCCCACAGCCCATCACTATTTCACTAGACGAAGACGATAAAGAAGGACGGATATAATGTAGTGCTTTCAAACATTGAAGCGAAGTTTGCCTACAGAGCAGCAGACAAATGACAACCGGCCTGAGGCGGGGAGCTGCGATATTAGAAGCCTTTAAGATGGGAAAAATAGCAACTTTTACTTGAGGTAGGTTTTGTATGGTGTTTGAGGGAAGACGAAGCGAATTGACAATTTGATGGCTTGTTGGTTGGATGGTGTAATGGATATTTTTGGTGCGGTTGTGAATGGTGAAACTATTTAAAAGGTTTTCTGCTCAAGTGATTGAAAACTGTACAAGGCTGCCTTCTAAAATATAGGCTCATATTAGGCTAACCTGGTGCTCGGTTAGGAGAGAAGTTACCTTAAAATGTAGGAGCATAATGATTGGAATTACAATCATATATTAATTTCGACATTCAAGAATATACTTTTACACGTCATATAAAAAAGAGATAAGCCAGATGGATGGATGGATGGTTGAATGGTGGTTCCCATCTGACTACCCCTGAAATGGCGAAACAAACTCAAGGGACAAAGTCTCTTTTAAAGCCCAGACATAATCCTGGAGGACCATGTCGGGACCATGTAGATTAGTGTCTGAAATGATCGTTTGAAGAACTTCAGTCAGGGCAGAGTACGCCCGCTCCTCCTAACACGATACACATAAGCCCCGCTTCAAACCCTGCCTTACCCCATACGCCATGCATAAGATGGCAGAGATGTTACACTTCGGGACGCCGTGAGAAAGAATTGCCGACGACATTTGTTTCTCTGATGCGCTTGTTTTGTAAACTTCAGTTACGAGCGAATATCTCTGTATCTTTTCAACTTATTATGCATTGCTATATGGAGGAAAAGATTTTGTAAAAAGTTTGGAGTATGCGAGTTTTTGCCACAAGTGTTAAGTCTTGTATCCTGTCATGATGTAAATAGGAACTAACCATAGAAATACTGTTAATATTCAATCGACTCAGGGATCGGGTACTGTGTTACCTATCTATTTTAGCATCATCTTCTAATATTTAGTCCTTAGCCCATGTTCATGACAACTTCCATTTTTTTTATTGCTGAAAGGGCCCGCTCTTGACCTCAATCACGCCTGTTGGAAAGCGATGGATGAGGTCTATGATGGAACGAGCGTGCCCAGAAGATGCCTAAGGCACTGAAACTCCCACGCATCGACGAAATGCAGCAGGCTGCTTGACGCCGGACCCCTGTGGGAGGGTGGTCGTAAACCTGGCGGGCGTTAGCTCTACCACCGCATGGGAAGAATTGGCCAGTCAAATAAGGTGTTGGGTGTGACTGTCCAGGATGCGCCGAGCGCTCGGTTCAGTTGAGTAACTGGCGGAACAAACTGCGCTTCACGAGGAGGCTTCTTTATGCATCCCAAAATGCTATTTATATATTTATTTTATTTTTAGCCTATGTTGTTCCACTGCATGGGAAAGGCCACCCTTTCTCCTTTCAACTCCTCTCTGTCTTGAGCTAGTTTGGAGCAATCCTGTCCGTAGGCGTTAAGCTCATTTCGCTATCTTCTCCTGTGTCTGCCTCGAAGTCGCCGGACGGTTTCTGGGCCTCACATAGTGGTAGATTTTGCCCATGACTCGTTCGGCATGCGGCAAACGTTTTCGGCCCAGTCCCACTTAAGCTTGGCTGCTTTTTGGCTTCGGCGATTTGTGTTTTGGAGCGCAGCGCTGTGCTCCTATTACGGTCCGTTAATCAGACTCCAATAATGCTGTGCTCCATTGCTCGCTGGCAAACCTCAAGCATAAACTGCTCAAGTACGTGAAGATAGGGTATGCATATTCATATTGCGTAAAACCGTTTCATTCTTGACTTTCTTATTATTATTTGGTTAGACCCACTAGCAGCTAATTAGCTGATGCGTGTGTATCGTATAGCTAGGAGATATTTAGTCTATCCAGCCTATCCCGTATGTTTGCTATAGATAGGGTCCATCTTATCGGGCCAAACATTCTTTGGCCTAAACAAATATAAATAGTGTCCTTATTTTTAGCACAAAGTACTTATTACTTTTGTATTGTTTCGTTTATTACATTACAGAAAATTCCTATCTATTTAAGGAAAAATCACCTAAGTAGGTATAAGTATTAAACGGGAAATAAAAGTTACAAAATACTTGCCTACTTAGTAGGCACTCAAGTTTATTTAATTTTCTTTGAAAATCTATTTATAACTTTATACTAAACCAACTGGCATTATTTTAACCTGGATAAGCACTGAAACAAAATAATATAAAAACAATTAAAACACAATACAACGAATATTTAAAACACAAATGAGTCGTGGAGATAAAGAACAATGTGTTTAGAGGAAGCCCCACAACTCATGACACGGGTAATGCCAAGAATCCACCAACCTACGCCTGTTTCTGAAGATTATATTTTGACTAGAAACGTTATCAACTATATACCGAAAATCTCGTGTCGTTTGTTCGTTAATCTTAAGCTTTACTAAGAACTTGTCCTTCTAAGAACCGGCTACTTAATTTATATTTGGGACCAACAATGTGAATTTTCCATTAGACCAAAGGTTGACTGGTAGAAAATGCCTATGGCATTAAGCCCGCCTCTGTACATTTATGTGCTTGAAGTATTACATAAATAAATAAATTAAAACATTGTACTTATTTTGTAAAATTGTGTTTGTAACGTGTTCTACAATTCTTTGTTTTAAGTAAATAAATAAAAAAAAATAAAAAATAATAATACTTTCCTACTTTAAATTCTATACTTACATCAGGCACTAGCTTCCACAATGTGAATGTGAATTTATAATTATAACTAGTTCAAAACTGTAATGTGCTACAAAACGTTGTGAGATAAAATAATTAACTTATTATTGGTTTATTTTCATAATCTCTTAACAACTAACTACTTATATAAATAAATACAAAAACAAAATACTTATTACTGTTAATCATCTCTTGGGGTGAAGGTCTTAAACATAAACGTTTCGTCTAATAATTATCCAAATGAACTATCATCATCATCTTGACTCATCGAAAACATTTTATTACCACGTCACAATCCCAGATTATCTTCACCGACACTACGAATGTAGGTATATGATATAATTTTTTTTTTACAAAAAAAAAAACAACCGGCTTAAAAAAAAAACTACCAAGTGATAAATAACTTTAATTTCGGAAGTCGGTGTCGTTGGTTCCGCATTTTCGTTTTTTGACACCGACTTCCGAAATTACAGTTATTTATCACTTTGAAGTGTTTTTTTTGAAGTCGGTTGTTTTCTTTGTAAAAAAGTTTTTATTTTTTTCACTTTGTAGGTAGGTACTTACCTAAAAAGTAAAAAAAATAAAAACTTTTTACCCCACACAAATTCAATTAACACTAGTGCATTGAATAATTGAAGACACCGACTAGAAGAATCAACAAAATTCGCATAGAAATGCCGGAGATGCATTACATTTATGCATATAAATCCGTACATAAGAATAATTACCTAATGTATTATATACTAAAACCTTTCTGACAGTATGTAGACCACATTAATGAAAGAATTATCAAAATCGGTTCTTTCGTTTTTGAGAAAATCGTGGACATACAAAGATACATACATACATACTGGTCGAATACAGAACCTCCTTTTTTGATGTCGGTTTAAAATCATCAGCACCCCTCATTGTCCTAAACTTCACACGCCGAGACACTTCCAGTACCCTTCAGCCGCGTACCTATAGATATAGTCGAAATAAAAGTGGCGACAACGGCGTCTGGCAGCAGCTTAGAGTTGAAAGGCTTCGGCTAGACGGCACGACTAATTGTCGACACTACTATTGTCGTATTTGGATGCGTATTTACATGTCTCACTGACGTGGGTGAAAATTATGCGATCAAGACGTTTTTTTTGTAGTTGTTGTAAGAAACGTTAAAGTTGAATTCGGTCTGAATACAGGTGCATGGTTTGGCAAAACTATGTGTTTTTGCTTAAATATTGAATTCAGTCTATTCCCGAACACTTTTGGGATTATGAGAAATACATCGAACATAATAGGTACTAATAAATAACACTTTCACTATCTGAAAAGCAGACTTATCGTTTCTATTCTTTTCTTTATATATTATAGACATAGTAGTTAAAAATTGCTATGCGATCACGTGAAAGTATCCGTCAGTAGTTAGCCGAAACATCCCAGCGCTGATTTGCTAGATTTGTTTTCTCCTCTACCGATCGATATTTCTCCTGAAAAAGTTTATTATGTATCTATGTATTAGTATTTATTCTTGTATATTTATTTCCGAGTTATTTATCCCTTATTTTGCACCTTCTATGTTTTGTCTCTGTATCACCCTAAAGTCGACTGGTAGAAAATGCCTCAGGCATTAAGTCCGCCTTTGTACAGTATTTTTTTCCTTGTGCATAACGTTTTAATAATAAATAATAATACACAGTTGTTTAGATAAACCAATTTTTCCAGTCATTAGTAAATAAATTGACATTCATTCAAATAGCACCGACTTTTAAATTCTTCAATTATGTAACTATAGTATAACTCATTTCTCAGAAATTGTTTTTCCATTTTATTATTGGCCTGAATTCGAGAGGCTTGTTGTTAAGTAATAAAAGCCGCACGGGTCGATCGATCAGGTTAAGCTACACTTGCCGCGGTTGGTCCGTGGATGGGTGACCATGTTTACATACCAAGACCCCTTCGTGGCTCGAAAAGCACGTAAAGCCGTCGGTCCCGGCTGTCGTTCGTGGATTTTCGACAGTCGTTACGGGTCGTCAAAAGCCCGAAAGTTTGACAACCGGTCTTACCAAGGGGTTTCGTATTACCCAGTAACCGGGTTGTGGAGGTCAGATAGGCAGTCGCTCCATGTAAAATACTGGTATTCGACTGCATCCGGTTAGACTGGAAGCCGACCCCAACATATTTCGGAAAAGGCTAGGCAGATGATGATATTGGTCTGAATTCAATTCTCCAGATTTTCTTACACCGCATCTCACCTCATTCCTGTTTATGTGACAATAATGGTCTTGTCTTGTTCATTCAAGGTGACAAAGTACCTACCATTTAATTTTGAGGGTGGTAGGACCAACGTCGTTACGGACCTTTAAGGGTATGTAGCAAGTTATTACCGCTCATTGTCTACGAACTTCAATATTTCCCTGAGGGTCTGAAAGGTCAGACGGGAGTTGTTACGTGTAAAATCGAAGGCTGTCTTTAGACTAACAAAGCAAGTTCTCAAACTCTGAAAATGATTAAATTGTTGGTATGTTCGTTGTTAACCGCTAATATTTTGAATTAATTATAATTTTAATGTTAGTATTGTGTCGTGATTTGCGCATACTTTGGAGTTAGCACGACGTCGGATGGCCGAGTGCCGTGATTTCATTGATTTAGTTTAAAAAACATGCTTATTTTAATACTGCGTTATAATATCCACTGTGGCAACACTAGGAAAGTAGCACTAGGCGGCGCTCGACAGAGTCTAGCCTGAGTTCGTGGGGAGTACAAGAGAGCGTGCAGCGCGGTGGAGCGGCCCTCATGGACATCGGACATCAAACGAACAACATGTGCTCAGAAACTGTCCCGCGTTTCGTATCTGGTTGTATCGTGTACCTATAGTGTGTGATTAAATCGACCGACCGAACCGGACCGATTGACCGTTTTTCTATTGCGCAATAACCAACACATACCCATAGTTTGCCCACATTAGTTAATATGGCTGATAATAACGAGACACATGCTTTCTCCGTTATATTTATAAATCAGAAGTGGGATGAAAATAATGAAGTAATGTAAAGAATTCATATGACTACTTACGATTTTTCCGAGACCTGACTCGAGGTCCATCCCACTTCTGATTTATAAAGAAACACCCTTTTCTTGCTAATACTTTTTAATAGCACAACTGTACTCTTTCACAGTCCAACAACGACTAGCTTTGCACTACATTTTACCATTTAAAACGAAATTTGCCACACCAATATATTTCCGAATGATTTTGATTGATATGTTACGCAATTAGGGTGTTGCTTTTAAAAAAACCGGTCAAGTGCAAGTTGGAATCGCGCACCGAGGGTTCCGTACAAAGTAGGTATGTAACTACAAGTTTACGCTTATCGCAATTTTTCCTTTATCGAAGCAACGTCTTATAGCAATAAGACGTTGCTTCGTACCAAATTTCAAGGTTCTGAGTTCACGGGAAGTACCCTGTAGGTTTTGATTCCCTTGCAAGTGTCGAAAATTTGCTACATAAATGGCTGTATCTTTTGATAACGTTCGCTTAGAAATTTGATTTTTTCACAGCTCCAAGGGACAGTAGACTAGAATATTTGATATAAATTCCAGCTTGATACCTTCCCGCGTGACTGAGTAAAAGGGTCTTGACAGATAGACAGACGGACGGACGGACGGACAACAAAGTGATCCTATAAGGGTTCCGTTTTTTCCTTTCGAGGTACGGAACCCTAAAAAAGAAACTATTCCTATTACAAGAACCATAAAGCAATAAATAGAAAAAAATTAAAGTTTCTCAAAAAATTCAAAACCGAAATTCAAGCGAAACCGCCCCAAAATCTAGTACGTACTAGTATAATTTAATTACTACGTGACATGAATTGACGAAGAGACAAATTAAATGTTGGATTAAGGTATTCCGCGAGGGGTGATTAGAATGATTGATCCCTTGAACAGCATATGTTCTGGTACAACGGGTAGCGGGACCGGATGCCCGGTTTTTGGTCTATTGTGGATGTTGAAATGAAATAGCTTGTAGCGGTATCTATAACGCCACATGCGAACAACGCGTCATACTGACGTCACGCAAAATCTTGCATCTCGCAAGTAGAGTTTGCCGCGCAACTAGCGTAGATACAACGCGACGGCCCAATATGAATTATTGGGTAGTTGCCCGTCAGACACAAAATCCGTCTGGTCAGAGGATTCTCCCTTTTCTATAGAGTATGAGTGAACTTTACACCCTGTTCCTCATACCTCTATTATGCTTATGTTTAAGGATATAACTGTGACAATAAATAGGACTGGAGGCCTAGTAATATCGGGCCCGACTTACGAGCTGTAGATCGTGACTTCGAACCCAGGCAGGCACTTTACTTTATGTATTTGACTAGCTGCGCCCCGCGGTTTCACCTGCGTAAATGTCGATTCCGTGGGAATATCGGGATAAAAAGTAGCCTATATGTTAATACAGGGTGTCAGTTACCACTATACAAAATTTTATCAAAATTGGTCCAGCCGTTTAAGCGTGAAGAAGTAACAAACATATAAACACACACACACGCACACTCACAAACTTTTGCCTTTATAATATTAGTGTGATTTACTCTCAAAACGGTGAAGGAAAACATCGTGAGGAAACCGGCATGTCCTAGAACAAAAAAATCGAAGACATGTGACATCTACCTACCCGCGTGGCGGATTATGGTCAACACCCTCTCACAGAGACGAGGCCTTTGTCCCAGCAGTGGGAATATTATAAGTTGATTATAAAATAAACATTTTAGTTATTAGGTAAGAACTTTTTAACCGACTTCTAAAAAAGGAGGAGGTTCTCAATTCGAATGTTTGTATGTTTTTTTTTTTTTGTGTTTGTTCGCGCATAACTCCGTCGCTTGCCAACCGATTTGAAAAATTCTTTTTTTGTTGGAAAGGGTATAGTTCCCAAATGGTCCCATGAAAATTTTATCGAAATCGGACAAGCGGTTTTCGAAAAATCAACAAAATCTAAAAATTTATCTGCATTGTCGACATTAACGATTTTTTTGTTTACTTTTTTGTGGGGTAGGTACAACTAAAAAGTGAAAAATAAAAACTTTTTTACAAAAAAAAAAAACAACCGACTTCAAAAAAAACACTACAAAGTGATAAATAACTTTAATTTCGGAAGTCGGTGTCAAAAAACGAAAATGCGAAACCAACGACACCGACTCACGGCAGTTATCACTATGCCACCACTGACCGTTTCTTTCGTTGATTTTAATATAGTAGCTACCTACAGTCAATTTAAGTTGCTAGTCAATTTGCTAAACAATTAATTTCCCTGATCTTACGTAATCGTGAACCCGTTCGATGATGCCTCAATGTAGACCAGCAGGGCAATTGTGTAACACATTATAGAGGTATGAGGAACAGGGTGTAAAGTTCACTCAACCTCCATAGAAAAGGGAGGATCCTCCGACCAGACGGGTGTTGTGTCTGGCGGGCAACTGCCCAATGAGTCATGTCGGGCTGTTGTATATATGCTAGTTGCGTGGTAAACTCTGCTTGCGCGATGCAGGATTTGCGTGACGTCCTGGTATGACGCGTTGTTCGCATGTGGCGTTGTAGATACCGCTACATCACTCCCCCCCGGAGACCGGAGGACGATAGTGGGCTGAGTCTTGAATCTTGCGATGCTTGCCAGGCCAGCTGAGGTTCCAGTGAGTCGGAACCGGTTGCCGCATAGTTCACGGTGAGTCGGAACTGTCTGCGAAGATGTCCCCAGTGAGTCGGGGTGGCGCTGCGTTATGCTCCAGTGCGTCGGATGTAGTACAGCGCCGGGTTGAGGCTGACTGCTGGCGTCGACCAGGAGAGAAGGGCTCTGCTTGTAGACCGCCCGAAAGTGCAGTGTGCTGTGCCGAGGTTGCTGATGAGGCTGAGGGTGATGACCAGGTATGCGCGGTCGCTGCATGCTCGTGGTCAGGATACCCGTTGAAGCCGTGGGTGCTGGCTGGCTGGGTGATTCGCCGCTCTAAAGCTTGCGGGAGTGATGATGACGTCACGCTGAAGTAGGTGCACGAAGCCTGCGTTGACGTCCATGTTCGGGGTCACCAGTATAGAGGTAATGAGGAACAGGGTGTAAAGTTCACTCAACCTCCATAGAAAAGGGAGGATCCTCCGACCAGACGGGTGTTGTGTCTGGCGGGCAACTGCCCAATGAGTCATGTCGGGCTGTTGTATATATGCTAGTTGCGTGGTAAACTCTGCTTGCGCGATGCAGGATTTGCGTGACGTCAGTATGACGCGTTGTTCGCATGTGGCGTTGTAGATACCGCTACAACATTATCAATCGGAATCGGTTTCATTTTGACAGTTCAACAACATTCATTGCGTTATTTACGGGTTCAGCACACACATTTTTCGAACTTATGAAGCAATGGATTAGCACTTTGCTTCAAAATGATTCTGATTCCGATTGATAGTGTGTTACGCAATTAGGGTGCAGGTTTCTTAGGGTTACTTATACATCAAGTTTCCACCTTTCGTAGAGACAGAGTTTCTAGCTTAGCTTTGATTTTTAAAAACTTTATTACACTTATTTCTGTAAAACCATCCCTTATTGTCATTCCTACCATCCATTAATTATCATTCTCAAGTCAATCCATATTCACCGCTTTTAATTCAGTCTTCCACAAAACTGTGAACGTAGCTATAGTTCCACTGTGTTCCTTCAAATTGCCAGAGGTTGCCGTCATTATGAAGAGTAGAGCAAACTTAGATTGGCGTCGGAAGCGCCGAGATTGTTATCTTAATGAATGTGTTTTGGTAATATCTTGTAGACATTTATGAAGTTCATTTTCTTTGGAAAGTTTAGCTTTTGGTATGATGCCCTAAATAGGAACAAACAAATAACTTTTTGATTGGGCTGGAGTTGCTCTGCGATTCGTTATCGTAAATGCCAATAGTTTTGCTTTAGTTAACTGGAATACAATAAATCATACACGAAATAGGTACAATGTGTTATTGAAATAACTGAAAACCTGAAAAACCTTTTAGTGGTGAGTACAATGATCAGAAGGCCAATTCTCGTAATTTAAAATGTTCAAAATCGTGTCGCAGTCTCATCTCGGCAACAAACAAATGTCAAAAACTTGTCAAAATGTAGGGAAATTATGACAGATTGAGACTGAGATCAGACTGTGAACGTTCTTAAAATTACGAGAATTGCCCCCCGGATCTCAAATGCGTATGTGGCATCTCGCCATAGACAATGTCCCACCTCCCATCCTGCGCCGCATGCCCTGTCACCTACACACTTGATGATCTTATGACTGCGACTGTAAGCGGAGTTCGCGCAGCTGAACTTTGGGCCAAAAATATTTAAACGTCTTGCCATCGATACGCTATAAAGAAAAGTGGTGGGTACAATGACCGTTTCAGGTCTTCAGTAATTTTAATTACACCTTCAAAACTTTCAAAACCTGTCAAAATTAAAATATTTCAATACCTAACGTATATTCATAGACTCCTTGACTAAATTCTCACTGATAATCATCATTCTCCTGCCCTTATCCCAATTTATTTGGGGTCGGCGCAACATGTCTTTTTCTTCCATAATTCTCTATTAGTCGTCATCTCGGTAGTCACCCCCTTTCTAACAATATCATCATTCACACATTACATCCATCGTTTCTTTGGTCTTCCCCTACTCTTATACCCATCGACATCCATACTCAAAACTCTCCTCACGACATTTTCCTCATTTCTCCGTAACACGTGCCCATACCATGACAACCGATTTCCACACAACTTTTCAGTTACTGGTGCCACTTTTAAACTTCCTATTATGTACTCATGATTCTTATTCTATCCATTCGTGTCCCTCTTAGCATTCTCATCTCAGCTGCATGTAATTGCCTTTCGTTCATCCCTTTTGTGGCCCAACATTCTGATCCATACAGACGTCAAATGATAATGCGGTCAACAATGATGGACCCATGCCTAGAACTATCTACTTATTCACTCGTTTTGTATACTTTATAAACAGTTATTATATCATGTCAACAGGGTGTTACGGAAAGGGTATATCAATACAAACGGGTTGAAGAGTGTATCTGGTCTAGAATCTCTGTACAAAATTTCAGCTCAAAAACAGTAACTTTGAAAATGCTTAATATTTTTTTATTTCGATAGTTTATTAAATTGAAATCATAAAAAATGTGTCACCGCACTACGAGGGTCATTATCCATTATCTGTAGTGTGTCTGTGCGCCTAGTACACGCACATCACGCCGCCGCGCGTCAGTGCAGCGCGCCGTGATGTCGAAATAAAAAAATATGTACACTCTTCAACCCGTTTGTATTGATATACCCTTTCCGTAACACCCTGTATAGAACAAACCAATCAATAAAATAACAATCAAACTCAAGAATTAAACCAAACCAATAAAACAAAACAAAAAGGAACTGAACTCAGTCAATAACAACCAGCCACTTGAAAACAAAAGATCAAGCAGTTATTTTGTAATAAAAGAAGCAATTACTTACTACAGTGGGACTCAGAGACAGCAGTCTATATTTATAATCGGATTATTTCCACCATGTCTGATGCTAGAGACTGCAAGCACAAAAGTCATTCGAGTTTTCATGAATTAAATTTGAAAATTACGAACGAAAATCTTTAAACTTATTTTTGGCTAAGTAATTTCATTTTAGTGAAACTTGTTTTTCGTTTTAAGAAAACTTAATTTTTAGCTGACATGTGAACTTTGCCCAGATTAAGAAAAATAAAAATGATGCTTTATTTTTAATGACGTAGATCATTATGAATATAAAAGAGCTGACTTGGTATAATAAAATTCTTGTTTTAATAAATATTTCCAAAGATATGAAAAATTTTCAATGTGAATAAAGACATGAAAAATTCCAGTTTTCCAGTATCTAAAACTAGGTCACAAAGCTGTTGGTTTTCGATCAATTTACCCATTTACAGCTTATATGGTTTTCGAATTTGACCGTCCGCTTCGGTTAGATAGGATCAGGATTTTCCACGCCACAAATCAGTGATCCCTGTACTTAACACTAGTTTGTATTCGACGTCGAAGCCCCCATATCGATTTACTATATGAAACGCACTTTATAAACACCGTTGCTGTCATGCTATCATTATTGCAAAACCGATGTTTGTCTAACACTAACGGAACATCCTTGATCACACTCACAACACAAACTAAGCTCTATACTCCAGTGTTGAAGTCTAAAATGGCGTGACAGTAGTAGTTGTTCAGCCGTTTTGCTAGTGAAGGGAAACGTAGTCAATAAAGGCGGCTTAGTGGCATCGATAACTTTGTGTTTTGCGATATTTATGCGTTCCACTTGGCTCGGGAACACCTGTTTGTTTGTGTGCATGCCAGTGTGGGCAGACACGGGAATTTGTCTTGTCGATTGTTGTTTGCCACCGAAAGACAGCTGTATTGACGCCGTTGACATGTTCAGCTACTCGATCATTGCTTGATTTCATTGGGTATATTTTTGCGCTGTAAGTATTGGAAGTTAACGAACATTATAGGTTCTGGGCACATGTGGTGCTGGTATAGGGTAAGGAATATTATAGTAACAAACACAAAATTTTATTTTATTTATTCGGCAGTAGCGATTCACATTTCCCAATATATCAATTCACATTTTAACTATTAGTAAACATGTGTGTAAATATCTTCTTGAGGAGAGAAGGCCTGTTTTCCAGCAGTGGAAAAATGATAGGTTGATTATGTTTATATTTATACTACGTGTGAAAAAACTTAATCTTCGTCTGCATAACACCACAATATCTTTAAAGTTCATGTAATACACAAATCTAAGAATTAGCCAAAACATTCGGTAACAAAATGCCATGCCCTCATCAGTGAAAAAATATTATCGATAGTAATTACAAAACCATTTACATCACTACCGCAGCCTCGGTGCATTTAACAGCAACATTCATTGTAATATTTGCTTTATACAATCTGTGTTGAATTTTGACTAGTCTGTTAAATCATTTAGTGAGGTTCGTTTCGCGCAAACTGTGTAACACAATCCAGTCCAATTTACTGGTTCTGTTGTATCTACTTACGTACTGAAGTTAATTCTTGGTATAACTAGAATGATTAAGAAAATTAAGACGCTCGCATTTCAGAGTCTTTTTCAGAACTCTTTTTAATTAATTTACTGAATCTCCAAAGTTATTTATTTTGTGAACATAGGTTTTAAAACAAAATTCCTGTATATAATAAGAGAGAAATTGACAAAAAAAACTTGAGAACAATATTAAAACATACCTCATCATTATCTGCCTAGCCTTTTCACAACTATGTTGGGGTCGGCTTCCAGTTTAACCGGATGCAGCTGAATACCAGTATTTTACATGGAGCGACTGCCTATCTGACCTCCACAACCCAGTCACTGGGTAATACGATACCCCTTGGTAAGACTGGTTGTCAGATTTTCGGGCTTCTGACGACCCGTAACGACTGTCAAAGATTCACGAATAACAGCCGGAATCAACGGTTTAACGTGCTTTCCGAAGCACGGAGGGGTCTTGGTTTGTAAAGATGGTCACCTATCCACGGACCAACCGTGGCAAGCGTCTTGTCTAACTTGATCGATCGACCCGTGCGGCTGTTTTTACGTAGCCACAAGCCCCTCACACAAACAAACATACCTATTAACTCAATTTAATGGTCATGTATTAAGTTCTCTGCCTCATCGGTCTAGTGTTCGCAAGTGCTACTGCTGAGCATGATGTCCTGGGTTTGATAATCTGGTCGGGCAAAGTGTTATTGGGTTTTTCTATTAGGAATTTCTCGGTAGCAGCCCGGAGTCTAGATTCGTACGGTGGATTTTCTTGCCCATTCTTCTCCATACGAAAACTACCTTTTGGAAGGGGCGACTAGAATCAATTCAATTTTAAGGTAATTTTTGACGTTCAAAAGTGCCTTTTATTTGAAATAAATGCTTTGACTTTACCCGGTTAATGGCAACAGGCTCGCCCCCTATTAAGGCCTATTCAAACCTAAGCAGTATTCGCTGCCACTGTGGGTAGAGGTACATACCGCGCGGGTTTTGCTTAGGTATTTAGTATCAAGTTCCGCGGCTAGAGCGACCTGAGCGGTATTCGCTGCCGCTGTGGGTAGAAGTGCATACCGCGCGGGTTTCGCTCAGGTATTTAGTGTAGAAAGAAAGAAAGAAAGAAAATACGTTTATTTGCGGTGAAAATGACGCAAAAAGAACATAAACACAAAAAATAAAAATAAAAAGGTAGAGGGAAACATGCGTCACATCCACGCAAAACGGCTATCGCTCAGCATTATGCTGCGACCCTATGCAAGACAGAGCCCCAGCGCTGGTTTTCAGCGACAGCCGGCGCTGACGTAATGACGTCGTCCGGTGCAGCAAACAATTATTAAATACAGTGTACTTAAAGAAAAATAATTAAATTTAAAAGTGATATAATATTATACATGAAATACACATAGGTACAGTACATGCTATGAGAATATCATCCTCAATAAACGTTTTACACTTTATGAAGTGGCAACATTTCGAAGCGTCCTTATGAGTTTGACGTAAGTGTAGTAAAGTGTACCCAACGTGCACCAAGTGATTATGTCTTATGATGTAAGAAATTACAAAATGGCCAAAATGATGTAAAGTATCAAGTTCCGCAGCTAGAGCGACCTGAGCGGTATTCGCTGCCGCTGTGGGTAGAAGTGCATACCGCGCGGGTTTCGCTCAGGTATTTAGTATCAAGTTCCGCGGCTAGAGGGTGAAATCCGCTTTGGTGTGAACAGTAATATTACCGCATACACACTCGGTTTTCTCTGCCGCATACGGTAGCGAATCTCGCTTAGGTTTGAATAGGCCTTTACTTGGGACTTAAACGTAACTGGCGAAATGTGGGTGTTACTAATAGTACACCTTTGCCTAACCTTTCGCAAGTTACAGGCGTCATGTTTTGTTGTTATAAGTCCTATTATATATATATAATATTATTATCATCACACTATCACACTTAATATTATAAAGGCGAAAGTTCGTGAGTGTGTGTGTGTGTGTTTATATGTTTGTTACTTCTTCACGCTCAAACGGCTGGACCAATTTTGATAAAATTTTGTATAGAGATAGCTGACACCCTGGATTGACATATAGGTTATTTTTTATCCCGATATTCCTACGGGATCGAAACCTATGCGGGTGAAACCGCGCGGCGCAGCTAGTAAATTAAAAATGTGAAAGTTTGCGAGGATGTTTGTTACTCTTTCACGCAAAAACTACAGGACGGATTTTGATGAAACTTTACGATAATATAGCTTATACATCAGAATAAAACACAGGATACTTTTTATCTCGATATTTCTACGGAATCGGCACTTATGCGGGTGAAACCGCGGGGCGCTGCCAGTTCTAAATAAACGTAAATCTAATTAGATTTTTCTTTGTTTACAGGTGAGTGGTGTATGAATGATTAAAACGAGGAAAGGGGAATGGAAACTTCCTGGTGCGAATAGTATGCTGTATACCCAAGGTAAGTTTTTGACGGATTAATTTAATACTGTTGACAGAGAGTCAAGTACGTACAGACGCCAGCACATCAAGCTACCTGAAACTGTCAAATTTTCCCAATCAACTTTGAACCTTATACTTTAGCGATAAAGTTGAAAATATATTAAAGAAATTTGACAGATTGTAGTAGCTTTATGTGCTGGCGTCTGTACGTACTTGACTCTCCTCTCTAATAACACCTATGTATACCATGTTTTATACAAATAAATGATCATATCTTATCTTTAAAAATACAGGTATAAAACTATATTTTCTAATAACATATTTATCAAAATTTCAAATAATCTTTCAATATTTTAATTAAAAACATTAAAACTCTTAAAAACCACCCCTTCTACCTACCTAATAGAAGTAATACGCGCGTTCACAAGTACCTGACATCCCCCGTTGCCTATAGCATCACGCTTCGCCGGTTAGGTATCGCCTAGACGGGTGGTTTGGTCGATTTCACACAATTCACGGCAATATGTTGTCACAATTAAAGGGGTAGACAGACCTGGGGGTAGGTAAGGATACGCTATACAAAGATAGTTTGTGTGTGTAAATTAATTTTCTCATCAATGGTGCCGATTCTGTTGTTCACAAACCAAACCAAATTTAAGCTCAGTGCATCTTTTTCTTTCTATTACTTTAAGAAAAAGACAGATGATAAATTTTAGTTTAGTCCTGTCAAATTAATCAGCGCCTGACGTAAATTGACGTAATTTTAGTAGGCAAGTTTTTAATCACGTCTAAACTTTTATGAAGTAGTGTCAGGCGCTGATATATTTTTAATAATGATTTATTTTTCTCCCACAAAGTACAATTACTGTATAGAGGTATCACAAAAATTGGAAGTACTAGGACTTGTGGGAGTCAGGAATCCAAACTAGGATACCCTGTGCCATAACTCCTTGATTTGACTCCTGGATTAATTGGGTGGTATGATTATCTCAACTCTTAACTTATTCTATAGACTGTATTCGCGGCTATTAATCAAACAGCGGGTTGGTAGCGCAACTGCGCAAGGAGTCCATAACTCCTTGATTTGACTCCTGGATTAATTGGGTGGTATGATTATCTCAACTCTTAACTTATTCTATAGACTGTATTCGCGGCTATTAGTCAAACAGCGGGTTGGTAGTGCAACTGCTTTGTCGCCACCAAACGACAGTTTAGTCACTCATTGAGGCTCTTCTACCCTGTAACATCTCTTGGCATAATCCTATTTGAAATTAAGTTATATGAAATCAAATTGACACACTACGTCATTTTGCAGTATTATAACCGTTTCATACAGGTGTCAAAGAATGACAGTTGTGATTTGAATATGCGGACACTTAAAGTTGGTAGTCTTCTTGATAAACAATTAATTTTCCCGGCGTTACAATACGTTTTGTAATTACTTAACTGTAAATTACTACGTCACACTTCGTTCTTAATTTCTGAAAATTCTTGCGCGCAAAACCACTGCGCCTTTCGCCTATATCGCTGGAAATTCAAAATATTTCGCCCAACTACGTGTATCACGAACCTAAAATCATGAATAGAATCTGCAAACTGAATAAGGGGTGTCTACCAGGTGAGGGTGGAGGGTGCAAATGGTAGGCAGTCACGTCCTAAACAGCCCCTAAACGAAGGGTAAACGGACGGAAATAAGTCCTTTTATTTAGGGTACCTAGGGATATAATTTTAAGCTATATTGAACTAGATAACGCTGTCTGTGTTGGTTTTGCGTTCGCGAATTAATTACTTAAACTTTTGTGTACCTGATATTTTGCGCGCCCCATGTGGCAGAATTTGATGAGACCATTTATTTAATTTAAGACCATGTAATGTACCATATTCGGACAAATAAATGAATTTTAATTTAAAAAGTTTTCGTGAAATTGCCTAAGCTTAATTTTAAGTTGAACGAAATAATGAGGATGTTTTCGTTAATTTCAAATATCACTTTCATAACTACCGAAATGACACCCCTTAGATGACTTTAGATGATTTGAAATCACTCTAATATTATAAAGGCGAAAGTTTGTGAGTGTGTGTGTGTGTTTATATGTTTGTTACTTCTTCACGCCTAAACCACTGAACCGATTTAGATGAAATTTGGTATAGAGATAGTTTGAGTCCCGGAAAAGGACATAGGATAGTTTTTATCCCGATATTCCCACGGGATCGAAACTTAGGCGGGTGAAACCGCGGGGCGCAGGTAGTTGGTCCATAATTATGTCGCTTCTAGCAGCGGCAAGCGGTTTCACCCGAATAAGTGTCGATCCCGTGGGAATATCGGGATAGAAACTATCCTATGTCCTTTCCCGATACTCAAACTATCTCTTTACCAAATTTCATCTAAATCGGTTCAGCGATTTAAGCGTGAAGAGGTAACAGACAGACATACACACTTTCGCATTTATAATATTAGTATGGATAATTGGAAGATAAATTATTAGTTGTTTGACTATAATTTGTAATCCTAATAATGAAGACAAGCTGTTACACGTGTGGAATTTATAACGCTAATTAATTACAAATATTAATTGCTGAACTAGGCTTTACATTAGAGAACACTCGAGAGAAATTACAATGATTAAATGAATAGAATAGAATATATTTATTTGCTTTAAAACATGGTACATTAACGTCTTATAAATAAAGTATTGATCTTACATGTTTCGCCATGATCTGGCATACAAATATTTAAACAAGTTAAATGTAACTTTAACGCATTAATTTGTTAAAATTAAAACATTTTTAATACCATTGGTTATTAGGGTTTTGTGTCTATTTGAACACATAAGAATAATAGGTAGGCATATAAAGTAATATAATTAAATCTCAGCATCATATCTTATATTTATCAGCTACTTTTTTATCAAAAAATTCTTTCACACTATAATAACAATTACCAATAAGCCATTTCTGTAGTTTTGTTTTAAAGCGTTTTAGAGGGAATTCCCTTATTTCTTTTGGAATATTGTTGACAATTTTAATTGCTGTGACAATGTATTATCACGTGTCACGAATAAGCTTATTTTTTGACAATAACAATATGTATACAATTTTTTAAAACCTGCGGGGTAACATACTACCACTATTCCTTCTCCCGATAGCAGGTACAGACGCCAGCACCTCAAGCTACTACAATCTGTCAAATTTCTTTAATAGATTTTCAACTTTATCGCTAAAGTTTAAGGTTCAAAGTTGATTGGGAAATTTTTACAGTTTCGGGTAGCTTGATGTTCTGGTGACTGTACGACCGTCAGTGTCGTATGGATCACTATGGAAGCTTATTGAAGAACACGTTTTTTCTACGGCGCGGTTTATACGCCGTACAGCAAAGAAACCTTTTTTTTTTCTCTCGGTGGAAATCCTATGGACTTCCTCTATCGTGGGGGTGACAGAGGGGCATGCCGGACTCTTACCGGCTAAAACCACTGCGGAATCCCGCACCCCCGGCCATAGGTAGAGGTGGACCTCTACCTATGGCCGGGGGTGCGGGATTCGCATAAGCATTCACCGCTCCCACCGCAAAGAAACCTAGCCGAGTACAAAGGGCCTCAGGGTTTTACAACATTATTATATTTTATACTTACCTAACTAAAACCTTAAAACATTCGCGTGTCCTATCTTTCTTACCTCCTGGTACAAGTAGTCCCAGGACCCCTTGGTGTCTCGAGCCAGACTACTTCAGACGGCTGAAGTACCAACGAGTGGGTGCGAAAAGTACCTTATTCAGGTTCAAGGTTATATTTTAGTGCGTGTGATGATTAAAGTGTCGTGACTCATTAGAATATGTGGGAAATGATAAAATGACAATGTACAGAGTATGTTGAACAGATTTTTTTTTTATAATAAACTAGCTGCGCCCCGCGGTTTCACCAGCATAAGTGTCGATCCCGTGGGAATATCGGGATAAAAACTATTCTGTGTCCTTTCCCGGGACTCAAACTATCTCTATATCAAATTTCATCTAAATCGGTTCAGCGGTTTAGGCGTGAAAAGGTAACATACAGACAGACAGACAGACAGAGTTACTTTCGAATTTATAATATTAGTATGGATTGTTCAGGCTTGACGCAAAATGTGCACTTCGCAAAATGTGCACTTCGCAAAATGTGCACTTCGCAAAATGTGCACTTCGCAAAATCTGCACTTCACAATTTGTGCACTTCTCAAATTGTTAGGTTGGATTTTGCTTGTTATGTGAACCAATTTTAAAGCTTTGTGATTACCTACAATTATGTGTTTGAAATATTGTACGATTATACAGTTATAAGTTCACACAGTGCACTCTAGAATGAATACATAAAACCCATCAAATCTATCATCATCATCAGCCTAGGCAATTCCCAACTATGTCGGGGTCGGCCTCCAGTCTTACCGGATGCACCTGAATATAATATTTTACATGATGCGACTGCCTATCTGACCTCCACAACCCAGTTACTGGGTAACACGATACTCCTTGGTAAGACTGGTTGTCGGTCTTGGGCTTGTGAATACAACACTAGACGACTTCTTAATAAATCCCATCAGGCAGTGGCGGATTTATACATTTGCCGCCAGTAGGCTATTCAAATTTTGCCGCCCCTACCGACCTCTACAATGATGTCCCATGTCTTTTGTATACTGCTTCGCCTTTTCTTCAAAATGCTTCAAATGTTCTCGTTCATCAGCTACGAAAAACTTGCAAAGAGTTTTGTAAGGATCGGTAACTGTGATAAAATCTACGGTAGAAGCCTGAATTTGAGCATTCACTTTGTTTATTCTTTCCAAAATAACATGGTAGGTAGGTATATAAAATATATTAATCTTTTTAATTTCAGTTAGTAAAAAAAAATTTTGCCCTAAATTTGCCGTCTCTAAAATCTGCCGCCCTAGGCTCCAGCCTACTCAGCCTATTGGTAAATTCGCCACTGCCTGCAGTTACCTAATCAATCCATTTCATCAGGCCGTTGTTTACATGGATCACGGACAGTGTGTCAAAGTGGCATTTTTGTGTGATGGAAGCGGATCGTAGGCCGCGCGATTCAGTCTGCGTATACATTATTGAGTACCACTGAGTGACGAGACACGCGTCCCGTTGTACCGTTGTGACTAGCAAGTTGGCTGGAGCAAGTAACTTACCTGTGGTTTTTATACGAGCAAGGAGTCTGTAAATCTTTTTGAAGTGAAACTTCTTTACGCACGCTTGACTTGGGGAGTAAGCTGGAGAACGCGAGTAAGCGTTACGAAAAGTGTGATCGGGCGAGGCGCACGGGAGTTGGGTGGGGGATATAAGCAAGAGAAAGCAGTGCGCGCGCACATTTTCTTTCTCTCTCCCTCTCATAGCCAAATACGTTTGAAGTTTCACTTCAGTCGTGTGGTCATAAGCACACTCGGTTTTTTTTTCAAAAATCATCTTGTCTCTTATCTTATTATTATCTTGTCTTGTCTTGTGTTGTGTAGTTATTTTTAATAAAGTGATCTAGTAATATGTCCTATAACATATATACTCCTTGGAAAATATTTTTGGTTTTAGCACAAATAATTGAAAGTAAACAGGACCTGTGAAAGGAGTGCAGACACTAATGTATGCAAGCGTTACGTAAAATGTAGCAGAACCGGAAATTATTATAGTACCTAAGTATTTCTTTTCTCGTTCAAGAACGGACAATGTGAGAATATCTCTCTTGCGAGGTAAAAACTGTCAGTAAGGTGATAGTGGCATTTACTGTCTTGAATCCCTAGAGTACTAACATTTAAGTAAGTGTCGCTATGTATGGCCATTCTTTTTTTAAATACCTATCTATGCTGTGTAAAAAAAAGAGAGTAAACTCTACAGCGTCAGGTAGGTAAGGTAAGTGAACTAGCAAGTAAAGAGGCGAGTGGAGTGAAGGCAGCACAGTAGCAAGCACTCGGCACCCCATAACGCCAGACACTCCGCCGTAGTTGCGAGCGACGTATAAATAAGTTTGTACACACTCGCTATCAACCGTTCTGAAGGCTTGCGTTTTGAACTACTCGTGGCTTGAAAAATGTAGACTTCCGATTGGAATTTGGCTGTAGATGATAAATGAGTTAGACTTTTCAATAAAAAGTAAGTGCTACATCTAATAATAGAGTTTATTTATTTATTTAGGTAATTCAGGAAAACAAACAGTTACACGAACATCGTAATAAACAGGTAGTGACCAAAGAAAGACATTCCATAATTATGTGTAGCTCACGACGTTATCTACATCTTAAATACTACAAAATTATTATGGAACTATTTGCACACGAGTGAAAGATAAAATCTTATCTAGAGTTCTAATATGGATTAAAAATACGAATATACAGGGTGTCCCTGGAAGTAAGGATCAAATCAAATAGGGACGTGGGCAAGGTTATTTCCAAACGATGCCTAGATTTAGTATCGCGACAAACATGTTCATGTCAATTGAAAATAATCGCCAAACTGGTTCCAATATTCACCTTTGCAAATAAGCAGCATGGTTTCCAATATGTGCGTAGTTTCATGATATTAAGTTTGGCAGACGTCAACTCTGCCAATACTGCTTGTATACACTGCGACACGATATCCATACTCGACTCTGAAACTTTGGCCAAATGCAACTGAAACATCTACAGGGTGTTACAGAAAGGGTATATCAATACAAACGGGTTGAAGAGTGTATCTGGTCTAGAATCTCTGTACAAAATTTTAGCTCAAAAGCAGTAACTTTGAAAATGCTTAATATTTTTTTATTTCGATAGTTTATTAAATTGAAATCATAACAAACGTGTCACCGCACTACGAGGGTCATTATCCATTATCTGTAGTGTGTCTGTGCGCCTAGTACACGCACATCACGCCGCCGCGCGCCAGTGCAGCGCCGTGATGTCGAAATAAAAAAATATTAAGCATTTTCAAAGTTAATGCTTTTGAGCTGAAATTTTGTACAGAGATTCTAGACCAGATACACTCTTCAACCCGTTTGTATTGATATACCCTTTCCGTAACACCCTGTATAATATAAAAATGAATCGCTGAATGTGTTGCTAAGCGCAAATCTGAACCGATTTCGCTAATTCTTTTTTTATAATATTCCTTGAAGTACGAGGATGGTTCTTACGGAGAGAAAAATTTTAAAAATTGCCTAAAAATAAAACAACCCCCGTCCCATCCGCCGTTAGTTTCATATAAATACAAGCTTTTTTAGTGCAGTGATTGTGATGCTGCGTTCTGTAATACAACATTGTCTTATACTCTTACTTAAAAAATATTTCTTATTCAAATTCAAACTTACAGAACAAAATCATGAATTCAATATTTATAAAAACATTCAGAAAATAGATGTTTTGACTATTCTTATTCTTGTTAAATATAATTTTGATATATTTAACAAGAATAAGAATATATTATATATATCTAGTATTGATATTGCCTTTACTACTTTTGTAGATATAGTATAGATAATTGCCTTTACTACTTTTGTAATTAGGTAATCCAAATGAGCTACCTGAAATAATAACTTTCTGGTTATTTAAAAATGACTTAGGTACCGTTCTGTTGTTGACTGTTTTTTGTATCGAGGTTTGCGACCACGAGATTCGATTCGTTCCCAGGGTCGAATTTCAAAGAAACGGCCCGAAGTCAGGATTTGTGCGAGCTTGATAAGTACAGTCTCGCCCAGTCGACCCTATTATGTGGAGCTTAAACAAAACTAGCAAAATATGGGTGTACTCAACACACATATACATATACTAGGTACATAGTACATATACTAGGATCAGCTGTTGTTTTTATTTTCTTTATATAAATGTTTTTCTTGGTTTCTCATCTGTTTATTTATACAGTTATTTCGTCTATGACTCATGTTTATTGTGCCTCGACTGCCAACTGATCTTCGGAGGCCTGCGGGAAACCAAATATTACAGTAAGATTATCCACTGATAAATATAATCTTAACTTTATTAAAGGAGTCCTCGGGGTAATTGCGTAACACACTATCTGTAGCAATCGGTTTCATTTTGACGGTTCAACAACATTCATTGCGTTGTTTACATTGTTGACAAGACACATTTTTCGAACTTATGAAGCAATGGATTAGCAATATCCTTCAAAATGATTCAAATTGAGATCAATAGTGTGTTAGGCAATTAGGGCGCCGGGCTCCTTTAATAAAGTTTGGTCCTAGGTAGCTCTGGACAGAGAGAGAGAGAGAGAGAGGTGGAAATAGAGTTGGGAGGTCTTTGCCCCGCAGTGGGACATTAATAGCTAATAATAAATTGAGATAACTAGCTGTTAATAGATAGCTCCTAAAATTACTTTCATTTGAAGTTGTTACAATTGAAAACCATAAACTGAATAACTGAGGGGCTTGTGGCTAAGTAATAACAGCCGCACGGGTCGATCGATCAGGTTAAGCTAGGCTTGCCGCGGTTGGTCCGTGGATGGGTGACCATCTTTAGATACCAAGACCCCTTTGTGCCTCGGAAAGCACGTAAAGCCGTTGGTCCCGGCTGTCATACGTGGATCTTTGACAGTCGTTACGGGTCGTCAGAAGCCCGAAAATCTGACAACCAATTACCAAGGGGTATCGTATTACCTATTACTGGGTTGTGGTGGTCATAGGCAGTCGCTCCATGTAAAATACTGGTATTCAGCTGCACCCGGTTAGACTGAAAACTGACCCCAACATAGTTGGGAAAAAGCTAAGCAGATGAAACTGAATAACTAACAAAGTGACCGCAAAAATAACATTTGAGAAAGCAATAGCGAAAGAAAGTTGCTCAAAAATTATATAAATGTTATTTTTAACTACAACTTCAGTGGTTATTACTCTAATAAAAGGAAAAGCTCTTCAATAGAATCCCACAGCATCACTGAAAATAAAATCCAAGAGCGGTACAAATCTTTTAGATTGCAAATGGCAGCTGTATAACTAGTGGAAACCAATTTGGCAACCCTTCTTACTGCGTATTTAATAGTTGAGCGAAAACCGGACCTATTAAAAGAGTGTGCTGGTATAACGCCCTCTTCCTACTTCAGTAGGGATACCATGAAGAAGCCTTCAAGATATTATGGAACGTATCTTTAATCTGTCAAGCTCCGCTAATGAGACACAATTGATTTCCTATTGTTTCGTCGCCGACCGGCGACGGCGACGCGCGCCGCTTGACCAGTTAATTTCAAAAATATATCTCATACCTTGTCTTGAACCAAATGGCTGAATTTTTACGTGCAGACCAAAGTCTAGGTTTTCTGAATGAAGTTTAAATAACATTTTAAAGGGTAGGTAGGTAGTTATTATAAACTAGCCTCTTCCCGCGACTTTGTTCGCGTGGAAATCGTAAGATCGTCATTTTTTTCGCCAAATCTCGCCTTAGACTTTTGAGGAATATGGACTATATGCAATATTGCTAATTCCCTATAGCAAATAGCGAGATAATACGAGTATGTAGCCTATTCAATGACCAGACGTTTTAGGAATATTTGTGCAAAATTTGAACAGAATCGATTTTGGACTTTTTGCGCCAATCTAGAAAAAAACATAGAGAGAAACAGACAAAAATTTTTTTTTTTTTTTTTTAAATTATTTAAATGTACAGTTATGACTTCATTACTATTTTATTATAATATGTACCTTTAGAAGATATAGATACGCAATAAACTTGACGTAAACGGAATTTCCTAAAATCGACCTATGTTTTTATGTTTATAAAAAAATAATATATCGAATGAAGTCGGTTAAAAATAGGCTAGAAACAAGAAAACGTTACTAAAATTGGCGATAGACATCTAATCAATAGCCTTTCTATATTATTATAGCTTTAACGATAATTAGAATCGGGTAGAGGCCGAACGCATAATAAAAGCTTTTTAGATTACTAGTCAATACATTTAATGAATATGCGTCTTCGAATTTCAGAAGTGGGCACAATTATTGACAAATAAATTGGCTTCTCGTAAGTACCATGTATTACTTACAAAACGTATTAGTTTAGTGAAGAGTAAGTAGATACATACGACGACATAACGAGCTTTAAATTTCCAGTTTTAGGTGACCTTGCATTGCGCCTACTAAACGCCTACTCGTTTGAATAATTTCATCAAATTTTTCAGCCAATGTTGGAAGTGACTCCAAAGCAATTATAGTTTATAACGTACCGAGGAGTGCTTTTGCGTAGTAGGAAATTGGAAATTAATTATGGCTCAGGGCAGCACTGCTTTGATAGCTAATAACATCCGACCGGACGGGCGAGGTCGTAGCTACCTATTTACTACCACAGAAGGTTGGCCCCGAACAACCAGCGAGAGCAGGCGCACGCACACATAAGCAGATGCGTACGTACGGCGATCCAAAACAAATGACAGTCGTGCGTGAGACACGTGAGTGCGCTTGCATTTGCTGTACGTGAAGCATGTTATCTATGTGTGGATTATATGGAGCTGACCTTCTATATCTATCTGTTTTATGTACTGCCTTTGTAAGGAAAGAACTTTGTAAGAAAAACCGGCCAAGTGCGAGTCGGACTAGCACACGAAGGGTTCCGTACCACAAGACAAAAAACGCCGAAAAATATACGTTTGCTGAATAAGGACCGCCTTTAATTTTTAACTTTATTTTATTTTTATTATTTGTTGTTATATAGCGTCAAAAGAATTACACACTAGAAATTTCAACTGTCTACCTATTACGGTTCATGTCAGCACGTTGACAGACAGACGGATGGACGGATGGGCGCCAGGTGCACGGACGGACGGACAGCGGAGGCTTAGCAGTAGTGTCCCGCTGGCACCCTTTGGGTATGGGACCCTAAAAATTCTGTTTTCATTTTTATTTGCCTGTAAAATTAAAATAATGTTTGTGAAGAAGCAACTAAGTTTAAACTAAGTAAGCAATCACTTGCAAACATGACATGTGCGGAGTTAAGATTAAGTTAGAGTTGAAATTGCATTTACATACTTACTTTATTTTTGTTCGGCTTGCTGCATCTGGTGTAGATACTTAAACTTGCTTCTCAAACTAATTTCAAGTGACTTGAAATTAATAATGTAGCGAGAAAACCTGTTAAAGAATTATGAATCTATAGAAAGGGCATCCAATGGTTCATCCATGTTAAAAGAATTTCTTAATAATTATTATGAAAGCGATTATATCAAAAGATTGAAGTCTGTTAAAACCGACACTGACCTATCACGGGAATATCCATACTATCCTTACTAATATTATAAATTCGAAAGTAACTCTGTCTGTCTGTCTGTATGTTACCTTTTCACGCCTAAACCACTGAACCGATTTAGATGAAATTTGGTCTAGAGATAGTTTGAGTTCCGGGTAAGGACATAAGATACTTTTTATCCCGATATTCCTACGGAATCGAGACTTATGCGGGTGAAACCGCGGGGCGCAGCTAGTCTTGAATATAATTAAACATACCCAGAATAAACAAGTTCATTTTCAATCCTGAGTTTCAGTTCCAAAAAACCTTAAAATGCACGCAACCCTTTGCTTAAAATGGTCACACACATAACCAGCCTATAATGTTCCCAATGCTTTATTTGAGCAATAATTTTGAAATTTTGACAGTTATTTCATACAATAACTGTCAAACGTCAATTTTATTCCTTGAATACAAGTTATCTGGCGATGGAAAAATCAGTCCTACATGAAACAAAATATAAAACATAAAGGATGCCCACGTTGTTTATTTAATACCATTCAATAATTCACGAAGTAGGACTTACGCCTTACCACTAAAATTGGATATATTTCAGTTGTATCTACAAAGGTACTCTAGATCTCGAACAGGATATAAATAAAGAGACTATATTCTGTTGGTGGCCACTGTTTCGATTGTATAATGATTTAGATATTTGTGTGGTTTGTAAAGAAAGTTGAGGTATATCAATTACAATCTCACTCATTTGGATTGATATTGCTAATCCATTGCTTCATATGTTCGAAAAAATTTTCTGCTCAACAACGTAAATAACGCAATGAATGTTGTTGAACTGTCAAAATGCTAGCCATAGCTACTGTTAGTGTGGTACGCAATTACCCCGCAGATTTGATTTAAATATTTGTTCATTTACTCTATAGGCTAATAGCTATAACCATTATCATATTTATAAAGGCTACTCCTGAAAAAGTTTTCGTAAACACAGTAATTGCTAACTCAAGATACCTACTCCAAGGAATGATCTCTTTTGGTAATCTTAACCGAGAAAGTCTATAGCAGCGGAAAATGCTTGTCAACTATAACAATATTTGGGTCAGCTTCAACATGGACCAAACCATCCAACAGCACAAAACTTTCTTCAACAACTGTTTTCAGTAGCAACTAATAGGCTCGCTCGCACCACAAATAACTAAATGCGTTTAATCACTCTCTGTCTCTGTCACCTTCAAATGATTGTCAGAAACAGAACGATGATTTAAATTGCTTTCGCGCTAAACTTATTTAGTGATTGGCTTCTGCCCGCGGCTTCGGCCGGATGTCGGATATTTCATGGGTTTTAAGTTTTTTGCGCGGAACCCTAATTCTTTTACTAAAATAAAAGTAAGTAATAAAAGTAGTATGCCTAAGTCATAACTTATAACATCAGCTGTGTTGCAGTGAAAGTCCTGTTAAAATTGGTCGAGGCGTTTTGGATATTAGCCGGGACAAACCAACAGACAGACAGTCCGACAGAAAAAAAAACCAGTGGCACTCCGGGAGTGCCAAAAACAAAACACAAACAGAATACTTTGCCATCACTCACTGACATATCGGTTATACATTAAAACCGAGTACATCCCGAGAACAGCCGAACACATCCGAAGCGGTGTCGGTTACGGTAACAGTGGCGCGAATTAAAAGGTTTCTTCCCATCTCAAAAAATGCCCAACGCGTCTAAAGAAGTTTTCACTTCAAAAAAATTGTTTTATGTTACGTATAAACTTTTATATGCATTGAGTAAAAAGCTGTTATTTTGACATTACAAACAGACACTTCAATTTTATTTATTTGCAGTACGTAGTATAGTATGTAAAGATTTGTGGTGGAAGCGGGCCTTAGTCATAGTCACCCTACCGAGTATACCCAGTCATATTTGTTAGTGAGCCAAGTCTGAGGCAACTGGCAAGAGGCCTATCAGATGAAGTCGCGGCTAGCGGACCCATTGTGAACTGTGATAACCCACTTTTAGCCGGAAAATGTTTTGTGTGTATGACACTTGGGAGATAACGTGTTATGTGTAGCTCGGATCGGCTTGCCTATGGGCAGGGATTAGGACAACCCAATTGTGATCAAGTCAGGCCTAATTTTTGGTTTGAATCGGAAATCTTGATTAAATTCGTGAAATAGTCTTGCAAGTTCCGCTGGGAAAAATCCTCAACGGTGTAAGATTTACTTAATAAACTTCAAGTTCAATGTGGAGAATATCCTGTTCCACTATAAATCTGGGTACTTCCCTAAATTGGGTTGTTGTGAGGTCCTAGTTAGGAATTTACAAGAATTCTTGATACTAGCATTTTTTGCAAAAAAGATCGAAAGATCTTGATTGTCCTATATCTATACTAATATTATAAAGAGGTAAAATTTGTTTGTATGGGGTAATCTCTGGAACTACCAGTCGGATTTGAAAAATTCTTCTTGCATTTGATAGCCCAATTCTTGAGGAAGGCTATAGGCTATTTAACGTCACGCTATGACTCTTAGGAGCCGAACAAAAGCGCTATGGGGAAACGAAGTGATAGAGCAGGAGACGCGGGCAAGTGATGCAATACGACGAGATGGGTCGAGGGAATAAGAAATTTCACGCGAACTAAGTCGCGGGCAGAAGCTAGTTGCAAATAAATCAAAACAACCGCTTCCAACTAAGCCCATAAAACCTACAAACTTACATTTACAGACTTACACCATTTCCTTTGCAATTCCACCATTAGATAGCAGTAGCCACTTATTGATTATGAGGTCCAAAGCCAGGGGCAAGCCGATAAAAAGTTACGCCACCACTGTAATTTGAAAGAGTATTTGAGAGATAAGCGACCATTCGGTTCGCTTGTCTCTGTGCTACTGATAAAAGTTGTCCTATTATTTCTGCCGGGCGCCGTATCTGCGTGGCTCCAGGCGTTCACAAAGAAAATGCTGCCCGGTAGCAAGCCGATTATCGATACAGTCTTTGTATGAATTATGTATTTAGTTGGAAAAATTTGTTTTATGCGATATCTGGTTGCGATTTATCTAGGAAGTTTGTTTGTGAGTTATACAGGGATAGTTTTGTGACCGTATTATTAGTTATTCAGACGTGACCTCTTTGGTTAATGTTCTGGGTACTGCCTTTAGTTTTCTGGTTTTATTCTGTTCCTGGAGTGATAGAACTGTCGGAGATAAGTGCGAATAGCACTTATTTGTGTATGTTTCTAGTACCTTCACTTATCTTGATTGTTTCCGTACATATTTTTTGATACAGAAAACAGATTCTTAAGGGCAATTGCGTAACACACTTGCAGTAGGTATGGCTTTCATTTTGACAATTCGACAACATTCATTGCGTTATTTACGTTGTTTCGCAAACAAATTTTTCGAACATATGTAGCAATGGATAAGCAATATCCTTCAAAATTATTCAGATTGAGATTGATAGTGTGTTAAAAATAACCCTAATAAAGTAACGATCTCAGGAATTCAGATTAGGATTTGCTAATTCCGTTCCTAGTTTGTTACAAAGTTATTTGCGTAAGTCTATCACAAAGACACAGTCCATAATAGTCCATCATAGGAAGGCTAAATGGACTGTTTATGTGAAATCATCGTTTAAAAATAAATAGCTATTTGGTTATTTTAATCAATCTAATTATAGGTTGCCTAATTAAAATTGATAAACAAGCTTCCAATTAGCGTTATCATAGAAAACCTCAGTAAAATCGTGTTAACTAATATATGACAATTATGACATTAAAACATTATTGGTAACTAAAAAGGTTAAATGTTGGTTCGCGTGTTTAACCTGGTACTAGGTAATTGAGTGATGTGGGGACTAACAGACCATGGAATTATACATGAACACATCAGTAACCGTTTAAGCTCACAGCTATTTTAAATGTTCATTTTATTTTACAAAACCTGAAATAATTCTGTTGCTTTTTAAAAAAAGTATATAATATGAATCAGTAAATGGGCTTTCAAATCTGACGACGTAAATTACAACAAATTATTTCATTAAACGTCAAATGCCGTCACTTTTATTGTTATTTATTTATTTAACCATTTATGTACACAAATATAAACGGGCAATATGAGAATACATACATACATACTTCTAAAATAAATATTACTAAAATATATTCTACTAGCTGCGCCCCGCGGTTTCACTCGCGGAAATGTCGATCGATCCCTTGGGAATATCGGGATACAAAATTGGTCTAGCCGTTTGAGCGTGAAGAAGTAACAAACATATAAACACATACATACTCACAAACTTTCGCTTTTGTAATTTTAAGTGTGATTTAACCATTTATGTACACAAATATAAACGGGCAATATGAGAATACATATACATACTCGTACTTCTAAAATAAATATTACTAAAATATATTCTATAACAATTCTTTATAATGTAACAAGGTTCTAATATTTTCATAGACCCACTGTCCTAGCATTTATATGATGAACTAACTAGTACTACTCTTGGCCTGAACTTTGTGAAGGCTTGTCGCAGACCGGAGTCATGCCGCAGCCCGCGGGTTGATGCCATTGGCTCTTTTGTCACTAGGCTGTAACGATAGCAACGAAAATAAACAAAACTTTTTGTTTTGGTTTTTGTGAAATAATTGACTAAATTATTGGATTTATGTAAAGACTATGCTAAATGAGGAGCTAGAAGAGACAAGTTAAACAAAGGTTTAACGTACAAGTTCGTAGCCGACCGCATACCTACAGCAGCAGCAGACGACGTGACGTTGCAACATGTCGTAACGACACGTCGTAGCGTCATGTCGCTGCAGTCATGATTCCGAAACTGTCGCTCCAGCGTCGATGACACTACTGATCTGCGGTCGGACGTGTAGTCGGGTGACGTGTCGCCAGCTGCGGGAGGAATTTCATAGAAATACATACAAACCAGTAGTGTCGTAGCGACACGTCGTCTGCTGCTGCTGTATGCGGTCGCCTACGAACTCGTACCTTTAGAGACCCAGTGTCGATCAATTCCTATGAGTTAAGTTCTGCAACACAGTTTTAATTAACGCAGGAGTAAATTTTTTTAAATGATTTGTTGTACCTACATTTTGTTTTATGTCAAGTTTTCTAATAAAATACTTAATATAGCTGAAAATTTTGTTTATTTTTTTATTATTTTTTTATATCGCTCTAAACTCTGGAACTACCGGTCGGATAAAAAAAAAGTCTCTTAGCATTTGATAGACCAATTCTTGAGAAAGGCTATTAGGCCATGTAAAATCACGCTATGGCCCATAAAAGCCGAGCAAAAAGAAGAAAAATCAGAAAAAACGCTATAAAGGGGCCGTCTCCACGAGCGAGAGAATCGCGGCGATAGTCTCGCCTTGCCATTAAATTTTCACCGCGATGATATCGCCGTGTAGAGACACGTTCTAAGAGAATGTATAGAAATACGTGACACGACGATAATATCGCCGCGATTCTCTCGCTCGTGGAGACGGCCCCTAAGCGAAAACGAAGCGATATGCGATGTAATGCGACAGGGTGGAGTGAGGGTACAATACATTTTACTTGGATGAAGTCACGGGTAGAAGCTAGTATTTAATATTTTTAACTTTAGGACTTGTGTAAAAGATGAGATTCCATACGAATTAGCTTATAATATATTATTGATACTACTTATGAGAAGTCTTCTTGTCTATTGAGTTGGCTTGCCCGTGGTTGATGTAAAGTGCTGGCTTCTTTGAATCGTGTAACGTCAGCAGCATAGTTAACAAAACTAACGTTTGCACGTTCGGTTGTGATTTTAAAATAATGTAACATTACTAAAACTTCGTTCGATAGTATCGCTTGTCAAAGAAAAATGCAAAATCTTTGTTAGTATCGTATACAAAATCCGTGAGGCTTGAAATTGTAAGGTATGAAATTGTATCTACCTTAAAAGGAATCTAATAATAAATAAAGGTAGACAAATAGTTTGCTGCGCAACTCGACAGACTTAATTTAAATCCTAACTTTCAAATGCCTTTAGGCGTGAACGCAAGAAACACCATCAACTAAGACCCAGTATCAAATTAATAATGGTCTCTACAGTCAACACTAGTTGTGATTAAACAAGAACACAGACTTAGTATTAAAATAAATATTCCAATCCGAATAACAGAAACGCCAACATGAACAATTTTTGTTTTTAAACATAAACTAAAAAAGTTCTTATTTGCACGAATCTACAATGCATAAATGTATGTATTACTGATCGTAACTAAAACGCGCTGGTAAGTAGCCACAGTTTATTGTACATTCAATAGCAAAACCATGAAGAAGCAAAAAAAGTCACAAGTGTCAAACCTGACAGTATTCCTAGAATTTAGAATACAATTAATTTTCCGAAAAAAGGTGATATGCTGCACTGTAATGAGTTCGATTCGCAACAGTATGTGTAAAGAACAAATAAATAAAACAAATTAATAAACGGTAATTTCACCTAATTAGCGCCTCTTTTATCTAAATAAATACACATTCTACGCTAAGCCTGTAAACTGCTAGTCGTACAATATTTCCATTATAATCTATTCTGCCGTCCGTACGGTAGTACACAACAATGTGACAGCCGCGTGCCGGACGTCCGGTGCCGGCCGTCTCGACGCCGGTCTAAACTTATTAATTGCCCGGAGCCGCGCCGCGCCGCGCTCGCTTGCGCCCACTCCACTCTTGAAACTGTTATGCTGGCCGTACGGATTTCAGTTCGTAAGGATTAACGGACTAGTGTGTGAGATGTAGAATGCTTTTTTTTTTCTTTTTAACTAGCTTTAAGTGTTGGGCTATTTTAATAATGTTATTTTCTTGGGAAATTAAATAAAATTCAACGTTATACGTACCTATAGAAAAAGTGGAAATAGCTCTATACCATAAGTCAAGCGGTACTATGTTATTGGTCGCGATAATAACTAATGCATACGCTCCGCCATCTTTCACATTTCCCATTTGTGTTTTTCCTGAAGTGAAAATCTTGCATATTAAAGGCCTTATTCTGAAGTATCAATACTTACCATAATTTTTCCTGCACAAGAGAGAGAGAGAGAGATGGCTTATATATAAGAGAGAAAGATGGCGATACATGGCTTATAGCACCATACCTTTTTCGCAACGAAATTATGATGGCATTAGTAGATAATACGACCCCTGAACATAAGTAATCCCGTCCTTATTAGATCAATTTATCTCTAAGTTAAAAACACAAACTCGTAATGTACGTAAGTTCGTCATATCCTGACACCAATCACTGCACCATCCACCATTCATAATTCAAAAATAATAAGAACAACACGAACTGCAATCGTAATTAGTCGGGCTATTTCGGCGGCGTCGGCTCTGTTGCGCGGGAGCATACGTCAAAACATCGTTTTGTTTTAGAAGGAAGATATATTTTACGACAGTCGCCCGCGCAGTCACGATTTTTAACTGCGCCCTTTTAATTAATGGTAATGTCGGGTCGCAATCGGCAGTTGAAGCCGAGATCGTTTGTTTTTTTTTTTTTAATCACATGCAGGTGTTGTTTCTGTATTCTTGGAGAAAAATATTGTGGTAGTCACATTGGTTAATTTATCCAAAATTAAATTGACAAACCGGTAGGTACCTTACTACTTTGTTTAAATTGTGTTTCGATATAGCAGTTTATTACATGGATTTATCAGCTGCATGTCCTAGATCCTAAAATTCGAAGACATATGTGACAACTTACAACCCGCACTGGGCCCGCGTGGTGGATTACGGCCCACTCCCTCTCACAGAAAGAAGGCCTGTGTCCTAGCGGTGGGAACATTATAGGATGATTATGCTATAATATGGATTTAGAACTATTTTGTACGAATACTGTGGATACCGTATTTAATCAAGTTGGTAGTATTTGAAATATATAGCATATCATATTCGGCGACCATTCCCTATCCTTATTCCGTCATTTTCATGCTTTTAAATAAAACATTAATCCGGCTCTCACATTTTTCATTTTCCCGTGATCTGTAGAGCATACTTGGGCTGGCTATAAATAAATGAAGTTACACAAATAACTACTGATATTTCAGTCTGACCCAATCCGCCACACGCGTGTCGCCGGAGGCAGTTAAGGTGAACGCACCAATATTCGGTAGAGAGAGTTAAAATAACTTTTTGAATTTTTTTGGCGCTGAAGTATTTTTGTGAATCTCTTACAACATGATTAATGGATATGTTTATACTTTATTAGCCTTTTTAGAAACAAATAAATATAAAAATTATTCATAGAAAGTCTTATACATTTTCATTTTGACTTTTGAATTAATTTGATTTATTTATTTAACTATTTATATGGACATATTATATTATACTAATATTATAAATGCAAAGGTATGTCTTTCTGTCTGTCTGTTATCTCTTCATGCTTAAACCGCTGAACCGAATTAGATGGGTATAGAGATAGTTAGAGTCCCGGGAAAGGACATAAGATAGTTTTTATCCCGATATTCCCACGGGATCGAAACTTATGCGGGTGAAACCGCGGGGCGCTGCTAGTAATATATAAACAGACATAAAGAAAAGAACAGAGAAATAGGTACGTGATGCTTATTTCTAAAAAAACTGTCTTTCAACATAACTGCGTAGAAAAGTAAATAAAGAAATATAGACAGCATGTGTAAGAGTAAAAGAAAAATAAAATACATAAAATCAAAAACAGTTCACTGAATAAAATAAAAGAAATAATAATCATTATTTTATTATTATTTGTCTTGTATCTCAAAGTAACAATTTCTAAGATAAAGCTTTCAATTCAAGTTCAACAAATATTGTAGTTTGATTAATTTATCTTTTAGTATTTTATTTGCTGGTATCATAAATATAGATACTCCTTCAGTTTGAACAACCCCGTGTGTGGGTCGCCGGAGGCTGAAAACTTGAACGCACGGATTTGTTAGTAGGAGTCTAAATAATTAATTTGTAAGTCAGTTTTTGGCAATAAAGGATGTTGATCCGTCTTTTAATCCTTTATTATTAAGGGGATGCTCTTTTTGTTATGGGTAGGTACCTCTGCCTAATTACCTTCTATACTGTAGGATCAGACACGATCATGATCATCATCATAATCAGCCTATAATATTCCCACTGTTGGGAAACAGGCTTCCTCTCTATGAGAGGGAGTGGGCCGTCATCCACTACGCGGGCCCAGTTCTGGTTGGTAGATGTCACATGTCTTCGAATTTTTTAATCTAGGACATGCCGGTTTCCTCACAATGCTTCCCTTCAACGTTATTAGAGCAGTGGTGATGAAATAATTTACACAAAGTAAGGCGCCTGACTGGGTTCGAACCTACGACTTACAACTCGTAGGTCGCGGCCATTAGCACTGGGCCACCACTGCTACGCACTTCAAGTTATTTGCAGAAGCAAAGAAGTCTTACCAAAAGAGGCTTTAACAAGACATACTGTAATCATTTGAATAACTTATTTTCGACACCTGAAAAAGTAAATAATCTGGTAATCGTTACCAACCAGGACATGACAAACATACACATATTAAACAAATCCATCCATCTAGTAACAAGTCCTCACATTGCAAGCACTGTCCGTAACAAGATCATAATGTATTTTTCAACACACTTGCTCGTAAAATGGCTCTTAATGCACAGCTTTTAGATCCATAATGCAGTGTATTACAAACGCGTGCTTTTTCTTTACGTTACGGTACTTGTGCTTTATTTCCACAGATAACTATTTAATTTACTAGTCGGAGGTCGGAGAAGTGCGTTTTTTTTAATCTCTTCAAAGAGACTTCATGCCAAAAAGAATCCACGGGCCATATTTTACTTTTTTTTAAATAGTCTGAATTGTCCTTGGTCCCAAGATGAACTAAAATTTATTTACCTTAAGATGAATGCGCAGTTGTAGCCCACGAAATTACATTTTTCTAACGTTTTTTGCAATTTTCAGGTCAGTGTCAGGTTGTATCTTGATCAAAATATGATTCGCGACTAAGTATAACAGATACGTATTTACAGAATTATAATCATTAGAATAATTAAATACATCTTTCTAAGTTAGATTTGTTCCATAAGAACAAATCTCTTATGGAAAAGTTCTTAGGGAACAAATCTAACTTAAATATATATATTAATGATTCTAATGACTATAATTCTTTAAATACATATCTATTATATAAATATACATTTTGATCAAGATACAACCTGATACTGACCTGCGAATTGTAAAAAACTTAAAAAAAAAAAAAATTTCGCGGTCTACCACTGCGCATTCACCTAAGGGTGCTTCCACACATAGCGAAGCATGTGCCGCAAATGATTTTTTTATATGTATGGTTTGCCTCAGGCTGAGGCATCTAACATACAAAAAAAAAGCACTTGCGGCGCATGGCTCGCTCTGTCTGGATGCACCTTATAATTTTCCGTCGTCCCTCCCGTAACCAAACGGAAAAGACCACTGGCGTTCTATTATTGCGGATTCTCACTGAATTAATGTATATTTCTCTATGCAAATAGTACTTTCTAATTCCATACTAACTAAACTACAATTTGACGTACGACAACACAGTCTTAACATCATTTTGTGTTTATTATATTTTTTCTATAGGCTGTATATCGGTTTTGTCTTTGCCTTTAAGTAAATAAACGCGCGCCGCGCTAGCAATGCGCGCAGGTGTAGGAATGACCATTACTTACTCTATGGGTAAACCTGCGCGCGCACGTCAGCGCGGCGCGCGGAATGACAAACCAAGCCCGCCATTATCCATACAAGTTAATATTTAACAATACAAGTCTGTTTTTTTCCTCACAAGTGTGTTGAAAAACGTCGTATGATACGCGTGTGCAATGTATCATAATGTACTATATCATGACACTGCTCTCGTGCCGGCCGGCGGCCCCGCGCCTGTCCCGTGCCGGCACCGTGTCGTGGACGGATCAGACGGATCGGAACACCTGAAAGATTGCGTCGCGGTCACCTCTCGTTACTTATTTACAGGTAATAGTGAAATTGGGATATGTATTGAAAAATAAGCGTTAAATCAGGATTTCTCCGAGTTAAATTCTGAGATTGGTGTTTCTCCAATAGACTTGTGCTTAAATGTTACTTCAAACCATAAATGATTATAATTCCAAACTAATTGAAAAGAAATGTTGGTAATATTCAGAACTGCACCCATTCCTTCCCAGGTAAATAGGTATTATAATAAAAACACAACGTCTATTTGCTACTGAGAGAGATGCATTGACGATTGTTAGGATTATAATTTTATAAATAAATATTTGTTACGGGCGCGAATTATATTTAGATCAACCTGATACTGACCCGCAAATTGCAAAAAACGTAAGAAAAGAATTTGAATTTCGCGGGAATTGCCCTGACGCTTTCTCCTTAATATCATGGCTGATTTGGACAGGGTAAGTGACTGACTCCAAACTCGAGACAAGTCAGTGCTGACCCTGTCTAAATCAGGCTTCACTCTAAAAATTAGGATATTTAAACAAAGAAAGAGTAGGCTGCTGAGTAACCACAATATTATAATAAATTCCAAAGGTGTTCAGTACAAGGCATGAGATACCGATATAAAGTTGACTCAGTACTTCGCATTGAGTACAGAGCTCTCACCTGATGACTAAGTGCTTACTACCAGAAATATCCACCGCGTGAATTTTGATTGGCAGTATAAGGAAAACGGAGATTCCCTGTATTCACTCTCCGTACACAACTCTTCACCACACGATTGTCTATTTGAACAACTAATGCATTGATGCGGAATGGTGCGTCATTACTTTGTTCATGACAGCATCCAACTGATTTCGACATTCACACAGACCTGTAGCAGCATTTGTTGCTTCTTGATTTGTCATATTATTTTATGAGCCAAAGTAGACTATAGCTTAACATAGGGCCTCTCCCCTAAAATCGCCACGTTACCAGGCGTTACCTGTATCAAGAAGATTCCCACGGACTTCATAAAGTCGTTGGATTACCTTTTCAAATTCGTATATTGGCATGTGTTTCGTAATGTTAATTACTTACGATTGTATAGAATTAAGTTCTTCATACTAAACAGACAGCTGTGCTGCTAGGGAGTTGCGCCTTTTCTTGTTCCTATTCCTCTCTTCTTATTCCTTGTAAAGCACTAGGAATTGGTGAAGTGAAGGGTGGGCGTTTTGGGGGACTGTCTTATGTAATTTTGACGCTCAGGAAGTGCTGATTCTCAGCCTAGTTTGAATAAGCTTAAACGATTCAAAATCAAAAGTCATAAACTTTTGAGTTTGAATCATTACATGGATGAAAGAACCCGTGACCCGACCTCTGCGACCCCATACTAGAAAAGATTAAAACCTCTTCGATGGTTATTCTCAAAATGTTAACTATAAATGAGGAGAAATTTAATTCACTTTTAAACACTCATGAGCAAATAAATTTCTACTTTACCAATAAACCTACCTTATCCATAAAGCAACAACACCAATATACAAATGAATCACCTCACCTACAACAATACAGCTTATAAGTACGATGTATCCCTCTGTTTGATAAACAATGCGGGGCGCGTACGCACGAGGTCGGCGGCGTACGCGACGAATGTGGAAGCCGTTCGCAATCCGAAGCCGCGGCCACCGGCGATGCTCGTACGGTTACAATGTCTGAGTTCTCGCCCCCTGATATGGAGATACGGTATTATATTTTTAGTGAAGTATCGATACAGAAATGTTATAGAGTGATCAGCGTAAGAAATGCAGGGGGACATTGATTGTAGGTGATAGATACGATAAAGTATATATAGGATAAGTTATTAAAAGTTTTAAAATAATCACGGAGGTAACTAGACCAGAGAAACCAAAGTCTAAATGCAGGGGGTAACCACAGAGTACTTTTTGATAGACTGAAAGTGGTAACTCTTAACGACAATGTCAAATTTTTCGTTTTTTTGTGTAGACTCGAAATAATAATTATAATGATAAAAATGACAGTCAATTTTCTTAGTATTAATAACTGCTTACTCAATGAGTAAAATATTTAGTCTAACAACTGCATTTCCACTACATCGAACTCGTAAACGCGTTAATAAATTATCTGAAAAGTATGAAATTTTCTGATTAGTCTTTAGACTAAAACTCAATATTGTGATACAAAACTGAGCTCGATACTAAACTAATAAAGGAAAGCATAATACACCTAGATCAGTAGGTAGTTTTATGACGGAACAAACTCTCACATCCGTACATCGCCTGTGAGACTCGTTCACCCTTCCTTTTGACTTTAGCCGGGTAAAAAGTTTAATTTATGGCTCCAATCTGACCATAAATCTTGAAGAATGTCAAAACTTTCGTGTCTTCCTGTCACGTCACTTAGCTCCATACTTTAGTCACAGAGTAATTTGGTAGAAGCGTAAGCAAAATATTCGTAAGGAAGGTTACTTTAGGATATTAATATCTTCGCGGAAGTAAAATGACCTGCTAAAAATAAATGCTTCTATTACCCACTTTAGTGTGTATTGAAACCATTATAAATAGTAATGTTGGCGACAATCCGACAATTTGTGAATTTTGTAAGTTTCTTTAATAGTTTTCTGCTTTATTAAACAGCACCTTTCGTGAAAAAAGGATTTCATTCGTTGCAGAGAAGTATTTATCATTCAACGGAAAACAAGTTATTTATTCAGACTTTTTTTTTGTGGATGGTAAATCATCAAATGACCCCTCCCGCTCTGGGTGGAGCGGAAAGGAGTGTCAGACTCTTACTGACTAAAACCCACCCGTGTTCCTTCCTTAGCCCTTTATGTTCCGGGGTAGCGGTAACCCATTCGGACAATCCCACACCATTTATTCAGACTAGGCTGAGAATCAGCACATTTTGAACGTCAAAGTTACACAGTCCCTCAAAACGCCCACCCTTCACCACTTCCTAGCGCTTTCGCTGGGAAGAAGAAGTGGCGCAACAAACTCCCCAGCAGCACAGCTGTCTGTTTAGTTAGAAGATCATTTCAATTATTCTGTCTTACTTAAGAAGCTACAGTAGCTAAAGAAATTGCACCTACAATTTAAATTATGGCCCGAGCCATCATCGTCCAACGAATACATTACCGTACCCAATGTGTTCTGCCCACTAATGCTTAAACTGTGTTCCGTATATGCATCGTATTTCAATCATTATTAATTACTAAGGCTGGGCCTTTAACGCATCTCGATAACTTACGGTCTAAGCATACACGATACTTGCTCGTCGGGTTAGTAGCGTCAACAGAGATATTATTTTGGCATATTTAGTGAGTAATTTAAATTAACCTAAAGCTTGACAAGGTGTGGGCAATGCTTTAAATGAACACGTCTTAGAAATTACATTTTTTATTTTACCCAATTTTCATCCTGAATCACTCAAGACAGATCTGTATTTTACCTATTGGCATCGTGGGCGCCATGCAGTCTTCAACACTGTTTATTGTTTGCGGTTCATGTCTAAGTGCCTACATAATATGTGTAGTCAGCATGTCTATCACAAGCTATGTCAATTTGCGGTCTCGATAATTCCACTCAAGTTTGCTCTTCTTCGAGTTCCACGTCAAATCCATTGTTAACATAATTGACATTCCAAAATTAATAGCAACCTAATATTCTATCGGTACTAACCCTTTCTCATTGAGGCAGTCTCTATCAAACCGGTATCGGGGTCTAAAGCGCCGATGTTACTACACCCTCGCCATACATTATTACTTATGTCTAACCGCCTGATAACTCAATATGGGGCCCCTTCTAAACGATTTAAGATCTCGATGGCTCTGTTAAGTTTCCGAAGCGTTCGAAGGGTTATTTTGATTAATTCTGAGAGCACTTTCAACATTTATTGGAGTTTCAATTTATATTGCTTGAACGTTCAAGTGTGGTTTAAGAAAGGATCAAAAGAGTATTAATTGTTTATCTCCTTGCGTAAGTTGCGGAGGTACAAACGTTTCTCCGATACGGTAAAATATTACAAATGAAAATCGCTATTGAAGTTCAAGTAAGTACTTAGTTCCATAAGTAGTCTGGATTTTGCTTTGCGAAGAATATTTCACTATTCAGTCAAGAGTTATATCTAACTCTTGACTGAATAGTGAAATATTATATAATATTCCATATTTTCATAATAATAAATTGAAAAGGATCTTTCAGCGGTTTTCCCAGCACTCCGCAAATCTTTGAGTGGGGAGTGAAGCTTCATTTCAAAAACCATATTTTTAGGAAAGTACTTCTTGTCGTACATTTTCGTTTGAATTTGGTTAGTAAAACTTTTACATAATATATTGCAGAATAGGATATCCGTAATCCTAAAAACACATTTAAAGGTGCCACCATATTAAGCATGATAAACGCACAGCACTTTAAATTTTGCGTCATACGAATATGTATATGAAATGCCATTACGTTCCCTATTTTATGACCGGTATAAAAGGTCAGTTGCTCCCCCAAATAAGGGTTGGTTGCATTCGAAACCCCTAAAAATCCTAGGAGTGTCCAAGAAAGGATTTCTAAAATTGCTCTATGAATAAAAATGCGGCTATAACTCTTAATACAGGTCGAAATATGACCGGATGCGTTTCTCCATAGCGACGCATGCTATGGGTAAGGGAGCGTTTCCACTAGTACTTTCCGGTTGCGGTTGTTCAGGCCGTTTATCCGTCCCGAGGAGACTCGCGGTGGCGGGCCAGACAGGGTTTGCGGAAGAAGAGAAGGTAGGTGTGCGACGGAACACCGGAGTGGTTTTTAGTCAGTGAGAGTCTGGCAGACCCCTCCGCCCGCTCCAGGGCGGAGGACATCCATGAGGATTTTCCACCCCGGAACAAGAAAAAAAAAATCTTATACATATAAAGCAGTAATAAAAAATGAATCTAATTGTATTCTGTTCTTAAAGATTTTAGATGCTGAATCAACAAATTTTCACTTTAGTCCTAATGGTAGACATCATATGATTCATGCAACTTTGTCACATATTACATAGCTCTTTTTAGCTTAAAACTAAACATAAAACTTTTTGCTAGCTTGATTAAACCCGGACAGCAACATAGGTATAGCTTACATTGACAGAACCAACCAAATTTCAAGTAAGTGAAATCAAAAGCTCCTCCGGTCTTCGTCCGGTTCCCCTCCGGCGCTAGGGTCGTCTAAAGCCTACTTTAATCTAAACGCTTTACCGCGATGATCTCTGATGCATAATGCATGAGCCTGCATATTATGTACTAACACAAATATATTCATATGTAATGCGTCATACTTTACGTCTTTGACACTACTTATAATATCGTATTTGAATAACTTTTAATATTGATCTTGGAGTGAAGAAACTAACTGGATCAGTAGTTTTAAAAAGATGGCTTCCTGTAAAAAATTATGGTAAGTTCGGTTTGCGTTAAAGAAAATGAGTCGATGAATTTTCGAACGATAGGGATAATTGCTAATTTTGACTAGGGAATGTGTGTTTGATCGAATACCATTTTAAACAGTAATCTACGTATATATGGTCTGACCAACATTATATCTGGACTTTAAAAGAGACTGTGACCTATGAGTTTGTTTTTGATAGGAAATACCGACTTCAATCCAATCTTCTTCGACTTCATTAGGTTTTCAAAATATTATTGTCGTGTAGAAGTGTTTGTATAAACCTACTTAAAAAAATAAAAATAACACTTATTTTTTCTTAAGTGGGAAAAAAATTCGTATGAAGTTTTTTTGGCGCCTCACAGTTGTCTAGAACCAACCGTCTAGGTATCCTCAGGTAAGTTACGCAATATTATGTTGTGAAAGTTATAATAAACTATATTACCTAGAGTACCTACGTCATAGACATGACAGATGGCATTTAAGTACTTCGTTGATATTTGTTATGGCCATGCTATTTATCTTGCTTATTATTTGCAAGGGTAGGTACTTATTATGAAAGTAATACAAAAAAAACCTCTATTGGCGTTTTTACGGAATAAATTTTTGAAGTGAAAACTTCTTTAGCGGCGTTGTACACTTTTTTGTAATGGTTAAAAATGTTAAACTCGCGTCAGGACACGTGACCGTCAGGACAAGTGACCGTCAGGACACGTCGTGACCTGATCGAAAATTCGTAAGACGGATGGAGAGTAGATAGCCGGCGCGGCGTAGGAGAGGAAGTATCCCCCTCTCTTTCTACGGCGCGGCGAAAATGTATGCCTGCTGTTTCGTTTAGGCGGCGCAGGGCGCTTGCGCGAATGTTCGTGTGTGTATGTTACAGCGTGCCAAGCGCATCCATGGATAGTGACAGCTGATGGCTCGACCGTCTGTGTAGTGGCACTGCTGTGTATTCGTAAAATTCGTGTATATAAAATGTTTAAAATATGGAAATTGAACAAAGTGCATCTATTAATGAAAAAAGTGACGAAGAAATAGCGAAAGAAAATGAGTCATATTAATTCAATTAATAGTTGATTTATTTCAACTTTAATATTCAAGTTTTCACTTCTGCCGGCACTCCCGGAGTGCAACCCGTCTTTTTTTTTAATTGACTCTCTTTTACAATTAACTTAATACCTTAAACACACCATAACAAGTCCTTGATAGTCACAATAAACTCAACCAGCAAAAACCGCAAGCAACGGACTCGTATACATGTCAATCAAATCCTGACTCATGTAACATACCGCCCACCGTCCGTAGATCGTCAAACAATTGACCGCATGTCGGTAACGGACGGTCGACTCATTCGCAGCTTACTCATTGTTCTTGCTCGCATTAGTCCCCACTTACTAATAGATATTGGTTAACACTTACTTGTGGTTTTGTGGAAAGACTGCGTAATTTACTGGTTTCTAAGAATTTGCGTACCTATACGGAACTTTTTGGTTGAGCGTCAAGTGTACACCAAGTGTACATAAGAGAAAGTCCTCGAAACGTCAACGGTACACCAAGTGTACACAAGTGTCATTGTTCTATTGCCATTGTTATTGTTAAAATATTGACTTTACTGCGCCCATTCAAATACTCCGACGCGTGGGGTGTTTCGACAGGTAGGCGGGCAAACGTGTGAGACGTTAAGGTGGTACGTGATGACTATGATTAGATGCACATTGTAATAAGATGTCAAAGATTTCTTTAAAAATATCACCCTTCTTCACCGCAGTCGGGTAAAGGCTTCTATGGAAACTTCATGGAAATTGTTTTACCTGGGTTTCGTCGCGCTGTCTAAATCATTCACACTCAGAAGAAAATGCTCGATGCTCTCTGTACGATACGCCGCACAGTCTGTCGATAGAAAATTGTTAGTTTAAAAAAAATAAACTAATCATTATCTACAAAATATTTTATCAGTTATCACTTGACAAACAGTAGCAAATATGTAAATAGAACAACAATGTCCAAACCCACGATGGGCGACTGAGAAATTAATTATGTGTCGAATGTGGCGCCATCTGGTGCATCAATATTCAATTCTATTGGGACCGATAGACCAGCCAATCCATTTAGACACCATCCACGTCATTATATTACTTCCAGGCTAGTTAGAAATGTTTGGGAAAGCAAGGGTTCTACGGACCAATGTTTTCTGGACATCAAATTGCGGTGTATTCAATAAGCGTTTTGTGTGGCAATACTGGCAATGATAATAGGACGGATCGATTACATGGTTTCGTACTAACTTTTGTTAAATCAGACTATCCTAGTTTAGGATTAGATACTTAGATATACAGGGTGTCTCTGGAAGTATGGATCAAATCGAATAGGGGCGTGGGCAAAGTCATTTCCAAACTTTTTGACCCTGAGAATGTCAGTAAATTTTTTTAAGGTTCAAAAGTTATGACCGATTTTTTTTTTCAATCGCTTCGCATAGTGCTCAAAGAAAATAATAATAAAAAAATACTATCAGGGCTATCTAAAAAAAAAATTGATAGCCCTGATAGTATTTTTTTAAAGATTTCTTTAAAATGATTCGATTTCTCTTCTTTTTTTTTTGCTTTTTTAGTTTATTTTTTTTTCTAAACTTTTGGAAATGACCTTGCCCACGCCCCTATTCGATTTGATCCATACTTCCAGGGACACCCTGTATTTTTCCTTTACATCAACAACACCACAAATAAATGTAAGGTATCCTTGTACGCAAAAAAAAACTACATTTCATAAAATCAAAAAGGTTCCTCCTTCAAAAGGTTTTCATAAGAACTTACCACGAGTTTTAAGAATTCTTGATAAGTCTAATGTCCAAAGTATTCATTTTATTTAGAATAATACACTAATTCTTAAAAACCATTGCACCCTTTATTTTCTTTGCATTAAAGACCAAAGTAACAGTTTTCCAATGCAGCTGCACAAGAAAACCACCATAGCCATCAATAGCAAATAACGTTTCGTAATTATGGGGGTTGGTTTCCAAATTGCAATCAATTTGTCCGATTAACGCGGCACCCCATGAAACCTCAGACCACATTGCAAATATATGTATACCTTGATATTAAATAGTGGTAGTGTTGCAATGAGGAATACTATACATTTTGCAATGGAATAATATAATTATGATGATCAGTATAAAAAAATAGAATGGTTTTTGCCAACTCCTCATCTAGAGGAATTAAAAGGTACAGCAATGATGAATTTGAAAATTAAAGAAATGGAAAGCTGGAGGCCAATTCTTGTAAATTAAAACGTTCAAAATCTAGTCGCAATCCCATCTCAGCGAAAATCAATGTCAAAAACTTGTCAAAAATTGTAGGAAAATTAGAGGTATTATTGACAGATTGAGAACGTTCTTAAAATTACGAGAATCGCCCCTCTGATCTGTTGGTATTATATTTACCATGAAGTATGACGCACATTAGCTTTCTATATAATTTAAAAAGTATTTCTTTAAACTTGACAATTCGAAAAATACAACCTACTAGCTTTTGGCCGCGGCTTCGTCCACGTGGAGGTCGGAGTTTAACCCATGGAAACGTACTACCCCGGGATAAAAGTATCCGTAAAGTTTAAGTGGGATCTAGTTCGATGTCCTAACCCAGCTCATCATCTAACTGTATGCTTAATTTTATTGATAACCTTTCAGCCAGGTACGAAAAGATAACAGAGTTATGTTTTGATAAATGGATGGATATTAGTATAGATAAAATGTCCTTATTGAAATGAATGATTGAGCTTTGACTTACAATCGTTAAATGTACACAGAAACATATTTCTAGGGAATTCACCAACATTTTCCAGGTGATACTAACTCAACTTGCTTAGGGTCTAGACGTCTCAATTGCAAATCTAATCGTCATGGTTCAATTATTGCGAAGTCTCCGTATATCGAGAAATTAGACTCGGTTCGTTACCCAATAATTTACACTGAAAATTATAAGTGAAATTGGAAAGTTTGCAAGTTTGAGAGTAATTTTCATGGTTTCATGATACGTCAATTAATTATCCTTCCTTGATTCTATCTTAAAAGCATTCTTTTCGTGCTTTAGCTCTTCAAAAACCTCGACACGTAATATCATGGTGATTAAGGGCTGATTTTTCCATAGCCATATTTATCAGAGAAATAATTTTTAATTTTTGTCCGTTTTTCCAACACAACAAAACTGTCAAACGTAAATTATATTCCACGGATAAAAGATATCTGACTTCGGAATAATCAGCCCCAGAAAAAATGACCTTTGTAGACGTGATACACCATAGTGTCTAAAACCATCATGTCCTGTCTCCGCCAATCACAACGCCTCGGCTAAATGGCTTCTGCCAATGATGGAAGAGCGTACGGCACACCATGACCGATCGCGCCAATTACAGGGGACTGGCACTAATAATTACTGAACCAAGATCGATGCCGCTTCCGAAGAAGGATGGAACGTATGTCAGCGTGGTCAAAGATGGGGGATGATAACATTAGAGGGTGATAAAAGGTATCTTCTAACACATTTGTATCTAGCCAGGGTACTGTCATTGTTGAATCCATGATGGATTCAACTACTGTTACGATGGATTATCCATCGTAATTGACGAATGGATAGTTTCTGGCAGCACAGTTTTGTCCCATGGTAGGTTCTAAATGTCTTATGTTTGCATAAGCCTTGCTGCAAGAAATCCTAGTTTAACGAAGTTTAAAATCCACATGTGTTTTATTATTGTGTACTCGTATATACAATTTTGAGTTAGCATAAATACTAACTGATACGAAACTATCAGTACCAATAAAAAACTGAACAGCTCTCAAAGGGTTGCTAGCATCGAAATATAAATAAATTACTCTCGCCCAACGAACCGAAAAAACCATGAAATCAAAGTTTATCATTAAATCGGTGTTCGCAAACATTATTAACGTTATAATTACAAAATATAAAATGGCTAGTAACATTAAAGTTTGGAGGGCAATCATTTCGGTGTTCCGTCAGGCGGTCATTCGCGTTCGCTCAATTGGTGACGCCGATTAATTTCATTACGAAAACGAACGGGTCATGTACTCGTTCAATTTCATTCAATTGGCGATTGTGATCGTTTGGTTTTTTGTGTGAATCCTGTTTTTTTATTGGGCATTTTTATTATTTGGTTACAGTTTTTGATGTTTTTGTTTTAAAGCCTTTTTAAAGTTTTGTGAACGCCAGCATAAAAAAACGCAACAATTTGTTTGCGTTGCACTGGTTTTCTAAATCTACTTGACTATTTTTTTTGCACCCTCTCATGAAACTTGGCAGCAGCATTCATTCACAACTGTCACAAAATAAAAATTCTCTAAAAGTAGTGATTTTAGAATATGAACGGTAAACATAATTGAAACAATATAATTATGTGCTCAAGGCTTTGACGACCTAACAATTAAATTTCTTTTTTGATAGTGATTTACTTGCAGAATTAAAAGAATAGAATAGACATTTATTTTGCGAAAATGGATATTACATAATAGGTGTTAAGTATGATATATTCACCATTTGGCATGCAAACTATTATATTAACATTCTCATAAGTTTAACCTAAAACCGGATCCATCAATCCAGAGCAATTCAGACAATTCTTTTCTCTGATAAAAACTCAGACGTTAATGTAATATTTAACCCTTTTCAAATAAATCCAATCACTTTACGCTCAAAACCTATCAATATTTAAGGCATATCGAAAGTGCACCTTACTGAAACCACCTGAAACCTGAAAAATCAACAAGTATTCATTCTGAAACCAAATTCCCATAACACAACTGAGATAGCTCGCTGAATGTTTTAAAAATAGCATTCTATGGCCGTCGTAGGGGAGAAGAAAAATGGACAAAACGAACGCCTAACTTTTGAACGCATCACACAACTTTACACAATACACTTGTAATGGAACAAAGTTACAGGAATTGAAACCTTATGACATAGCCTATAAGATGTTAGGAAAATTTGTATAGGTTTGTGTTAATGTTGCAGAATAAAAATCCCGAATCAATTCTGTAAAAACTTATTCGGTTCGGGCTTCTAAAAGACATGTTACGTTTTGACGTTGCGTAGGTAGAATTAGGGGTATAAAACGACTGAAAAGGGTTCGAGTAAGATCTATCTGTTGCGTAAATCTCTAGTAAACGAGGTTCCGTACGTGGCCAGTCTTGATAGCAATGTATACGATCGCTTTTGCTTACGCAGTGAGCTTTATTTAGACCATTTTCGTAACATAATTTATTAAATTTAATACTAGCAGGAGATTACCGTAGATTTTTCGTAACGACAAGCTTGGGTGCGACGAAGGTGGTCTTAAAATTAAAAAATATATCTTTGATATTATCAGGTTTAGAGTGTCTGCCGGTTATACCGAAATCGTTTACGTTTTCATTAAAATATTGTGTAATGTTAAAAGGGAAAATAAATTGAAAACTTGTCGATATTAAAATTAAGTTTTGGTACAGATTATGTAAAGTTAATTAGACAGTGCGCATACCATAGTCAAAACAGTTTTATGTTGTGACAAAACATTATCATTAGGTTTGTCTATGAGTTTGCATCATCATCGTTTTCATAAAGCGGTAAGTATGTGCACAACCATACATAGTTTTTACATGAATATAAACTTGAGAATTGTGCCCAGTGGCAAACGAGTGCTATATTGCATAGCTGCTCAAACAATAATAGGTCTGGCTATCATTCTCATAACATTATCCAAACCGCTTTGCCATTTAATCAGGATAAACAAAGTAGGGCTGATTTTAGCAAAGTCAGTTTTCTTTTATACCTGAAAAAACAGTCAGAAATTAAAAAATTATTCTTAGTATAAGACTTACTCTTGGTATAAAAGTTTGGTAGAAAGCGCCCTTAGCCGAATACCTGCAATAAAAACACGAAATATTTCGGTACTCCTGAAGCCAAGAGCAACGGCATGCTGAGTTTATAGATCGCAATAAAACATAAATAGTACGAGTTATAGCTATTGGCAACATGAACAATAATAACTTTCCCTCAATTGACTTTCACAGCTCACGCGTTTTATGTATAACATTGGATACACTCACTCGGCCTTATTACAAAACAAGGTTTATCTTTAGAACCAACCAATGGATGGTTTAAAACATCGAGCCATTTTTAAATTTCGAACTATAATCCGACAAAGTTTAAGTGCTTATAACAAAAAACTAACGCTAAACCCGAGTCCAAGTTGTCCATTTTGCATTAAGAACTTGTTTGTCGGAATAAAGTTCAAAATACAGTTACTGGATGGAAGGTTTAGGCTAGGTCTAAAGTTAGAACTCGTTTTGCAATAGATGGACTATGTTATGTGAACACATTACCTACGTTCATTAATAAAATTTGATAAACAAGCATGACACTGGTTGCAAAATGAGATAAAAAACAAATGAATGCGTTTTGTGAAAATCTTGAAGACATTGATACATAGTAGTGCCAAGTTTTCCTGCCCCGAGAGATTTTGATATGAAGAAAAGAAAGAAAGAAAATACGTTAATTTTCTGTAAATATGACGCATAAAAAGAACACAAAATAAAACAATTTAAATATAAGAAAAAAAAAATACTAACTGTGTCTTACAAAGTAGGCACAAGAGTTGACTGTTCAAACATAAATGTCATTAACATCTTTAGATGAATCAGCCTATAAATGTTCCCACTGCTAGTACCTACATAGCCATCCTATCAGTAAGAGGGAGTGGGCCGTAATCCACCACGTGGGCCCAGTGCGGGTTGGTAGATGTCATAATTATGTCTTCGAATTTTTTGTTCTAGGACATGCCGATTTCCTCATTTTTTTTCTTCACCGTTTTGTGAGCAGCGGTGATGAAATAAATTACACAAAGTAAAGCGCCTGTCTGGGTTCGAACACACGACCTACAACTCGTCAGTCGGGGCCACTACTCAATGGGCCACCACTGCTCCTTACCATCTTTAAAAAGACACAAACTTACATATCATGATGTCAGTACCTATAAGTATTTGAATATCAAATTATAACCAAGTTTATATTGTATTCTTAAAAAGAAAAAAGTTGGCAACATCTGTGTCCCTTAAAAGGTCATGATGACATTTTAAATTTTCATCACTGGCAACTCACTTTAGCCTAAGAAAAAAGTTAACATAGACAAAATTAGGCTTATTTATACTGTGTCTGGCAATGTTGTTAGTCAACAATTTTCTTTATTAAATTTTAGACTGTAATTTAATATTATGTTGCTACTAAATAAGTTTACATTTCAAAGATTTATTTAGTATTGTTGATCTTTTAGTGAAAAAAACATAGTAGGTACATTTTGTAATTTGATTTTTCAATCGGGATAATCATCATCATCATCAGCCTATAATGTTCCCACTGCTGGGACACAGGCCTCCTCTCTGTGAGAGGGAGTGGGCCGTAATCCACCACGCGGGCCCAGTGCGGGTTGGTAGATGTCACATGTCTTTGAATTTTTGGTTCTAGGACATGCCGGTTTCCTCACGATGTTTTCCTTCACCGTTTTGAGAGCAGTGGTGATGAAATAATTTACACAAAGATGATGGGATGATGGTGATGGGATAATACAGGGTCAAATTAAATTAGCTTGCAAAACTCTGAGAGCAGTGGTGGTCAAGTGGTAACGGCCGCGACTTACGAGTTGAAGGTCGTAGGTTCGAACCCAGACAGGCGCTTTACTTTGTGTAAATTATTTCATCAGCACTGTTCTCAAAACGGTGAATTAAAACATCGTGAGGAAACCGGCATGTCCTAGAAATTCAAAGATATGTGACATCTACCAAAACCTCATTGGGCCCACGTGGTGTAAAACACTCCCTCTCAAAAAGAGTCAGCCTGTATTTATGTAAAAAAAAAACATAAAACATATTATTAAGTTAATGTGCTCTGTCTGCCTCGTTCGGTCTAGTATGAGGTCCTGGGTCAGCTAATATCTATATACATAAAACAAAGTTGGGTTAGTTACACCATTTATAACTCAAGAACGGCTGTACCGATTTTTATGATCTTTGATTTGTTGGATTTGTCTCCGCCCCGAATAGCAGAATAACTATTAAAACATGGGAAACATTCACGATTTTTTTTTTAGATATTTCATTTTCTCATACATTCATTCTTATAGATTCTGAGGCAGTACAGACGCCAGCAAATCGATCTACCCGAAACTGTGAAATTTTCCCAATCAACTTTGAACCTTATTCTTCAGCGATAAAGTTGAAAATCTATTAAAGAAATTTGACAGATTGTAGTAGTTTGATGTGCTGGCGTCTGTACATAGTTCGCCGGGTCAGCTAGTTTCTTACTAAAACGATGACATTTGAAATGAAAGTGTAATTGAGTCAAAATATAAGGTGTAGCCCACGGATATCTATGGTGTAGCCAGTACTTATCGTCTAGGAAAGTTTCAAAAGTCAACTGAGCCAAACGCAATAAGTATAGGTCGTTATAGATCATGCAGGCTTATTACCTTTGATATTCTACGACTTTACCTTGTAATTTAGGCATTAGACTGAGAGTGGCTATAAAAAGCTACAAATTACAAAAGTTTCTGTAGTACCTATTTAAAAATTGAGCGAGATCGCCCCTAGTAATTTAATAGGTTTTTGCGTCCCTTCATATTTAAAAAAACCGAGTGTGCTTATGACCACACGACTGAAGTGACTTCAAACGTAATTGGCAATGAGAGGAAGAGAGAAAGAAAATGTGCGCACGCACTGCTTTCTCTTGCTTATATCCCCCACTCAAATCCCGTTCGCCTCGCCCGATCACACTTTACGCTTCACGCTTACGTCACGCGTTCGCCAGCTTACTCCCCAAGTCAAGCGTGCGTAAAGAAATTTCACTTCAAAAAATTGAAAAGTCCAAAAGTGCACGACTCATAATGTTCATTTGATCGTATAAATAACCATAGGTATAGATATTATATTAGTTAGTTTTTTTTATATATTATAATTAAACTACTTTGAATAAAGCAGCCATTTCCAATATGGTTCTTCACAAATCTATTTAAAAAATAAACGACTCAATTCATTGATTTTTTCGCAAGCTACAATGTTTTCAGATTTCACACTTGATAGACGGGATTTTTTTTTTTAATATTTTTTTATGTTTTTTTCGTTTCTACTGCATTAAATCAAATTTTGAAAAGTACATCTATACAATGGTATATAAATTATGTAGGTTCTGTGTACTAGCAGGAGTATAACAATAAAAACAGTTGCAGAATGGAGGCAAAAAAAATTCCATCGTAAAGCACTCTCTAATGCTTCGCATTATGAGACTTGGAAAGGTTGACAGATAGAAAATGCCTATGGCATCAAGTCCGCCTCTGTACTTTTTTTAAAGTATTAAATAAATAAATAATATATTTTATGGTTGAATCAATGTTTACTGTTTTAAGTCCTTCATAAATAAAATGTGTTGAACAACTGCGCAATTGTTTGCCCTCAAACAAATCAGTAGCGCTCTTAATACGACTTCTCAAGCACACTCGACTTCTATAATATAATACAACAAAAACATAGTGAATAGCCTATCTTTAGCCTCTTGTTACCGGCAGAGTTTCAAGTACCCCAATTAAGGGAAAAAAGCAACCACGTGCCAACTTTCAGGTACAGTCGAGTTCTTTAATATTTGAGCATGTTGAGGTATACTTATCCATACTATAATATTATAAATTCGAAATAAGTAACTCTGTCTGCCTGTCTGTATGTTACCTTTTCACGCCTAAGCCACTAAACTGATTTAGATGGGTATGGAGATAATTTGAGTCCCAGGAAAGGACATAGGATAGTTTTTATCCCGATATTCCCACGGGATCGACACTTATGCGGGTGAAACCACGGAGCGCAGCTAGTATATAATATTATAAAGCTGAAGAGTTTGTTTGTTTGGTTGAACGCGTTAATCTCAGGAACTACTAGTTGGAATTAAAAAATATTTTTGTGTTGGATATTCCATTTATTTTTGTGCTGTAGGTATAGATATTTACGAATCCTAGGTTGCACCAAATATATTGAAATCCAGAGTATTTAGATATTTATATTCCGAAGAGTAGTCAGATATTTTTGACTGCACTACCGTAACATACTTAATGTCTAAGTTTGCACAGAACTGTATGATCATTTTAACGCTTACAATATTTTGAAACATTGTCTGTGCCAATATATTAGTGACCTCGACTGTACCAATCAGCAGTAATACAGACTTGTGAACATTGAATAAATAAAGCGATCCCATCATGTATTTCCCAAGTACCTGCCAATCGTGTTAAATATCCAAACAGCGAAACCACCGCACCTGGCGTTAAATCGATAAAAAAAGAAAACAAAAGAAATATAGTCTATAAATCGGACCGCAACGTAATTTACGTCTATTAGGGCCTTCACTTGAAACGCTGTAAATCTCTAGCGATCCCCCAACACTCCTGCTTTACAACTTTCACTCGCACCTATACATATAAGAATACTAGACATTTCCTTTGCGGTGCATTTGATAAATTTTTAAGGGGTCCAAATAGGGCTCATGGGTTTTGGAAATAGGGGTCTCGCGTCCACCTGATTCATATTAACTCGTTGGGGTTTCTTTCCCCTATTTTGTTAAGAATATAAAACTAAATTCTGCTTGTTTAAATGGCTGTATAAAGTTACATCACGTTTATGGCTACGTGTTGGGTTAACAAGGTTACATAATTAATTATTGGCAAGCTGTACCCTGAAGGTATTTATTTTACGAAGGAGGAATATGATGTGTTCTATTTTTGACTCTTGTCCGTTTCTTTTTGTAAGTTTTCTTTATGGTCATGATTGATTGTCAAATGCGCGGTATGGAGATCTTTATCAACATTCTCTTTCGGAGATGAACGCAGAATACTCTGTTCTTATCTCTATAAGAAAAACAGCTTTATTGTATACCTTAGCAGGATAATTAACTGGTCGAATTTTTCGATCTCTTGGGAATGGAGAAGATTACTTACAAGGCTTTGGAAGAATAATAAATGAATTAACTTAAGATCTCGATAAACTTAGCTTACAGAACCCGATGACAGACTAACCAGTCTAAAATTTTCCTCTCACCGACATCAGGAAATAATAGTTAAAGAGTAATACGTTGGATTTAATTCAAAGGTGTTTCGGTTCGATGGCCGGGCCGCGACTTGCCCGGGGCACCGCGCCTAGCTGCAGATTTATGCATTCGACTTGGAGCAACATAGTTCAGCTTTGTTGCTCTGTAAGTTCCGAATTATGAAATGGGAAAATAGAGAGGGTATTATTTTATTTTTTTTATTGCTGAATGGACCCGCTCTTCATGAGGTATATGATGGAACGAGCGTGCCCAGAAGATGCCTCTGGAACTCCCACGCATCGACAAAACACAGCAAGCTGCTTGACGTCGAACTCCGGCGGGAGGGTGGTCGCAAACCAGGCGGACGTTAGCCCTACCACCACAAGGGAAGAATTGGCCAGTCATATAAGGTGTTGGATGTCCAGGATGCGCCGAGCGCTCGGTTCAGTTCAGTAACTGGCGGAACAAACTGCGCTACACGAGGAGGCTTCTTCATGCATCCCAAAAAATGTTCGTATTGGAATGTCTTGCAAGAATTAGGTGCGGTATATTTTTCTGTAAACGGCAATTTTCATTCTTGATGAGCTATGAACTATATGAAGTTTAGCTAAGATAGTTTTAAATCCTAGTAGTTTTCGTTGTATTCTTTTGTAGCTCGCAGAATCTGTAAGGAATTCTCCTGAAACTCTATGAAAATCTTTTCAAGTAAGAGACCTTCCAGAATCAATCTTTTGAAGCGATACTTTTCAGACATCATGATCAGGGCTCCTGAAACTAGTGAGTTTCAGGGCTCCTGAAAATATTGAGTTTCAGGAGCCGTTATCATGATGTCTCTGACTAGTATAACTATTGTCAAATCCTAGTTAGCAGGCTCATGATTGGTTCAACAAATTAGGTGCAACAAACAACGATTGTTTCAACTGAAGTCAGGAGCACTGAAGACAATGTGTCATTTTAATCATCATAAAAAGCATTTATGCGCCCCGCGGTTTCACCCGCGTAAATATCGATCCCGTAGGAATATCGGGATAAAAAGTTGCCTATATATTAATCCAGGGTGTCAGCTACCTCCATACAAAATTTTATCAAAATTGGTCCTGCCGTTTGAGCATGAAGAAGTAACAAACATATAAACACACACACTCGCAAACTTTCGCCTTTATAATATTAGTGTGATTTTAAAATATCAAAGCTCTAAACACTTGCTTCGTACCTCCAACATTTCTCAGCTCATTCGTACTTCGTCAGATAGTGAGTTCATAGCACAGGATTATAATTTACAACAACGCATGCGCGACCCTTCGCCTCGGTTGATCCATCGTGGCTATTGTTGTTATTGTCTAGCGTTGCACAGATTACCTGGCTGATTCTATTATTCACGATGTTATGCGACTTTGTGGCGGTATGTCTTTTTTTTTTAGAGTTATTTTGCAAAACATGAATTAAGTAGATATACCTAATTAGCATATACTGTTCCAACTACTGGTACACAGGCCTCCTCTCTACGTGGGGGAGTGGGCCGTAATCCACGACGCGGGTCCAGTATGGGTTGATAGATGTCACATGTCTTCGAATTTTTGGTTCTACGACATGCCGGTTTCCTCACGGTGATTTCCTTGACCGTTTTGAGAGCAGTGGTGATGAAATTATTTACACAAAGTAAAGCGCCTAGCTGGGTTCAAACTTACGACCTACATCAAGTTAGTCGTGGCCGTTACCACTGTGCCACCACTGCTCAAGTTATGTTGCAAAATATGAATTGCCGAAAACTTAATTGCATACTTATAGGGTCGAATTTGAAAAAATCTTTACTTATCTTACTGCTACGTTGGTCTCGTGGTCGCAAGCGCTACTGCTGAGCATGAGACCTGGGACCTGGGTTCGATGTCTGGGTCGGAGAAAGTGTTATTGGGTTTTTTCATCTGGAATTTCTCAGCTCGGAGTCTGGATATGTTCCCGGTAGATGGCAATAGGCTCGCACCCCATTACAAGAAACTTAAACATAAGTGGTGAAATGTGGGTGTACTATAGGTACAGACCAGCACATCAAGCTACTACAATCTGTCAAATTTCTTTAATTGATTTTCAACTTTAGCGCTACAGCATAAGGTTCAAGGTTGATTGGGAAAATTTGACAGTTTCGGGTAGCTTGATTTGCTGGCGTCTGTACATGCCTGCCTAACGCTTCAGGAAATACATGCGTGAGACTTTTGTTGCGACGGCCATCTTGGAAATTGAATTGAACCTTTTCATTTCCGCTTGAACCAAAAGTTGAGCTATAGCTAGCTATGTGTCTAAGGGTGCATCCAGACAGTGCGAGGCATACGGTTGCCTCAACCTGATTCAACCTGAGGCAACCGTACATACAGGGTGAAATTGAACACATGCGACAAATCGAAATGGGAGATTGTACTCATTATTATGAACAACTTTTACTATGGGACCAAATCTGAAATCGCGAAAAAAAAAAACAACTGTTCCCTACATTTTGATGAGTTATGCGAACATAAATGTAGGGAACAGCTGATTTTTTTTCGCGATTTCAGGTTTGGTCCCATGGTAAAAGTTGTTCATAATAATGAGTACAATCTCCCATTTCGATTTGTCGCATGTGTTCAATTTCACCCTGTATGAAACAAATCATTTGCGGTGCATGCCTCGAACTGTCTGCATGCACCTTTAGACGTTTTATTATAGACGTGATAGTATTCCATAATCTTCTCCAAAACCCAACTTCTCCGCACCGACTGTTTATCCTTTCATACAACAGCGCTCATAAATTTGTTTATTATTATTACCTATGTCACCTTTCTTTCCTCATACAGAAATTATTACTGCCATAATTTCAACGTAACTCAGCACATACGTTTTATTACGAGGGAAATATCTTTATTAAGTCCATAGCATTTGTCTCTTGTGATACCTTATCGCTTGCCCTCGCTTACTTCGTATAAGACATAATCTCATAAAACTCTCCTTTTACGACCCTACCTATAACGTATGCGTTTCATTACCGCTTTCCTTACACCCCCGTTTATGCCCGTGTGTTAAAATACAGCAATGTATGGCGTCTAAGTAATTTCGAATGGGTTAATATAGTATGGGAGTAGGGGAACTTTATTAACCCTAGTCACACTGTTTTAAGTTAACGCGTTGTTATGGCTACACTTTTAATGTGACTTTTCTTGTTATAAAAGGATTATTTTGTGTCTTATCAAATAATATTAATCGTAGTCGGTGTCTTTGGGTAGAAATACTTAGTTGTTCATTTTATTACTGCGGTTTAACAAGGTAAGTTAAAGTTAAAGGTTAGATAGTTAACGTTGATATCCGGAGTATTAAAACAAAAAAAAAAACAAAAAACAAACTAGGCTGAGAATCAGCACTTTTCCCTGTTCCCTACATTTATGTTCGTATAACTCATCAAAATGTAGGGAACAGTAGATTTTTTTTTTCATAAAAGTTGTTCACAACGAAGACTCTTAAGAGGTTGTTGGTGTTTTTCCAATAACCCTGTATAAAGCTAGTAGACCCCAAAATGCCGTTTAATTAGCCAATACTATTTCCACTGCTGGGACATGGGACACAGACCTCCTTTCTATGAGAGGAAGTGGGCCGTAATCCACCACGCGGGCCCAGTGCGGGTTGGTGGATATCACATGTCTTCGAGTTTTTGGTTCTAGGACAGTACTCTTGCTTATATAAATTCTTGTAGAAATACAAGCACAAACTTTCGAAAATTTTGATGAGTGAATTACTACTCAATATCAAACAATTGAGGTTTTCGGACTAGTTCTAATTATTTATTAGCCTCGATACTAATGAAGCCAGTTTCTAAAGCTCCAAACATTATTGACGTTTATTGTTTCAATATCAACAATTTCCACTGAATTTAGGAAAAGCCGAGTAGACTAAATCTCGAAATACGTAAATTTCTGTTATATTCAACATTTCAGAGTGTAGGCAACTCCGACACTGCAAAATACATGGCTGAAAAAAAATTAAATAAAAGCCTTCCATCCTATTCTATTTTCAACTTTATTCAAATTAAGCTAAGACATACATTTAAATGTGTTCACTACTTTTATTCAGGTCCTAGTTTGTAGTGGACGGAGCATAACGATTCGAGTTTCAAAAGCCGAGTGACTCTTCAAACTTACCGATTATTCCATTCGAATCGATGATCGATTTGAAGGCGTTGTTTTAAAGCGGTTCTGTTGTATATTGAGTTATCTAGGTTTTGTTATGTTTATTGTGGTATATTATTGTAAAATTGGTATTCAGCTGCATCAGGTTAGACTGGAAGCCGACCTCAGGATAGTTGGGAAAAGGCTAGGCAAATGATGATAATGATGATTGTGGTATATTATTGGACAGCATTGTGATAACTTATGTCTTATAAGTAGGTACCTAGTTTTAAAATGTTTTCTCTCCTCATTCATAATAGGTCAGAAGCTACACAATACTGTAGGTGTAACAGTGGAAGTAGGTACCTTAGAAGCAAACTCAGAAAGTGCATCATTTCCCACTTCAAGAGGCATTCGAACCTTTCTTCCAGCACTTTGTTCATTTCTTTCCTATAAATGTATGTTGCTTGGTATAGAAATAGAATGGAAGAGCCACTTTCCATCAAAACGATTTCAATATAGCACAAAATTCCAAAACATATTTAAATAAATCAAGACTTATTTGATCTTCGGCGCGGACTCATAAAGCTGTAAATAGCCGAGCGACCGTATGAACGAGTTGAATGGAATGCGAACGAGTGAATGAAAGAGCTCTGAACACACGGCCATTAGTCAACTACAGCCGACCATTATCCTAATGGGATCTCTAACCGCTCGGCCGTTTGATGAGATAATACAGTCACTGATACATTTGAACATTTAAAATCGTGTGTTTGAACAAATCTGATCGCTGTTAATTTGACTTTCATGATAATCTGTATGAAATTGCTCTGCCGATATTATTATTGATGGCCGGTTTGATTATATCATTCGTCGTTCCACCTGATATTTATCTTCGCGTCCTTTTGTTCGACGCGGCGCGGCGTTCCGCTCACTTATGAGAATTGCAGGCATCAGCTTGCTCTCCTCTTCATAATGCATTGAAGATCGCACGTGTGCATATTTTCATGCTAATTTATGGCATGATTGGAATACATAAAGAATCGGATGTAATTTTTTAAGATAATTTTGCATGGTTCGTGGTGATGAGAAGTTTGCAAGAAATTTTATCTTCTGCACATTTTTACAAAGATGTGACGTGACATAAGGTGTAGTAAACTGTAAAAGTAAGTACACGTTAGAACATAGATCGTACCAGAGAATAAAAATACTCCAAAAAAATAGCGAAGGAGGCAAAAAAAAACATCGCAAAAACGAATTGTATTCCCAAAACATTCGCAACAAAACATCATTCACTCGTTGAACATATGTTCAGAATGAGACGGTCCCGTTCCCGACTACAATCAGATAGACAGCTCATTCGAATAATCGATTCAAGCGCCCGATTCCCGTCACTATACAAACGGACAGTGTTGTCGTTGCCTGTTGTCCGTTGCGAATTCGAAATTTGAATTTGAAAAGAATTTGAATGGAACGGTTTCAATTGGACGGAGTATGTTCGATCATAATATTGTGACGTAGTTAGAGTGACGTGTTCTAGTTTTAAAGTATAGTTGTCTGTACGGCTCTGTAGTCAATGGAGTTATGCCAATGTAAAGTGCATTGGTAGGGTTGCGACTCACATTTATATAACTTTAGTACTTTAGCAGAGTGTCATGCAATAATTGTAATTCATTTATAAGCCATTGAAGTATCTTTACAGCAAAAAAAACTAACCATTGCGCAAACTTTAACCATGAATTTAGCATAATTATGATTCTAGACTAGTGTAGACATTTTTCGTAGATTATTAAAATAAAATCAGGTGTTTTATAGAAAAGTACAATACCTACCTATAATGAATGTATACAAAACCTTATAAAACATTTTAAAAGAGTAGATAACGGTGAAGTTTCTTGCCCATTCTTCGATTTATTTCCGTTGGATCCCGTTTTTGAATCCCATTTTAATATTTTTGGCGTTGGATCCCGCAAAACATTATTATGTATTTCCGTTGGATCCCGAATTTAAAAAATGCAAGATAATTACGTTTTATTGTCGTTGAATCCCGAAAAGTATTTCCGTTGGATCCCGAATGCTTAAAAAAATCTGAATGCGGGTACTTTCAACAACAAAATTGTTTATAATAAAATGAGGGGTTCACTAATTTAATATTTCACCAAAACTCTATTGACAAATTTTTAGTTTACAGCCAACGTTTCGTATACTATTTATTTCACAAACAACTCACTTTCTATATAATCTAGTCGTTTCTGGCACTCGCCGGCCGCTGCCGCGGCACCGCTCGCTTCGCTCGCTCGGCTCGTGCGTAGGGGTCACAGTTTTAACCTAACCTAACCTAACTTTTTTTTATAAATAATTAACTTAATATAACTAATTCGGTTCCGGATAAAAAATGATCTCTTTTTTTCTATTAGTGCAAGTCGATGAAAGAATGAGTTTACCATTTTTAAGGAATTGCGTTATGATAAGTCAATATGTAAAACGTTTTTATTCCAAACGTTGTTTTATGATAAAGGTAAATCAATTTTCTTCTGAAATGTACACAAGTTGTTATAACATGGGATTCAACGGCAATAGCAAACGGAATCCATCGTTAAAACCTAAAAAATGGGATTCAAAGTGGGATCCAACGAAAATAAACGCATTCTTCTCCATACGAAAACTACCTTTTGGAAGGGGCGACTTGAATCAATTTCGTTTTATTGTAATTTTTGACGCTCAAAAGTACCTTTAATGTGCATATTTGAAATAAATGATTTTAATTTGACTTTGACTTTGACCTACATACGTAGTATTATATATATTATCTGTGCTACGCAGTCAAAATGTATGGATAACCGACGTAAAATTCTACGCAAGGTGGGTCTAGAATCATATTTATGCTGAATTCATGGTTACACTTTGCACACTGGTCATTTTTTCCCTGTGTTATTTTGAAACTGAAACGTTCCAATAAACTTAACTTACGATATACCTAAGTACTTAAGTTAATTGCAAGGTAAAAAAAAACGTAGAGAAAAAACGTGCTATCTAAACATTTAACCATGCCTGCAACATTGTTTCTACATGAACATTAACAACAAACAAATGGCTTCTCAAACACAATATACATGTAAGTACGACATTACTATAAACCCTGCGTTAGCTAAGCGCTTACCACTCATTCTCTATATAGGTTAAGAAGGAGTACCAGAGCTTACAGTATGAAAACGCATAAAAGCAACGTTGGTAGGCCGTCACGCGAGCGCGGCACGCGAATCAAGTGCCGGTTCGGTATGACGAATGTTAGTTTACAGTTAGCAAATTAATGTTTAAATTAGGGCAAATTTTTGGAACTCCACATAATTTTATCGGAGGAATAATTTTGAATTTTTGACAGTTCTTCCATACAAAAACTGTCAGATGTCAATTTTATTCTACGAATAAAAATTATCTGTCGATTGAATAATCAGCCCTTAAATGTGTGAAACGTTTAGGTAGTGCCCGTAGAACATGTTTTATTAAAATTAAAGAACACTTAAGCCTTACCCAATTAGAAATCTATTGGTCTACCGGTCAAGCTACGCGCGTAACTTATGTAGTACGATACAACAAAAAATCAATTGTGTCTCACTAGCGGAGCTCAATGAGTTAAAAACACACCATAACTAGGCCAGGATAAAACGGCGTTGAAATGAACGTCGTTTTAGCGACAGAGACAGATTAAAAATAAATTGTGGCTAGCATTATAAAGGCTAATATTGATCTGCCTAGCCTTTTCTCAACTATGTTGGGGTCAGCTTCTAGTGAGACTGGATACAGCTGAATACCAGTATTTTCATGGAGCGACTGCCTATCTGACCTCCACAACCCAGTCACTGGATAATTCGATACCCCTTAGTAAGACTGGTTGTCAGACTTGGCTTCTGACAACCCGTAACGACTGTCAAAGGTCCACGAATCACAGCCGAGACCAACGGTTTAACGTGCTTTCTAAGGCACGGAGGGATTTTAATATGTAAATATGGCACCCATACACGGACCAACTAGCTAGCTAAAAGACCTGATTGATCGACCCGTGCGGTTGTTATTACTTAAAGCTAATAGGTACACCTATGTTTTGCTTAATCGTTTTGGAAAACCTTTGATGTTGATACTACTAATTGTTGATAAAACATTGCTACTGCCACAATTTACCTAGCACTAAGAGCTTTAAGCAGCAAAAGTCTGTAAATAAGTCAACTTTATCACAAAAAAAACCTAACACAAATCCGACAACAAAAAACGCTGCAGCAAATTGTTAAATTGTTTCTCCGAGCAAAAGTAAATTATACGCAATTCTAAAACGAACATTTTAACGAACCGATAAATAAAATGAAAAAGGAATTACCGGTTTTTTTATTCGGCATAACGAGGCAGGGACTGCGGAGCGGGCTTGCAGACATAATGAAAGCCTGGCACATTATTTTCTATGCAATTATAAACTACACACGAGATAGCACGTTTTAACGCTTATAATACATTTTTAATTAATTCATAGACGTTGATATGAAAATATTTCTTCGCGAATGTGATTTTGATTTAATTAAATTGCTACAGTAAGAAATTAGCGAACAGTGACTAACGTTTATTTCATACTAGTTGCGCCCCGCGGTTTTACCCGCATAAGTCTCGATCCCGTGGTAATATCGGGATAAAAAGTATCCTGTGTCCTTTCCCGGGACTCAAACTATCTTTATACCAAATTTCATCTAAATCGGTTCAGCGGTTTAGGCGTGAAAAGGTAACATACAGACAGACAGACAGAGTTACTTTCGAATTTATAATATTAGTAAGTATGGATAGTATGGATTAGTAGTCGGTGTCGTTGGTTCCGCGTTTTCGTTTTTTGACACCGACTTCCGAAATTAAAGTTATTTATCACTTAGTAGTGCTTTTTTTTGAAGTCGGGATTTTTTTTTTTTTGTAAAAAAGTATTTATTTTTCACTTTTTAGTTGTACTTACCCCACACAAATTTGATTAACACTAGTGCATTGAAGAATTGAAGATACCGACTAGAAGAATCATCAAAATTCGTATAAAAATGCCGGAGATGCAGTGCATTTATGCATATAACTTCGTACATAAGAACAATTATCTAATGTATCATGTACTAAACCTTTCTGAAAGTATTTAGATCACATTAATGAAAGAATTATCAAAATTGCTTCATGACTTTTTGAGAAAATCGCGGACATACAAACATACATACGGGTCGAATACAGAACCTCCTTTTTTGAAGTCGGTTAAAAATGAAACACATAATTTTAAGTCATTTATACATAATTACCTATTTTATTTATTTATCTTTGTAAGAATATAACATAACTGACAGATAATGGCTGTTTACAGTACCTACTTACACGATAAAATGTTCATGTGCTACAAAGTCGTTACTTACTTACATACAACTACTATCCCCCGAAGCGACGCCCCTTTTATTTGTGATTACCAAGTGTGAATGGGTGTGTAAGCGCAGGAGCTCTCGGTAACGTCCGAGACAATGGTGAAATGTGTGTGTGTGTTACGTGCGGACGCCACACGTCTTCACGCACACGTTCACAGCGTGTTTTTACACTTGGCTACCACAAGTAAAGCGCGTGTCACTTCGTGAGATAAAATACTGTACCTACTGCAATGAGAAAGAAGCATTCATAGGTATTTCGAAGATTTGATGTAATGTCTTCCCGGAAGAATGTTTAATACGCTTTGAAACAGTGGTAGTGGTGCCAAAATTATCGCCAGTCGCGAATACCTTTTTTAATATGTTTGATGTCCTATAATTTTCCGCTCATATCAGATGCAAATTCGCAACATCAAATCGCATGAAGACGAGTATAAAAAGCTTTAAAAAAAACCCTTTCTTTTAGCCCGGGGTAACAGGTGAACACCGGAACGGCGCAAACGCATCTGTCCCTCCAATATGGCGGAACAGGTAATGATAGGATGTTATTACGAAATACGTTGACGAGTTAAGGGCTGTTAGTTTTATTTTTTACTTTCTATAAATAGTTCTTTTGTTGCGTATTCGAAAAGTTAACCCCCAATGGGTTGTTTTTACCGACTTCATTGTTTATGCAGCTATGTAGGTACATCATCATACATAGTTGTAGACCATAATTATATTTAGTAAGTACCGATAATATGGTGATAGTCGGAAATCTAAACCGCAATTTAATATTTTTGTTAACGTTTCTAGAAAATGTTATTCGTCTTAGTGTATAAAATGAAATGAAATATCTATTTATGTAAGTTATATTATTTTTTTAAGATTTTAAGACACTTTTACACATCAATATTTTATATTTTAAAAACTAGATGGCGTCGGCATTTCTTAGCTGACTCTTCCCTGAGAAAAAATGTCGAAACAAACTCAGAGGTCCTGGTCCCTTTTAAACATTACTGTATAATAATAGGTGCTACGAGTATATCTAATGTGGTTTAACTCCACTAGATTATGACGTTCCTACATAATCATGTCGACAAATTATACACCAATGACTAATACCTTGTTTTAATGAACAGCTGACAAACTAAAATCAAAATAAATTTATTTAACGACAAAATATTTATCAAATCGTAATTACGTTTCAGTTACAAATGAGGACACACATAAGTATACAGTGAAAGTGGTATCCAGTATAAATTACAGTGGCGGCCACACATCATGCTATCTCAATTTTACAGAAGTCCATTGCGCCGAGAAATTATGTGGTTCGATTTGAGCCTGTGTTTTTTTTGGGTCGGGAAACAAGAATTTAATGTTTTTGGATTTGGTCTTTGTGTGTTGCGACATTCTGACAACAAACAATCAAAACAAAACAAAATGTCCATTAAAGAATGAAAAATAACTGAATACTTTTGTAACAAACCACATTAACAAGACCGTGTGTCGCATCTGTGCAAGAACAGGTCGTTGCTCAGCAAAATGATGTGACTTCGGACGAGCCCATGTAAAATAATCAACAGCGCAACTAACTCTTGAGTGACGTCCCTGTGTGGGTACTAAGATCTTAGGAGGACTAAGCGTGATAATAATGAGTGATATAAAAAAAAAAAACAATTTTTATTTCGATTTAATTTCAAATAAAAACATTATAAATAACTCCCCTATAGTTTACTATTAATTACATTAAGACACCTTCTATTATTCCTAAAAGAATATCACTCCCACTCTCACAATACATTTATACCCATCATTACACAACTAACACGAATGATTGACCGAATATTTCCGCTCAGCTACCTTCATTCACCGCGGAGGAGCTTAGGAAAACGTTCATCAATCATACTGGCCACACTCTGGCGTGATTTGGTAATGAATAACTTTAGGTTATCATTAAAATTTATTGCTAAACACCCTAACTGAAATTAAGGCTTCATTACGATGAAAAAAATGGAGAATGTGTTTATTTACTGAATGGAAGTTAAGTTTGTGTAATCTTAGGATTTCATTTATTTATTTACATTTTTCTTAAAATAATATAATTATAAAAGTGAGGAGAAATAATCAAAGGGTATCACAAAATCGTAATATTAATTTTAATAAATGCGAAGGTAGGATGTGCACAGGTCTATTTTTTTTCTCGGCAGTAGAATAGGTTACATAATATACAATAACATAGGACAAAGGAAATCGGAATATAGAACAAAGCTCTAAGAGTAAATATAATTTCGCAGAATTGGTTTGAACGTGGGCTAGCAGAAATATGACACTTGATCTAATAAAAAAGGGTAATAAAGAAATTCGTATGAAATGTGTAGTTTGTTTGTATCAATTCTAGGAATAGACGAAATCATAATACCCTTAGCAACAGATGTAGTCAAAAAATGCCTACAAACCTAGCGAACAAAGCAATCACACTAATATTATAAAGGCGAAAGTTTGTGAGTGTGTGTGTGTGTGTGTGTGTGTGTTTATATGTTTGTTACTTCTTCACGCCTAAACCACTGAACCGATTTAGATGAAATTTGGTATAGAGATAGCTTGAGTCCCGGAAAAGGACATAGGATAGTTTTTATCCCGACATTCCCACGGGATCGACATTTACGCGGGTAAAACCGCGGGGCGCAGCTAGTTAAGTAATAAAAGTTATATCCAACGTGCTGCCTACTTTTAGGCCCCATCACACCATCATACTTATCACACTTGACCAATTGACCTGCACATGCATTAACATGTCATGTTAAAATATCGCAATTAGCAATGACAAGTTACAAGTCATCGACTGTGCTAATAACCTCTTCAATCAATTGACTGCTTGCACTTAAGTGTTCACGCTAGCTTATGCCATCCTGATTATACAGGCTTTACACCACTCGTTTTTTTTTTTTTTTGTAGATCTCAACAAACTTCGCAAAAACCGCAGGGTACCGATATCGACCTTATTAAACTACTAGTGTTGAAATTATCCGGAAAAGAACCGGAGTTACCGACATAGCTTGCAAAGTAAGCAAACTGAAGTGGCAGTGGGCTGGCCATGTTTGTTGAAGGACTGATGGCCGGTGCAGCAGACGAGTCCTGAAGCGAAGACCGCGTACCGGCAAGCGTAGTGTGGGACGCCCCCCAGCGAAATGGATGGACGACCTAAAGAAGGTGGCTGGGACGGACTGGATGCGGAAGGCGGAGTACAGGGTGTTGTGTGCTGGGAGAGGCCTATGTCCAGCAGTGGACTGCGATAAGATAAGTTGATTGAATGAATGAACTAATAGAGCAATAATCTGCATTGTAATTTTGTTGCGTCAGAAAATTGACCCATATGTAAACCCTCATTATATGTTATGCGCCTCGTAAGCATCTGGAACGAGTTTTGTAATGGCGAAGACACAATTAGCAGCATCAGTCTGCTTCTACTTGAATAATGTGCATCGTGATTCAAAGATTACGATCGGTTATACGCCTCTAGACTTGCATAGACAATAATTTGTATAGAGTTATGCGCAAAGGCAAAAAGATGCTAGGTTATTTTAACAAGCGTGGTGATTAAGGAATCTTCCACTATGACTATTGGTGGTGAACAACCATATCCAAGGCACAGAATACATACTAGTACCTACAAGGCGAAGAGAAATATAATTTTCGAAAGAAGATACTCTTTTTATAGGAACAAAAGTTCAAATTTACGAAAAACCTTCCTTTACTCCCTGAAATGTTGCCAATGATTTCAAGGTCTATTTACTATGAACAAAATAACAGAACGTTTGAACAATTTGGATAGAGTGATTCGGGATAGCGTTCATTCAGGATAAAGTGATTCGGGATTTTGAGTTTCGGCCTAACGTATAAGAGTATAACGCGCATTTTGGTTCAATTAAGTTACTTATTAATTTGCAATAATATTCTTCTTTCTCCATTATAAATACTCCACCCACATCTTAGACAAACGCAAATGAATCTGATATTAAAGTAGATTGGATCGCATCCAGTCATTAAGCGATTCGCGGAACATGACGCAAGCTTTTACATGAATCAGTATTAATTATTATACATAGTTTTATTAGTTAGGCCGCGAACTGTCGGCCCGTCGTCATTTTGATGAATGATTTCACTTGACAGCTTATTGGTAACGGCTGATGTGGTTGATCTAAGTAACGTGTATCATCGTGGTGAAATTCATTATTCATTTAAATTTAATGCTCGGTTTTTAGTTAATCACACGTTTTCCTTATAGGTACGGTTCATAGAATGAGGTATCAATGCCATGGTCTCCTCAACAGTTCTTGACATGACGTGACCCAGGGATCACTAGGAACTACTGGCCTTATTTCTAGAGTAACAGCATACAGGTTGTGCTTTGTAATGACGATGATATTTATAGAATTCATAGAGTTTTTTTTTAACTCAGTCTATTGCAGTCCACTGCTGTACATAGGACTCTCCCAGGCTGCGCCACAATACCCTGTCCCCCGCGCTCCGCATCCAGTCTTTGTAGAGTTTTCTTGGAAATGTCCTGATTTAACGGTTTTCCTATTATCACACTAATCACATCACGCTAATATTATAAAGGCCAAAGTCTGTGAGTGTGCGTGTGTGTTTATATGTTTGTTACTTCTTCACGCTCAAACGGCTGGACCAATTTTGATAAAATTTTGTATGGAGGTAGCTGACACCCTGGATTAACATATAGGCTACTTTTTATCCCGATATTCCCACAGGATCGAAACGGGTGAAACTGCGGGGCGCAGCTAGTCCTAGAAAGTCACCACTGCTGCACAGGCCTCCTCCCTGTGAGAGGGAGTAGGCCGTATCCGTTATCCACCACGCGGGCCCAGTGAGGATTGGTGGATGTCACATGTCTTCGAATTTTCGGTTCTAGCCCATGCAAGTTTCCTCACGATGTTTTCCTTTACCGCTTTGAGAGCCGAGGTGATAAAATTATTCACACAAAGTAAAGCGACTGTCTAGGTTCGAACCTAGGGAGCGTGACAAAATGCGCAAGCACTCCAGCACCCCGGCTAAAAGTAGCAGCAGGACACCGTGTCGTTTTAGTCAGTAAGAGTCTGACAGACCCGTCCACCCACCCCAGGGTGGTGTACATCATGTTCGAACCTACCACTACAAATGATAAATGATTTTATTTCTGTAAGTAGGTTTGTACAAACACTTTTACACGTCAATCATATTTTTTTTTAAAGCTAGTTGAGGTCGGCGTTTCCTATCTGACTACTCTGAGAAGAAAGACCGAAACAAACTCAGAGGTAGTGTCTTTTAAAGTCCAGACAAAATCTTGGTCAGATCATGTGAAGACCATGTAGATTGGTATCTGAAATGGTCTTTTGAGGAAAGTACCACACAGATTGAGCGGACCTGTCCAGTCAGCGCACGCATTTGTCAAAAATCGTGCAGCTCAACTCAGAACTTGAGGAGCTCAACGATTCGACGAACAATACCAAAGAAAGGACATTTGGGTAGGCCACGTAAATTACTCAAACTGCCAGATAAAACTCGAAAGTTAGATATAAAACTCGTAAGTCGTGGCCGTTATGACTGGTTAATCACTGCAAGGGGTTTCAATACGTAGTTTCAATTTCTAATCTTTGGTCAAATTACAAGGCTAATTGCAACAGCATCAATTAAAGTCCCAATTACCGCTAATACCTTCATCTCACCCTTATCCACCCATCTTTCTATTGACTCGTAGCATACGTAACATGACAAGCATCACAATAGAAGACACTCCGTCTTTCATACAAAAATAACCACGGTAAATCTATTAGTAAAATAATGATAAATATTTTATAACAAATAATTATGATTGATTCGAACCCGGGACCCTCAACATGCCAAGCTCGGGATATTAATTAAGAAACTAATGGGCGAAAAAGAATAAAAACGTATCGCTGCACGGACAAGTGACGACCTCAGGTACAGTCAGCAGAAAGGGTTAACAGATTTGATTAATATATTGAAGTTTTTAAATGGTTATTCTTTGTTTTTTAGAAAACAACAAGCCGTGCAATTCATGGGATTTGCGATTGGCAACAATTACGAACTTCAATACAAACTTTCATCTCCTATTGAAACATTTTAGGGGATGAATTTTCAAAAATATTTTAGCATATTATTGCACTAACGACAACCCCATTTTATGTCCAGGCAAAGCACTGTCCATTCCAAGGATGCCTGGAAGAGATCGCCGAAAGCGATAAGTCCGCCCATTGTATACTTTTAGTATTCGATAAAAATTTTGTTGTGTACAATAAAGTATAAAATAATATAAATGCATACTTATTTCCTTAGTACCTACTCATATTAGTTATCTAAGGAAATCTTTGTAGTCCCAACGGTTTAAGCTGTGCATTTTTGGTCAGAGAATTAATTTAGGATTTACTAAGTTAGACGATTTTTTGTATCGATATTCGTATTTTCGGTTTCCCTTGTAAATTGGCACCTAGGATTGATGGGATGAATTATGAAATAGTGTTAAAAAAAAGTTATGCGTGATCATACATAAAAAAAAAAAATATATATACGCGTCGAATTGATAACCTCCTCCGTTTTTTCGTCGGTTAAAAAGGTTTAGTGTGCAGTAAAAGTTGAACTCATGTTTTACGTGGCAGTTGACTTACAAAGATACCTAAAATATAAATGAAAATAAACGTTGCCTGCTACATGCCCAGCAATAAAGTATGTAATACACTAAGCACGACAAAGAGCGACGAGCAAAATTTAATTTCAGCCTTTTATTCCATGCATGCTAATTTTTAATTATTTAATCATAACTCATCCTTCATGTTTGCGTCGGTTGAATATCAATTTACTGCGTAAAAGAAAAACGTGTTTAAAATAAATAAATAAAAATGTAGTGTTATTAAAAACTTAAAATGAATATATTCATGAATTACATAAAAAAATACTATCATATTTGTAGCTAGCTGTCAAATAAGAAATAATAGCAACTTCTTCTGAAAAGTCGGTCACTGTTAAGATATAACGGGAGACGCCATTTTTATGCACCTACATACAGCACCCCAATTGTATAAAAGTTTATTTCATAATCCGAAGAATTCAAAAGGAAATTCCTAAACCATTGCTTCATATGTTTGAAAAATTCGTCTACTTGAGAACCTAAATAACGTAATGAATGTTAACCAATTTTCAAAATGAAAGACATTGCATTTGTTCGTGTGTTACGCAATTATCCCTCAGGTCTCTTTTTTCATCAAAGGTCTTCTTAATACATAGAAAAATAAACCTCAGTAATTAATTATTGAATAAAGTGTTCAGGCTGCTTTTGCTAACGGTTCCTCTGATTGTAAGGCATCGCTCACATTGGTTCGTTATGACATGGGTGTTATCTCATAAAGCATCTGATGAACACTTGGAATATAGCACCATTGTATAGAATCCGTGAATGTATAAAGAAAATTATTTATTAAGTATTTTCACGGGTAGTGACCTCACAATACTAATGACTCAGGCCATTGTAATTCTTTAAAGAAAAAAAAAATCTTTAACGTTAATTGGGACCTTTGACAGAAGGAAAGGACAATGGGAATAAACCACATAAGAACGCCACACCGCATAAGAATTGCTACAAGCTGTTACTCCACCCTGCGTACACACTAACAGTAGTAATGGTTTTAATTTTGACAGTTCAACAAAATTCATTGCGTTATTTACATTGTTGAGCAGACAAAGTTTTCGAACTTATGAAGCAATGGATTAGCAATATACTTCAAAATGATTCAGATTGTGATCAAAGAAAGTGTGTTGTGTGTGCATTTGGGGTGCTGGCTTTACTAAAATAATGCCACGGGTAAGACTTGAATGGCAAATTCATAATGAATTCTATAACGATTTTCAATGTCATTTTTTTTTATCACCAAGGTACAAAAGTCCATAATTATCTGCTAACCCCTACGTTAAACACCCACGAGAGAGATGTTGTACTATTTTACGAAAAAAACCATTACACATTAATTTAACAACGTAAAGCAACCAGAAAACATTTTAATAATGCGGTTAAAGCCTTTAATGTAACTAATGATATGAAAGTGTCGGTTGCGCGGCCAATTTACCATTTTAACGACTATTTTTGTATGACATAATTTGTAAAAGAGATCGTGCTTTTGCTATGAAATTTATTTATTTATATATAGGTACTTTATTGTACACCAGAAAAAACATAACAAAAAATACGATTATTAATACAAAACATACAATGGGCGGCCTTATCCCTTTCTGCGATCTCTTCCAGGCAACCTTGGAATGGGTAGTGATTGCGTAGATATAAATACAAAAAAAATGTTGCACTCCGGGAGTGCCGGCAGAAGTGAAAACATGAATATTAACGTTGAAATAAATCAACTATTAATTGAATTAATATAACTCATTTTCTTTCACTTTTTTCATTAATAGATGCACTTTGTTCAATTTCCATATTTTAAACACTTTATATACACGAATTTTACGAATACACAGCAGTGTGGCCACTACACGGACGGTCGAGCCATCAGCTGTCACCATCCATGGATGCGCGTGTCACGCTGTAACATAAACACACACGAACATTCGCGCAAGCGCCCTGCTCCGCCTAAACGAAACAGCAGGCATACATTTTCGCCGCTCCGTAGAAAGAGAGGGGGATACTTCCTATCCTACGCCGCGCCGGCTGTCTACTCTCCATCCGTCTTACGAATTTTCGATCAGGTCACGTGTCCTGACGGTCACGTGTCCTGACGCGAGTTTAACATTTTTACCCATTACAAAAAAAGTGTACAACGCCGCTAAAGAAGTTTTCACTTCATAAAAAAAAATATTCGAAATTATTCGTAAAAGGAGCCTGACTTAAAAATTTGCTATTTAAAATAGAGAGAGAGTCATATCGCCTTACAGCCGAACCCAATAATCTATTGACAGATCGCTACTGATGGTAGGCAGTACAAATTATAACTACCAGTATAATACAGGATGAAATTTTTCCTCTTAAGGGGTCATCGTACTCATCATTATGAACAACTTTTACTATGGGACCAAACATGAAATCGCGAACATGAATCGCTGATTTTTTTTCAGGATTTGAGGTTTGGTCCCATAGTAACCTTACGTTACCTTAGTAACCATAGGATTTGAGGTTTGGTCCCATAGTAATATTTGCACCAATGACAGCCCCATTTTATGTCCAGGGAAATCACTGTCCATTCCAAGGTTGCCTGGAAGAGATCGCAGAAAGCGATAAGGCCACCCAGTGTATATTTTGTAGAGTTTGATTTGTTTATTTCATGTTATGTATTTTTGTGGTGTACAATAAAGTATATATAAATAAATAAATAAATAACCATCCTTCTTGAAAGATGGTTGTTGTGACACCCCCGTGCCTTGGAATGCACGGAAAGCCGTTAGTCCGGCGCCTGATCTCTCCCCGGTCATGTCGGATTGCCATCCCATCGGACTATGAGAGTAAAAGAACAGATAGTGCACCTAGGTGTTTACGCACACACTTGTGTACCGGGCTAGTCTCCGTTGAGACTGGCCACCGTGACCGAAATCTGTCAAAAGGATTATTTTTATGAAAAAGTTCAACGAAAAGGTATTTCAGCTTCCAGTAAACGAGCTGATTGTGAATAAGGCAACGGTCGTTACATATATTCTACACTAGCAGCGCCCCTCGGTTTATTTATTATTATTTATTTATTTATATATACTTTATTGTACACCACAAAAATACATAACATGAAATAAACACATTAAACACTACAAAATATACAATGGGCGGCCTTATCGGTTTCACCCGCGTAAGTGTCGATCCCGTGGGAATGTTGGGATAAAACTATCCTATGTCCTTTCCCGGGACTCAAACCATCTCTATACCAAATTTCATCTAAATCGCTTCAGCGGTTTAAGCGTGAAGAGGTAACTGACAGACAGACAGACACATCGCCAAACTCGCTCATTATATCGTCAGTCATTACAATGAGTAAAGACCGAGCAATGAAAAAGTAGTAATAAAGTTGGAAAACAAAGCTTTCTATTGCCAGCAAAAACTACAGTTTTGTCTAGTTCCTTGATGAGAGGCTAGACATTCTCACCGGTACCACTCGTCACTGTCAACTTTCACTTGACATTTCACTGGAGCTAGTAAAAACGGACAAGTGATTATAATTTTCTGGTTTTTGCCTTATTCATAATCATTAGGGTTTAGTAATGGTTTGTTTATTTTTATATATAAGGTGTTTTAAAATTAACCCAACAAACTTTAAAAGGTGCTTTAGATCATCGAACTGAACAATTTTCACTATAGAACCAACTCTAAAATCACGAAAGAAATCTGCTGTTTTATACAAAAGTTTATACCTACTTGACCAAAATGTATGAAACAGCAGATTTTTTTTTCGTGATTTCAGAGTTGGTCCCATAGTGAAAGTTGTTCAGTTCGATGGTCTAAAGCACCTCTTAAAGTTTGTTGGGTTAACTTTGAAACACCTTATTATAGGTAGTAGCGATGACGTGTATTTTGATGTGCTGACCTTTTGAGCAATAAATTGTTTCATGTCGTCGGACAGCGGCATTTACATTAGGCGTCATGGTTCAGTACTTAGCAGTCATTAAGTCAAAGAGAAAGTCAAATCGTAGGGGTATTTCAATTAGACCATTAAAATACACTTTTGAACGCCATAAATTAAAAAAAAAAAACATAAGAATTGATGCTAGTTGCTCCTTCCAAAAGGAAGGTTCATATGGAGAAGAATAGACAAGAAACTCTAAGCATCGTGGCCAATAATAGGGTAGTTTCCTGGGTAAAAAAATAATAATTCTAATTAGTCCGTCAGTTAGATTATCGAAAAATAATGGACCCTTATTTTTTCTTTTGTCAATCAAACAAAAAATGACAAAGATAAAGCGCGTCAAAATTTGGGAGTGGGGGGTCGTGACGTCACGCCGTGCTAAAAGTGTCGCACGGCGTGACGTCACGACGAAAATAACGAAAATAAGGGTCCATTATTTTTCGATAATCTAACTGACGGACTAATTAGATTTTTTTAGGAAACTAGCCTATTATAAGATATATGCTCGTGGAAAAGTCTGTTGCGATTGCGACCTTTAATTTATTAGAATAGGGTGGGTAGTTTTATTTAGTGATATATTTTTAAAATGACTGAGTACAGAAGAGAGCCACAAAAATACAGTGGCACTCCGGGAGTGCCAACAAAAGTGAAAACTTGAACAATTACGTGTGTATTTTTTTAATCGTCTTATATACAAAACACAAACAATACTTTGCCATCACTCACTGACATATCGGAAATACATTTAAACCGAGTACATCCCGAGGACAGCCGAACACATCCGAACGTAGCGCGGTGTCGGTAACAGTGTCGTGAGTTCGATGGTTTTTTCCCAGCTCAAAAAATGTCCAACACGCCTATTTTTTCAATTCAAAAATTGTCACTGATACTACATAGAGTGAAAATGACCCTCAACCTTCAAGGTTATTGCTCGTTCTTCTTAGAGATAGAACATTAGTCTTCAATGCCATATCCCAACCTTCATACCTCATCCTCTAGTGTCCCATTTACTTCTGACCCCACGGGCACCTCGTAAAATCAAGGTTCATCTACACAATAACTGCATAGCAGTAACCTTACGGTAATTTACCGTACTTTACTGGCATTACCGGTAACAATGAGGCTTGGTGGAAACGTTTTATCGGCTTATAAGGCGTACGATCGTGCCCGATTGGCCTATAAGCGATCTATGAGTGATGTTGTGATCTAGGGTTCAAAAGTATGATATAGACACATTACAACTTAACTTTGCTTTCATCTGGACTGATAGTAGATCGACGACGTAGTAATTTCGCGCATGTCATAATCGACCAATAGAAAAGGTCGGCTATGCATAACCGGGACAGCGACGCGGAAGTTGTAACCATGAATTCAGCAGATGTTTTTTGCGAAGAAAATTTTGTTATAAAATTGCTAAGGATACGGTACAAGATTTTATGGAATTATCGGTATTGTGAAAAGATTAGTAAATTCGCTCTATTTAAAATTTTCTAGTGACCGAAAGGCTCTTGAATCGCTTTATCTATACTTACAGGGTGAAATTGAATTCATGTGCATCCTTTTAGGGGGTCATTGTAATCATCATTATGAACAACTTTTACTATGGGACGAAACCTGAAATCGCAAAAAAAATCAGCTCTTCTCTTCCCTACATTTTGACTAGTTATGTGAACATAAATGCAAGGAACAGCAGATTTTTTTTCGCGATTTTAGTTTTAGTCCCATAGTAAAAGTTGTTCATAATGATGAGTACAATGACCCCTTAAAAGGATGCCCATGAATTCAATTTCACCCTGTATGTTACAATGTGGAAACAACAATACGACACTAAAGGAAATCACTGGCAATACTTATTCATAAGAGTATTTTGGAACTATGAAATAAATCCTAGCATCGAAATTTAAAAAGATTTTTTTTTTCTAACAAACTGATTAGTAGTGATGGGCTGATTATGGGTTTTGCCAATCTTTGAAAGAAAGAAAGAAAATACGCAAAACGCGCGAATACGCTTGCTGTAGTGACTAACTTATTGGATATATTTGATTGAATTTTCGTATGCATACTGGGAACGGCATTTAGATATAAGCAGTTAAATTTAGTGTCGTATTGTTGTCTCCACCTTGTATAATCTTTTATCTACACTTGCAAAAATACAATCTCTCATGAAACTCCGAAAACATTCGCCAAATTGTATCGGAAAGGGCATTCCAAACCGAATTCATCATTAATTTTACTTCGAGTTTTCCCACATATAGGTACAGTAATAAAATCCGACAATATTTTGCAACAAGTACACCGAGCGCCCGGAGCAAATACCGGCTCATATTAATACTGCAGTGATATTTTTTACCAATTTTTACCGTAATTTACGAGCGTTCGGTAAGGTGACTGGGATCGTGACTCGACGTTTCCCGCCCGACATTTTTTCCATACAATTTTCGCCAAAAGCCGACGGCTACATGTTCAGTGACAGTAATTACACGTTTTTTATAGGAGTTCCAAATATGAACGGTATTCTGTATTAAATGGTGATTGCGTTACTTAGGGCTCTGCGAGGCAATTACGTACACACTAACCCCCTTACTAATAAACGTATTATATCAGATGAATAGTTACACACCGATTTCTCTCTTTCAGTCATCAGTATAATTTGACTTTCGAAAGAAGAAGACAAAGTGTTGTGTAACTATACAACGTTTATTAGTAAGGGGGTAACAGTAGGAATTGCTTTAATTTTGACAGTTCAACCACATTCATTGCGTTATTTACGTTGTTGAGCAGACAAATTTTTCGAACATATGACGCAATGGATTAGCAATATACGTCAAAATGATTCAGATTATGATTAATGTGTTACGCAATCAGGGTGCTGGTATTTCTATTAGAATGGCCTGACTTGGTTATGTGTGTGGAGAAGAAAAAGTTACCTTATAAATGCTTAATCGCTTGAGCTCCGCTAATGTTGAGCCCCGCTAATATTGAGCACCTCTAATGAGACACAACTGATGTTCTATTGTATCGTACTACATAGGGTACGCGCGGGGCTTGACCGGTTACATATGAAAATGTGTTGTTATTACAAGCAATACAAATAAAACAAAAAGAGACCAAATAAAATGTCAAGCCTAATTTAATACAGTATTTTCCTGCTTTCCCAACAAACCGAAACGGATTAATGTCGTTACAAAACTTTATCAAGGGAATCATTTCTTCTTGCCCACTCAATAAAAAACATTCACCCTCATTCTCTTTTATACATAGCATTGAATTCATTAAACTAACGACAAAAACTTTGTCAAGAAATTTACTAAAATCACTCGAGCATTCAAGTTTATAGTCATTTGTTGCAAACTTGATTCTTTCTAGAAGCCCCTGCGACATTGATTGAAAGTTGCCAGTGCGTAAAATGTATACAATCTGCAAATAATTTTATAAGATCAGCGTCTTTAGCTTGACGGGAACATTGGATTTAAATTTAGGGTTGTTGAATTTGTAACTTGACTATCAGCGCCCCGCGGTTTTGCCCGCATAAGTGTCGATCTCGAGGAAATATCGGAATAAAAAGTATCCTGTGTGTTATTCTGATGTATAAACTATATTACTGTAAAGTTTTATCAAAATCCGTTCAGTAGTTTTTGCGTAGAAGGGTAACAAACATTCATCCATCCATCCTCAAAAACTTTCGCCTTTATAATATTAGTGTGATAGTATGATTAAGTAGTATAGGAAGTAGAATAAACTAATAATAATGTGCGTTTCTATTATTTCTAACGTGACAATATTATGGTGGACGTCCACGTCCATGTCACGGCATCCCAATAACACAGGGAAGTAAATAAGAATGGAAATAATTATATATGAAGTCGCTTTTAAATTTCCGTTCACAGTGTAAGTTATAACGTGCACTTATGTCCATACATTTCATGGCCGTGGAAGCCAACAAAAAAAAGCAAGCAAAATATTAAGTATTCACATGTTTACGTACAGACATCAGCACATCAAGCTACGCGAAACTGTCAAATTTTCCCAATCAACTTTGAACCTTATGCTTTAGCGATAAAGTTGATGTGCTGGCGTCTGTACATGAATAAGTATACCTATAGATGTATTAACCTATACAGACATGTCAAAATTATGAACTCCAATAGGCGATTATAGGTAGGTCATGCACGTGAGCGTGCGTCGAGCTCCTAAAAATGATCTTAAGTGTACCTAGTCATGTTTAATTTATTTGTAATGTTATTTAACCAAATCATATACAGAAATAAACCAGGAAAACGATTACGGTACAGACGCTCCTGAACAAACCTTAAGGCACGGTATAAAGGGGGCGACAACAATGTCAAAAGTAACGTTTCTTACATTTGGAAAACTCAAAATCATTCGAGCAATATTTCATTTCCCGTCTACAGGAGCAGCCCTATCTCAACATGTCAAAACGTTTTGTCAACCATTTTTTCCCTAGTACCCCACCGAGTCCTTTATCCTTTACTATAATGAACCATAACAACGGTCCGTGTTTGTCAACCGGAATAAAATTATCAGTAAGTAGGTTGCGAATTTCGTTCAGGGATATAGTATTACTGTGTTCTTTAGTTACTGCTAGCCTATATCATCCCACTATTCCCACTGCTGGACGAAAGCCTCTCCTCATGACTTCCAGCTCTTGCCAGCCAGGGCTTATGTGAACCATTTGTCTTTTGTTTTGTCCAGCTCATCCCGCCATGTTCTACGGGGTCTACCGCGACGCCTTCTGGCTATATCAAGGCTCAACATAGTTGCTATTTTGGCCCACAGTTCATAAGGCATGCGATTAACGAGAATATTATATTTAATTGCACGTTGGCTTAGTTTAGCGCGAGCTAATCCATAAATAATAAATCATTTACAAACATAATAGGTCATATTTTAGACAACTCTTCATTGGTCAAACAAAACTATGAAGCGTAAATTTTTAAATATATTTAATTTCGGCTGGTCTTTTCTATGGGAATTCCTAATACTAGTTCAAGGTAAAATATTTTCAGTATGACAAACGTTCCCAGAGATATTTTGTACGTTTAAAAACAGGAGACATGTCTGATGGGTCTCATCTGAAAGGAAAATTCAGATACTTTCAAACATAACAAAACATTACGTGTATTCCCCACAAGGTTAGGCAGAAGTGGAATTTACACCTCCATTTCGCCACTTATGTTTAAGTCCCATTTAATAGGGTCTGGCCTTTTGCCATGAACCGGGCACAAATCCAGACTCTCAGCAGCTACTCAGAAATTCCAGATGAAAAAGCCCATTAACACTTTGCCTTTACCCGGGAATCGAACCCAGGACCTCGTGCTTAGCAGTAGCGCTTGCGACCACTAAACCAATGAGGCAGATGCTTTCAAAGTTCTTAATAAATGTTGGTTCCAACTGGATAAAAAGACCTTCCAATAATTTTTAAATAATATGTCCTTTACATTAGAAGCTAAAGAGTACCCTTCACCTTTTTTAAAGATTCGATGACACTAAAAAAGTCATTGTAACAGGGATTAAGGGTTTGATCGGATTACGGTTCCAAATGATCAATTTTTTTTTATATAAATCTCTTTTTAGTAAATTATCATTCTGAATAGAATTTATGTCATAAAATATCGCTCATTTGGAGAAACATCGGCGTAAATGTATTTTTCCCAAAAATGAGTTAAATATGACAAAATACTTAGAAAGCGTATTTACGTTAGGAAAACAGACTTTTAAAAAAAAGTAGCAGTTACGTCGATGTTTCTCCAAATGAGCGATATGTTGTCTTTAAAAGCCTTTTTTGATACTTGTCGAATAACGTTTATCTCTTAATTAAGACCCGCAGTAGCGAGTCAGACAACCGGTCAGGGGCCCATGGCTAAATAATAACAGCCGTACAGGTCGATCGATCAGGTTAAGCTACGCTTGCCGCGGTTGGTCTGTGGTTGGGTGACCATCTCTACATACCGTAACCTCTTCGTGCCTCGGAAAGCACGTTAAACCGTTGGTCCCGGCTGTCATTCGTGGATCTTTGACAGTCGTTACGGGCAGTCAGAAGCCCGAAAGTCTGACAACCAGTCTTACCAAGGGGTATAGTATTACCCAGTAACTTGGTTGTGGAGGTCAGATAGGCAGTCGCTCCATATAAAATACTGGTATTCAGCTGAATCCGGTTAGACTGGAAGCCGACCCCAACATAGTTGGGAAAAGGCTAGGCAGATGAGTAGCGAGTCAGACGACATTCAGAAAAAGTGGTAGTCGTTGGGTAAAATGATATAATATGTAGGTATTATTGTATGTTGGTGAGTTCCCATAATTTATATTTAATTGAACTACCAACGCAGAGGGCGTTGAAATTTTACGTTGGTTATTTTTTTTAATCAGCTGTTTCAAAGAAAAGTGCAATAACAACGGGGTCAAAATGTATGGAACAGCATTTTTTTTTAATAACGGACGAGTTTAGTACCATGTACTGAATCTATGGTAACAGGTTGTGTGTCGAAGTCCCTGCCACCCTGTTTAATTCTTCTGTACATGTCACTAAACTCCTCTTAAACGGCTGGACCAATTTTAATGAAATTTTTGTGTGCGTTTGAGTGGGTGCCTGGATAGTTTACATTCTCAATTGGACCAGGTAGGTGGCGCTGCGATTGAGTCCTAACAAACAGGACAACGTCTGACCAGTAAGCTAGTAACATATACTTTATGGTATACCAGAAAAATATACTACAAAAATAAATTACAAAACATACAATGGGCGGCCCTTTCATAGGATTTAACCGGTCAAGCGGCGCGGTTCGCCGATCGGCGACGAAACAATAGAAAATCAATTGTGTCTCATTAGCGGAGCTTGACAGATTAATCTAAATTTACAGGAACTAGATAAGTACGCATGGCAGTTAGGTATGGAAAAAATGTTGACGGTAAAAACTACGCTTTAGGTTTTATTTTCAAGTACTTTATAAAAGACACGTGTAAGTTTATCCGCACGAGGCGTCTTCAATTTGCAATATGTTTTCCCTTATCAATTCTGAGAGAAAATTCTTAACGTAATATGTTTAATATGTATGTACTTAGCTATCTTTAGAATTAGAATTGCGCATTCCTAGAAGAAGCAAGGAAGAATATACTTGTTTATTAATTTGATGTGAATTATGTTCCGCTAGAAACCAACTGAATTAAGTTGTTGACTCTACGCGTGACCAGAGGGCTGGCCTATTTTTAGCCCAAAGAATAAGAATTGCCATCCAACGTGGTAATGCTGCCAGCCTTTTGGGCACTTATCCCATTGACTGCGATGCGGACGAATTTTTTGATGACCAATGAGCTCCTGTCGTTTTCTTTTTTTCCTTTCTTTTTATTAAACAATTGTATCACACTAATATTATAAATGCGAAAGTTTGTGAGTGTGTGTGTGTGTGTGTTTATATGTTTGTTACTTCTTCACGCTCAAACCGCTGAACCGATTTAGATGAAATTTGGTATAGAGATAGTTTGAGTCCCGGGAAAGGACATAGGATAGTTTTTATCCCGATATTCCCACGGGATCGACATTTACGCGGGTGAAACCGCGGGGCGCTGCTAGTCATTAGTGTTTGCTTTGCAAGTAGAACCCCTTCCTCCTTTCAGTCACCTAAACACACAACTTGCGCTGTCATTATCTGCCTTTAATTTTCTCACTGCTGGCACACAGGCTTCCTTCTCTTAGAGCGGGAGTGGGCTGTAATATACCACGCGGGCCGAATGCGGGTTGATGTCACATGTCTTCAAATTTTTGGTTCTAGGACATGTCGGTTTCCTCACAATGTTTTCCTTCACCGTTTTGAGAGCAGTGGTGATGAAATTATTTTACACAAAGTAAAGTGCCAGGGTTCGAACCCACGACCTATGACTCGTAAGTCGAGGCCGTTACCACTTCAAAAGTGAAGTTTTAAAATCATTAATATTTCTTTGCAAGTAGAGAGCCGTCTTTCATCACCTAAACACAAAACTTGCACATTCATTAGTTCATCACCAAAATCTTCATTTTTCATAGCATTTTAAATTAATACATTGCAAGAGATATTTTGTTTTTCAACCGATGAAAAGTGGTACAAAGAGGCGGCTGTTGCAAAGAGGCCATAAATTCGGGACAGCGAACGAATCTTGTACACGTCAGTGCAAAATAAAGTTGTTTCTCACAATACGGCCTACGATCGAAGGAGATGGTTCAGCCGTTGACTGATGTATTTATAAGATGAAATGGGTATGGTACCAGTCTGAGGATTTATTTATTTTGTGATCGAAATAAATATTATTATATTTAAGGGTATTTTGTAATGCTTGGAGATCAAATCGAAAGCAGATTTGGGATTACGAACGGTAGGAATTGTTATAAAATACTAGCTGCGCCCCGCGGTTTCACCCGCATAAGTCTCGATCCCGTAGGAATATCGAGATAAAAACTATTCTATGTCCTTTCCCGGGACTCAAACTATCTCTATACCAAATTTCATCTAAATCGGTTCAGTGGTTTAGGCGTGAAAAGGTAACATACAGACAGACAGACAGAGTTACTTTCGAATTTATAATATTAGTATTAGAATATTTGGAGGAGTTTAAAAAAAAATATGTGTAAGTAACATGATAAAAGTTTCATTTTAAAAGACCATGCTCATTTACTTTAGGATAGAACATACGAATATTAAGTATATCAGGCCAAACAAACATTTAAAAATACTTAGAATATGAAAGTTTTCCTAAGATTTGTATAAAGATTTATAACCCTTGTCGCGTTCAGCAAAGATGAGAGAGATATAATTCCTTTTCTAAAGGGAAGTTTAATATTTTCTACCAGCCACAGTGCCACTAATACCCAGGATAAATTCTAGCGAAACGGTTCTAGTATTCAAGCAATAAATTCTAGAATTCTATGAAGAATTTAGTAAAGCCACTCGAAGCATGAAGAAAACTGCTGTTTATGTTAATATTTTAGGAGGCTTAGTAACGTTATATGTACCAATCTCTTTAGTTTCGAATTCGAATCCAGTAGACTGAAAAGAAAATCGAATCTGCTATCGAGAAATTCTCAAAACTCATTGAAAAACAGTTTTCCTAAATGTAATGGGTTAGTAAGAAGAATAAATTAATATAAGTAATCTGTGTAAGATTTAAAACAACTATTTTTACTAATTCAAACCAAAAAACCATACAGGGTGACAGAGACGTCGACGCGCAACCCGCCACCATGGATCCAGTACATGATTCTAAACCCCCTGGATTGAAATTTTCAGTCAATTATTAAACAAAAAACCGGTCAAGTGCGAGTCGGACTCGCGCACCGAGGGTTCCGTACAAATTTGTTGGAATGTAGCTTAAAGGTTGCCGGATTTTTTCCTTTACTTATGCTAGATGACATTGCTACTTGCCAAATTGAATTATTCTAGGTCAATGGGAAGTACTCTATAAATTTTGATTCCATTGAGAGAATCGAAATATATGTTTTTTGCGGCCGTATCTTTTTTTTTTACGTTAACTTAGAAGTTTGATTTTTTTATAGCTTCAAGGGACTGTAGACTTAAGTGTATTGTTTTAATTTCAACTCGATACCTCGACGCGTTCTCGAGATAAAGGGTATTAACAGACAGACGGACAACAAAGCCTCATAGCCTACCTATAGTCAACCTATGAGGAAATCGTTTTTTCCTTTTGAGGTACGGAACCCTAAAAATTTGCTGTTCCATACATTATGACCGCGAAGGTATTGCATTTATCTATGAAACAGCAATTTTTATTTTTTGATAACCGACGAAAAAATTCTACCCTAGGGGGTCCAGAATCATGTGCTGAATAAATGATTTCAGTTTGCGCTTCGATGTCCCTACCACCCTGTATAAAAATACACATAAAACATATAAAATATTCTCAAACTCCTTAAAAATAAAATTCAAAATCACATTAACATTTCCCACACCCGAGTACAACTTATGAATTTCTTGCCCCAAGTACACTAAGTTAACACACCCTATAAGTTCTTCGAATTAAAAACCCAATCTAAGTTATCCCACACAATTACTAGGCACTTACCACTCCCCCGGCGTTAGGGGTGGGCAGTACCTAATAATAAAATGCAAGGTGCAGACGTCACGTATTCCTGCAAGTGCGGGCATCCTGCAAATGGGTGAAATGGGGGATTCCCCCAGGGATTAGAATAACTGCTAAGGTGGGGAAAAGACACCCGATTTCCTTTAGTTTTCTTTCGCAATGAAGTCCTTGTTAAGTTTTGAAATATAGCTCTTTGTGTAATGTTTTACGTCTGGCTTGAAATTTTTATAGCTTGAATATATAGCTGTCGTAATAACTTTTATGTAATTTAGTTTTTGTTTGTGTTTACTTTGCGCTTTGTACTTGGAGCTGCGATTAAATAAAGGTGTGTCCGCAATTCCTTGATGGGTAGGAACCCCAATTAATATTGTTTCGACGTCATAATATTGTGGTCTCCTATGAGAGAAGGAGTGCACCTACTTAATACCTGATGTTATCCTTTACTAATGTGTCATGTTTTGTGTACAGTCAGCATCAAAAGTCGATTAACACTATCATTTTTACAAGTTATTAAATTGACAACAACTTTTTTCAATAAACTGATTTTTAGTTTTTCATATAATAGACAAGGGTATACTTACTTTTAAAAAAAAATCCTCTGCTGCAATTTTGAACAAATATTTTGCTCAGTAACTAAGATTAAAAAAACTGAAGTGTTAATCAACTTTTGATGCTGACCGTACATCTTTTGGTGGAGATCCGAAATCAATAAACTAGTAACCGTTAGACATTTAACATCGATTGCAGGACAGGTTGATATGAAATCATGAAGTATTTTTTGCCAATTTTGGATTCGGCCACCACTAAGTGTAAATACTGATTAGTAAATATATCTAAACGTATACTATATAAGGTCCCATTAAAATAAGTGGACAAACTTTTAGAAATCATTCAGACCACCAAATTATGGACGATGTTAAAAAAATATAATAAGAAAAACACATTAGATACTTACAAGAAAAATAATCAGCTAACGAAAATACACTAATACACACACACACTAATATATTATTTAAGGTCAAAATAAAATCACTTTAATTTGTGTTTTTTTTTTGCTTGAATATCTTTGGTTAGACGTACTGAGCGCTGTGATAAAATTTGTCCATCTATTTTAATGGGACCCCGTATATCCAGTATTCACTGATTAAAAAAATAAAAATCATCAGTTTTCCAGTAATGTCTATCAATATCAAAATATTTTATTCACAAGAAAACTATATTACACACATAAACCAGCACGTTATTCTGTATTTTTTAATTATTGAACTCTACAGAGTACCTAAATTGGGTGTACATAATAACTTTTACCAACGACCAAAATATAGTGATTCGTGCAAATATCAATCGTGTGAATGGGCCCTATATTGTTGTACTAACAACGGAGCATCGCACTGTGTGTGCCGATTTATTGTAGCGTCCGCAAAAATATTTTAGTACGACACTTTTAATCATTTCAATTTTCATTGTAGAATGTGAGTTTATGTGGAAATAGGTTTTGAGCTTAATTTTAAATGTGGAGTAATAATATTGTAGGTGTTGATTAGATTCAAATAAAACCTTGGAAAATAAAGTGCAATATCTTCGATTATTGTATTAATCGGTATCTCAAGGCTGATTAATAAATAAAAGGCAAAATACGGAGTTTAAATAATGCTCTTAATACTTACTGCATACACTTTTGAAATATTTACAAAACACAAAAACACTGCAAAATAATTTAGTTAGATTATTAAAAGATAATACAGATTAATTTATCTGCTATCTGTACACGAAGTGCATTGGCGCTATCACTGCGAGTCCATCGAACCCGTTCATACCTTGACCTGTCACACGACCGGGTTACCGTCACACCAGCTTGCCGTTTACTCCGTATCAGTAACGTTTACGCGCGCGTTACATATTTATTACGTCGGTGACTCGGGTGGGTAGGGTGAAGGAATAATATTCATGACAGGCGATTGTGATAGGTCAGTGAATTTATTTGTGAGCGAAGTTGTTTGTAACGCCTACATACATAACTTAACACTTCGATATAAACGTGGAGTGATTTTGAAATCTGATCCGAGGAAAGTACCTTTCGATTTAACAGGGATACGAAGTCTAAACATTAGGTAGGTGGGTACTGGTTGCATTATCAACTCGAAATATATCAAAAGGTAGGGTTATCATAAACTTAGGATTTATCATAAGAAAAAGTATTATATAAAGTACTACAAAAAAAGGTATTTGTGTAATAAAAGCATCTAACAGCGCCCACCTATGAATTAAGACGTTTAGCAATTTTCAATATTGACAAAAACGTTTTGATTAAAACGTCCTTTAAACCCTGTAAAATGTATGTCTTCTAATGAAAAAATATTCTCTTTTTTCCAGGTAAGACTCGGCAGTTGAACAATAAGGTATAATAATATAAAATATGACAAAACAAAAAACCGTAAAGTGGCAAGATCCAGCAATAAATTCGCAAAGGGGAGAGGCTCTCAAACAAATTAAGCCCTGTAAATATTAGTGGGGCCATCTTTCAAAATGTCAGCGGATTCGAACCTGGGACGAGGCGGCGACGAGACGACAAATAGGTCGAAAGCCTAATACTTTAAAGCTCCAATTCATTATTGTTAATTGGGGGACCCTTAATTTTTTCCCCCTCAACGAGTATTTTGGTGTCACTGCGGTTTCTCGGTCACAAAATTTTGGTTATTACTGCCGTGCGGTGTAATAATCCTATCATTGTTTATTGTTGTGGGTGCATATTCATCTATATAATTATATAAAAAAACGAAATGACGTTTGTTGGTCTCACTAAAACTCGAGAACGGCTGGACCGATTTGGCTAATTTGGTTTTGAAATATTTGTAGAAGTCCAAGGAGGATTTAAAAGGTGGGAAAATATGAAGAAGTTGTAGGGAAAATAGTAAGAGCATCAATTTTATTATCCTATACAAACTGTTCGTACCTGTCAAACAGGTTGCGTTCAGAAATTAAATAATACGGAGGTAATAACGTCACGTGCTAACTGCACTTATGACTGAGCAGCGAAACAGATAATGATAATAGCCGTATTGGCTTTTTGTTTCTGCAAATTTTTAATTATTGAACTTAGTCACATTATTTAATTCTGAGGCAGTACGAAGTTCGTCAGGTTAGCTAGTCCAATATAAAGTTTTATCCAAACTATGAATTATTTAACAACATTTTAATGACTAGCCTAAAGGGCAAAACTACGATCCCCAATTATTTCACAAAAATAGAACTCGCAATTAAACCCAGGCTACATTGAGGTCTAAAACTTTTGATTAACCTTCGACCTTTCAGTAAATCTGGCAAGCCTTCCTACCTACAGTTATATAACTCAAGTATTCTAACCCTCGTACATATATATATATACAGACGAAGTACATTATATACCTTTCAATGGCAAGCCAAGGACCTTTTCTCATCAGAAACTTGGGTTTACAAAGTATAATGGATTTTGTTACAATTCTGTTCTAACTCATGTACAGTCACCAAAAGTAAGTACCCAGAGTCGTAGGATATAATAATTATAATTATCAGCCTGTGTTTTCTCGCTGCTGCAAAGGTCTCCCTCTCCTTTTTCAACTCGATCCTTTGCCAATATGGACCAATCCTTCCTCATATAGGCATCAAGTCAAGTTTACCCATCCACCATCTACGCCTGGGTCGTCCATGATTACGTTTATAGTTTAAGATCAGTAAGATGTTTTCGAATGAATAATGAATGAATTTTAATTTGATAAATTAACTGTCTGTTGTTTTCTATTAATTAAATTAATTTTTATTCACAAATGTCCATCGGTTTCTTACTATCCGACAAAACTGGTTACGTATTTCTTTTGGCGACTGTACAGTCAGCAACAAAAGTCGACACGGCCATTTTTACATGTTATTAAATTACTTTTTAGCTTTTCACGTAATAGCAACGAGTTTATATTCTAAAAAAATTCTTTTGCTGCAAATTTGATGAAATATTTTGCTCAATAACTAAGATTTAAAAAACTGAAGTGTTAATCGACTTTTGTTGCTGACCATACCAACCTTAGTAGTTACTCAGAATATAATAAAAGCCTCGATTAATGAAAGTAAATGTCCGTAAATAGAGTTAGAAGTAATTAAGTACTTCTAAGTAATAATGTAACAGTGGTGCCGATTCCCTTGTTCACAAACTTAACTAAATTTAAGTTCAGTGCATCTTTTTCTTTCTATTTCATTAAGAAAAGGACAGAAGATAAATTTTGGGTTAGTCCTGTCAAATCAATCAGCGCCTGACACTACTCCATACAAGTTTAGACGTGATTAAAACTTGCCTACTAAAGTTAAGTCAATTTACGTCAGGCGCTGATTAATTTGACAGGACTAAAGTAAAAATGATTTTCTGTCCTTTTCTTAGTGAAATAGAAAGAAAAAGATGCACTGAACTTAAATTTTGTTTAGTTTGTAAACGTCAGGATCCGCACCAATGTTTTATAAGTAGTCATGGTTATTATTGGGTCAAGTGGGCAGTAATCCATACTTCCATATCCATACTAATAAGTATTATAAATTCGAAAGTAACTCTGTCTGTCTGTCTGTCTGTATGTTACCTTTTCACGCCTAAACCGCTGAACCGATTTAGATGAAATTTGGTATAGAGATAGCTTGAGTCCCGGGAAAGGACATAGGGTACTTTTTATCCCGTTGTCCCATGGGATCGAGACTTATGCGGGTGAAACCGCGAGGCGCAGTTAGTTTATTATAGTTACGACTATAACAGAACAGACGGCGCGAGCCTACTACCGTCAACCGGGCACAAATCCAGACTCCGGGCTGCTACTATGACCAGACCAAGGCAATAATAAAAAAAATGGCACTCCGGGAGTGCAGACAGAAGTGAAAACTTGAACAATTACGTATGTATTTTTTGAATCGTCATATACACAAAACACAAACAGAATACTTTGCCATCACTCACTGACATATCGGAAATACATTAAAACCGAGTACATCCCGAGGACAGCCGAACACATACGAAGCGGTGTCGTTACGGTAACCGTGGCGCGAATTCAATGGTTTTTTCCCATCTCAAAAAATGCAGTTTTCACTTCAAAAACTTTGTGACAGAATAAATTACGTCACTTCCTATTTCCAGTACAACAGTCAAAGACACCCGGTCATTGTGCTATTGACTCTACCGACTACTTATTACAATAAAGCAATGTAATTATATTCATCATCGGATCAATCGTTTCCACATCATCAATCACGTTCTGAAATGAGCTGTCTTCGGCCACAAAGCCGACCGCGTATCCAGAAATCAAGAGTGACGTGCTATCGAATAGTTTATAGTGTAGTAGGAGCTAGTATAATAGTATTGCCATATTATAAATTAGCATATTGATTAATGTTGCCAGGTAGATCAACTTAAGACCCATTTACACCCTACCAGTTTCTTACCTGCCGCATACAAAATTGAATTAAAAAATGACTTACATTGTCTAAAAAGTTTAGATGGTGCAACTTTTATTGTTGCTTCCACTCGGGATATGCCATAGTCAGACTTAATTCATATAACTAGCTGTGCCTGCGACTTCGTTCGCGTGCCTGACGGAAAACGTTTTAATTTTATTGCGCGGATCCCTAATTATTTTTCTAAAATAAAAGTAGCCTATGTTACTCCTTATTACATTAGCTGTCTGCCAGTGAAAGTCCCGTCAAAATCGGTCTAGCCGTTTCAGAGATTAGTCGGAACGAACAGACAGACAAAATAACATTTTTCATATGCATTTAGTAAAAAGCGGTTATTTTCAATATTACAGACACTCCATTTTTATTTATTTGTATAGAGTATAGATATCTAGGTATACTGTGCCTTTTTTACAATTACCAATATTGTGGTGTTTAGCTCAGTCAATCTTCCATATTGTATTGAAAACTATAGATTATGTATGACATTTATAGAACGTTTAAAAGGTTAACTTTTATATTTACAAGGAAATGCATATTTTTTGGATAATTGACGTGCATTGAAATCAAATAAATCACAAGAAAGGGTTGTACTAAACACAAACCTAAACACAGGTTATTTTGTAACCTATCTAGGAGAGCAGTACGGCACCCACTAGCTAGATTTAGAAACTTTATGCGTGTGCTTTATATTATACTAGCTGCGCCCCGCGGTTTCATCCGCATAAGTGTCGATTTCGTGGGAATATCGGGATAAAAACTATTCTATGTCCTTCCCCGGGATGCAATCTATCTCAGTGCCAAATTTTGTCTAAATCCGTTCAGTAGTTTAGGCGTGAAAAGGTAACATACAGACAGACAAACAGAGTTACTTTCGAATTTATAATATTAAGTATGACCACCACTACTACTTTACCATGTCATCTAGTCCTAGTTGAACAATAAATATTTATTATTATTTATTATTAATATGAGTCTGTGAGGTACTTCTTACCCTAAATTCACTGTGCAACTAAAGAAAGCACTTGTTCTAGTAGTATACTGAACAAAGAAGGCAGAGTGATAGGACCTGGCCTAAAAAGTGGAAAATTATCGATAATAAATTAACAGAAACATGCCTTTTATTTATTTAACGTTAACCAAAATGGTACACCACCAATAAGATTAACCTTTTAACCGCCCGACTCCATATACAGGCTGTTCCTGGAAGTATGGATCAAATCGATTAGGGGTGTGGGCAAGGTCATTTCCAAACTTTTTAACCCTGAGAACTTCGGTGATTTTTTTTTACGGATCAAAAGTTATGACCAATTTTTGTTTTTTCAATTACTTCGAATAGTGCTCAAAGGAAAAAATAATTTATAAAAAAAGAAACTATCAGCTGTCAATTTAATTTTTTTAGATAGCCCTGGTAGTTTTTTTTATGATTTTTTGCAAGGTACGGATTGGTCTCGGTATGTAAAGACGGTCACCCATCCACAGACCCACCGCGGCAAGCGTAGCTTAACCTGATCGATCGACCTGTGTGGCTATTATTACTTAGCCACGAGCCCCTCCCATTCTTACTGATAGTGTGTTACCCAATTACCCCGCTGTACTCAACATTTGAATAACATAGGAGTCATTGAGCTAGACAGTCAAGTAATTGGAGGATAAAGATATTAATTTCTATCAAAGATTACTGGTTTTCTCGGCATTTGCCATTCAAATATGAATAAGAAGATGGCCCTCTGATATTCACTGTAATCCTCGGTGTGGCCATGAAATCTGTTGATCTTGTTATTTGATTAGCAACCGGTAAATCAGTTTTAACCATTAAATACCAGTGGCGTGCATTGGTTTTCAGAATAGGTAGGCACTAGGCCGGGTCTAATCTAGGCAAACGCGGTCACTAATCAGAAAAAAAATTGAGGTCAAAAGTGTGGTTATTTGAGTAGGCATGCCTACTTAAGCGTGATAAATTGCGAAGGTCGAACGTCATGGTATTACGCGTGGGACGTACGTATTTTAATTTTGTCGTATTAACTTGAACGAGTAAAGACCAATGACAATGTGCGAATAGTACGGGAGACGATTAGGCCGTCCGGCGACTGCCTACTGCCGCGCGTGTTTGTATGAAGATTTTGTGTTTTGTTAGGTATGATAATTTATTGAGTTTCTTAATTGTGGGGCACACACACTAAAATGTAATTGACAGGCTTATGTTGCTATATCGAGGTAGGCACTGCTTATATGCCTATATGCAATGCACGCCACTGTTAAATACTTTCATCATGTTTAGTGATCACAAGGGCGAATGCCAACCATGGGTTCGATCATCAGGTTGGGAAAGTGTTGTTGGGTTTTTCTTTAGAAATTCCTTAGTAACACCACGTAGTCAGGATTTAGCTTGGCTGATGGTAATAGGATTTCCCTTAGGCGCCGTCTCTACAAGGGAGAGAATCGCGGCGATAGTCTCGCCGTACCATCTTTTGCTGCGATGATATCGCCGTGTGGGGATACGTTCTAAGAGAGTGTATAGAAATACGTACGTGGCAGGACGATAATATCGCCGCGATTCTCTCGCTCGTGGAGACGGCCTCTAACATGTGGCTAAAACACAACTGACAAAATGTGGACGTGCTATACACGTGGATATATCACCTCAGCTAAGATGTTAGAAGTGTAGTCCTTTCGTGTAAGGTTGTATTCAATCCTACTATCCTATTATCCTACTTCCTAATTCCTACCCTACTTCCTACTAATATTGTAAATGCGAAAGTTTGTGAGGATATTTGTTACTCTTCCACGTAAAAATACTGAGCGGATTTTGATGAATCTTTACAGTAACATAGCTTATAAATCAGAATAACACATAAGATACTTTTTATCCCAAAATTCCTACGGGATCGAAACGTATGCGGGTGAAACCGTGGGGCGCTGCTAGTATGTAATAAAGTACCTTATGCCCCCTGTGTCCAAAAACATGCAGTAAAAGTGACCTCCATGCTGCCACCGATGACGCCGTGGAAGTGGCGAAGATTTTGGCCAACAAGTTCTGACATACAGTCGTGCCAGCGACACGAAGAAGAAGTAATAAAGTAGAATGTTTTGACAGTAAGCTAAAGCAGTCATTCTCGGAACCGGCTTACACAGTTTCTCGACAGGACACCGTTATCAGATCCTGTAGCTTATGCAGACCAGACGTGAATAATAGCCGAACTCGCTGCCTTACTGGCCGCCGAACAGTTGTCTATTTCACAATAAGCCAGCGATACTGAAGGCAGATGCCCGACGTTCCAGCCGCACTCTTTGTTCGCCCTAACAATGACTTGCCTCCAAACTCGGCTAGTCGAGTCGATTCGGATGTGATACCAATTATTTAGGTATTATTGATCGACATGTTGAAAGACCTGGCCTCGAACAAAATACTGGCTGAAAAAGGTTCAAGGACATTTAAAAAAGGAACAAGCATCGTCTCCTCTGCAAATACCTAACAATGCAAGAGAATGAAAGATGGCAGACAAAGATAACTTCAGACTGACGTAGTCTCAGGGACTGATCTACATAGAAATACATCCACAAAGATGTGTTAGATCTTTGAGTTCATCGTCTTAATTAATCCTCATCGAAATTCATCTTCAAAGATGCGTTAGATCATTGAGTTCATCGTCTTAATTAATCCTCATCGTCTTTTGAACTCATTGCAGTGATCCAGCCATAAAGAAAAATATTTCAGTCACCAAAGTTACCTTTGTCAATGCTTTTAAGTACTTACAGATCATTTGAAAAGAGCATCTCAAAACTGGACAAAAAATTAAATTCAGAAAGTCTTCAAACATTGTTCAAAATAAAGACAGTGCAGAAAAATAAAACAGCGTCCTGAACAAACAATCAAACTTGGTCCTTGTAATACAAACAAACAAACGAACATAATTCAGTTGAGTGACCCGCCGACCAAGTTTAAACTAATTATGCAGAAACGAAATATATTTCTCATTCTACGGAGGAAGGCCCGAGGAGAGATTTTTTAGCTTTTATATAAAAAAAGGAACTGGCAAATAGGTGGAGTTTTAATGAATCTGTCATAAAAAGCTACGGGCCACGTCTAATGAGGGTTCGCTGTTAGCTATAATCAATTTGATGTCGGCCAATGAGGGTTTAGTTATTAAGTTTTCAATTTATTTAAAATCAACGTTTTGAGAAGAAGAAGGCACAAAAATAAATAATAATATTGTTTATTTCACCTTACGCAAATATCTTCAAAAATACACGTTTAGCACGTTTATCGTCCACATTTTTCGTAAAACGAATCGTCAAATTCTTACGTTCTCCTTGTCAAACAAAAAACATGGAAATACAAGTAAAAACAACTTTTAATTATTTTTCGCAAAAGTTCTATGGAGAATATTACACGTACCTAATAATGAATGAACGAATATTTTAATGTTACGAGCTATTGAGAAATTTCTATACATGCTTAGGGCAGTCGCCAATACTTTATTGAGCCATGTCCTTTTACAAGGAATGAAAAAAAAATGAAAAATTGTTTATTCTGCACAAACAAAACGCACATTACTTACAAATAAAAAAAATAAAAAAGACATAAAATATACACATACAAGGAATGCTTGATTGAGCTGTCTCAATATAAAGTAGGTGGCAAACTGGCAATAAACAGTTGTGATGTTAAAAAAAACAGAATTTTTTACAGTTGACGTTGATATGCGAAGGTTAAGTTATACCTTTAATTATACCTTCCTTCACTGACAATAAAGAAAACTCGTTTAAGAATCACAACATAACTGGGTAAAAAAATATTGTAACCCGATTTGAACGTCTTCCTTTTTCTTAGCTTGTCAAGGAAAATCAAGCTATGTTATTATCAACATTTGGGCAAAATTCTTCCTACGCTTCTTTTTGTGTTATTTTTATTCACAGTTGTTTCTTAATTTAAGAAAATATATTTTTTATGTACAGACGCCAACACATCAAGCTACTACAATCTGTCAAATTTGTTTAATAGATTTTCAATTTTAAAGCTAAAGCATAAGGTGCAAAGTTGATTGGGAAAATTTGACAGTTTCAGGTAGCTTGATGCGTTGGCTTCTGTATTTATATATATTTTTTAAAATAATATTTATTAATATTATTTATCAAAGTTTTACACAGCCCGAAGAATAGCCAAACATAAGTGGTAGTGGAGAGGGCACATTGCTCGCAGAACAGATGGCCGATGGGGCCGAATGATTCTGAAGTGGTGACCACGTACCGGAAGACGTTGGAAGGCCTCCCACAAGGTGAACCGATGACCTTGTGAAGGCCGCAGGAACCCGCTGGATGTGGGAAGCACAGAACCGGTCGAAGTGGAGGTGCTTGGGGGAGGCCTATGTCTAGCAGTGAACGTCTTTCGGCTGAAATGATAATGATGATCAAACTTTTCCTAGGAATGCGTCGATGGCAGTCCCCTTTCCTACGAAGATATTTTATTTATATTTATTTTATAATTATTTGTAACACGTGTTACTCGACACGATATACTTAGATAAACCTCAACCAATAAATTGAATCTGACAATCTAAGGCGGGTCAGAACCCATAAAACTGGCATACCAATTCTAAGATTGTTGGACATCAATTAGTTTTATGGCGAACAATAAAGGACTCCACCTTATTAGTTTCGGTCAGAGATTCGTATTAAGCCACTACATACTTAAATACGTTGTAAACTTGAAAATGGGCAGTCAATAACGAAATAGTTTATATATTTTTTAGGCTAAAGGCTGATTTTTCCATCGACATCGAATGAATTTTTCTTTTGATAAACGACGACTTTGTACGCTAGGAGGTTTAAATATTATCATGTGCTGAATTCATGGTTACAATTTGCGCATTGATGACTATTATCCTGTATATCTTTTATACGAGGAATAAAATTGACGTTTGACAGATTTTTTGTATGAAATAACTGTCAAAATTTAAAAATTATTTCTCGAATAAAGTTATTAGGTACTTAGATGATAAAAAATCAGCCCTGATCAACTTAAAACTCAGATTAGGAAATCCCAGTCCTTTTTATAGAAATCAACAGAATATGTGTCTAGGTGTGAATGTTTTGACAAAATATAAGCAGGTACAAAAACAAACAGAATTCCGCGGTCTCTAAAGAGCTAGACAAATATGACAGTTTAGTACAGTTCGACACAACTTAGATGTAGCATCGGCAAAATTCGTAAAACGTTCGTAATTCGTATTCGTAAATCTTTATTACTACTTTAGGAAAAATTGATAAATTTTTCCTAAAGTAGTAATAAAGATTGGTGATTTTGAAGACGCACTTAGTTCGGATGGGATCGGTTTTACGAATTTTGCCGATGCTACATCTAAGTTGTGTCGAACTGTAATAGAGTACATTCAAACTTAGCTAACAAAACATTCCTTGATGTGCCTTAGGCTTTTAAAAATGAAACATAAATCACACTTTGCCAGATACCTATTGTTTTTCGCGAGCCTATTCCCAAACCAACTCGAGACATATTCGATAGATTATGCGAAACTTTTTACTCTAAAATCCTTTACACTTTTCTACGCACATGTACCCACCTGTACAGTTGTCCTTAGATTTATAGTGTGCTTACCACAGATTAATCAAATTAAGCTTTATTCGTTAAAACGTATTTGTTAGCACGGGGCAAATTAATTTCTGACTTTTATGACGTGGCTGTACATCTGTATCTATAAGTTCAGAATTTACAGTTTTATATTTTATCTTTTATGTCTGCCATCAATTAATTTGAGTGTATTTCACGCTCGTATTACTGAGTTATCTATAATCTTTCTTAATTAAAGTAGGCTTTCGATGTTATTCTTTCTTTTAATTAGGTATATGTTTTTCTTTAGATTACTTTGCAGGCGGCTTTTCAGATAAAGAGAAACGAGTATTGTTCGTCAGATAGTGTGGTATTCACTCCAGTATATTATTTTTGCATTAGTAGAAATGTCTAAGTCTTCATATACAATATGTAACATAATTAACGCAAGACCTCATACACCCCAATTAGACTATTAATTTAAAAGCATAATACAATGACCAAAACTTATTTTTTTTTAAGCTAACTGATGTTATAAAGAAAATCGTGTTGATTCCAGCATTACTTTATGCATTTAAAATTGAGTCTTATTGCCTTGAAATAAGATTTAATTTTCTTTGGCTCAATCAGCGGTCACTTTGGCAAAATACATAATTTTTGAAAAAAATACCTACATCAAAAGTTACTGAAATCGATTCAGTAGTCAATTATGAACAAAGTACTTTCAGGGCTTGCGTTAATTCTGTTACACCTTGTATAGGAATAATAGCGATGATCTTTAAAAGATTTGTGTATTTACCTTGCCAAGATTTGAGAGACACCAAGATTTTCGTGCTTGTATTGGGTGGTAGTGGTAACAAAGTTAGAGATTCAAGTATGAAACAGAGCAGTTTTAAAAATACTTGAAGACGTATGAAAGCATTAAAAGACGTAAATACTTATATACAAGAAGATTTTTTATCACCATCCAAATTTTTACAGGCTGTTCTGCCCATGAATATGAACAACTTTCACTATGGAACCAACTCTGAAATCACGAAAAAAAAAATCTGCTGTTTAATACAAAATTCAGAAATACAAATTAAACATCTGATTTTTTTTTTTCGTGATTTCAGTGTTTGTCCCATAGTGAAAATTATTCATATTCGTGGGTAGAACACCCTGTAAAAATTTGGAAGAAGATAAAAAAAAACATTCTGTATATTTCACAAAATTGAGCTTTATTCCTTAACCCTTCGTATGCTTAAACGTGGATCCACGCGAGACACAATGGCTTTTTTATTATGTCTGTAATTACGGCATATAACCGGTTAATCCTTCCAAAAATCATACCACTTACAAAAGACTTATCTAGCGTCACGGATAGATGGCGTCTCAAATTCCTTCGTTCACGCAGACTTGGAACGAAGGAGCCTACACTTCGGGTCACGTCGCGCCCTATTTCCCGAACGTTTGGAAACTAATGCCGGTCGTACACACCTAATGGCGTACCGTTTAGGACCCAGTTACAACATCTCCCTCATTCCAAGCTTAAAATTCCATTAGTTCTTTTTTTGGCAATAGAAATACTTCTCCAATTGTTATTTTAGGTCGTTTTATACCGCGCGAGATTACAACTGGATTAAATGTGGCAAATGGATTCCTGTTTTGATGTTCCCCAAATAGTGTCTGATGTTTTTAGAAAATTTTTCGAATTTGTTCGGTTTAGTGATACGAGAATAATACAAGTGTCTGGGCTTTGTTTTTGTTTAACTACAGAAAAATTTTTTCTTCATCTTAAATGAAAGCTATCTTTGCGAGAGTAATGAAACCTTGTAACTTAATGTTGGTACCTACATACATCTTCTATATACAAATAAATACAAACAAATAAATTAAATAAAGGACGATGAGTCAGAACGTCCCCCCAACCTTACATTGACCAACAGACTTAAAATGTATCTCATTCGAACCGCCTTAGCAAGCTGATCAATTTTTACTATGACGACATCTCTCAAAAGTGCGGGATATTCCGAGAAAATCATGTTTTAGTATTAATTTCGTCACAACGTCCCCCCAACCCTTACATTGACCAACAGACTTAAAATGTAGCTCATTCGAACCGCCTTAGCAAGCTGATCAATTTTTACTATGGCGACGTCTCTCAAAAGTGCGGGATATTCCGAGAAAATCATGTTTTAGTGTTAATTTCGTCACAACGTCCCCCCAACCCTTACATTGACCAACAGACTTAAAATGTAACTCATTCGAACCGCCTAAGCAAGCTGATCAATTTTTACTATGACGACATCTCTCAAAAGTGCGGGATATTCCGAGAAAATCATGTTTTAGTGTTAATTTCTTCACAACGTCCCCCCAACCCTTACATTGACCAACAGACTTAAAATGTAACTCATTCGAACCGCCTAAGCAAGCTGATCAATTTTTACTATGACGACATCTCTCAAAAGTGCGGGATATTCCGAGAAAATCATGTTTTAGTGTTAATTTCTTCACAACGTCCCCCCAACCCTTACATTGACCAACAAACTTAAAATGTATCTCATTCAAACCGTCTTAGCAAGGTGATCATTTTTACTATGACGACATCTCTCAAAAGTGCGGGATATTCCGAGAAAAATCATGTTTTAATGTTTATTGCCAGAACGTCCCCTCAAGCTTTACATCGACAAACAAACTTAAAATGTATCTCATTCAAACCGTCTTAGCAAGGTGATCAATTTTTACTATGACGACATCTCTCAAAAGTGCAGGATATTCCAAGAAAAATCATGTTTTAATGTTAATATTGCCAGAACGTCCCCCCAACCCTTACATCGACCAACAAACTTAAAATGTATCTCATTCAAACCGTCTTAGCAAGGTGATCAATTTTTACTACGACGACATCTCTCAAAAGTGCAGGATATTCCGAGAAAAATCATGTTTTAATGTTAATATTTTTGGCTCAAAATAAGAGTTTGTAAGTAAACCATATTCTTTGATTTTCAAACCTCTCAAGATCAATTAGGAGATGCCATTTAAAAAACAGAAAACGTCATTCGTTACTCGTCCAATTTTTTCTATTCCTATAGGCAGGCAGTTGTCCCACCGGCGGCGATGAACGATTAGCGAGTAGAACTAGCAACTGAAAACGAGTTGGCAAGCAGCGAGCAGCGTGTGTGTAGTTCCGATAGTTTTGTCGCTGGGCTATCAGCGAGTTTTCGAGTGCGACGGGCGATTACTCGCACCACTCGCTCGGGGCGGTTAGTCTCACAGGGGTTTCTCTCGGCGTGAGCTCTGACCACCAAGCGACCATCGCTGAGCGAGTATCGCTAGGCGAGTATTATCTTTGATAGCTCTTGTCGCTCAGCGACAAACCAGTGAAGCGAGTCCTCGCCGGCAGTTTGAACAGTCAGCGATCAACTGTTAATATATGCATCTCTTTTGTTTACACGGAATGTATATCTATTGTACGTTTCTTGAGCGAGAAAACAGCCGACAGTTAGTCGCTTCCTCGCCGGCGGTGGGACAACTGCCATATGCTCGTCCACGACGGAGACGCGGGTGTCTTCGTCTTGGGCGAGCTTGAATCCCTCACTGCACTCAGGATTCAAGTCTTAACTCCCTCGCTTCGCTCAGGAGTCAACTCAAACCTAGAATCCTTCGTTGCGTTCAGGATTCAAAATAGCGCCCGCGACAACAAGACACTACTTTATCCCAAAATAAATAAAACGATTTTTTAATTTTCATTTTATTTCTAAGCCCCATGGATTATGAAGTTAAAAGTGGTTGCTAGTCTTTTTATAGATCTTTATGAGCCTGATAGCACATACAAAAGATCTGTTGCAGGGCGGGAGACGGGCCTAGCGAATTAGAAAAACTAATAAAACGTTTTTTTAATTTTCATTTTATTTCTAAGCCCCATGGATTTTGAAGTTAAAACTGGTTGCTAGTCTTTTTATAGATCTTTATGAACCTGATAGCACATACAAAAGATCTGTTGCAGGGCGGGGGACGGGCCTAGCGAATTAGGAAAAATTAATAAAACGATTTTTTAATTTTTATTTTATTTTTAAACCCCATGGATTTTGAAATTAAAACTGGTTGCTAGTCTTTTTATAGACCTTTGTGAACCTACTAATACATACAAAAGTTCTGTTGAAGGGGGGGGACGGGTCTCATACAAATATGGTCATCGTTCTTTGAAGTGTCTGCTTCTAAGCAAAGCAAGCAAGCTTTTTACTAATGCATGAAAGTAAGTATGTTTATACACGGTACTTACAACAAAAAAACTAAAACGGCTGGACCGATTTTGACGGGACTTTCACTGGTAGATAGCTGATGTTATAAGAAGTAACTAAGACTACTTTTGTTTTAGAAAGAGAATTAGGGATCCGCGAAAAGAATTTAAAACTCATGAAATCCAATTTGTTTTCCGACATGAAGGCGAACGAAGTCGCGGGCACAGCTAGTTGCTAATAGCTAACTTTCTCGGAGCTTAAATATAATAGTTTCTATGAGGTCTTCATCATTACTTTGGTTAGTTTTTTTTTCCAATTTTATGATAAGTACCTACCTTTTAATTGCTCGTCGAACCTTTAGCCATAAAGCTATTTTCACGACTACCAACCCCACGAGGGGAAATGGGCATAAAGACAGGTATTAATATTAAAACATTAATACTAATTTAAAATCCCATTAGCTCGTATGTTGGGTCATTGAATATCAAATAACGACACATCCAATGTTTGTCCGGAATCGTATCGAATCGGAACAATGGCTTTCCGGCTTTTAACTCAATGCATTGGCTATGGTATACTTACCTAGGTATATGTAGCAGAAAAAAAAACGAATTTAACAATGGATTTTAATATTTATCTGAGTTAACAAACTATTTATATTTTATAACTTTTACAATATTTGACACAACTAACTATTTATACTAGGTATTTACTAAATTAAATAACTAACAATACAAATAATAAAAAACAAAAGGACACTTAGACGTCGAAGTAGTCTGCATTGTTGTCATACGGAAGCGTGCCCAGAAGACTGGCAGCATTGCCACGTTGAATGGCAATGTTAATTCTTTTGCCAAAGAATAACCCAGTTCACTGGTCACGTGAAAGTGTCGACCAGTCGGCATGGAATTTGCTTAAAAAAGGAGACGCGCACTCAAGCTCATGACCCGAGATTACCAAACGGCTCAAGTAGGTATGAAGTAGGTATTTGTGGACCTACGGCAAATTAATTTTGAAATCTCAAAATATATTTTTTGTATGTACTTATTGGCTTCTTTTCATGACCAGCGAGGTAATTTTAAATATATATGTTTGAAAAAATCTTCTGCTTAACAACGTAATGAACATGACTGGAATGTCAAAATGAAAGACATTGCGATTAATTGCGATTAATTGCCATTTTAAGTGTTTTAGACAATTATTTTACCCCGCTGATGTAATGACATTTTAAGAAAACCTGTTTTTTCTTAAAGCAGCGAGACTGATTATCCAGGGAAGATACAAACTTTTGTATCGCCCCTCGCTTAGGTTCTTTTAATTTAGCCCAAAGTCTAACTTTTTTTTACCTTGTTAACTTTACCTAAGCTTACTTTTCTCAACGTTTAGAGCGTTTATTTTTTTTTTCGTCTGTTTTTTAACCTCTGTAAAAGTCCTAGTGATTACAATGTAAAACTTTACTGGAATCCGATTTGAACCCTAATTAAATCAACACTTTTTTACTTTTTGATTCTTTTTGTTATTTAATTATCTGTGACTCGGTGATTCTCGTAAATTGCTGTGTGGGCTATTCACCAAATTACTTTGCAACTAGCTTTTAGTTATTGCACCCTTATTTTCAGCCAATAAGGTTCACTTTTGCTCAATTTTTATTTTGTGAAAGTTGACTTATCATAGTTGGTTAGTGATAAAATCTTTCTTTGAACCATTTTTTTACTGGTTTGTTGGTAATTATTGGGCGCGTGTCGCTTCGGACGTATTTTATTACACGACTATACTGTCAAATTAAGGTAATTGTGATAAAAATGATAAAAACCGTAGAATATGGATGTTTCGTCACATTTAAGGGTTTGATATAAAGCGTGTTAATTGTTTGGGAAATTGGTTTGTTAGTGTTGTTTTTTTTATTAATAAATAAACTAATTTCATTTATAAGGTACACCTCTGAGTGTTATGTTCATTAGTAAGATTGATAAATTCTTGTACATGGTTATTGTCTGTATTAATGGCTTCTAAATTAATTAACCCCAGCAAATCGTATCTACTTAATATAAGTACCTAGCTACTGTAAACTGTTATCAAAAACCAAAGACTTGATTCGTATCAGTCATTCTGTTGTTTTTCGTTTAGTTATCCACTTTATTTAGGTTTTTTTCCCTTTCGTCCCTTTCACTGAGCATCAACAAAAAACTGCGGGCGTGTATTAACCAATCTGAAAATCTCCGATCTATCAGATATTGAAAACATGTGGGCTCAATTAAAAGGCATTTTAAGCGAAGAAAAAAAGTTAAGATCATGACTAACGATGCGTGTCCCCCTTGTCTCCTTGCCGTGTGAAGTGGCCTTTGTTTAAGGGCAAGTCCTTTTTGTTACTCTTTTTTGTTACGTATTTAAATGAACTTTGAATTACTAAGAGCTTTGCAACAAATTTTGTTATACCAAAAAGAAAACTTAATTTTTATTTATCGCCGCTGCCACATCTCATGGCGGTAGTCGTAGCATTAAGAGAATTTAGCTTGGCTGATCCTTGATAGACGAAGGTGTTGCGATTTAGGTAGCTTACTAGTATTTTTTTTTTTGAAGTGAAAACTTCTTTAGCGGCGTTAAACACTTTTTGTAATGGGTAAAAAAAGTTAAACTCGCGTCAGGGCATCGCGTCAGGACACGTGACTGTCAGGAGAGATTCCCCCCCCCATCTCTATCTACGGCGGCGCCAACCGAAGTGAACCAAGTGAGACACGATAATGGATGGATGGATGGATGGATGGATGGATGGTGATGGTGATGACGATGGTGATGGCGATGGCGATGGTGATGGCGATGGTGATGGTGATGGCGATGGCGATTGTGATGGCGATGGTGATGGCGATAGCGATGGTGATGGTGATGTGATGTGATGTGATGGTGGACGCGGACGCGGACGCGGACGTGGATGGACAGCTGATGGCTCGACCGTCTGTGTAGTAGCCACACTGCTGTATATTCGTAAAATTCGTGTATATAGTGTTTCAAAAAATGGAAATTGAACAAAGTGCATCGATTAATGAAAAAAGTGACACAGAAATAGTGAAAAAAACTTAGTTATATTAATTCAATTAATAATTGATTTATTTCAACGTTAATATTCAAGTTTTCACTTCTGCCGGCACTCCCGGAGTGCAACCCGTCTTTTTTTTTTAATCCATCGATAAAGTACAGTCTGAAAGAATGTCTCCGAATCCAAAAAGAAACCAGTTAGACTTTTAGCTAACGTATATTTCATTATTAGAAACGAAGTTCTTCGCCTTAAAGCTAGCTGACGCTAATTAGCTATGACGTCGCATTAGTTTTCTTTTCTTTTGTCCCTTTCTATCATTTGAAATAGAAAGAGAAGTCACGTGTATAAAATTGATGGCTTCCTTTTTTGGCATCACTTTCGGTTTAAGAACCGAGAAATATAATGCCTATTTTATTTTTACATTTAATGTCAAATAAATGAGGAGAAATAGTTTTTTTAATGTTGTCAATAGTTTCTACGGAATCCCCCAGAAATAGTTTCCGTATACATTTCAAGTATTTTACTAATTTAGTCATGAATAGCAACATTGTTTGTGTTGTTTTAGTGTCTAATAAATTAAATGGACTTTATGACTCACGTTACTTTTTTTGGTAGGGAGTAAGTAGTTAGAAATAGATATATTATTATACCTACTTAATTCTCATTCGAATTCATTATTAAAGTATTGTTATGTATCATTGTAGTAATTGACATTTTTGTAAAATTTGAATGAACAGCTCGCCAGCACACTCGTAAACCATGAGAGGTTTTCGTTTTGTGGCTAAAACAAAATTGTAAAATAGGTTAAGTGTTTTAGAAATAAATAAGTACCTAATAATAAAAAAAATTGCTAATAAAAGTGAGATGTAATAAAATCCTTATTTTTCAGCGCAAAAGCATGTTCCATCTCCTGAAGAGAAAAGATCAGGTTTTCCATACAAAACTTTGTGGCCACAAGATATTTATAACGCCAAGTTTACTTTAAGAACAAGTGCGAAGTTTAGCCGACTTACAAAACAGTAATATTGTAGGTACTTTAAACTACATTACAGTTAACGACATCCGAGCTCGTGTTGGGTACACATAATGCTTCTATTTGACGCTATAACTTACCTCCTACGGCGCCGCTTGAAATTTTATTTCATTGCCATTCACTAGATTTTTGTTTGCGCCTGAAAATTCGTAACGACATTCTGTTTTGGATTGTCTTTAACATTTTTTATTTCGATGTAAAATATTAGAGACAAAACTTGTTTGTTTATGGAGTGCGAACACAGCTTTTGGTGACAGATTTTTTTGTTAGCATAAAAGGAGTCTGTGATTCGTGATAAAGCAAGCCAGTTTTCTAAGTCTTTGATAAATGGGCTTAAAATTCTGAAATAAACAATAGATTCATTCAGTCTGTTTGTTTTTATTTTTTTATGTCTTTGACATAGATCTTATCCAGAACTATATGGCGCAATTCATGGCAACAACAACACTCCAAAATCCTCACCTACCAACGAACAGCCGTAACGATCTACTTGTCTAATATTTATGCAGCACAACCACAAATCTACAACAAACGTTCAACATTCGGCGCCAGTGAAAGCAAGTTTGGAAATTATTCGGCTGCGGTGAGCAGACGGTCCTGTTCCAGAAGTATTCACGGAGGCTGCAATGCGGATGCGGATTTACAATAGTGCAGTCACAAACTTGCACCCACCTGCTACTAAATGGTCAACTTCTGCATGTAGTTACGTTTAATTTACGTATTTGTGCGAGCGAAAGAGAAAGAGCAGCATTTTGAGTTGCATTTGTCGTCGGAATTTGCGCGATTAAATTCGGAATTGGATGAAGAGTGCAAGCTGTAAATGCGTTATTGTAGCTGTTACCTGGCAGTATGTTACTATATTTGTAGTATTTTCGCTGCATACTGTAGGTAACTCCGTGAAAATAGGGATAGTCAAACCTTTCGGAGATTCGAAAACGAACTAGGTCCACATTTCCATATCTCAATAAACATAAAAACATTTCCTGTACCAGGCAATCAGAACAAAGTATCCTCCAATTCATAGATGAAGCGGAATAATATAAAATTTTACACCATACATAAATCCAGGACTGTTTTATGTTGGAGCGATGGTCGGCCATGTTTTATTGGCGCGGTATCGCGCGCTAATTTTGAAATGTGGCGAAATGAGACGCGGTAACGTCGAGCCCGATCGCTTATTTATGACCCTTGGGAACTCGGTTCATGTTTTTGCTGACCAATAAATGGTTTAAATGCTGGGTTTTTGGAGGTTTTTATGTTTGTTGCTATGGTTATTTAATTTGATTGTTGCGTAAATGACTTTTTACTACCGTGTAAAAGCATCCTAAATACGTGATCGGATCAGGAGGGTTGTTTGAGCATCCTTTTCTACAGTTAGGTATCTAGTTATTTTGATTTAGTACCTACATATTCATTGCATTTAAAAAAACATACATAATATTTGGGATGCGGCAATAAACAGTATCTCTACCATACCATACTTATTGCGGCATACCAAATATAATCTATCTTCAGAAAAAAACAAACAGTGACTTTTATCGAAATTCCACAGTAAAAATCTATAAGCTCACGCGGCACCGATGTAGGTACAGTCGGGTAAACATACAAGTGCAACCACAAACAATGTCAAAATCAATTTTATACAACAACGGACGGACAGCATAACATCGGTATACTAAATCGCTGATGCATGTCAGCCCAATTTTTTGTTCGAAAATACAATTATATTGAAACCGATCCCTTTGTGTTCAGTATGCGATGGATTTTTGAGTGTTGACAATACATTGCTGGTTATTAATAAAGTTATTTGGATGATGACCTCAATTTTTTTATCAAATTGTTTTACCGAATATTTTGAGAAGGCTTTTATAGTCAGCCAGGCTTTCGGAACAAAGAATTTCGCTCCATTCCCGGACTCCCAATTTATATTACGTTAGGTAGTTTTACGACCTTTCTCAACATGCCATATTTCAAAGCACTACTATGCCATATTTAAGCAACACTACACCCTATTTACGCATCAGAATGCCACATTTAAACATCAACATGCCACATTTAAACACCACCATGCCACTTTTAAACATCACCATGCTTCATTCAGCCATCACCATGCCACATTTAAACACCACCTTGCCACATTTAAACATCACCATGCCATATCAAACATCACCATACCACATTTAAACATCACCATACCACATTTAAACATCACCATACCATATTAAACATCACCATACCACATTTAAACATCACCATACCATATTTAAACATCAACATGCCACATTTAAACATCACCATGCCATATTTTAACATCACCATGCCACATTTAAACATCACCATGCCATATTTAAGCATCACACATTTAATCATCACCGATGACTGGCGGGGAGTAGGTGAGTCCTGGAGTGGAGACCGCGTATCCGCAAACGTAGCGGGCGACGCCTCTAGCTAGATGGACCAACGATCTTAAGAAGGTGGCTGGGACAGACTGAATGCGGAAGGCGGAGGACAGGGTGTAGTGGCGCAGCCTAGGGGAGGCCTATGTCCAGCAGTGGACTGCTATAGGCTAAGTTGATTGATTTAAGCATTACCATGCCACATTTAAGCATTAAAAAATCTAACCAGAAAACCAGTGATGTATATCGTACACAAACAAACTATTTACGACCCAAACTAGAAAGGAATAAAGCATCAGGTCTCATGTTACAGTTTGGGAAAACGGTAATAGGACAAGATATCTGTGTCTCGCTCTAGCGGCCACGATTTGACGAGTATCGCTTACATGTTTCTTACGGGCGTGGAATTGTAACGAGCGGAACGAAATAGGGTCCAAGTTTTTTAATATTAAGTTTTTAATTTAATATTTAGATTCGACTGTAGAAGTTTCTAAGGTTTTTTTAGTACGAATAAACGTGGGATCTAAGTAATCAAATCAACTGAAGTGGCCTGTGCAACCAAATCACAACAGGGGCGCTCCATAGCTCTTAGTGGCTCAAATCCGAAGGTAATTGTAATAACACACCAACAGTAGCAATGGTTTTCAATTTGACAGTAGAACAACATCCATTGCGTTATTTACGCTGCTGAGCAGACAAACTTTTCGAACATATGAAGCAATGGATTAGCAATATCCTTCAAAATGATTTAGATTGTGATTGACAGTATGTTACTCAATTAGAGTGCTGTAATGTGCTTTGAGTGCAGCCTGACTAAGAACTCTGAAACCACAATAATTGATATCATTGAAGCAGATACCATCAAATCGGTTATCAGTCTCATCGATTTGTAGTAGGTAACAGCTAATCGTAATGAAACCAAGTCCAGTTACACCAAAAACTTTATGAATGTTCCAGCTGTGACCATGCCACCGAATCTCCAACTTCTTTGTTCCAACTACATCTACTACAGAAATCGATAGCCCATAAAACGTTTCAATTATCGAAGTCTAGTCCGTAATGTAAATATTATGATCCTTGGGTGGTATGTCAATGAACCCATAAACTATCATACACTGAGAATTGAGTCACCGATAGATAAAAAACTTTATGAGTGTGCGAAATGTCAAATGTAACTCTCAATCTGTCAAAAATGAAGCCATATTATAAACATAGACTATAATTAACAGCTGTTTAAAACATGGTTTTCTGATTCTCAGATAATTTGGATGAAGCTCTTATTTTTAAATAGCAATATAGACTTTACCTTCTAAGAAATGAGGTCTAATTTTATAATTACGTAAGCGTATAACCATGGGAATTCAATCTGCATAGCATCAATCGAAGTCGCGACCTTGACATGACGTGAGTCAGTGGGGAAACGAGTTATAGTATAGGAGCTTACGGATAAAATATTTCCGACTTATTAATTCAGAATTACTGACCTGTTAAAACTGTTAATTTATTTGATCTTTAATAATACGCGATGAATTGATAACCTCCTCCTTTTTTTTTTGAAGTCGGTTAAAAACAATACGTTTCTACCGACCTAATTAATATATCGCTGCGTTAATACTATGCGGTTATTTAAATTGGATTCAAATACCAGAAATAATTTTGTAAATAATTGGCTTTGTTTGTTGCGGGCTGTAATTTAATTTACAGCGAAACTTTGTAATGCATTCATCATCATCATCATCAGCCTATAATGTTCCCACTGCTGGGACACAGGCCTCCTCTTATTAATGCATTAAGTATTTAAAAACAAAATACGGTTAACGTAAAGAGGTTTTATTGGATTAATTTTATTAAACCACGACAACCAACTGAAATATTTGGATGATAACGGAAAGGCAGAGTGTAGTGTACATTTTTATTACTTCGTGGGGTGTACAATTTTATTTACTTTAGGATGCAAAATTTCGACTCAATTAAAGAAAACTTATTTTTTAGTGCCTCGTTGTTTTTAGGCAAAACATGTAGATCCTGTTCCAGTATGTTATTTTAAAACCATGCAAGTCTATTGCAGTACTCATGTTTTACAAAAAATAAATATATTATATCTTATCGTTAGTCTAATAGTGGTTGCAAGTGCAATTGCTGAGTGTGATCTTGGGGCCAGTCCTTGAGTCAGCCAATTTGTCAGTGGGGCTTTAAAGGTCCGTGGCACATTTACTGTCCACCATTTTGATTTTTTTCAAAATGGTGGCCACGCTTGGATCCTATATAAATCGATAGCTGACATTAATGCAAACAGAAAACATAATAAGGCCAAACCCCGTATAGTGTCACGTTTCCGAGATCAAAGTTGATCACGTGACATCCATATTTTTTGAACTTGCTTACATCTTGATGCGTAGATACATAGGTATTTGATATAATCACTCGCGACAGTTATAGGTGTGCCAGGCAGCATATAAAAATCTACAATCCCCTTTTGGCAGCACCCTAATTCAGGCAGAATCTAATTTTAACATGACTGGAGAAATGTAGGCTTATCAAACACCTCTTCAAACTATTTGCCAACCCCATAATTTTTAAACCAACACGACATCGCAAATCCGTCCATGTAAAACAAAGTTGGCTGGCTCTTAAACAACACAACATGTGGTTTCCAAACGGTTCCTAAGTAAATAAACGAACCTAGTTCTACTTTGGATTGACCAACTTGTGGTTGCTTTGTACCGCGACTACCAAAATATTAGGCTGAGTATGATTTATGTAGGGATATTTTAAGTATATATTATGAGCATGCGGTGATGTGGTATGGCGGTAAAAAGGACTAGGTTAATAAAATTTATGATTTTTCTCCTCTATTTTGGCTTTGAGAAAGCTTTTAGAGGAATTGGGTTGTTTTTATTTAGATTTTGTTTTCTGTGATGCAGCTTATTTAATTTAGTACAACCTTTTTTTCTCTTATGCTATAAAATAATACCATGCCATGCCGAAAAGCTTAACCATTCAGCAAGAAGGGCAGGAATAAAACGACGGGAGTGAAAAAATCTAACTTTTTCATAACGTTATCTACCCGGTAGGAAAAAGTAGTACATATTGTTTAGTCTTTTTTGTTTTGTTTAGCCCATACTGTCCCACTGTTGGGCAAAGGCCTCCTCAAGTCCTTCCAGGAACTCTTTTCAAGTTATGATTAGTAAAACTAATTTTTGATTCCCAGTTGCGGCGCTCTTTGCAACTTATGTATATTCTCTTTTCATTTCATTATTTCGATAATCAAAAAAAAAAACACCAAAATTAATGTCGGTTTGATGTGTATGTCAGTGTATCCGCCCTGACTAAACGTCTGCTTTGCCACTTTATACCATACATATTTGTTGGAACCATCTGTTTTACGTCAAGTGGCGTCGTAAACTTTGAGGGGGATATAGAATGCTTTGTATTACATTATAAATAAACTGTTTTAACTTTTTTATTGTTGAGACTGGTCAATAACGAACAGAATTGTACTTTTCAGATGTATTTATAACGTTTACAAAACATTATTTCTGAACTCGGTGGCAATATTTGTTTATGCTGAAAATAATGTACCGTTTTGATAATGCGGTATTTTCGAAATTTTGACAGAACACGGCCTTTTATTAGTCAATTAACAAAACGTCTGTAATTATTCTAAAGAGCATCATAAACTGAACTAACCATAAACTGAATACCAAGAAAAAAGTACGTAAAACTATAAAGTTCTATTTGAACCTTACGGAGAATCGCAGCATATAAATCCTAGAGATATCAAGCTGGCAACATTGTTCCCGACCAAGTGCGCTAGATCATCTCCTACCAACAATCTGTCTTGTTTCGTGACTCGCGCGCAGATAACGACCAATACACGGTTTATGAGTATTACAGGTAATAATATGCAATAAAATACTAGGTGTCCTAGTCACTTCGTGGAAACCTGTTTTGATTTCGGTTACTGGAAATATTGACGCTTCTCTGTTGTTGGTAAAAGAAGAATTAAAGAAAAAGTATTTATTGTGACTCACACAGGAAGAACATAAACTAAATGAAACACAATCATAAAAATATAAAAAACTAAATCATACTAATATTATAAAGGCGAAATTTTGTGAGTGTGTGTGTGTGTTTATATATTTGTTACTTCTTCACGCTCAAACGGCTGGACCAATTTTGATAAAATTTTGTATGGAAGTAGCTGACACCCTAGATAAACATATAGGCTACTTTTTATCCCGATATTTCCACGGGATCGACATTTTCGCGGGTGAAACCTCGGGGCGCAGCTAGGTATATATAAAGTAGGTACAAAACAGAAAATCTTTTACGACGTCAAATGGCTCCTATCTCAGCCTTTCTTAAAGGAGGTAGTCTACTTTGCCCAGTCTCACCAAGAGTTATCATGTTACCTACCAAGTCACTGGGTTGTGGAGGTCAGATAGACAGTTGCTCCATGCAAAATACTGGTATTCAGCTGCATCCAGTTATACTGGAAGCCCATCCCAACAATGTTGTGGGCTAGGCAGATGATGATGGTGAGTCTGCATTATAAGTATAAGCTATAAGCAGGAATTGTGGCTATAGAAATGTGGAAAAGTTCTTTAATAACCTTCCTCTACAGATAAGAAATACTTTGGAAACATTACCAGGTAACTGTAAATTACTTCTGTCTGTGTCTTCAGTGAAGGGTAAACAGACATTCAACAGAATTCCCTGATAGACATTTTCGCGAAATAATATTATCTTAGCTGATAATGGAACGAGCTAAATTGAAAACTATAAACAATATTCTCCTCCTTTATCAAAGGAAACTCCATTTGAACAGACATGGCGTATCTAATTAAATAAAACAAGAAAATCGTAAATATGTCACCGGGGCGCAAGCGCCGGTTGACAGCCTTTTGTCGCGCATGCGCGCTGCAATTTTTGTCCGCCATGTTGTAATTGCGTGCGCAATAAATTGTCAGTGCTTAAAACTGCGGCGGTGTAGCTGAAGCGAAACTATTGGGATGCTAAGCTATTTTTAACCGACTTCAAAAAGAGAAATTCGACTGTATGTTGTTTTTTTTTTGTATGTTTCTTACGCTATATCTCCGGCAATGGTGAAACGATTTCAAAAATTAGTTTTTTAATAGATAGGGTATGCTTCAGGAGTGGTTCAATATAACTAGGTAATTTTATTAACTTTGCTTGAGTAGTTTTTGCGTTAGCTTCAATAATACGTATTTTTGTCACTTAGTTTATATTGATGATGTTATAATGACTTCCTGTCACTGATGTCATAACAAGTAATGTTATACGAATTTGTGTGGGGGGGGGGGGGGAAGTACAACTTAAAAGTGAAAAATAAAAAAAAAACAACGAAAATGCGAACCCAACGACACCGACTTCCGAAATAAAAGTTATTTTTCACTTTGTAGTCTTTTTTGGAAGTCGGTTGTTTTTTATTGTAAAAAAGTTTTTAGTGCTTTTAGATATTTTAATAAAAACAGCTGGCGATATTTTCCGACTGTAAATAATAAGAGGTTTGCAAAGATATTATCAATTCAAAGACTGCATGACTAAACTAATTCTAAACACAATGTAATGATAACAAAACTTACTTAGTTGCGTGCAACTAAACTTGAAAGAGATGTAAAAATAAAAACGTTTTCATAATTATTTTCAACCGTAAACTTAACGTACCTACCGATTTCAACTTAGTGCAATATTAAAATACCTATTAGTTACCTTTAATGTATGCAGGCACGCATTGGCATGACTACGGTGAATGCTGTAAAACTTTTATAACCAGGAAGTTGTATTAAACTATAATAAAATGGTTTTTTAAATGAAACATAGCTTTACGATTCACATTACGAAAATGTGAACATGGAATACATTCCAATGAACCGCTATTACCGATAGACCTGTTTTACATTAAAATTGTATAAATCACCCCCTCATAAAAGAATAAAATAAGTAGGGGGTCAAATAAGTGGCAGAGCAGTGGTGGCCAAGTGGTAATGGCCCCGACTTACGAGGTGTAGGTCGTAGGTTCAAACCCAGATAGGCGTTTTACTTTGTGTAAATTATTTCATCACTACTGCTCTCAAAACGGTGAAGGGAAACATAGTGCCCCTCCACTTATTTTGCATAATACATAATCAGCCTATAATGTTCCCACAGCTGGGACACAGGACTTCTTTCGGAGAAGGAGTGGGCCATAATCCATCACGCGGGCCCAATGCGGGTTGGCAGATGTCACATATCTTTGAATTTTAGGTTCTACGACATGCCGGTTTTCTCTCGATGTATTCCTTCACCGTTTTCAGAGCAGTGGTGATGATATTAAATATACAATTTAAAGTGCCTGTCTGGTTTCGAACTCATAACTTACAATTCGTAAGTCGGGGTTGATACCACTGCACCACCGCTACTCTTGGTGACGATGAGTTAGTTTTTTTTTGGTCTTCTTCTTAGCGTGTTGATAGCAATCTAAATGGACTCGGCCCAGAATTCGGATACTTGTTTGGCGCCATCACCAGCGTCCATCAAACTCAAACTCAAAGCATTTATTTTAATTAAACCATTACAGGCACTTTTGAATTGTCAAAATTAAGTAGTCGGTCAGTTAGTCAGAAAGTTGAAACTAGTTGCCCATTCCAAAGCGTAGATCTCTATGGAGAAGAACGGGCAAGAAACTCCATGGACACTTTTTAAATCAAGGTATTACAAAATCCTGGGTACATTATTCTTGTTGCTTCTATATGTGAGAACAAAAACCACACAAATGAAGAAGCAATACAAAAAATAAGATTAAAAATAAGCCTAGGCAGCTAAGAGATGACCAGTCTCAACCGACGGCGCGTGTTCACGAACATGACGCAGCATCAGTTCCTGTAACGTTCAGCTGACAGGACACGCAGAACACGATATTAATTATATTTGGTATCAACCTGCTGCCATGGTTTTCTCCACACAATGACAGAAGCCTATCCATCTCATCGCTTCGTTACTGGACCACAATAATTTCAATAAAGCACAGAGAGTGTTTCATTCTGACCACACGGACTTCGAGTGGGTGGGGACACTTATTTATTTGCGAATTTCTTAAACGCACACATACAATTAGCCTTTGTGGCGTACTGGCGAGGTCACGTGACTCACGACTTGTCTTGTTTATGCGCCGTGTTTAAGATTAAGAGGATTTATCGCTGGTATAATGATTATGTAAAAAGTGTAAACTTGTATTGATTTGGTTATTGAGTGTAGATTTTATCTGTTTTGCGAGGAGTGATATGGATACATACATCCAAACTAATATTATAAATGCGAAAGTAACTCTGTCTGTCTGTCTGTCTTTTCTTCACGCCTAAACTACTGAACCGATTTGTGTGAAATTTGGTATAGAGATAGTTTGAGTCCCAGGAAAGACATAGGATAGTTTTTATCCCGATATTCCAACGGGATCGAAACTTACGCGGGTGAAACCGCGGGGCGCAGCTAGTACATAATATAATGTTACCACTGCTGGGACACAGGGCTCCTCTCGGTGAGAGGGAGTGGGCCGTAATCCACCACGCGGGCCCAGTGCAGGTTGGCAGATGTCACATGTCTTCGAATTTTTGGTTCTAGGACATGCTGGTTTCTTCACGATGTTTTCCTTCACCGTTTTGAGAGCAGTTGTGATGAAATAATTTACACAAAGTAAAGCGCCTGTCTGGGTTCAAACCTACGACCTACAACAACTAAGTCGCGGCCGTTACCACTTGGTCACCATTGCTGAGGAGTACGGATGGTGGTAGTTTATTGAAGAGGCGTATGTTTGTCATCATCACGCCTGTTTTCCCTCAAGGGTTAGACAGAGGTGTGCATTATAGTACAGCCATATTTCGCCAGTTATGTTTAGTCCCATAATAGGGGTGCGCCAATATTGCCATGGACCCGGCGCAAATCCAGACTCCGGGCTGCTACTGAGAAATTACAGGTCGAAAAACCCAATAACAATTTACCTGACCTGGGAATCGAACCCAGGACCACACGCTCGGCAGTAGCGCTTGCGACTACTACACCAACGAGGCAGTCGAGGCTTACTTATGTGTGTTGGATTAGAAAAAGCAGGAACTGCAAAAAGAGTCACTTTAAAACTACCGAGTTTTTCTGTTTTCCTCTCCGTTTGATTGTATTAAGGACGTTATGATTTCCCACTTTAAAACTTCTACAATGTATAATTAGTCAACAAGACTGCAACCTGCAACCACGCAATACTATACAGGATGATTTTTTTACCAGTTCCAAATTTTTACAGGATTTTCTACCCATGAATATGAACAAATTTCACTATGGGACCAACTCTGAAATCACGAAAAAAAAAATGAGCTGTTTAATACAAAATTTCATTACCTACTTGACCAAAATGTATGAAACAGCCGATTTTTTTTTTTTTTTTATAATCTATCTATCTAGTCATCAAGTTGTATACTACATAATGCCCCAATGCAGGGCAAACAAATTCCTAAACACTTTGCGGGACACTAAACGCCCCCCCACGTAATAACAATAAAACTTCCATTGTGTCTCGCTCAGTGTCCATCATTCGAATAGATTACTTGAATAATCTCAGGTCGTCAAAAACAGCGCTATCTGAAAAAATCCTCATATTTCCCAACATCATTTAAACCATAGGTTGTCAACCGTATTTTGCCTACCGCCCACTTTGAGACTACTAGATACCTGTTAGGGATTGTTACTTATTTTTACAAAAATCCACACTAGGCTGAGTATATTAAACTAGTGGGGATTTCTGAAAAAAAAAATCAATGCCCACTGGTGGGCATTTGTCGATGGGGATTTCTGGAATAAACCCTTTTTTTTTCTAGAGCCCCCATTTTTTTTTACTTACCTTCTGTCGCGAATCTAATACAGGTATTGCCACGATTATATTTCAACGTTTAATATTATATAGTCGTAAAATAGAATATATAAATATCTCTGAGTCTTCTACTGCCCCCTGAAAGTCTCAAACGCCCCCTCTTGAGCGTTATCGCCCACGTTGAGAACCTATGAATTTTAAACCATCAATATAAAATCCATAACAACAAACATATTCCCTACATTACATCCCACGTCCCTTCCTCACAAGACATATTCACCCAAGCAATGTAAACACAAACGTCTAGTGGAAAAACAAGTTCGTCTCGGGGCGCTTTCACGATGAAAGTGTGTTTTTCCAACAAACGTTCGGGTTATGCACTTATCATATGCGTCCGCACGGTATGCAATATGCCAAGATAACGCTAGGACAGCTTTATGTGGCGACGAGACGTAGATTATTGGAACAGAGCTGACAGAGCTTTGATGGATGGGTTTGAATTAAGGACAGAATGACTCGCTGACTTGGAACGCTTCGTCACTTTGAAATTAAATGTTTATGCTTGTGTAATGTTTGGTACTATTTAACAAGGCATAATTGGTATTGCGTTCTGCTGTCATTTCTGAATCGCTGCGGGTCGTCAGAAGCCCGAAAGTCTGACAAACAGTCTCACCAAGGGGTATTAGCCAGTAAGTAGTCGAATTCTGGGCCGAGTCCATTTAGATTGCCATCGACACGTTAGGACGAAGAAGAAGTAACTGGGTTGTGGAGGTCAGATAGGCAGTCGCTACATGTAAAATACTGTTATCCAGCTCCATCCAGTTAGCCTGGAAGCCGTCCCCAACCTTGTTGGGAAAAAACTAGGCAGATTGATTTGAATTGGTATTGCAATGATATGAAAAGTTGTAATAACAATCTTAGTTACTTTACTAGAGTTAATGTATTATTTTGATAAATCTATATTAAAATGGCTCTACATGGTGTTTTATGATTGCATGGTTATACATACCTATATTATGTGTCCTGATTATCTTGCAAACGGCAATTATAATTCAGTATCTAAATCTGATCCGATGTCAATTACCGGTATGATAGCAAATGTTAAAGAGTTTACAAGCATTTTTAGTGGTATCATGTTTAAATTAAAACAAAAACAAAATTATCACATGAATAAGTAAGCCGCAACAGTGAAGTAATGGACGCAAAGCTTAAAAAAGTCAGATAAAGTATGGTTCCTAAGCTGACTTAATGGAAATCTTTGATTATTTGTTTTATTTAATCCATATATTATGCAGTAGGTGTCATCGCGGACATTTTCAACCTTATGACTAAGGGCATAAGGCTAAACAGTGGTCCACCGCCAGTGTCCGCGATTGTACATACAAAGAATTAATATAAAACAATCCATCCATACTTACGTTCCATACCTAATTTAATATTATAAATGAGAAAGTAACTCTGTCTGTTATCTTTTCACATCTGAACGGCTGAATGGATTTTGAAGAAATTTGGCACACACAGGTAGACCATGCTGTGGATGACATAGCATACTTAATATCCCGGTAGGTATGTTATCGTGGGACAATTTTCGCAAAATGCAAAGGCGCGGTTAAAAGGTAGTCTTTGATAAAAACATTGGCCTGTCTTCACAACGCACAAACTGATGTAGGCATAAAACAAAACCCACAAACCGTTGACCTCTCCACCAACTTAGTCTTTGCCGCACGAAGAGAGCGCGAGCGCTCTCGCTTCTTATTTAGTACCATATTCCGCGGAGCGAGCGGTGGCCGATTGTTCAGCCAGGATTACTAGTGTACCACTGTCCCCCATACCAACTGTACCCCAACAATGTTTTGTATTTCGTAGGATATGAAGGGAAATTACGTTGAAAAGAAACTTGACCCGTTGCGCTTTTGTGGTTGGAGGATTAGGCTATTTCGGTTGTCGGAACTGCGTTTTGTAGAGTATGTTTAGTTTTTAAACTGGTTTAAAGATAGTTAAATAGTAAGCTGTTTTTCTTGTCGGTAAAAGTTTCAGCAATACCTGTACAAAACAGGGTAGGTACCTACTACATGATACAACTATTAAATGACAACAAGGACTATTAAATGATACAACGTTATAATTATTACGTCTATTCCATACGAACGTGTTCATCCACACGCCTATTATATTAATGATTTTGGAAAGACTAAGTCTATTTGATATAATTTGAAAGCTTATTCTAAATTCGCTTGAATGTTTGAACGTAATTAAAGTTATTTTATTGCCAGCCTGCACAACATTAGGTCGACATTTGCAGACAACCTCTCTAACCTTAACTTATTTATTTGTGTTGTTATCTGTTAATAATGTTAATATATATACCCCTTTACTAATAAACGTTATATAGCGTCTGTATAGTTACACAACGCTTTGTCTTCTTCTTTCGAAAGTCAAATTACTGACGACTGAAACAGAGAAATCGGTGTGTAACTATCCATCTGATATAATACGTTTATTAGTAAGGGGGTAAACTAAAAGTTACCAATACTTAAATATGAAACCCATAAGACACCATTTAAAATACATACATTCAATGAATTCCCGAAAGTAGATTAGATTACTTGGTTTTGATACTTATTAAAAACAAAGTATGCTCATAAAGGATAAAGAATGTCCACACAGGTTTTCCTTACACTCATAAACAGTGAACTCATAAGACAAAGACAGTAAACCTTTTTGAATTTATGACATTTTTGGCTCGGCGCTGAACAAAGGCACCACTGTGCCCTGGCCGCCCATTCCGCCTCCCCTCATTTCACGGCTATTAGTTAAACTTGTTACCTACGCGTGGATCTCCATTAAAATGCAAATTTAACGCCCCCGAAAATGTTTATATAATATATTTTTCATTTATTTTTATATTTACGTCTCCGGAAGCCAGGCGGCTTATTTGCTAGTTTTCTCCCGTCTTTTTTAGGTTCGTTTCCTTATTTCTAAAGAAAATATGTTTCGGAACACTTGCCAGTGGATTCTTTCTTTTATTCTGTTACGAGAATAGCTCAACAGTGGGAATTCTTGTGTTAACAACTGGAGTTCATAATACTGCAGTCGTTTTTAGATTCAGATTCCGAGAAACTCCTTTGTATTTAGCAAGAACACAGCGAGCGTCTAATAACGTTATCATTTTATTTTTCCCTATTAAGAAATAAGCAAAACTTGCAAGCAAGCTTAAAAGTACCCTCTGGTTTTGCAGATTAAGGTGCATTCATGCGATTTAAATAGTTAATAGATCTAAATGGCACTTTTATAGAATGTAATTGGTTTCGATCGTTCAATTTAGTAACCGAAATAGATGGCTTGACTATTAGAATTTTGTTCTTTCCATACCAAGTAACACTTATTCGTGTAAAATCTATTCTTATAAAAGACAAGTTCGGTTAATGAATATGCATTACTCCTACGTTACACCCCAATCCATAATCACATTGCCACACAGACCATCCCTGCCCAAAACACAAAAACGAGTGCTGACTGCTCATCCCGAAATGCATGCGACGAAAATTATCGAACGTGGCCGGACAATGCCGACTGATTGCTAACGTGAGCATAGAATCACAAGAATAGGAGAACTTGTAAGGACATGTTCCCCACTACCCCCCGGAAGTGGCACACACCGGGTGGAAATGGAAAATCCCGTCGCCGGATGTGACCGGCCCAGGTGGAGATTATTTCCCATGGAATAATAAAGTGACGCACGGATTTTGGCAAGACAAAATGGATCGGGACTTGTGCTGAGATTTTTTTTGGATAAAACTAATCTCGTAGAGTCGTAGGTAGGTAATTCTTGAGAATTCAGAAACTAACCACTTTCGTCTATCTAAACGTAATTTTACTTATAAAGTTATAACGTGCCCAGGTATTTCAACAAAATCAGTTTAAACCTACGGCCCCGGGCGGTGGCGAACTATGGTATCCGCATTCATGTTCAAAATATTGTTTCTCATCAAGATTGCGACAAATGATTGCAAATTATATTCCACGATCACTATATTTATGAGAAAACATTAGTGCGGATTGTACAAGTAGCCCAAAGATAAGACTAATCGGTATAGCTTAGACCTGAAATCGAGATAAGGCCTAAAATTATTTAGGTATCAGAATCGATAAATTAATCGATATAGTATACGATTATTAGTGCCATTCGTGCTAGTTAGAGGTACCCAAACAATTATTATTGGATTATGCTACTTCACGTCGCTTGGTAAGGCAAAAAATGTGGTGTAATTCCTGGCGCATTTACTCGCTGATTCGATTATTTATTGATTCTGACATTTACCTTTATTCGTGGCTTTTCCCATTCAGGAATGTATCGCTTTGTTATTTATAAACATGACTTATTTGAAACACAAATCCCAACAACTATGTGTTGTGTAGCAATCAAATAAAACTTCTTGGGCGACGCTAAAAATACTCATACGACACTCTTGCGTAGGCGCCGCCGTGTGAACCCTCCAGTTAATTTTGGACTTTATTTTTAGTTGTTAAAGGTCCTGAATTGGTTGAGTTTCTGCTATCGGATTAAGTTACTGGTACAATGCAGTATTGTCGACTGGTTGGCTATAATGCGGCCAAATATGGAGAAATGTGAATTAAATTGGTTATTCTGCAGGAGCAGGCTTGTCTTTGGAAACAACTTCTAAGAGAATGTGGTTCTTGGAGCCGCCTTTTATCTGGGAGACATTAACGGGTACTTGGAGGTTATTTATCTACTTATCTTTAAGGCTGCTTGCCTTAACGAAGTGAGCAGTAAATCGATGTCAACACCGGGAAGGGTTGACGCTACATTTGGCTGTGGTATAAAGGTCATGATTTTCCATTAGGTCATGGTAAGGTACGAGAACATTTAAGTGTTGTGTACCTTACTTAATTTTTCCGGGTATGCCATAAGAATATGTTTATATTAAGAAGGATTCAAGGACTAAAAAAAAAAAAAAAGAAAAATGAAAATGATGGGATTTTTTTATTGCTATATGGGCCCGCTCTTGACCCCGATCACGCCTGATGATGATATATTTACCATATTATATATACAGATGTATATGTATAGATACCTATAGTTGTAAGAGGTGTACTTTAGTTGAAGATTAAATCTTGCTCCCTAAATATGTAAGAGTACTTACGTCTCAACACTTTTTTTTTTAAGTTATCTTACACTGTCCCACTTCTGAGCAAAAGCCTTTCCAAATCCTTCCAGGTATCCTTTTCTAGAGCCACCTCGATCCATCCCTTAAGTTGCGCGTCTTGGTCAATACTTAATATTCAAGGAGATTACTGTTCCCATTTACCTGACAACTTCATCTGAAAACCTTCTAAGTAATAAACTTCACAGACAACGTTTAGACAGTGACCAGTTAAGTGGCGAATCAAATAGTAAGTCAGGCGGTAGAAATTCGTTACTATTTCGAGCATGCATCTGTATTGTTATTTTCTGCTATGACACATGAATGCCGCCAGTCGTGGTCGTAATGGCTCGATAAATTCTTCCCTTTCTATTCCTCTTTGTGAGCTATTTTTGTTTTTATTCGGTTATCTTGTTTGTTTGTATTTCTTGGAGGGAAATGTAAATTATAGTGGGAGACTACGTGCGGGATACGTGCTGCGGTGACAGAATTCCCGCTCCTGTTATAAACCGGAGTATGACAAAGTAAAAATCGTTTTTGTTTTGTGTTTTTGTTGTTTTCGTTTTTGTATTGATAACTTTATTACTTAGATTGATGACAATTGACTTTGGCGTGGAAGGAGAATTCCATGGAACAATCAATATACATAATCAGCCTATAATGTTCCCACTGCTTCCCGGCAGGCCTCCTCTCTTTAGTGAGGGAGTGGGCCGTAATCCACCACACGGGCCCATTTCGGATTGGTAGATGTCACATGTCTTCGAATGTTTGGTTCTAGGACATGCCAGTTCCAACCATGCTCTCACGATGTTTTCCTTCACCGTTTTGAAGGAAAACCCTAGTTCACCGTTTTTGAGAGCTTGTGATGAAAAAAATTACACAAAGTAACGCGCCTGACTAAGCTTGAACCCACAACGTACAATTCGTAAGTCGGGATCGTTACTACTGGGCCACCATTGCTGTTACAATCAACATCCATGATGGTATTTATTGTTGACTAGCTGCGCCCCGCGGTTTCACACGCATAAGTGTCGACCCCGTGGGAATATCGGGATAAAAAGTAGCCTATATGTTAATCCAGGGTGTCAGCGACCTCCATACAAAATTTTATCAAAATTGGTCCAGCCGTTTGAGCGTGAAGAAGTAACACACTCACAAACTTTCGCCTTTATAATATTAAGTGTGATAAAGAAGAAAGAAAGAAAGAAAATACATTTATTTAGCACAGACTCAAAGACACACAATACACCAGACACATACATAAAATAAAAACAAAAAGTAAACTTTAAAAAAGAAAAAAAAGTATAAAGTCCGATATAATAAAAAAATAAAAAATACGCAGGAAAGTGTGCCTCACGGCTGCGCTAAAAAGGGCCAGTTCAGCAAAAATGCCAGACAACTAGTGCCTGACGCTGGTTTTCAACTGGACCTGTGTGTGAGGTGACGGATGTAAATCAGTTTCATACAGCAACGTGACGTGTAAATAAAAACAAATAATAAAAATTTCAGATAAAACAATAATGAATATGTATACTTAACTAGTGTGATATTGAAAACATTGCAAAAAAAGAAATAAATAAACAAGTAAAAAAAAAAACAAATACCTACTGATAAATAAATAAGTGAGATGGCCGCATGCTAGACCTACGCAAATAAATAAATTCTTCGAAACGAGTCAGAACAAAAAAAAAACCTGTTTTATACGATGCCTGACTTCCACGTTTCAACGCATTGCCATAATAATAATTTATTTATCCGTGCACTGTGATGTCATCGCACAATACGCTGCAAGCAGCCGAGCACGGCGGACTATTTTCGGTCAGATTTCAACTTGTGTGTGTTTTGAACTTGTCATAGCTCTTGTTTTCATTGGGATTATTAACTAAATAACGTCTATACATAAGTTAGCTAAAACAATTTTGGCGAAAGTGGAAAAGGAAATAAAAATAGATGCACAAAATAAACGAAAAATATAAGGATGAAAGGTAAGCGCTAGTTGATAATAGAAATCTTTGTGTAATGAATAAAATAATGAATTCTTGTTTAATGTGAAAATGTGAAAACTACCCACTTATAATTTCCCGCCTCCTTTCTACAGTCTCATGGATGTCAAATCACAAAAGCTGCACAGACGTTCGCCCACTGCCAGATCTTGATCTGATACTTGGTTTACTGCATGGATTTCCCTGAAAAAGACACTTTCAAATTTCACCAGGCTACCTGTAAAGGTTTTGCACTCCAAAAACACAGAACTACCATTACATTCATAACATTAAAATGCACTACAAAATTTAAATTCCGAAATCAACCCCTAACACTGTTACGTAGTGGCGAAAGTCTACTCGAATTACTTTCTAAAACGCGGCTGGGATGCGACGTAATCGAATTGTGAGTCGAGCGAGCTTCGCATTCTGTTTAATTGATCAGTGCACCGTGTCGCAAGTCGTCGAGATACGCCGAGTGATTAGTTGGGCAATTAGTAGTGGTCACTGATCGTCGTTAGTAATGTCGGCTTTGAAGGAAAAGTTGAATTGGGAGGTTTAAAGAAATTTTGAGGACCTGGGTTTGTAAGTGGTTAAAAAATCTAATTTATGTAAAAATTCAGCGTATCCTGCCTGTGGCTCCAGTTTAGTTAGTTACCATGTATTGTGAATGTTGGTTTCAAAACTGTACTGTGCTCTGTTCTGTACTGTGTGTTTGCTGTGTGTGTGAGGGTGAGGGTGTCTGTGTGAATATTTTTGAAAAAAAAGTAATTGCTACGAGATGTGCAAACGAGTCTAATGCCGAAAATAGAGTTTTGATGTGAAACTTCTTTACGCACGCTTGACTTGGGGAGTAAGCTGGCGAACGCGTTACGAAAAGTGTGATCGGGTGAGGCGAACGGGAGTTGAGTGGGGGATATAAGCAAGAGAAAGCAGTGCGCGCGCACATTTTCTTTCTCTCTTCCTCTCATAGCCAAATACGTTTGAAGTTTCACTTCAGTCGTGTGGTCATAAGCACACTCGGTTTTTTTAGAATTTTTTTGTCTTTTTGTCTAGATATGTATGTTCCAAATTGGCCCAAAAACGGCAAAACGTATTTATGTGAAATTTGGCACACAGATAGTTTATAATCTAGATAAACACATTTGGCACTTTTCATTCCGGTAGTACACTCGGCGACACATTAAGCTATACATTTCCAGTTTTAGATGACCTCGCATTGTATTATCATATATTATTATATTATTATTATATTGTATTATCGGTTTTTCGTACAAACAGAAGTCAGCTTATACTGGTTATGTATAGCTTGATGTGTAGCCGTGTGTATGTTAACGTAGGATATTTTCCGATATCAACGCGAGTGAAGTCGCAGGCAAAAGCTAGTATCAAATAAATTTAAAAAGGTCGTAAGTAGACGTTGTAGATGGCCAGACCAAATGTGATTTTATGTCGTGAATCCGACCAGATGTTCAGGCTTGTAGATGGCCAGACCAAATGTGATTTTATGTCGTGAATCCGACCAAATATCCAGGCTTGTAGATGGCTAGACGTAATGTGATTTTATGTTGTGAATCCGACCAGATGTTCAGGCTTGTAGATGGCCAGACCAAATGTGATTTTATGTCGTGAATCCGACCAAATGTCCAGGCTTGTAGATGGCTAGACAGCATGTGATTTGATATCGTGAATCCGACCAAATATCCAGGCTTGTAGATGGCTAGACATAATGTGATTTTATTTTGTGAATCCGACCAGATGTTCAGGCTTGTAGATGGCCAGACCAAATGTGATTTTATGTCGTGAATCCGACCAAATGTCCAGGCTTGTAGATGGCTAGACATCATGTGATTTGATATCGTGAATCCGACCAAATGTCCCGTCTTGTAGATAGCTAGATATAATGTGATTTTATGTCGTGAATCCGACCAAATGTCCAGGCTGCTAACTACCTTAAGATTAAAGTACCAACTTCAGTTGTTTGAAAATCTGATTTGCGCAGTCTCTTAATATTTCTTTCTCGCTACTGAATTTATGATCGTTCATAAGTAAGTGCCTGTAAAAGCCTATTTCAGATGAAAAGTTTTCTCACGGTTCATTTAGAATTCAGCTGAAAGTAATGTAACCTTTTGACCGGCGCAGAGAGTGTTGTAGATAAGAACCTAGTGCGTTGATATTTTCAGGACATTTGAAAGGCAACGCAATTCGTTGGAACTTGTGTTGTTTGTTTGTGTTCTTGTGTTGTGTTTGTTGTTCTTGTGTGTTTTTATATTGTGTGCGTTATTTTTGTTTTATTTTGATGTTAATTAGTTGTTTTTAAAAATGTGTGTGTTGTAATATGGATTTTTTCTGAAATAAATGGTAAATGTTATTATTGCGTCTATTACGTACAGACGCCAGCACATCAAGCTACCCGAAGCTGTAAAATTTTCCCAATTAACTTTGAACCTTATGCTTTAGCGATAAAGTTGAAAATCTATTAAATAAATTTGACAAATTGGAGTACCTTGATGTGCTGGCGTCTGTACATTAGATACGTTTATATATTTTTTGCCTCTTTGGTCTAGTAGGTGCAAGCACTACTGCTGAGCATGTGGCATTGGGTACGATTCCCAGGTCGAGCAAAGTTTTATTGGGTTTCTCAATCTGGAATATCTCAGTAGTCCGGAGTTTGGATTTGTGCGTGGTTGAAGGCCATAGGCTCCCCCCTATAACATGGGACTTAACGTACCTAAATGATGAAATGTGGGTGTACTATAGGTATTATAAAAAGAAGAAAAAAAAATGATTATTTGTATGTTTGTTTGTTACGCTTTCACGCGATAATGGCTGAACAGCTTTAGATGAAATTTGGCACATGAGTAGACCATGACCTGGATTAAGACATAGGATACTTTTTATCTCGATTCCTACGAGATAGAGACTGGTGAAACCGCCGGGCGCACCTAGTGTTATGTATGTTTATTTCAAAAGCTTTCTTAGAAAGATTAGTACTTTTACTTTACACAAAACTAACTCACTAAGATTTCTGAGACACAGGTCGATGCCCGCAACAGAGCAATTAAAGTAACCCTCAATGAAATAAATCTAACTGCATTAATAACAGAAAAGGTTACTAATAGGCACTAATTTCTAATCATTTCACCCCTACGATGACTTGCAGTGACCGCAGGAAGCGAGAATTATCGTGCGGAAGGTAGCAAGTCACGCTTACTAGGGTTGCCAGGCAATGAAATTTTGATGGAACTTAGTGACAGTGTTTTGTTTTTCTATAGTTGCTATAGCTATTGAGACCATCAACAAAATGTTTCTAAGGATATTGAATTCGTTATGTTTAAGAACATGTCCAACTTTTTCATCAATGGCAAAGAAAAAGAAACTCAATTTCAGAAAATAAAGATTTAAACTTACGGAAATTATCCAAAATGTTGATGTGTGCCTCACAGTTTTATCTGTTTAATTATTGTTTATATTATTCAATGCTTAAACGTATGGCACTCTAGCGGGATAATTACGTAACACACTAACATTTTGACATTTCAACAACATTCATTGCGGTATTTCCGTTGTTAAGCACACAATTTTTTCGTACATATGAAGCAATGGATTAGCAATATTCTTCAAAATGATTCTGATTGTGATTGAAAGTGTCTTAAGCAATAAAGGCAGCTGAAAATCAGAAATCTGAAATCAGAAAGCTTAGCCCTTCTGGCACACTTTATTTTTATATTTTTTAAGGAGTTGTGTTTATGTTTAGACTAGCTGCGCCCCGCGGTTTCAGCCGCATATGTGTCGATCCCGTGGGAATATCGGGATAAAAACTATCCTATGTCCTTCCCCGGGACTCAAACTATCTCTATACCAAATTTCATCTAAATCGGTTTAGTAGTTTAGGCGTGAAGAAAAGACATACAGACAGACAGACAGAGTTACTTTCGCATTTATAATATTAGTTTGGATATGCCAAGAAACGCATTTTTTTCTTTAATCTAATTTAGAGTTGGTACCTATAAGATCCCATGCACCTATCCCTGTACTGTTTCTGTACTGTTTCTGTACTACATCTTGTTCATTTCCGCCTCCTTGGATATTCAACTGCAAACATTATTCAAAGTCACTCCAAAGCAAACAAAAGTCCTGCGTCCTGATATTAACCAGCAAAATGATGGTAATCCTAACTCACACCTCGTGAGGATGTTGTGCGTTCACTAATGTTAACAATAGAAGGATGGAGTCGATGCGCCAATACCAATAATAGAAAGCGATTTTGTTTAATTATAATACACGATAAGGGAAAGAGCCTTATATCCCCTTACTAATAAACGTATTATATCAGATGAATAGTTACACACCGGAAGGGCCCGTGGCTAAATAATAACAGCCGCACAGGTCGATCGATCAGGTTAAGCTACGCTTGCCGCGGTTGGTCTGTGGATGGATGACCATCTTTACATACCGAGACCTCTCCGTGCCTCGGAAAGCACGTTAAACCGTTGGTCCTGGCTGTCATTCGTGGATCTTTGACAGTCGTTACGGGCAGTCAGAATCCCGAAAGTCTGACAACCAGTCTTACCAAGGGGTATAGTATTACCCAGTAACTGGATTGTGGAGGTCAGATAGGCAGTCGCTCTATGTAAACTACTGGTATTCAGCTGAATCTGGTTAGACTGGAAGCCGACCCCAACATATTTGGGAAAAGGCTAGGCAGATGATGAGTTACACGCCGATTTCTTTCAGTCGTCAGTAATTTGACTTTCGAAAGAAGAAGACAAAGCGTTGTGTTACTATACAGACACTATACAACGTTTATTAGTAAGGGGGAAGAGTTTTATTATATCGATTTGTCAAACTTACCTGTTTCTTTTTGCTGATAATCACGAAAAGCAAAGGCAAAGAGAATGAAAGAAAGTAAGCCAAATATTAGAGGACAGTTTAGAAGACTGTCTTCTGTCAAGATCTTTAAGAACTTACAGTGTTAGAGCTGACTAATAATAAGAGAACCTACATTTAACCGGTCAAGCGGCGCGTGTCGCCCATTGGCGACGAAACAATAGAAAATCAATTGTGTCTCATTAGCGGAGCATGACAGATTAAATATCCAAAAATCTGTTAAAAAGAAAGATGGTAGGATTGAAATTGCATAAAACACGTTAATATAATTATGTTTAGGTATCATATTGAGTTCAGGAACCTCTGTAAACTTTTCTTGATACGGAAAGTACATGAACCTTAATCTATACCTACTTACCTCCTGATTTATCTAGGTTACATCCCCGCGTGCTAAAGTTCCAAACACCCTTGGGTTGACACCTCTAAAAATCTCTAGATACCTTACTAAAAATGCGTAAATTTTCCCTCCGTAGTCCTTTATAAGTGTACCTACACATAATCTACAAAGTGCTGACAATGTTCAAGTGGCCATATACGGAACCGATAACCTTAATCGGCGGCTCCTCCTTGACGACGTGAGCTACTCCAGTACTGACTGCAGAAAAATCAATTGATAGTTACCTATTTATTCACATTTTTAATGATTCTAGTAGATGTTCAGTCAATAATGTTCTCTTTTTTTAGAGGGAGTGGGCTGTAAATTGCCACGCGGGCCCAGTGTGGGTTGGTAGATGTCATAATTATGTATGTCTTCGGATTTTTGCGTCTAGGACATGCCGGTTTCCTTACAATGTTTTCCTTCACCGTTTTGAGAGCAGTGGTTACATTTTAATGATTGTGGTGGAATACAGCTATGTCCAATTCCCAATAATGTGATAGATCCTCCGACATTAGAATCGCAATGAGGTCATTCAGTTTGGAAACTACAGTAAGCAGATCAGTCACCAGATTTATTGACAATACGAAAGACTATAGGGGTAGTTGCGTAACACACCAACAGTAGCGATATGACTTAAATTTTGACAGTTCAACAACATTCATTGCGTTATTTACGTTGTTGATCAGACAAATTTTTCGAACATATAAAGCAATAGATTAGCAATATCCTTCAATCTGATTGATCGTGTGTTACGCAATTAGGATGCTTGATGTGATCAATGCAGATCAGATAGGACCGACACGCGAAAAATAAACCTGTATATCAAGCAGTGGGTTTATACAAGTTGTTATGACCACTACTATCATTACAGCCTGTATGAACCCACTGCTTTCTTTTTCAGAGAGAGTCGCTATAATAACAATGTTTATAGTGAATGGCTACTTGTTAAATATTTGAAGCATCCACTGACGATAATGAGTACATACTATGCCACGTAAATAATATTGAATGACTATATTTTCCAGATCCGTGTCACGCATTTGAAGTTTACTTTCAGTTTTGTTAAAAAATATCTAGTTAAAGATACGAGTTACCATTATTTGCCAAGACCACACAGCAAACTTGTGCAGTAAAATTATTTTTTGATATATTTTAATATTTATTGTTTTGCTAACGACACACGGCGAATAAGGCGGGTGGCACACCGCAATAACCAGTGACTTACGTTTGTGAAACTGCACACAGGAGGTACATATGAATTTATTAGAATTTCTTTGTGTACCACCATCTTTGTACTTTATTGTGTTATTCTTAATAGGGCGGAAAATTGTATTCTCTGCTTATAAAATAAATATATGTATTTAGTTCTTAATTTTGATGGTTAGAATGTAGCACCATCTATTAGGTAAACAATAAAATCAAAAGTGAGAGCAGTTGTAGGTCGTAGTTTCGAACCCGGTCAGGCGTTTTACTCTGTGTAAATTATTAATTATCACCACTGCTTTCAAAACAGTGAAGGATATCATCGTGAGAAACTCGGCATGTCCTAGAAACAAAAATTCGAAGACATGTGACATCTATCAACCCGCGCTGGGTCCGCGCGGGTCCATTTCCAAGTCAAAATTACTCAAACTAGGCTGAATGAAAATCAATGTTAGGTAGGTACAGACGCCAGCACAGCAAGCTACTACAATCTGTCAAATTTCTTTAATAGATTTTCAACTTTATTGCTAAAGCTTAAGGTTCAAAGTTGATTGGGAAAATGTGACAGTTTCGGGATTGCTTGACGTGCTGGCGTCTGTACATAAGACAGTCCCCAAAAACGCCCGCCACTTCCTAGTGTTTTAGCTGGGTAAAATAAGTGGTGTAACAAATTCCCTAGCAACACAGTACAAGAAGGAATCGAATTACATTACCTAGATAGATAGATAGATAAACCATTTATTTGGCGCACACAAAAGACAGCACAACACACAAAAGTACAACATTAGATGATAACGAATTTGTATGACAATGAAATGATCCAACACGAAGAAATACTATATATACTTAGGTACAAAGAGGAGCCTCACAGGCTTGATCGGGGTCAAGAGTGGGCCCATTCAGCAATAAAAATAAAAAGAAAATGAGTATCAATATCCTCGACTAATAAGTAGCTATACTAAAGTATGACGAAATCAACACCTAAAATCAAATTTCAAATAAAACCATTGAGTAAGTTCTATTAAATCCTTCTAACACATTAAAACACGTGCCGATAGAGTATCAAATTACTGTCATCGAAAACCGTAATCAACCACCTATAAATGGCTGAAATCTAAATCCAGCTAGCACGATACAGCTCCAAATTCAACATCATTAAATCTAATTACGTTTCAACTATGTTTTGACGGTTTAATCCGACACTACACATACAAACAAACCGGCTGTTTACAATAAAACCGAATAATTACGTTACCCGTGGCCACCACTACTTAGTCGAAGAAATAAAATATACGGAAGAGATGGGTGGTCTTAATGTATCAATAACCTATTTATGTCTCATTTTGATATCATTATTATTGATTTTATGTCTGTGTTTTAGTAAGGATGTAGGTGATTTGGTATTTGGAATGTTATCGATATGAGGTTAATATATCGTTGAACTGTTAATGAGATTGTGACGTATTCGGTAATTTATGGCATTAGAAATATAAGGTGTGTGTTTGCGAAAAGGGGAGAAATTGTATAAGAAGATGATGATAAATTAATGTGCTTTCTAATGGGAATCAGAAAGTATTTTCTAAGAACGTTGGTACGTAAGTCTTCCAAGTCACCAACTCCGTCATACATACTCAATGATCCACCACGTCTTATAAAAGTTTCGCATGCAAATATTTTATTAGCATCCCAAGTTTGGAAACTTTGATACACGTTAATTATTCGTCTCCCCTTGATCCGAAGGCGTATTCGATTCTAGTGTAGGCGTCAAGACACTGTGTGCGGTCCCTACCGGTCAACCACTAAGCTAGAGAAAGCAAAACCCTGAAATAAACCCTACCGTTTTCAGCAAAAGGTTTAATTTCAGCTGGCAAGCAGTGATCAACAACTTTTGAATACCTCAAGCGACGTGCTAAACGAATTTAGGTTGTATGTTTAGCAAATAAAGTTAACTTTAGTTTGGATAATGTGGTTTACACTATTAAAATAATGAGGGCTCCTAAGGGTATACCCACTATTTCTCATGTGTTTGCTTGCTTTATTTATTGTTGCGAATAAAGCTACTGTTTGTCTTTGTTGAGACGTAGTTCGTCACTTGCTGGTTTAGTTTTACTGATTCCGTTTAGTTTGTTTGTTTATATTTTATTGCCGTCATTTGAGATTGAAAGAAAAATATTGAGACTTTCAGTTGTTTATTGTGTGTCCACTGAAGATAGTTTTGTGCAGTCAGAAGGCCAATTCTCGTAATTTAAAACATTCAAAATCCCATCTCGGCGACAAACAAATGTCAAAAACTTGTCAAAATGTAGGGAAATTAAAGGCATTTTTGACAGATTGACACTGAGATCAGACTGTGAACGTGCTTAAAATTACGAGAATTGCCCCCATACTTCCTTTGCTGTTGGAGGTCGTTGGTTGTGAGTGTTGTAGCTCAGAATTATCATGGAAATTGAGACTGGTCTTTGAATCCTAGAGGTTTGAGAAATATCAGTAGCTATTATTTATTAGCAATGATCGGAGTAGGTAGATTGATTTTTGGTATTTGTATCATAAATGCCTACAGAAAGAATAACATGGATAAGCCATTTTTCCGGAAAGTAATTCCGGTATTTCCGGATCCAATTAAATATTGTTAATGTTGGTAGTGATATTACACCACAGACTACCTACAGTATTTGTCTGTCTTTCCCCTTTTCAATCCATCCAAAGGTTGTCTTTAAAAGATCGCTCTTAGTGATAAGACCGCCCATTGTGTCACCCATTGTAAAGTTTCTATATTTATGTCTGTAATTTATATGATAATAATGAATATTCTATTCTATTACTACTCAATTCAAAATTTAAAGGAAGTTATCAAAACTAAATTAATTTATTATATATCTGTTGAATAATAAAAACAATCGAATTCCGATCGAATCATTAATGTCCATATTAATATATACGTTTCGGATCAATGACCCCAAATTAAATCTACCTATTCCGATCACTGGTCACTAGCTACAACCACAGATAGATGAGAGACACAATCCCGTATTTTTAAGAACGTTCGTAAAATCTGTCAAAAATGCTTCTGATTTTAATTTTTGACAGTTTTTAGGGTTCCGTAGCCAAATGGCAAAAACGGAACCCTTATGGATTCGTCATGTCTGTCTGTCTGTCTGTCTGTCTGTCTGTCTGTCCGTCCGTCCGTATGTCACAGCCACTTTTTTCCGAAACTATAAGAACTATACTGTTGAAACTTGGTAAGTAGATGTATTCTGTGAACCGCAGTAAGATTTTTACACAAAAATAGAAAAAAGACAATACATTTTGGGGTTCCCCATACTTACAACTGAAACTCCAAAAATTTTTTTTCATCAAACCTGTACGTGTGGGGTATCTATGGATAGGTCTTCAAAAATGATATTGAGGTTTCTAATATCATTTTTTTCTGAACTGAATAGTTTGCGCGAGAGACACTTCCAAAGTGGTAAAATGTGTGTCCCCCCCCCTCTAACTTCTAAAATAAGAGAATGATAAAATTAAAAAAATATATATAATGTACATTACCATGTAAACTTCCACCGAAAATTGGTTTGAACGAGATCTAGTAAGTAGTTTTTTTTTAATACGTCATAAATCGAAAACCGCAATTTACCTTTCACAAAGTTACAACGATCTACAAGAACTTTTATATTATGTTACTTGCTGCTACGGAACCCTTCATGGGCGAGTCCGACTCGCACTTGGCCGGTTTTTTAACATTGACTGTTGCAGATTGAGATTGCGACTAGATTGTGAACGTTTATAATTAATTACGGGAATTTTCCTTCAGGCGGTGCAACAACACAAGTGCGATACGACAAACCAATATATTGTTGTTTTTGTTTCAGGTATGTGACCCCCGCTTTGTTCAATTGAATCTTCTGGAGTGGTAAATGTATACAGTAAGTCACATAACACAAAGTTTCGATAATCTATACAGGGTGGTAAGGACATCGAAGTGCAAAACTGTAACCATGAATTCAACACATGATTCTAGCGTAGAAAAGTGCAATACCTACGCGGTCAAAAGGTATGCAACAGTTATTTTTTTTTTAATAACTGGTTCCAGAATCATGTAGGTACAGTCACCAAAAGAGTTTAATAAGAAACCGATGGATGTTTTCGAATAATGTTTAATTGAATTAATAAAAAGCATCAATCGGTTTCTTACTAAACTTAACTTCTAACTAACTACGAGTATATCCGATGACCTTGGTTACTTAAAACGCACGCTTATTATTACATACATACATAACATAATCAGCCTATAACGTTCCCACTGCTGGGACACAGGCCTCCTCTCTGTGAGAGGGAGTGGGCCGTAATCCACCACGCGGGCCCAGTGCGGGTTGGTGGATGTCACATGTCTTCGAATTTTTGGTTCTAGGACATGTCGGTTTCCTCACGATGTTTTCCTTCACCGTTTTGAGAGCAGTGGTGATGAAATAATTTACACAAAGTAAAGCGCCTGTCGGGGTTCGAACCTACGACCTACAACTTGTAAGTCGCGGCTGATACCACTGGGCCACCACTGCTCTCCAAAGTGACCGAAGTAAAAAAAAACTAGTTTTTTGCAAATCGCAAAAAACGTTTTGCAATTTGACTTCGGATGTTTATTTGGACGTAAATGTTACAAGATGTTATTTGCATTGTTATTTTGATTCTTTATGATAGAATATGAACCACATATTTCACAGATGGCGTTGAACTAAAGATGACGGTGTATCTAACTCATTTAGGACAAATTTTGAATTCGGTCACTTTAATACTAAGCAAGCGAATATCTCCTTTGGTCCTCTCCTACAGTCCGTACACTGAATCCATGGTACCACGTTGCGCGACAATGTAAATGCTACCCTGTATACATAATAATAAAGCTGAAGATTGTGTTTGTTTGTTTAAACGGGCTAATCTCTGGAACTACCAGACGACTTTGAAGGCTAAAGGCTATTTAACATCTTCATCGTCATCATTTTAGCCGAAAGCCAGCCACTGCTGGACATAGGCCTTTTTTTTTAACATGGAGAAATGCTCATGCATTCTGCACTACCACGGGGAGATAGTGCAGTTATGTGGGACTCCAACCCACTAAAATCCACGGTGTCTTCCTCTGCCGCTTACGGCGGGAAGACGGGCACGCGTTAGCACTCATCCGTGAACCCGCCGCGGCTGTCCGTCACCGGACCCTCCTCTGGGGAGTATTCCCCATCACCGGCGCACCAGAACACATAGCACGCCGTGACCACCCCTGGACATACGCCTCCCCCAAGCACCTCCACTTCGACCGGTTCTGTGCTTCTCGCATCCAACGGGTTCCTGCGGCCTTCACAAGGTCGTACGTCCACCTTGTTCCCACAAGGTGGACCTACGTATGTAGCGTCGGAAGACCTCCCGGTCTTCCGACGCTACATCTTCCGGTATGCGGTCGCCACTCCAGAACCTTTCGGCCCCATCGGCCATCTGTTCTGCGAGTAATACCAAGCAGGAGAACCAAAGTAACCGACAAAGTCCGAAGAATTGCCAAACACATTGCTCGCAGAGCAGATTTAACATCACGAGAAAGAAATTGTCAGATAGAACGCTAAGCGAAAAAAGTAATAGCGCGGGCAGAAAAGTGGCTGTTATTTTAGTATTATTGTGGTGTCTGGTGACGACTTCTACGCGAACAAAGTCGCGGGCTGAAGCTAGTAATATATAAAATACTAGCTGCACCCAGCGGTTTCACCCGCATAAGTGTCGATCCCGTGGGAATATCGGGATAAAAACTATCCTATGTCCTTCACCGGGACTCAAACTATCTCTATACGGTACTGAATTTCGTCTACCTAAATCGGTTCAGTGGTTTAGGCGTGAAAAGGTAACATACAGACAAACAGACAGACAGAGTTACTTTGGAATTTATAATATTAGTATGGATATAAACTTGTAGACCTAACTATAGGTAGTTCCTACGAGCTCCGTTTACAATAACGCAACCTGCAAGCAGTAACAGCTTACACCATTATAATTTCACAATAATTCAAAAGCCCAAATACAGAAACGATTACTACCTGTTGTATTCATAGAAGAAGCAACAACAAAAACACATAGTAATCCTGTAACCGGTATAAACCAGTTACAAACAAATAGAATGACTTGTATAGCACGCGAGCGCTTTCCGCCGAGTCATCGAGATTCACTAACAGGTGAGTCGATTCGTGACCCGTTCAGTTAGGTGCATGAGCGAGTCAAGTGGAAGATGACTTGTCGTGTCCGGGACTCCGGTGTCAAGATTTGTTCGTTTGTCTGTTTTTTTGTTTTTTGTTCGAAAGTCATTGGTTTTTTTCTTCTGTGGTTAACTGTAAAGGTCATCCAGCAGCCAGTAAAGTACCCGCCACTACTAGGGTTTCATTGAATTAACACATTCTGTTTGAGCCTTAATAATTACCGAATTAATTATTCAAAATTAAAAAGTAGGTCGTAAGAAGAATGAGTTCATTACTTATTCTTATTGATGTCTTCCAAGTTTAGAGCTTCTGACAAGACAGATTCTGAATTCAATCTTGAGGTTTTCCAGTAGTGCCTTTTTCAGTTCCGGACCTAACTTAAATCACGAAGAAAAATAAATGTTAGTAAGATTGATTTCATACCAATTTTTTGGCATTATTTTTTTGACAGAACACAGATATTTGAAGTGAAAACTTCTTTAGCGGCGTTGTACACTTTTTTTGTAATGGGTAAAAAATGTTAAACTCGTGTCAGGACATCGTGTCAGGACACGTGACCTGATCGAAAATTCGTAAAACGGATGGAGAGTAGACAGCCGGCGCGGCGTAGGAGAGGAAGTTTCCCCCTCTTTTTATGAAAATGTATGTCTGCTGTTTCGTTTAGGCGGCGCAGGGCGCTTGCGCGAATGTTTGTGTGTGTTTATGTTACAGCGTGCCATGTGCATCCATGGATGGTGACAGCTGATGGCTCGACCGTCTGTGTAGTGGCCACACTGCTGTGTATTCGTAAAATTCGTGTATATAAAGTGTTTAAAATATGGAAATTGAACAAAGTGCATCTATTAATGAAAAATATCAAAAATGCACAACGTTAATATTCAAGTTTTCACTTCTGCCCGGCACTCCCGGAGTGCAACCCGTCTTTTTTTTTGTATTAACGCGCAAAGTGTAACCATGAATTCACCACATGATGAAGCCATATCCATAGTGTACACATTTTCCGTTGGTTTAAAAAAAAAGCTCTTTCATAGACAAGTGCAATCAATACCTACGTGGTTAAAATGTATGGAACAGCATATTTTTTTTAAATTCACCGACGATATATTTCAACTCAGGGGCGTTCAGAATCATGTATGTGTTGTTTTAATTAACTATAAATAAATAAATGTACTGAATCCATGGTAACAGGTTGCGTGTCAACGTCCCTGCCACCTGTATAAAAAAAATCCTCAAATCATTCAACGACAAACTGTATCCAGCAGACCAAACGCACCACAGACAGAAGGGTGAAATACACGATTATTGACATTCTGCCCCCGCGTTGTTCGGACAACCAGTAAACATGATTTGTAGGAATGACGAGCGTCACCACTGTCACCCTAGCGATCGAGTCGCGTATTGAATGGTGGGCTTTAGCTTGATGACTTCATTTCCATACTAAGTACGTTCGAATCGGTGAGATAGGGGCATTATTTTTCATTTGGATTTGTAATGTCTGTCTCGGGTGGAACTATGATAAATGATGAAGTATTTTTGAATATTGAAGTGCAAAGTCAAAGTCAAAGCATTTATTTCAAATAGGCACATAAAAGGCACTTTTGAACATCAAAAAATAATCTTAAAATAGAATTGATTCTAGTCGCCCATTCCAAAAGGTAGTTGTCGTATGGAGAAGAATGGGCAAGAAACTCCACCGTTACTCTTTTAAAATGTTTTAGGTACAATATTTTGCATGGGTACATTAATTATATGATAACATGTGAGGACGATGCACCTAAAATAAAATTACTATACCACACATCAAAGCGATAGGCGAAGAGGAATCAAAGAATAATTGATGAAATGTGAACGTTAAGACACAGAATCACTATCACTACATATTATAAAACAAAGTCTGCGTCTGTCTGTCTGAACGCAATAATCTCAAAAAATACTGAACGGATTTTCATACGGTTTTCACCAATGGATGAAGTGATTCATGAGGAAGATTAAAGTGAACAATTCATTAAGGTTTTGTGTAAATTAGCTGAAATATGACAATGATTGATGAAGACGCTGGATAAAATCATGACACCTGGGAGCTTTGCTGTCGTGCGCCGCGCAAATCAATAGTAGAGGTACATATGTGAAAACAACTAGCTGCGCCCCGCGGTTTCACCCGCGTAAATGACGATCCCGTGAGAATATCGGGATAAAAAGTAGCCTATATGTTAATCCAGGGTGTCAGCTACCTCTATACAAAATTTTATCAAAATTGGTTCAGCCGTTTGAGCGTGAAGAAGTAACAAACATATAAACACACACACACTCACAAACTTTTTGCCTTTATAATATTAGTGTGATTGTGATGATGTGATGGGGATATTTTCCAACATCCACACTAGTGGGCAAAAGCTAGTAATATTATACAGGACACAACCATTGTAAAACCATATAACCACTAGTAAGTTAACACATAAATTAAGTAGACCAAGAACAATAATAAGTGCGAAAATTAAAAACAAAAATTAACGATAACAATCGTTTATCACCACGTGAACCATGAATTAAGTATCAATTACTATCAAAAAGGTCTGACCGTGAAATCAAGTTGATGTACAAGAATTCATGTAGGCTTTTATCTTAAACACGAATCTTATTAAAACAATGAGAGGGGATACTTTAATAACCACAATGTATTCCGTGCAACCCGTCGTTTTGATTTGTTATGGTACTGTGAATACTGTGATCAACTCTTAAAGGCAAGAGCTTTGGTGTTTTATATGTCAAACTAGCTGCGCCCCGCGGATTCACCCGCGTAAATGTCGATCCCGTGGGAATATTGGGATAAAAAGTAGCCTATATGTTAATCCAGGGTATCAGCTACCTCTATACAAGATCTTATCAAAATTGGTCCAGCCGTTTGAGCGTGAAGAAGTAACAAACATATAAACACACACACTCACAAACTTTCGCCTTTATAATATCAGTGTGATTGTGATAATAACCCAAATCTTCGACTCTATTTTGGTCTTAAGCCCGTGAAGTTAGATATTCACATACTTTTTGAAAAATGGAGAATTTTTTGGAAACTAGGAATTTTCTGGACATTAATTTTCATAAAATTGTTAATTTCCGTTTTATAATTTCTGAGAGTGGCTTGCAAAGCTCAACATGATTTTTTCCATTGTTTACTTATGAAATTCCAGTTATTAGCGTTGGCAAAGGTTCTTCTTTTTACAAAGAAAATGCATAAAGAAACTGATTAATCAAGAAATTATGAATATTAACTGGAATCACAGCTTGGCCTTAACTACAAATTAAATAACTTACACAAGGCGGTAATTCAATCTACCGACAATACGATCGCTGTTCTCACGACACAAATGATCTACTTTTTATTAAACATTTTGACACCGGCGAAGATGCAGTAATCGTATATCTCTTGAGTAGGTACAGTCACGTCTAAAAGTATGTATACACTTGGCAATTTTCAATTGCGATTTTTTCGTGAAATAACGAATGCAACGTTGAAATACGACACTTTTAACATAAACCTATGGGTTCGAAAATACTATTTTCGTAATAACATAAAATTTCATTCAAAAATAAAGGAGAAAATCGCCTTTGAATAAAGCCAAGTGTATACATACTTTTAGACGTGACTGTACATATGCAATGATGATAGCACAAATGAGCAAAGTAACTAAGGCATTTGAGTTGTAGACGAAATTGGTTTTGTCGGTATCGTTAAAGTTTCTTGCCCATTCTTCTCCATACGAAACCACGTTTTGGAAGGGGGGCCTACAATCAATTCTGTTTTCATGTAAATTTTGACATTTAAAAGTGCCTTTTAATAGCCTACTTGAAATAGGTAAATAATACTACTAATATAACACTAATTACACGTACAGACGCAAGCACCTCAAGCTACCCGAAACTGTCGAATTTTCCTAATCAACCTAATGCTTTAGCGATAAAGTTGAAAATCTATTAAAGAAATTTGACAGATTGTAGTAGCTTGGTGTGCTGGCATCTGTACCTAGCTGCTTCTGAAATTCTAGAACAGTTGGTAGGGTAGCTGTCAATCTGACACTGAAGCTTATAAATATAAAAACACTAAAGGAAATCTATTGAAGTTTAGTAAAAAAATGTTCTAAATGATGATCCATATCAGTGGCGAAGGGTGAATTAAAGACAGAGGTAAGCCGGAGCAAAAAAAAATGCCAAAAAAAAATTCAATTATGAATTGACTATAGTGTGGTTATGTTCTGAATTTTCGAAGGGAAGCCGGTGGGAATCGAGTTGTGTGGTACCTTCGCCACTGATCCATATGCTATTGAACATGACGTAAAAGAAAAAGAAAAGTTCGTCCCCAAAAATAAAAATTCCCAAAACGTTTCTGATACTCAAATACACGTATCTATAAGAGAAACAAAGCCTGCAACACAATCAGTTCACCCTCGGCACAAACTTTAAACATACCTTACTATTTACGTAAAAGTTTTCATGGAATCGCGTTTTTTCTGTACCTGCATGGGGAGCGAAGTTTGCACTCGCAACAAATAGTGATAATTCGAGCGTGAATGTCTCTCTTTTGGGGGTTTTCTGTATCTATAAGTTATATTGTATAGGTACAGTAAGAAATTGGTGCGGGATTTGGGGTGCTTTTTTAAAGGGATTTTTTGTTAATCTGTAAGTTCAATACGAGTGGAACGTTGAATGGAAGTTGTACTTTTCCACGACTTATACAGGCTATAATTGTTTAATCTTTTTGGTAACGTGGGTCTTTTACTACTGAACTTGGCGCTCTGTGTGTACCTCATGTCACTGTCGGACTGCATAGAAAAGAAAGAGAAGCGCGATAACACAACGCAGGTAATTTATTGAAAAACATGAAGCAATTATCTTTTTTCAAAAAAACTTTTGTTTGGACTAAAAAATTAAAACACTAATGTTCTAGTATATTGCTTGTAGAATAATCTGACAAAAAATCAGAATGATTGTATGTATATTAGTATGGTTTTTATTGTAAAAAGAAAGTTTTTAGAGGTATCTTCATGATTTTTTACTATCGTATTAAATTAGTTGTATTATATTTTCAACACACTATCTACCTAGCATATATCTTGAAGAATATCATACATTTTTCTGATTTTGTGTAATGAAGTCGATCATATACTTTTAGGCGTTATAAAACTTGCATTTTCTGCGTTTAGGTCCTGTAATTACCTTAAATATAACTGGCGAAATGTGAGTGTGCTATAGGTACATCTCTGCCTAATCCTTTGTTCCTACAGGCGTGATGTTAGGTTACTTCATACCAAACGTCAGCCATGTTTACAAAAGTGTAGATACTTGAATCAACAAGCAAATCTTAGTACCTATTAAAATTACTCACAACCTTAATTGAAAAGCGAAACACAAATCCTCGACAGGAATCCAAGCTCAACCCAAATCCTCTAAACAATTACCAGCTAATCATTAAAACATTTCAAGAAAATGTAATAACAATTACCAGGAACACAGAACAAAGACGAGAGTAATTCTAAAACCGACAATCCTCATACTTATTCTGCACTCGTTCGGAGATGTTAATCTCACCCCAACTAACTCCGGAACTGAGTTTGGCGCAATAAAAACTGTCACTATACTTATTTACGATGCAATAAAAGAGATTCAGATAGAAATAATAGGAGGCGCCCGCGCACTGGGCTGATAAAATGGCGCTCACTAACGTGTGTGTGAAGATATACTCGTAGATGTGATGTGAACTGAAACCATTACGAGGTCTAGGTTTAAAAAGAGAGACTGAAAACATTCAATTGGATCCGTTCCTAATACTTTAGGGCAGAAAGATTATATGTAATTTAGGCACGTTGTATAACCTTCCGTTCTCCCCAGAAGGAGGACATTCATGAAGTATTTCATATGAAAAAACACATTTTGCACTGAAAGGCATGTTTGAAAGCGTAAATTACGAGTGCAAACTCGCTCATTTTTCCTTTATGAAGCTCTTTTATACACCGTGAAATTTTAATCACCGTTTTCCTCTAAGGGGTCATTGTACTCATCATTATGAATAACTTTTACTATGGGACCAAACATGAAATCGCGAAAAAAAAATCAGGTGTTCCCTACATTTTGACGAGTTATGCGAACATAAATGTATGGAACAGCTGATTTTTTTTTCATGATTTCAGGTTTGGTCCCATAGTAAAAGTTGTTCATAATGATGAGTACAATGACCCCTTAAGAGGAAAACGGTGATTAAAATTTCACGGTGTATAACTACCCGATGATTTCATTTCAATTAAAATAATTTCCAGAAACCGCAGTTCTCACAACAATATTCATAAGGAACTGCATGTAACCTCCAAGGATTAGTACCATACTACCACCAGAAGCTACCAATCCATCCGAGAGCTCCGAAGCGCAGTTTTAGCTACCTTCGTGCATTATGTAAAGGCTCGAGTGATGTGTTGTGCTCGATATAAATTATTGAGTTACGATTAAAGCTTAACTTGGCTTTTGTTCTTAAGGTCAAGAACTTCAGGTATCGATTTTATCACTCGGGAATGTCGGATTGCTTATAAAGGTTTAGTAAGATTTTATGAACTTGCTGCGTGTATTGTGTGCGTCGATTGAGCCATTATTTTATGTTTTCTGTTCATCGTGTTATGTATCTTCTTCCTTAAGCAATTGATTTCTCAGTAGCATGTACTATTCATATCCCCTCGTGACGTTATCTGATTTTGTCTACCATGAGGAAGACGAAAGGTGGATTCTAAGAACCAAAAATCGTGCGAAAATCGTCATTCATCCACACGCCGGACACTCCATACAACGCTCGCAAAATAATTACCTACTACTACTACATTAAAAAATGACGTTTGTATACGTATGAATGTGTGCGAGAGGTATTTGTGTTTGCGAGCGCTCTTGTTAAAGAACTGCGACGAATACGCCGAAGTGCGGGGTGAGGTGCGGTAACTGATGTTAGTGCGGGGAAGGGACTGGCCTTTCTGAACGTAGTACTTTAAGTATTCTGTGATTCATCACGAAATTTCGCTTACTACTCGTACATCTAATTCCCAAATGGTGCCATCAAGCTCAGCCTTTATCGTTTCTCCTTCTCATTTCATAAAGTAAAACCAGAATGATTAACTAAAGGAAAAACATAAAGTTATCAGCTGTTTACCATCCCGCGGAAATTGTAGAACGAGCAGAAGGAAATAGGTTACCATGATGTTAGCTGGGAGCGAGCCAAAAACCTGTCGATTTATGCACTACATATTTGTGTTATATTCTTTATGAATTGTATGTACGAGGCTATGTACAGGGAAAGCCTGGCTGAGTTAACGTGGGATAACTTTCAAACCTCCAGTTTTCCAAGCTCTTGTTATATATGCCAAATATATAACAATAATAAAAATTTTATTGTTCAGAAGAAAACATTACAATATTTGAATAGCACTAGCCTCCACACTAGGATTGCCTGTGTCGTGGAGACTAGTCTCCTTCGTCTTACAAGATTATTAGGTACATAGCAGGTAGGCTCATACATAGCATCAGTCGGTGAGATATCTAAGGCGACAATAATCGAGTGTTCTTCAAATAAATCAATTCATTAAACATATACATAGCTTGAAAAATTGGTGGCGGAATAAAATGTCTTTTCAGACTGACTGTCGTTGTAAGGCCAATGATCAACCACATTAATTAACAACAAGTACATAATGAAATGAGCAGTGGTGCACAGTGGTAGCACCCGCAAGTTACGATTTGTAGGTCATGAGTTCGAAACCAGGCAGGCGCTTTACTTTTTGTGAATGATTGCATCACTACTGCTCTAAACGGTAAAGGAAAACATTTTGAGGAAACCGGCAGCTCCTATAACCAAAAACTCGAAGACACCCGCGCTGGGCCCGCGTGGTAGAATACGGTTGACTCCCTCTCACAGAGAGGAGGCCTGTGTCCCAGCAGTGGGAACATAATAGCCTGATTATGCTACAAAATCAAATTATCTTGACAGAAAATTGATGTCCAGCAAAAGAGACTAAGCAAAGAAACTTGGAGAAGATCATTATCTATCTCAATTCCTATAATTAGGTATATACATTTGTAATTTCTTACTTCCATTTAAAGCAAACTTCTATTTAGAAGTTTGTACTTACACAACATTCTATACCAACTTCTAAATACAGAAAACACTTTTAATCTCATTTCTTGGAGACATCAATAACAAAATTCTAATGTAATTGCCGAACATTAAATGTTTATTAACGTCAGTTAATCCACTTCGCCAATATCCAATAATGAATATTAGCCGTAATTCAATAGGGCCATTATAGCCATATCTAAATACACAGCTATACTCCTCTTGGAATTAATCTTGTGATGACGGCGAATAAAAATCGGGCATCAATAGAACGGGAGGCATTTCTTAATAATTCCCTCGGCCATTGGGAGGACTAAACAAATTCTCAGAAAGGAATTCCCTCCTCGAATACGTCAATCAACTTTTGTGGGATTGTACTAAAAAGATAAGGAGTAGAAATATACGGGTGTGGGTTTTGCGCAGGCCTTCTGTAACTAGTGGGGTTGCTAAACTGAGGGCCGGTTGTTACAAACGGTTGGTTAACGTAACATATTTACGTCAAATAATAACGATTACGTAATCATTATTTGACGAACGCCAACGCCAAAATTTTGTGAAACAGCGCTTGTTTTTGTTTGACGATAGTTAGCGCCATTATTGAGGTACGGTCAGCATCAAAAGTTGATTAACACTTCAGTTTTTTTAATCTTAGTTATTGAGCAAAATATTTGTTCAAAATTGCAGCAGAAGAATTTTTAAAAAAATATATACTTAACGGAGGAGGCATGTGTGTCTCGTTATTATCAGCCATATTTCAACTACTGTGGGCGAACTATGGGTATGTTTTGGTTATTGCGCAATGGAAAAACGGTTTGCAGTTCAAATCAGATTATAATTTCACGAACAATTTAATCACACTAGCAAATCACACACTACAGGTACACGATACAATACAACCAGATAACGAACGAACAATTTAATCACACTAGCAAATCACACACTATAGGTACACGATACAATACAACCAGATAACGAACGAACAACATGCGCTCAGAAACTGTCCCGCGTTCCGTACGCGGGACAGTTTCTGAGCGCATGTTGTTCCTCCGATGTCCGATGTCCAAGAGGCCGCTCCACCGCGCTGCACGCTCTCTTGTACTCCCCACGAACTCAGGCTAGACTCTGTCAAGCGCCGCCAGATGGCGCTGGCGTTCCGAATAGTCAAACGAATGACCGGATGCGACATACTCTTGTCTATTATGTGAAAAGCTAAAAATCAGTTTATTGAAAAAAGTTGTTGTCAATTTAATAACATGTAAAAATGATAGTGTTAATAGATTTTTGATGCTGACTGTGCCTATGATGATCTTTTCCGCCCTTAGACTCCCATTCGGTCCGTTGTGCGTGGGGATTCTGGCTAACAAAGCCAGGCTAGCTCCATCCGGAAGCACAGAAGCTTCCTGGGAGCTTCGCAGGTTTCACGGAGCGACTTTACTGTTCCAAGGATTTCTTCACGTTGAGAAGCCACGGCCTCGCATTCCAGGATGACGTGGGCGGCTGATTTCTCGGCGTCAAGGCAGCCCCTGCAAAGGGGGCTGTACGTGGCGCCTATGTTAAAAAGATGTTTTTTAAGGGGGTTATGGCCCGTAATTGTACCTATTATTATTCTGAGGTTATTTTTTGAGGTACCTATACGCATGCGTCAAGTGGACGTGAAACAATCCGTCCTAAGAATCTAAAGTCGATCAAAACTATTCTTTATTAAGGTTCAACAAGATTCAAACTTCAAAACTAATCACTGCTATAGAAGATTGTTTGAAAAGTGTTACCTACAGTAAATGATGTCTAACATTTAGGTATTATAAAAGAGCAGATCCGACAGACTTTCTAATGTCCAATCAATGTCCACAATCAATAGTCCATACAAAAATCCCATAGAAAAGAGGACTTCTAGATTTTCCAATTTTTCCAATTTTCTGGGAATTTTTTTTCCCATAATCCTCATTTGGACTATTACGAACATTTTAAAACGAAAAGTACGAAAGGTGTAGCCGTTTTCAAGTGACGCGCTTACCAACGAATAGCATTTCATTTTTATTTAGATAGATTCCTTTTTTGAAGAATGTTTTTGAAAAAGGAAAAAAAAAACGTTTTTGTTCAGTTCCTATCATGCTTCAGTACCTACTTCAGTACGATTTGACATCCCTATATGTATTTTGATGCAAATATCGACGAGATACGAGTGACGAAACAAACTATCAATTACAATCTGAATCATTTTGAAGGTTATTGCTAGTCCATTGCTTTATAATTATGTTCGAAAAATTTGTCTGCTCAACAACGTAAAAAACGCAATGAATGTTGTTGTGTTACAATAATGATTTTGTAGTACCTCTAACGGCAAACTATTGGGTATCGAAATATAAGGAAACAACAAACTATTTCAAACACTTTATATTTATAAAAATAAATTAGCTCAACATAACCACACTCGGTAGCCGTTACAGGTCTACCAAGTCAAAGCTTATGGTTATGTTGAGATGATTTATTTTTATAACTGTCAAAATGAAAGCGGACTGGCTTTCATTTTACTGTTAATATGTTACGCAACTACCCCGCTGATCTATCTAGCGAATAAAAACGTGAATGGTCTCAGGTTTCTTATCATTCATCCAGATCCATCATCGAATAACAGTCAATTTAGCGATCACGTTTTCAATATAGACGCGTATATTTACAAAAAAAACTTTCTATAGAATAAAAATATTTTGATCTATTTAGACGGCCCGGGTATGTCGTAAACGCGAATGGGAGGGTTAAATCTCATTACATTATAGCAGATGTAAAACGATTTATAGAGGTGAACCCATCCGGTCATATTTTGTTATGTTCCAATAATTCTTTACATTTTACATTTTGGCTTCGGCAAAACCAACATTCCTTTTTATCTTTTTAAACTTCAAAAACACGTGCCCTGGCTCCAAATAGGTAATTTTGCGAGAAATTTTCTTTTTGCCAAATTAGGTCGTGAGTTTTATGTTTTCGCGTAAACTGTAATAGGCGAGGCCCTTTTTAAATTAACGCAAACTACCGCGTTAAAGTGGGTTCTCGTGGCACCTATGTATGCTCAAGCTTGCCTCCACGTTAAACCTTCGTGGATGGAACCTTTCTCACCTGCTAGTTTATTGATGTCTTGTTATGTAGCTACAATATCAGTTGGATTTTTTTAATATTGTTTGTTGTTGAATAAGAATTAAATGGATCAAGTTTTATATCAACTTTAATGTTATGCTGTACAGTGTACAAGCTTTGAAGATATCTGCCATAATCAGAGGTCCTCGTTTACCGTTTTGTCCTGGTAATCTTTTGGCTAGCTGACCAAAACTCTTAGGGTCGGTTCACATCTGACGGAAAATGCGTCGGGCGTAACTTCGATTGCGTCTATTTATTCGCTCGACGCATCATCGGTTGAGTGTGAAAAGTTGAATGTTTTATCATATAATTGTCTGTTCTGGCGTTACGCGACCAATAATACGCGACGCATCTTCCGTCAGATGTGAACCGACCCTTACTTGACCAAAGTGTATGAAACAGCTGCTTTTATTTTCGTGATTTCAGAGTTGGTCTCATAGTGAAAGTTGTTCAGTTCGATGGTCTATAGCACCTCTTAAAGTTTGTTGGGTTAATTTTGAAACACCTTATATTACATGTTTTGCGATACATAGGTACCTTAGTAAGAGCAGTGAAATGCTCTATATCCATAGAGCAGTAATCTAAACTACAAAAAATAACGTTCGTCATCAAGATTATTCGCTTCGTGAATCAGAGCCATTGTACATAATAGATACTACATACTAAAAAAATAAGAGTATCATCAAAACACTTAATAACATCCTCAGTCATCCAAAAGAAAAAAAACAGTTATAATAACAGAGCCCCATACAAGGGAGTCGGCCATGTTGTCTTTATGCAAAAGTGCGTGGATGTCGCGTTGCAATACTTTGTGCATCTGTAACGTGGCGACACATGGCGACTGTTGTTGTTGTGCAGACGAGCGGGTGAAACGCTGCGGTTGGCGGTAAAAACAAAATAGGTACTTGATTAAAAAAACTTAATTCAAAATACTTGATTGGTAATGGTGTTGGCACGTAGGTATGTATTAAATATAATACATCTAATATTCGTGGTTCTGATTTTGCAGATTAGAAATAGGTAAGTACGTATACTACGTTTAAAATATTTGCAAAACGAACATCTAAACAACATCAAATTGTATGTTTTTTTCTAATAAATTGGGCGGTGCATCGTGTTGTGTGTATCCATGTTTATATGCGATAGCAAGGTCAAGGAGGATTTTTTCCCGGAAATAATATTTGACCACTTTTAGCGTTAAAACATCAACAAGATCTATACCTATTTGGGATTCGGATGTTAGTGGTGACGATTTGCAAGACACTTAAGGGCTCCCACACATAAACACGATACGACGTCGCGTCGTGCTACGACGTATATGACTTTAGTGACGGATCATTCAAACCGGGAAAAGTGGAAAGAGGGAAGGGAGGCCTTTGCCCTGCAGACCCTGCAGTGAGACAACACAGGCTTATAATAATAATAAGTCATTCAAACGGTGAAACGATGCTGCGTCGTAGCACGACGCGACGTCGCGTCGTATCGTGTTTATGTGTGGGAGGCCTAACATGTAATTAAGAATAATTGATTTATCATCACTATTACAAATAATTAACCATCAAAAAAACAAACGTCCGTCTGTCCACACATAATCTGTTTGCAGTCGCAATGCCTCGCCCCAAAGTTGTCTTTAATTAAATTTAAAACTTGGCAGTGACGTCATCCCGTGCTTGGCTACGCGTGCTCCTCTTCCGGGGCTGGTCGCAAGTTGTTCTGCCCTGTTGGCTTTCAGCTACATCACGCCCTTAATCCCAAAGAGAATAGGCAGAATCTGTTATAGGAGTTATTATGAACTGATAGTTTAGCGACGACTTCATAATATAACCTAAGCTCAGGTTTATGTTATGACTCGTTTATCAAATATGTTCATGTCTAGACGTAGTGATTTAAAATATATTAAAGAAGAGGACCTATTTGAAGGCCGATGTTGGAAGGGCGCGCTATTTTGTCATCAATTAGTCTTGATCTCAATATGCGTGTATATTTTATAGAAGACTTAAAATGTACTACTTAATGCTTGAATAGAAAGTAAGAATTTAATCATTAAGCTTATCGGCCATAGGCCTCCTCCAAGTTGCGCCAAAACATCCGGTGAAACTTCAACAAACCTAAAAATTCAAAATCCACACAAGTTCAAGCTCTTAATTAATTACCTTTGTTGAAGTGAAACTTTAGGCGGAAATTCGATAATTGGATGAGAATTATTGAGAGTGAAATTTCAAGGATGTGTCACGTTTAGGCATATTTCGTTACATGAGAGAGAAGAAACATATAACTTTCTCTGTTTCTGACACTTAATCTCTCGTGCTATTTATTTTTAATATAATTATGTACTACGATTTTTAAGGAGTTTCTCCTATCACGTGTAAGGTGTTGCACGTCTTCGTCTATCAACGACTTTGTGTTGACTATAACAAGCAGCAAAATACCTATAAAATATAATACCTGTCACTGTCAGGCAGGATGACACATCAAAATTTTCCGTTTTTATATAATTTTAATGTATTTACTTATTTTGAAAAATTCATTGAGTCTCAAAGAATGTGCGCAATTTGGATGAAGTAGTGGAACTGTGGAGCTGACGCTGCCTGTGTGAGCGTGCGCGTTCCATCGCCGCCCGTTCGATGTCCACCGCGCACAGGATGGATGAAAACAGCACATAATGTAATTTCTTGCTCCGTTGGTGTAATTGCTGTATGGCGTTCCAGTAGGAAGATAAATAAATAAATAAATAAAAGCGATTCTAATCTTCAAAATTATAAAACCTTCTAATTTTCAGTCCCAAAGTCCCAAATCCGAGCTTACAAGGTACCTAAACTTTTTGCCAGACCTAGAAATGAAACACGATTAGCAGCCCCGAAGTGCAACTTATTACCATTATGGTATTACGAGGACTTCGGCTTGAATGTGGCCTAATTGCGTAATTGTGGCCGAGAAGATGAATAGAGGTTGAATTTGACATTCTATGTAGTATAGCAGTAAATATCCTAAGCTGAGAGGTACCTACCAGGATTAGTGACTAGATGGAATGTGCAGCCTTGTAAATCAGGTTTTGTATAGTATTTTAAACTAGGTCGTGATGGATCAGCAATTTTCTTGAAGAAAAGATTGTGATTTTACGTAAAACACCTAAATGTAAAAATAAATGATAAATGATTTATTTTCTGTAAGGAGGTTTATACAGACACTTTTACACGTCAATCATATATTTTTTATTTAAGCTAGATGAGGTCAACGTTTCCTATCTGACTACTCCTAGAAGAAAGGCCGAATCAAACTTCTGAGTTTGATTCGGCCTTTCTTCTAGGAGTAGTCAGATAGGTTACAGTCTCTTTTAAAGTCCAGAAAAAATCTTGGTCAGATTGGTGTCCGAAATGGTCTTTTGAGTAAAGAACCACACAGATTGAGCGGCCCTATCCAGTCAGTGCACGCATTTACTAGTTACATATAATAACTATACATTTGGCTGTATTATACAGCATGTATATACAATTTAAGAGAGGGGTGTTAAAAAAAATATCAACTGTCCCATTAAAAATTTCAATAGTATTCAAACGAAATGTATGGGAGGGCTGATATTTTTTTCAGGATTACGATGTTGGTCCCATGGAGAAAGCTGTTCAGTTTGATGGTCTGTACCACATCATCATCATTTCAGCCGAAAGACTTCCACTGCTGGACATAGGCCTCCCCCAAGCACCTCCACTTCGACTGGTTTCGTGCTTCTCGCATCCAACGGGTTCCTGCACTTTAAATAATTATGACGACACTTTTGTGGTACATGCTGTACCAGAAACCCAAGTAGTAATGAATATTCACTTGTGCAACATTTAACAGGTTTGAACCACTACCAAGACTATTAAATACATTTAACCTTAGATGGGAATTGAATGGAGGACCTCGCGCTTAGCTGTCACATCGAACCATATAGAGAAGAAACAATTTATTCAAATCTTACAGTCTAATATATTATCAAGCTTATCACAATCTAATAAGGAAATAAAGAAGAATAAACCTAATAAAGAATCTCACACACACAAAGAAAAGTTTGCAATTTTTTTTGCTTCGTAAACGTATCGTGCATAATGCTTTAAAAGCTTCAAAAATCTCGTCGGCTTACGGCAAAATTAAACTAATTAAAAAACTTTTGTAATTATCGTCTTAACAGACACTTGGAGTAAATCGCCTTTAGGGCAAACAACACCTCAAGAATTTTACCTCCCGTGTTCTCGACCACTGATTGGTGGAATGTATAAGATGAAGCGATTTGGGAAGAGGCGTTGAGAGAGCGTTTCAGATAAAGTATATAATTTATTTGAGAAAGCCGAAGGATTTCTCCGACCATTTTTAATAAAATAAATATTTCCATATAACACAAATACCTACGTAAGTACCTACTTACCTAGTTCTTTTATTTTCATCATATGGGTCAGAGCCATGTAAACAACGCCTCTGACGCCGCAATAAATGTGGCCACCTACTGGCTCCAAGCAATATAAAAAACATACAGGTATCATCAAAACGAAAAGAAGAAAAGTATTACATGTAAACATTGTAAATGCTCAAAAATAATCTCATTGGTGTCACTAGAAAAAAAAAGAAAATTTGTGTGAATTGCGTCTTTGCTACGCAAACCTACTGATTTTCGTAGCAAAATAGCGTAGCAAACATGACGCCTCTACGATACTATCTACACAAAAAATAAAGCATTTAATTTTATTATCATTGTATCAAGTCCCGTCCTTCCTCAATTTCTTCCATCACTTAGATCAAACATTGTAAAGCTTCTTAGAATTAACACAGTTGCACGTCTGTATTGAATAAAAATCACATTATGACCCCTGATGCCTCCCTATTTCCTCTCGACGACTCGAATTACAATAAATGTAAAGTTACATTGTTTCAAAGACCTATCATTACCTTTAGCTTGTACATAACTCCTCAGTCTAAGTTTCCCGCATTCGTTTTATGGCTACAATTTGTAAATTTTATATCGCCTTTTGTGATTCGGATGCTGAAATTCTTTGAAATCATATCTGAAATCCCCCTCTATTTGTTTCCTTAATGGATTTATGGGGAAATGTAAATTGAATCATTAGAAATAACGATTGTAAAAGTATTATTCTTGTTAGAATGTTGGTAGCATCACAGTTTGTATTGGTGTTCGTTTTGTTTCGGTCTATTCTCTAAGCACGAAATCTGTAGCTTCGGCCGAAATTAGGCTGCGTTTTGATGCGTAGCGAGGGATGTGTGTGAAACCAACCAATAACATCGCTTCATTTTCATAGCTTGAACTAAGTTAGCGTTGTTATTGGTTAGTTTTACACACATCCCTCGCTGCGCATCCTCGCTCATATGGAAACGCAGCCTTACGGGCGTTTGTTACTCCGTATCATCTACAGATATAATACATACTAGCTTCTGCCCGCGACTTCGCGTGAAATTTCTTATTCCCTCGACCCATCTCGTCGTATTGCATCACTTGCCCGCGTCTCCTGCTCTATCACTTCGTTTCCCCATAGCGCTTTTGCTCGGCTCCTAAGGGTCATAGCGTGACGTTAAATAGCCTATAGCCTTCCTCGAGAATTGGGCTATCAAATGCAAGAAGAATTTTTCAAATCCGACTGGTAGTTCCAGAGATTACCCCCTACATACAAACATACAAACAAATATTACCTCTTTATAACATTAGTATAGATTAGTTCGGGGCCTGAACTTTGAATGAATGAAACACGATTTGACAGTTGTTGTTACACCCGATGTGTTTTGGACCGTCCAAAAAAGTTAATTAGGTAATCGAGAGTAGGGTTCACTCCAAAGTATCGAACCGCTTACTGATGGGCCCTTAACTTGGTAGACGGACTCAGAGAGTAGGCCTTCTTGGTAAACAAAACAATAGATACACAAAAGAATATCAAGATTTCAAAAATTTCGTTAAAAAAACTTTTTAACAAAAAATTAAACCTCCGGTTTTTTGTTAAAAAGTTTTTTTAACGAAATTTTTTTTTTTTTTAAATTTAATTTTTTGTTAAAAAGTTTTTATTTTATAATTTTTTGAGGCTATAATTTACTAATTACTACATGCTTAATGTTTGATTACTTTTAAAATACCTACCTTACTTTAGACATTAACTGTTATATAATCCTACTTTAACTATTATTTTTTGTGTAATATAATACTAAATAATATAATGTAATACTTAAAAAAAACAGGCTTTATATACCAACATAGATAGGCCTTTTATTTTAATTGTAATACACAGCTCAGCATTAAAATCTGTGAATGAACAATAAGTCACCCCTATTTTCCCACCCTTAGGGTAGGTTTTTTTTTTCCAAATTTACATGGAACCAACTTCGAAGTATGTCCTATCCAACAAAAGAAGAACTATCAAAATCGGACTACTCTGTAAAAAGTTAAGCGTGGTCATACATTACAATCAGTGAGTGAACAATCAATCATCCCCTGTTTTCTAACCCTTAGGGTTGGAATTTTTTTTCCAAATTTATATGGGACCAACTTCAGGGTATACCCTTTCTAATAAAAAAAGAATTATCAAAATCGGACTGCTCTGTAAAAAGTTATGCGTGATCATACATAAAAAAAAAAAAAAAAAAAAAAAAAAAATATACGCGTCGAATTGAGAACCTCCTCCGTTTTTTTTCGTCGGTTAAAAAAGAAAACTTCTGCTGCTCACCTACATTTATTCAATTTTTTTTCCTCAAGGTCACCACTACAGCTCGAAAGAAATTCAAAGAGCTTTTATTTTATTATTTTAAAGTTCTCTCAGCTGCGATAATTTTAATTTAGTTATGCGCTTTTCTATATCAGTTCCATTTTACTAACAGCATCTTATACGAGTACGTTCCCACGCGAACATGTAAATGAACCCAATCAAATCAGACTTATTATGTCAGTTTAATATGAAAATCAAGATCAGAATCCTCCGCACCGATGCTTCAGCAAACAATCTTCAAGAATCACCAACTTAATTATAATACTGCAAGCTCATTCGTTATTCATCGAAAACGTAGCGACGCATTCAAAAACCTCCGACTAAGACGGTCGTTAAGTAAATTAATACGAGTATAAAACATGATTAAAAAAATTACGTCGACAACCGATGTGGGGTGAAAGAAATAAGGGCGCATCCCTCCTATATGAATGGATGCTTTCTTCCAACAAAGCACAAAATTGTTTTTGCCGTTCACAAACTACTTCGAAACACAACAATCAACACTAAATTCTAAGCACTAAAGTCATTGTTGTTGTTGTACAGCGGCAAACTTAAGTTTGTAATTGTGTAGCAAGTTTACGTTCAAGTGTTATAAGTTCTAATGTCCCTCAACGGTTTAATATAAGTTGCTGGGGGCGAAACAATGTAAATGTTAATGTTTGACTCGCATTCTGTATTTTTACCTTTGCAATTGTTGAATTGCTTAGCGAGGTCTGTTGTTGGCAAGAACTGCACTTTGCCTGCTTAAGACCTTCATGCTCTTTTAGCCTTACGGAGCGAACAAAGCTGCGAGCGGCGTAGCATTTATATAAGTAATCTTCTTTATCGTGGTCTCTTTCACTAAGGTCTGTTTTATTTAAAAGATCTTAGAGTTTCTTTATCGTTTACGATCTGTCATTTTAGTAGTAGAGAAAGTGAAGTTTTTCTACGTAATCTAACTGATACAGTTTATCTAGTCCCAGGTACAGTCAGTTACTGCAATGAGCTGACCCACCTTGCATAAATGGTTGAGATTTTTAAGAATACGAATCGATAGAATTTTATAATTCTCTTATATTTTATTTATTTGAGCAAAGTAAATAAAATATAAAATAATTATAAAATTATATCGATCTGTATTCTAAAAAATCTTAACCATTTATGCAAAGGTGGATCAGCTCATTGCAGTAACTGACTGTACTGTCGTGTGATATAGTTTTTTTTTCGTATGTCGCACGAAAACAAGGTCTAGGCTATCCATCAAGGAGCGCCTTAGTGCTCATATATACGAGCGGCACCTTACCAACGACAGTGGTAACTGCAGCCGTCGACGCGTCAGCGACTGCATTCGACAACATACCACTAGTCTCACTTAGCAAGATGAACTAGGTACCGAGTATTTTTTCAACACACCAGAGGGCTCCAATTTTATTTTAATTAATATTAATAAGGTCATTATTATTCCCCGCGTAACCTTATCACGTGCAAACCACGTACGGTAGTCAAGCGTGGAATTTTGACAGTTCAAAACACGCCATCTTTGCAATCATTTCGCGCGGTTTCGAAATAAGAAATCATTAAGAGCCTATACAACCTCAAATGGCTTAGCGTGATCCTCCGTTATGTCGAAAATACTGCACCATTAATTCTGAAATAAATATATGGTAAAGTTGAGGATTAATGCTAAGTCTTATGTTAGACGAAAACACGATTCTATAAAATTTTCTCGATAGAAAATAAATCCAAAGTTACCTCTAACCCGAACAATAAACCGCTAGTATTCAAAAAATACTTCAAATTAGATCATGAAACTTTGCATACTAACTGAACTTACTTTAAAGCAGGTCTTATGTTATTTACTTTTTTATTATTACCATTATTTTCACTGTAAAAAGCAAATACCTAAACTATTGGCGCTGCCTGCCGCCCAGCACCGCACTCTGTCTCGCTCTCACTCAGTCAGCGAGCAGTATCGTATGAGCGAGATAAAGAGTGAATTTTAGCTGAGGTAGTATAGGCTCTTAAGAGTCATAGTGAATTAGGGCCTTGTGTAACTTGCAGATTTGCCAACCTACTTTAAATAAAACAAAAATGTATGTAGGTGTACTTCTTTACATTACTATATAAAGACTGGTTGTGCCCGCGACTTCGTTCGCGTGCATGACGGAAAACATTTTAATTTTTTTGCGCGGAACCCTAATTCTTTTTTTTAAATAAAAGTAGCCTAAGTTGCTCCTTATTACATCAGCTATCTGCCAGTGAAAGTCCCGTCGAAATCAGTCCAGCCGTTTCAGAGATTAGCTGGAACAAACAGACAGACAGACAGACAAAAATTGTAAAAAATGTTATTTTAGTGTATGTTGTACCGTGTATACATCCATATGCAATTAGTAAAAAGCGGTTATTTTAATATTGCAAACAGACACTCCAAATTTTATTTATTTGTATAGAAGATGTATAGATAAACTCGTAAAAAAACCAAATTAAAGATCTAAGATTGGTAATGTAGGCTAATACGTACTCATAAGAATAATCCTATCATTTATTTGCCAACATATCTACGAATCTGTAGATCAAATATTCCATCTCGAGATTGAAGGCAAACAAATTTTGACAAAATCTAATCCGAACTCCGACAAACAGTGTTTCTAATTCCCATTCCCCTGTATATACGTTTCTTCGTACACATTTCTTAATACGCAGAAAATAAGGAAAGTGAAAATTTATACGTAAAATACTCGTTCACCAACGACTATATTAGAATGGGTGTGAAATTGCGAAACGGCCCTAAAATATGCGTAAAAATTCCTGCGAGCGTAAAATTTCAATCAGTCTTATATGTATGCAAAGCGTATTCCCTCCAACTGTATGTTGAGGTAAACTTCCAGTGATTGCCGCGCGATCATATTCATAAGGATTTATATAAGTAAATAAAACACGACATACTACTAAGTTTCCGAATTTTAATTTTGTTTAACAAACTTGGCGAGGTCTCTCGCCCAAGAATCCATACCGCCTGACAAATATTGGTCATTCAAAATCAAAAGTCATTTATTCAAATTAGGCTGAGAATCAGCATTTTTTGAACATCAAAATTACAAAAAAAGTCCCCCAAAACGCCCGCCCTTCACCACTTCCTAGTGCTTTCGCTGGGAAGAAGAAGTGGCGCCACAAACTCCCCAGCACCACAGTTGTCTGTTCAGTTAGAAAATACTTGATTGTATACAATACTAGGTTATGTAAAGTAATTAACATTACAAGACACGGAACATTAAATTAAATTATTTGCCGTAAGTCAGCTAGCCACGCCAATATACCAACAAATACAATAAAAACTATACGTACTCAAGCAAAAAAATAATAAAACTAATAAAACATTGCTCACAGAACAGATGGTCGTTGGGGCTGAAAGGTTCTGGAGTGGTGACCGCGTACCGAAACGCGTAGTGTTGGAAGGCCTCCCACAAGATGGACTGATGACCCTGTGAAGGCCGCAGGAATCCGCTGGATGTGTTAAGCAACCGGTCGAACTGGCGGTGCTTGGAGGAATCCATGTCCAGCAGTGGACGTCTTTCGGCTGAAAAGATGATGATGAACAAGGCATTATATTATGTATCATTTTTTAGTTATCTAGCAGTGCCCCGCGGTTTGACCCGCACAAGTTTCCCGTAAGAATACCGGGATAAAAACTATCCTATGTCCTTTCCCGGGACTCAAACTATCTCTATACCAAATTTCATCTAAATCGGTACAGCGGCTTAAGCGTGAAGAGGTAACAGACAGATAGATAAACTTTCGCCTTTATAATATAATATTAGTGTGATATGGATGGATTAAATAGCGTTGCATATTCTAGCTTTTGAAACAACTATGGGCAACTTCCATAGAATTTCATACGACATAAGCAAGAGATTGTTGTTCTGTAATTCTGTCTAAAGCAATTACAGATATAAAAGAAATTGGGTGAACGTCGTACATTTTGTCGAGCTAATCGGAGTTTCTATGCGAGCTTGTTTCGTGTTCATACATTTGATTAAATCTTGTCTGCATTGCGTGTCATATTTTTTAGCTTTTATGCTTGAGACAGTGGTATGATGGAACGAATTATTTTTTTATTAAAGGGGACTACAGGACCTAAACCCAAAAACCGCAAGTTTTATAATGCCTTTTTTTTTTTTTTTTTTTCTCGCGGTGGGAATCCTCATGGACTTCCTCTATCGTGGGGGTGACAGAGGGGCATGCATGCCGGACTCTTACCGGCTAAAACCACCGCGGTGTTCCACCTCTACCTATAGCCGGGGGTGCGGGATTCGCAACAGCATTCACCGCTCCCAAGTTTTATAATGCCTAAAAGAATATGAACTACTGTAATAAAATCAGAAAAATATATGATTCAGGATATATGCTAGTTAGATAGTGTGTTGAAAACATAATACAACTAATTTGATACGATAGAAAAAAAAATCATGAAGATCTGTAAACACTTTCTTTTCACAATAAAAACCATACTAATATACATACAATCATTCTGGTTTTTTGTCAGATTATTGTACAAGCAACATACTAAAGCACTAGTGTTTTAATTTTTTATATGTTTGTTATTTCTTCACGCTCAAACGGCTGGACCAATTTTGATAAAATTTTGTACTCAGGTAGCTGACACTCTGGATTAACATATAGGCTACTTTTTATCCCAGTAATCCCACGGTATCGAAACATCTACGGGTGAAACCGCGGGGCGCAGCTAGTATTATTATAATCAAAAACACCTACCATGCCTGTATTTGTAGATACGAGGTAGGTACGTTTGGCAGGCTCTATGGCGTGCATTGGTTTTCAGAATAGGTAGGCACTAGGCCGAGTCTAGTCTAGGCAAACGCGTCACTAATCAGAAAAAAAAGCGTGGTTATTTGAGTAGGCATGCCTACTTAAGGGTGATAAATTGCGAAGGTCGCACTTCATGGTATTACGCGGGAGACGTACGTATTTTTAATGTTGTCGTATTAACTTGAACGAGTAAAGACCAATGACAATGTGCGAATAGTACGGAAGCCAGTGACTGCCTACTGCCGCGCGTATTTGTATGAAGATTTTGTTTTTTGTTAGGTATGATAATTTAGTGAGTTTTTTAATGGAGCACACATACTAAAATGTAATGAACAGGCTTGTGTTGATTATATCGAGGTAGGCACTGCTTATATGCCTATATGCAATGCACGCCACTGGGCAGGCTCCATATTGCATTCACTTGTAATGCTAAACCATGAAATTTTAATATAAAATCGCTTTTTACTCAACACTTCATCTTAATACGTGAATGGGAATATCGTTGAATAACAATGAGAACGTTGAATAAATCATTAATTTTCGGATCGTTTGGCAGAAGGGAAAATTGCGGTTTTGAGCTACTGAGCTTTGTGCTGGCTACCTAATTACAGGGTCGTGAGGGTTGATCATCATTTACGTAATGATACAATTGTCTTGTATTCTTGGGAACATTGTAATTTTGAAGTTAATGATCTGGAAATAACCAAATCCTTACATACTAATCTTTGTTTTAGTTTTACTGCTAAGCATAATCAATCTATATTAGGTATTACCATGCCATACTGTTAGAACTGCGGGTCTATGTTATGTGTATCACTTGTTTTGGTGTGAATGTATTAGGGACAGCTGTTTTGAATACAGACGTCAGCACATCAAGGTACCCGATTAAGTTGATTTCAGAGTGACGACCACTATTGAAGAATTTATAAAAATGGTTGTAGTTGTAACGTAAACTTAACTTTATTGTGTAGGAATTAAAGTTACTTTTCCAATAATTCATATTTGTTTATATTTTTGGCAAATAAATCGTGAACGCAGATTACTCTAATTGCGTAACACACTGTCAATCATAATCTGAAAAATTTTGAAGGATATTGCTAATCCATTGCTTCATAGGTTTGGAAAATTCGTCTGCTCAGTAACGAAAACAACGCAATGAATGTGTGTGAACTTTCAAAATAAAAGCCATTGCTACTGGTAGTGTGTAACGCAATTACCACAGGCCCTTCTTCAACTAAAACTTTGCACAGTGCGTATCATCATAATCAGCCTATATTGTTCCCACTGCTGGGACACAGGCCTCCTCTCTTCGGGAGGGAGTGGGCTATAATCTACAACGCAGGCCCAGTGCGGGTTGGTAGATGTCACATGTCTTCGAATTTTTGGTTCTAGGACATGCCGGTTTTCCTCATGATGTTTTCCTTCACCGTTTTGAGAGCAGTGGTGATGAAATAATTTACACAAAGTAAAGCGCCTGTCTGGGTTCGAACCTACGACCTCTTAAGTCGCGGCCCTTACCACTGGGCCACCGCTGCTCTGTCAGTACGTACCAAGTAGCAAGATATTCTAAGTTAAGGCAAAAAAAACTTGACACGCTAAATAAATAAATTAAAAAGGAAGCAGGAAAATTCTAACTCAATAAAGATAACGTAATCACAGGGACGACACATCCAAATAAGATTTTATAAAATTTAAAAAACCGTCTCGGGCTATAAATCTCGTTGTGCATTCATTTTGTGCGACCCACTTTTAGGAATCCCGTTTTTTTGGTTGGAAAAGGTAAAAGTTAAAAATTCAGATGGGCCATATGGTTGGCGCGACGTGCAGATAACTGGAACGATCTACTAACCTACATGTAGTCTATAGGTGGTAGGATTCACTCTGCAAGCACGGATTGCGGTCTTCCATTAATATTGAGTGTAAGTTTTGGCTTTGCTGGTATTGGAAGGCTTAGTATGCGTTTTGCAGCTACGTTGATGTCACACTACTGACGGATTGGCCCATTTCCTGTCTTAGAGAAAACTTCCGAAACACTTTTCCAGAGTTGTCTACCGAACATCTTTAAAATAACAAAAAATCTGTGCAACCAAAAACCAAGTAGATCATGATGATAATTATTATGAAACTAATAAGAAATCATCAGTGCCTTAATGAAATAATAATTAGAGGAATTTAAAAAAAAACATCACACTAATCACACACACATTATAACGGCGAAAGTTTGTAAGGGGGTGTGTTTATATGTTTGTTACTTCTTCACGCTCAAACGGCTGGATCAATTTTGATAAAATTTTATATGGATGTAGCTGACTCCCTGGATTAACATATAGACTACTTTTTATCCCGATATTTCCACGGGATCGATATTTACGCGGGTGAAACCGCGGGGCGCAGCTAGTACGTTTCATAAATCAGGCAGTTGGCTATTCCTCGAATAAATACAAATCATTGTAAACTAATTCAGCAACAGAAACACACATAAAACTGAAATTATTGTAGTAGGAAGCACCCAATTTCCCGTACACAAAGCTATCTGTTATGTCCAGCTGATCAGTTCCCCAATTCCGAGCCACCCTTAAAGGTCAGTGCACTCGGAAGCCCTTCTGAACCCCTACCATCACTGATTTTACCCCGTTTTATTTTTCATTTAACACACAATTGCACGCATTTCGCTTAGATAATTTTATGAGTGATGTGATTAACTGCGATTATGAAAAATTCATCACGATTTTTTTTAGAAACAACGCTTATTACTTTCTTTTCAATGAATACAGACTTGGAGACGATTTTTCTAATCGAAACATTTCTTCGAAAGACTGCATAGAACATTTTGTACTCATTGAGAATCGTACCTAGGTGGAAGACGTCAGGTTTGGTGGACTGATGATCTACGCAGAGCTGCTGACAGTAGCTAGATGAGAGCCGAGGATGGAATTAAATATCGTGCGGTAGTAGATACGTCTATGTCTAGCCAGACTGCTATAGGTTGATGAAGATTCTGTAAAATAATGGACAATATTACCTAGTGAACTACTAGCGAATCTAATTTAATCTCCTGGCCTCACTAAATGAAATTTTAATATCTTTTTTACCGTTTCCTGCGATTCTTAAATATTATAATCAGTGGGTTGAGGTAGTATTAAGAAAAGCCTGAAAGAAAAATCGATTGAACTTTTATATTCTTAATTTTATTAATATTCAAGGAAACCCGTAATAACTTGGATCTTGAGATTTGCTCTCAAATATTCTTGTAAGATATTACTTTTAAAACGTTCTTTTGAAATAATAATTTCTTGGGAAAATATTGTAAGTTGGTGTTTGAATTTGTAAACTGATTGAATTAAAAAAGGTCACATTAATATAATAACCCCCTTACTAATAAACGTTGTATGGCGTCCGTATAGTTACACAACGCTTTGTCTTCTTCTTTCGAAAGTCAAAATACTGACAACTGAAATGCTGGGATCCAGCTGCATCCGGTTAGACTGGAAGCCAACCCCAACATAGTTGGGATAATGCTAGGCAGATTGATTGTTACCATACCTACATCTGTCTATCACATATCATAAGAGTCAAGGTAGACAAATGTCACGTGCCTGTAGGTAATTAGTATAGTGATAATAAAAAAGTGGCACTCCGGGAGTGCCGACAGAAGTGAAAACTTGAACAATTACGTGTGTATTTTTTGAATCGTCATATACATATACAAAACACAAATAGAATACTTTGCCATCACTCACTGACATATCGGAAATACATTAAAACCGAGTACAGCCGAACACAGCCGAATGTAGCACGGTGTCGGTTACGGTAACAGTGTCGCGAGTTCAATGGTTTTTTCCCATCTAAAAAAATGCCCAACGCGCCTAAATAGATTTTCACTTCAATTAATAATATCAACCTGTTATTGTCTCACTGAAACGCAATCGCAAGCCCCTTCCCATACCGAGAAGGCAAGAGCACTGATCACCATGCTTCTTAAGGCGGATTCGATTTCGGACTGATATTGCACTAGCTGCGCCCCGCGGTTTCACCCGCAGAAGTGTCGATCCCGTGAGAATATGCCCAAGGCATTAATCCCGCCTTTGTACAGTTTTTACTTGTGCATAAAGTTTTAATAAATAAATATCGGGATAAAAACTAACCTATGTCCTTCCCCGGGATGCAATCTATCTCTCCGCCTGATTTTATCGAAATCCGTTCAGTGGTTTAGGCGTGAAAAGTTAACATACAGACAGACAGACAGACAGAGTTACTTTCGAATTTATAATATTAGTATGGATATTTTTAAGTCCAGTTTTCCTTCACCGCTGTCTGTGATGTCCAAGATAAACATACAAATTCACATTTTTACTTGCCCGATTAACATATTTTTTCCTGAATTGGTTCTTTCATAGGTAGTAAATCGATATGTTAGTTGTTAATTGTAAATTCCTGATTCCTCAATCATCTGCCTAGCCTTTTCCCAACAATGTTGGGGTCGGCTTCAAGTCCAACCGGATGCAGCTGAGTACCAGTATTTTACATGGAGCGACCGCCCGTCTGACCTCCACAACTCAGTCACTGGGTAATACAAAACCCCTTGGCAAGACTGGTTGTCAGACTTTCGGGCTTCTGACGACCCGTAACGACTGTCAAAGATCCACGAATGACAGCCGGGCCCAACGGCTTAACATGCTTTCCGAGGCACGGAGGGGTCTTGGTATGTAAAGATAGTCACCCATCCACGGACCAACCGCGGCAAGCGTAGCTTAACCTGATTGATCGACCCGTGCGGCTGTTATTACTTAGCCACAAGCCGCTCTTTCTGATTCCTCAATATTATTCCATGTTTTAAATATAGGTTATAGGTCAACGCCCGATAGATCCGCGGTAAAAGTTTCCTAAACCACGATAATTTCAAAACAGTAGTGAGCCCTTGGGAAGTAGTGGGTAATTGTATCCCCACTGTGTTCTATCTATTAATTCCACCCTTCTTTGATTAAAATGTCAAAACGTAAATGGCGTGCCATTAAAACATTTGTAAAGGTGACAATTTTATTGTTAACACGAAATGTCTAGTTAGGGTCCCGTATAAAAGGTGAGGCCTTTTGATCCGGGGATTGGAAGGAAAATAAATGCTTTATCTTAATTAGTGTTACTAACTTTAATGTGGGAGATTATCTTGTTCTTTATTATTTTTTTAGGCTCGAGTTTTTGAATAGTAGGTGGCGATTCGATAATTGCACAAAAGTTGAGAGTGAAATTTCAAGGACGCGTCACGTTTAGAAGCATTTCGTTACATGAGAGAGAAGAAAGATATAACTCTCTCTTTCTGTCTTTCACGACAAATCTCTCTTAGGGCTGATTTGTCAGATAACTTTTATCTGAAGTATAATTAAGACTGTTTGACATAATTATTTTCTATACAAAAACTGTCAAACCGCAATATATTTTCCACAGATAAAAGTTATCTGACTATTAAAAAATCAGCACTTATTTTTTAAGAAGATTCGCTTCTATTACGTGTACATTCAACAAAAGGGATAATTATGCAGGATCTTCGGAAATGGTTGAAGTTTAGTAAGAAACCGATGGATATTCTCGAATAAAATTTAATTTTATTAATAGAAAACAAACAGCTCATTTATCAAATTAAATTTCAGACGACAACAACCATCGGTTTCTTACTAAACTTCAACTATATCCGACGACCCTGCATACGTATCTCTTTTTTTGACTGTACATCAAATCAGAATAAACCTGCCTACCTACACGCAAAAAGAAAGATTTTGTATTGACAACATATTTAACTGACTTCCCTTCCACAGAAATAACTCAATCAACCCCCGTTTCCTCCATCTGAAATTAAGTTCCCGTTTCTTAGAACTTTACTTACATCGATAAAATCAAACTGGCTGTACGGCCCATATTTCGTATATAAACACGTTGTAAGCAGAATATAACCAGCTAACACGTCTTGGAACAACTTTCATCCCTGATCTAACAATAGAGCATCGAACGTTTTCTTATATAATCAAGAGCCGCTCCTCAGATGTTGAAGTTAAGGGGATCACATATTGGGGGAGAGGTAGCGGTAATGCACTGCATGACTAACAAGATTTTCTGTACCCCTTCTTCAAGCAATTGAAGTCCTATTTGCATTTGATTGTAAGTGGGTAAAGTTCTATTTTCGTGTGAGTGTAAGAAGTGAAATTGAGAGCATGACAAAATTCCAGACGATTTATCTTGTTGTTTATCAATTAATGCTATAATCAAGCATTTATAATTCAGTACTCAACAAGTTTATCATTGTATACGACAGGAGGTAAGGAACTTAAATTCTGTGTGTTTAAAACTTTTGTGACGTAGGATTTTGGTGTGGTAGTCTTTTTCGAATCTGTCAATACACTCTAAGAAAACTCAAAAAAAAAGAGAGTAATTAGAGGTCAATCAGTCAGATGATGTAGGTCGTGGGTTCGAATCCAAACAAACACTTTTTTTTTTACTAGCCTGCGCTGTCCCGCTCCTGGGCAAAGGCCTCCCTCTATTTATGCATCCAAGCAAGCACTTTACTTTCTGTTAACTATTTCCTGACCACTGCTGTCAAAAACGGTAAAGGAAAATATCGTGAGGAAACCGCCATGTACTAGAAACCAAAATTTGAAGACATGTGATATCCACCAATCCGCACTGGGCTCGCGTGGTGGATTATGGCTCACTTCCTCTCACAGAAAGAAGGCCTGTGTCCCAAGAGTGGGAACATTATAGGTAATTAATGATATCGACTTCTTCCTTCCACAGGTTACAATCGCCCCGCCACCTCTTATCAAATAGTCCCCACGGCGTTATTTCAAGGAGGGCGCAGGCGAAGGTTGTATAAATATTGGCGCCTCGCTTTGAGGCCAAGTGCCGTCTTTGTCTCGACAATAAAAGAATAACACTCATTTATACGAACAATGAAACCCCCCACCACTAGGAAAAAAATCCTAAAGCTACCCACTGTAACGTAAATCTACACTATATTGTGTTGGAAAATCGAAAGCGGTAAACGTATAAAGTGTTTCAGTATGAGAGAAAAAAAAAGAAGGGAAAGCTGTATAAAAATAACTCATTATCTGCCTGCCTTTTTCCAACCATGTTGGGGTCGGCTTCCAGTCTAAACAGATCCAGCTGAATACCAGTATTATATCTGACCTCCACAACCCAGTTACTGCGTAATACGATACCCCTTGGTAAGACTAGTTGTCAGACTTTCGGGCTTCTGACGACCCGTAACGACTGTCAAAGATCTACGACTGACAGCTGGGACCAACGGCTTAACGTGCTTTCCAAGGCATGGAGAGGTCTTGGTGTGTGAAGATGGTTACCTGTCTACGGACCAACCGCGGCAAGCGTAGCTTAACCTGATCGATCGACCCGCGGCTGTAATTACTTAGCCACAAGCCCCACTCAAAAAATAACTATGAAGGAAAACACAATGAGGTCCCAAATAAAGATAGATTGTCGTCACTATTACTTTCTTCGCGATATAAAAAGATGCTACATCCGATGCTGCGGGTGGGCAGTTACTCCCAACTGTGTACGCCCATCATGCAACTTGTCACGCAGTGGAGGACCGATTACTTTTGGTAGCCAAAGAAAGCAGTAGTTGATGTCAAAATAAAAAGACCTAAGCAAAAAACTTCCCGTAGATACTAACATAAACCAAGCAACACCTGCGCGTCTATTTGTGAATAACACATTAATAACCCTAGATCCTTTCGAAATGCGTGCTGACCTACAGACGCCAGCACATCAAGCTACTACAATCTGTCAAATTTCTTTATTAGATTTTCAACTTCAACGCTAACGTGGCAATGCTGCCAGCCTTTTGGGCACGTTTCCTGTTGACAATGATGCGGACGAATTTTTTTATGCCCTTTGATTATTTTCCCTCCCTTTTTGTATACTTGTACATGTTATTATTTTAAGATTGTTAGCTTTTTAAATTATGTAAAGAAGACAGAATAAAACTTAACCGATTGGACTTTAACGCTAAAGTGTAAGGTTCAAAGTTGATTGGGAAAATTTGATAGTTTTGGGTAGTTTGATGTGCTGTACTTTCTTTAACCTTTATATAAAAACTAGCTTCTACCCGCGACTTCCTCCGCGTGACATTTTTTGTTCCCCCGTTCCATCCTGTCGCATCGCATCGCCTGCCCGGGCTATTACTCCGTTTTCGCTTAGCGTTCTTTCTGACTTTTCCTATTTTTGCTCGGTTTCTAAGGGTCCTAGCGTGATGTTTGCGTGTTGTTTGTCCTAGCCTTAAGAATTGGGCTATCAAATGAAATAATAATGTTTCAAATCCGAAGGGTACATAGTTAGCGCGTTCAAACAAACAAACCACTCTACTATTAGTATAGATAAAGATAAAATCAAGAACACCTAGTGGGTACTCGATAGAGTAAGTAATGTTCATTATATGTATGAAGAGCCGAGAGTCCCATAGAAAAATATAAAAAACGTTGCTTGTATGAAACTTGTACTAAAATTGAATACCAACATAGCAAAAATGACATAGACTGTGCACAGACTGCAGATGTTAAAGCGAGACAGCAATAGCCGCCATTATGTTTAGTACACGTTTCATAGTTTCTTTTTTTATTATACAGTTGCGTCAGACTGTGTGTACTAAAATCCGAAAAATATTGTTGCTACGTAAAGTCGTATTTTCGAACTAACGATCGCCGCGATCCCATCCCAAAAGATAGCAAAAAACGTAAAATCAGCACAAACATATTTCTAAGCTGACTCACGAGTTACAGCCGTCAGTGTTACTAAAAGATAAAGTCTTGAACCTATCCAGCTTAATAACTTGTCAGTTTAATGGGCAACATTTTCAGAAACTGACGATGCCGATTTTTGACATAGAATATGATTCTCAGAGATATACTAAGAAAAATATAGGTAAAGAAGACTTTCATTATGAATTATGAGTGAAATAAAAATATACTAAGTCTGCCTTAGTTCGCTGGCTTTGTAAGATCGTAATGCCTGGTGCCTTTTTAGGTTACCTAAGATGAATAAGCATAATTTTATTTCGTAGATTTTTTGCTGTAATATGTACTACTTATGATGTACTGCTTTGTTTATTTTAACCTTGGTTTAAATTCAGGGAAATAAATTGTTTAAAAAAAATACTATCTATCAACTTAAACTGCCCGTATATTTAAATAAGAACTGTAATTCTTTTACAGTTGTATAAAATGGCTGCAATACGGGCAAGAGAAAATTGACGTTGACTGACAATTTGATTAACAATTAATTTCCCTGACTGTACAACTATGTGTTTTCAACAGCCTGTACATCGTTACTATTTAAATCTTCTACTTTGATTACGATAAAACATACATACATACTTAAACTTATGTTTTCTTCCCATGGTCAGAAACTACAGAACGCCACCTCGCACCTGCTAGGATCCGATTACGATACAATTTAATAAAAAAAAAATACAATTTAATTCCCATCTCACACAAATCCGCATAGCAACCAAAGCTCTTAATTTTTAACTACCAATAAACTAACTATCACATCTGTTCCCACAACTATCACATATGACGCATAAGTTTCTAAGAAAAACAATATCATCGTTAAACAGATTCGCAATATGGATCCGATAATTTTTCCCTCACACCCATTATATGCCGCTTAAATCGGTATGTCGAATAAAGTTAATAAGTTTATGTGACGTTCAGCTGTAAAAACGTTTATTTTGACATTAGTTAGACTATTTCGGCGAATTTCGCTCTGAAGCTATGATTGTTACGATCCAAGGCAGACTTTTCGTTAATTTTTTATTGGTATAACATTGTTGGTGGGCTTTAAAGTGCAGTTTTTTAAGGCTCTAATCTTGTAAATAATGTTTTTGGTTACGTGGAATGTAAACGGTTTTTGACTCATTCTGTAACCTTTTAATTCGCAATAAAAAAGGTTCATATCTTTACCGTGTCTACCGAATGTAATTTAATGTAATGAGAATCCCTAAGTATTTTAAAACGATCACATTTCTTCAAATCTACGCTCAAGTCTCCACTTCAAGATTTAAAAAATCAGTCCCCTTACTCCTAAAACCTTCTTTTTATGCACTATTCACTTTATTGAGTACCTATAAATATGACGACTCGTAAAACATGAACCAAAGACCCTACGCTCTAAAACAGAGGGAGTTTTTTAGAGCTACGAAGAACATATTGATTAACAATAACTTCGTAATTAAAAACAAAAATAAAAAAATGGTCGCTCAATTAAGTAATAACCCTACATTGTAGGGCCATCGTATCGAGTAGTCTAAGTAGAGGGGAGGAATCGAGGGGGAGGGTAAAACAAAGGCAACCCTAACGTATGAGAATAATTATCAGTTCCTATTGTTTATTTACGGATAGATCCAGACTGTCTTTTTATTGCTTTGGCTTCTATTGGAAGGGGGGAACTAATAAGCCGGGGTAAGATAAAAGCAGATTTTAGTTGGGCACTTAGCTTCCTGAATCGATAGTGGTGTAGGGGAATAGTTCGCTGATAGCGCCCTTTTTGTGAAATTCTTTTGACTCCTGTTATACCTAATCTCTTAAAATTGACTGCTGATCAGTGGCGTGCATTGGTTTTCAGAATATGTAGGCACTAGGCCGGGTCACTAATCTAACCAGAAAAAAAGTGTGGTCAAAAGTATGGTTATTTGAGTAGGCATGCCTACTTAAGGGTGATAAATTGCGAAGGTCGAACGTAATGGTATTACACGTGAGACGTACGTATTTTGAATTTTGCCGTATTAACATGAACGAGTAAAGACCCATGACAATTTGCGAATAGTACGGGCGCTGAGTAGGCCGTCTGGCGACTGCCTACTGCCGCGCGTGTTTGTAAGAAGATTTTGTTTTTTGTTAGGTATGATAATTTTGTGAGTTTCTTAATTGTGGGGCACACACACTAAAGTGTAATTGACAGGCTTATGTTGATGTATCGAGGTAGGCACTGCTTCTATGCCTATATGCAATGCACGCCACTGCTGCTGATTGACTGTAAATTACATCATAGCAGTAAAATGTATGTGCACCGCTGAAAAAGAAGACATAATTCAGACATATATACCTTGTAGAGGTATGAAGGAACAGGGTCCAAAGTTCACTCATACTCTAAAGAAAAGGGAGGATCCTCCGACCAGACGGGTGTTGTTTCTGGTGGGTAACTGCCCGATGATTCATGTCGAGCCGTTGTATATAATTATGCTAGTTGCGCGGTAAACTCTGCTTGCGAGATGCAGGATTTCGTGTGACGTCAGTATGACGCGTAATTTGCATGTGTTTGTAGATATCGCTACAACCTGAAATACCTGGTACCTGGTATAGGCTGAAATATTTTGCTTCTTATCTTGCCGAAATATAAAACATTGAAGACTTGAAGGTTGAACGGAAGAATAATGAGAAACTTAAAAAATAGTAAGTTATCAAAAATAAAGCACCTGAGCAAGAATATTAAAGATATTAATGTATGTAGTAAATATGCATGATTAAACACAATTTCAAATGCTCTAATCGATACCAAGTAAACGATCAAATTCAAATAGCTTTTAGGTAATCTTACAAACTAGTTTAAGAATATATTTAAATTAAGAGTTTAGACATCCGAAATCTCCAATGCTTTGCTCTTTAGCATAGGCCTCTCCCAGGCTTTTTCATAGCTCACGACCGTGAGTTTTTCTCCTCCATGTCCCCCATGGAGGAGAATAAAACGATATGAGAACATAAATCGAATCATTTGAAGCAACGTTGTTTAATTAGGCAAATCTTTGGCCGCGTTCGGACGGTATAATCGAATTTATATTTCATACGAGCGGTATTCGAGTGTTCCGAACATATCCGTTGTGCTCCCGAACAAACACACATGGCTTTGGTTTGTGCTGGCATTTAGAGAACTGTTTGGGGTTATGGCAGCCTGGTAAGATTAGTAACTGGGTGAGGGTAAATGCCATGCTAAAATGTCATGGATACATTGGACAATGTAGTGACCAATTTGCAGGTCAGTTGCCATTGGTAAAAAATGAATGCTCAAAATATTGTTAGGAAACCGTTTATGAAACTTTTATGACCAAAGAAACTGTACCACTTAGGGCTGATTTGTCAATAGTCAGATAACTTTTATCTGAGGATAAAAATATTGCGGTTTGTCAGTTTTTGTATAGAAAATTATGTCAAACTGTCATAATTATTCTTCAGATAAAAGTCATCCGACTGTAAAAATCAGCCCTTCTTGAGATAGTTACCTACTTGGTATTTTTTGTGTTGGTCTTCATAAAATAGCCAGTCTATCAGGCCTACAAAGACAATGAGACATCACGGCCCCCGTGGCGTGATAAACTGCCGATGCTCTATCCATCTTTTTACTCTATAATTCCTAGACCAGTCTAAAAATATTGCCACGTCAAAAATTATGCCTACATATATACAGGCGAACAGGACAAGTACTCACAATACCGAGATATTATCACAAAGGGCGCATTCGTTATCTGTGACACTGACGGCCGCTGGAACGGCACAGTTCATAACATATTATGTCATTTACAGCATACGATACGATCGAATCGTGACGTGGCAGAAAATATTTCCTCTATTGGTATTGGCAGCATGGGAAGAATGTGATTTGAAAAGTTACGAAGGTGTTATGATAGTTACATAGGTTTTCAAACATCAAAATCAAATGTCATTTATTCAAATCAGGTTGAAAATCAGCACTTTTCGAACGTCAAAATTACAAAAGACAGTCTCCCAAAACGCCCGCCCTTCACCACTTCCAGTGCTTTCGCTGCGAAGTGGCGCAACAAACTCCCCACTTTTGTAACATACCTTAGATTTCACCATACCTACTCTGTCATCAAAATAGAGAGAATATGTTGTGACTTAAGAAACGGGCTTTCATAATGACGATAATAAAGCTCTAATCGCTGAAGATGCTGCAGTTGATAAAAATCATACTTGTTCTGGGTTTCTATTCTCTATGTAAAGCATTCGTATGTTAAGAAGACCAAGTGAACACATCACGATCCTTATCAAAGTGAAAGAGATTAGAAACGATGAGCGAATTACAAATAATTTCGATTCCAAAACCGACCCAATCAACAATCGTGAACTCTAAAAGCACTTGACAAAATCAGGTCACAATATCACAATGCAAGTCGGTCTCAGTCTGATATTCAGTGCGATACATCATACATGTACCGTCCGAGCGACCCCGTATGAAATATTAATTATAACCACATTTATTCCATTTTGCCGGGTAAGCTTACTGGATTAAGTTAGGGCCATTTCTGGACTGGTCCATCAACTGTAGCTGATGACGTAAGAGGCAGTGAGGTATTATATTTTTAGATGGGTACTGAATAAAATTTCTTGTGTGAGTAAGTATTTACTAAAATATTATACAGTAAAACGTTTTCCGACGGGTTGTAGAAGTGAAAAGACAGATATTTAACGAAACGCAGAAATCGTAAATGTAGATCAGCCCAGTCCTTTATCAATACTTCTTATAAGATTCCCGTGATTTTACAAGGAGATTTAACAACCACCTGGTCTTCGTATCATCTATAATCCGAATTTCCAATAACACGAGAACTGAAGAGCCAACGATTACCTACTTAGCCTCATAAGAAATAATCGATGAGCTCATAATTGGACTATAAATCATAGCTCCCGTTCTACTTCATTATATGAGAACCACCTAGATGCTGATTCAGTACTTGCTGGCTTTCCTACACTTGCAAAATCATCTAAATTACCGAAACGTTCCAAATCTCGACCCAAAACATTGCGATTTTGAACCATAACACCGAGTCGTAAGGTGAAATTTAGGAAGTTTCCGAAACTACGTTACATTCGCTCCAAAATTATACGAAATTTAGCAAGTGAAGCATAATGTTAAGATGATTTATGATGTTGTATGTATGACATTTACGAGTTAACAGTTCTAGGGAGGCCTTTTAATCAACTATGCTAATGTTTTGGTGTTGATCCCGAGTTTCGGATCTCACTGCCGAATGTCAATATTAAACCCTAATTGAATCACCGAATGTGAGCAAAATTTAATTATAGTCCTGCGTAGCGACACGTTTGATGAGACGTGTCATGCGGTACAAGAGGTTCGCAGGATTGAGTTATAGCGGTTTATATCGAACATTTCGTAATTTTGGTGTAAGTAATTTAGTAGCAACGATAATGTCAGCCTGCATCATCCCACTGCTGCACCTTTGTCCAGGAATAGGAAGTCATGGGAGAGGCCTTTGCCTCTCCCCATGACGTCCAGCTCTTTCGATCCAGGGCTAAAGCAGTAGAAACGTAACACGGTTAAAAAACTATTTGCGAAATAACGCTACGCTACGATGCGGGTACGTTTATATACGAATGATATTAAAAATGTATTTTGTTCTGAAACAAACACGGCGTTTTACAAATTTTCGAGACCAAAAATACGATAAAATATTTTTTATGGAAGCTTTCTGACCTATCCTATCGCGGTCAATGGGGTAGGGGAGGCTGCTTTAAAATTCAGTCATAACTTAAATGATTACGTCCCAAACATCTCACGTACGATCTGTATTGCCATTTTGGGTAACCGTGCGGATCCCCAAAAATGTTAGGGTGATAAGAAAAAAACCTGCAGGTTTGCTCTCGATTTTTAAATCATCATCTGTTCCATCATATTTTCATTTGAATAGACACGATTTTGCAAATAATGGGGGGTGTTTAGGGTGGAGACAAAAATAAATTCAATTGCGTATAATATGTAATGACGTTAAAAGATAAATGATTTTATTTTTGTAAGTAGGTTTGCACAAACACTTTTACACGTCAATCATATGTTAAAAACTACATGAGGTCAGCGTTTCCTATCTGACTAGTCTGAGAAGAAAGGCCGAAACAAACTCAGTGGTCACAGTCGTTCTCAGTTTGCATATGGAAATTCGATCAAATATTATATCCAATAGTACCTATAGTCACTGTAGCCAGTCATTGACTGGCAAAACCAATAGTTGACCCATCATTACTATTTAGTTTGTTTGAAAAAATCACTTTTTTATTTCGGTGCTAGATTTTATTAATTCCAAAATACTCTTATGCATTAGTCTTGCCAGTGACTTTTTTTTGTCGTATTGTTTGCCGTACTAATATTATAAATTCGAAAGTAACTCTTTCTGTCTGTCTGTCTGTATGTTATCTTTTCACGCCTAAACCGCTGAGCCGATTTAGATGAAATTTGGTATAGAGATAGCTTGAGTCCCGGGAAAGGACATAGGATACTTTTTATCCCGATATTCCCACGGGATCGGGACGTATGCGGGTGAAACCGCGGGGCGCAGCTAGTCTCGTATAAATCATATTCTTTTGCATAATCTTGTTGGGTCTTTATTCCATTTCAATTCAACTAAGACTTCTTGGTTAACGTCATTAAATTCTCCCAGTTCAACTTGTATTTTGATAGTTTACTATATAACTGGGTTACGCGAAAGTTTCTCTTATTTCCCGATACTAACTAAAGGCTCTTTGAAATCGAACGAGGGGCATGTTGTAATATCTCAAAGCTTTGCAACGAGCGAATGAAAGGGAACGCTAATAAATAGTTCAGATCTAGTTAGAACTGAAAAAGTGACGGTCAAGAAGACTTGTTTATCACTAGCTTTTTCTCGTGAAATTGGCTGTATTTTTTTTTTCGTTTTATTTTTTGTCCTGCCATACAAGGTTGCAGAGACATCGTTGCGCAACCTGATGGGGATTCAGTACATAATTCCGAACCCCACTAAGTGGAAATTTTTTGTCGGTTATTATGTAAAAAAGTCGAATTTTTTTTGGCCGCTTAGGTATTGCACTTTTCTATGAAAAAGCAGATTTTTTTTTTAAATCACCGACGAAATTTTTTTACGCATGATTTTTTTTATTATTTTTACGTCTAGAATCATGTGCTGAATTCATGGTTACAGTCTGTTTGCGCGTTCATGTCCCTGCCAGGGTTATAAAGGGTGAATTGGTAAAATATGTTGCCAGGATTTAAATATTAGAACGACTTTCCTATTTTATTGACTAACTAGCTGATCCGTCGAACTTCGTACCGCCTATCTTAGCCAATTTTTCGTTTTTTTTTTAAACTTGTTTTTCGTGAATTTTGCTAATGTTTTAATAGTTATTTTGCTATTCGAGGCGGAGATAAATCCAACAAATCAAAGGTCTAAAAATCGGTCTAGCCGTTATTGAGTTATAAATGGTGTAACTAACCCGACTTTGTTTTATTTATATAGATAGAGATATACGAATACTCACTACAAACTCATAACCAATGTATAACACCCCCACGAGAAGTCTTGACGCTGTTTGACTATGAATCACATGAACACTAAACAGTTGCAAAAAGAAAACACTTTACCCACCGTAAACTCGGACATTGGAAACTCTCCATTTCATTGGCGGAATAAAACTGTATTTTCGACCAAAACTTTTAAATAAAGCAGACGACATAGTCCTGGAAAACAGAATGCATTATTAATGATTAACCACTCCATGTCCGCATCAATTCGTGTGACACATACCAAAACAATGGCAAGGTACCCCTGATTAACCTTTCATCCAATCTTCAATAGACAGATGGCGAATCCAGATGTCCTATCAGGGTCACGCATTCAATGGGGCATACTAATGGGCGGCTCACCCTATTAATTATGGTTGACGAGAAAATTTCAAGGCAAGAAATCCTTGCCATCGAGCCTAATGCCGAATGAAATGGGTCCAAACTGGACCCTCGTATTGCTCATTGTTATAAAAGTTCCAAGTTATAGAAACAAGCGATAGATGAAGAACACCTCGATAAGGTAGGTAATCATACTAACGCGTGTATTCTATTCAATAAAAGACAGTGTTTACTATTTGTATACTTCAGTTCTAGAAAAGAAGTAATAGGTATGTTTTTCTGTTTATGGTTAAAGTATGCACCCTGTGGTACGCCAATCTAATAACGTCCATAATTAGTCCATCAAAAAAGACTGTTTTATTGAAATCAATTCGGAATCGTGTCGGTCACAATATAAACCCTGTAGGACGCCAAACTTTGCACATCTGAAATCAGTTAATTACTGACTTTTATAAAAAAAAATTCAACTTTGATGTTATTATACGAAAACAAATCTTAACATATTTTAATATCTACTACTGACAAAATAATATCGTTTGGCTTAAAATACTTAACACCGCTGCTTCTTACACTTTAGGCCTTAATTCGGACATCAAATGGACTCGCGGCCGTCATAACTCCAACCTGCCCAGATTGAACGGGCGTGTCGTTTGTATTTTGTACCGGCACACTACTAAATGCCTGCCTCATTTAGCCCTTGTTACAGGGATCACAGTTATACAAACTACTGTCCTCGAAACTTGGCTCAAGCGTTGTCAAATTGTGTTTACATTTGAATTTCTGTTTGGAGGATTGTCCTATGTTGTCACGGCTATGAATGACGGACGCCTCATCCGTGAGCTGTTATTAAAAGGTTTTGTTATGAAGGTGAGCGGAGTTAGTTGCTTGTTTCTTGTGTACGGTATATTTGTGTTAGTTTTAACATTTCTACAACTTTATCACTTGATTCATCACACATCAAGATTGTGCGCAATTGCCAACGTCAATTTTCTACTGATGAAGTAAAAGATGAAAATAGGACAATGCCAAACACCAACGCTTGTGATTGTGGCAATACTTGCTCTAGACCTATTACTGTCGCTATTTAAAAAAATACTTACGTAAAGATTTTAAATTTTCATAAAAGTCACTGTCCGAGACCAATTTTTTTTAAATAATCAATTCGTCTACCAACCAGATGAATAATGTCCTCAACTATTTCACACATAATAGAAATATCACGTTGTGAATTAGATCCATGTCCTGCAATGGACGTCTATGAAATGTTCATATAGATAGATCAGCTAATATTCACCTCAAATATCAATTGTTCCGCGTATTAGTACACCATTCGATTGTGAATGATTGACAGGACCACGATGACGTATTTGCAAGCATAATTATCAAATCCCGGACGTAATATCATCGAAATTATGTGTTCAGTACGCGCGGACAAAAGCTGTGTGGGATAGTTGGATTGAATAATTCTGATATAATAAAAAAATAACATCACACCTTCTTTCTCCGAAGCGTGAGTCAGAGGTGTACCTATAGTATACCCACAGTTCTCCAGTTATGTTTAAGTCTCACGTAGTAAGGAGTGATCCTATTGCCGGCAGTCAAGCATAAATCCAAATTCTTGATAAAAAAACCAATCCCAGAATGTCTTGCTCAGCAGTAACTCTTGCGACCACTACTCTAACGCGTGTTCTTGCGAACACTGCTAGACCAACGTGCAAGTTAAAAATTATTAAGATGTATCTCTACTCCACAGAGCTCTAGTATTTACTAACCATAGTCGTTTTGCACCTATTTCTATTGTCAGAGTAAACATTTATTTAGATGAAGTTGTTCTACGTATTATTTTCACAAAGCTATACCATAGCAAGTTAAAAAAAACAATTAGACCGATGTAGGATCAAAGCAAATGAAAAAGCAGAAAATACAGAATTCAGAATTGGAAAAATGTGAACTGAATAGATGAAAGTACAAAAACGCTTTGTCGCAACTCATCCAAGAACAGTATATACATATATAAGAAGATAGATAGATACTTCGAACCGAAAGATAACAAAACCAACATATACATTATTCGCCGTCCACAAAATCGTACGAAACAACTTAATACAACGGGGACCACAAAAGAAAATTGAAACAGGAAAAAACTCAAACACAAAAGACATGACAGTAAATAGGTAGGGGACAATCAGATGACCTAGTTGTGGACAATTGGATGGCACGAAAAGATTTATCACTAGTACGAACGTATGTATGAGGCAGTTATGTTCCGATGGAGAAACGTTTTGATTTAGGATGTCTATTTTGCTGTTTACGTTTGGTTAAAGCTTTTTAGCCTTTGGTTTTGTGGCTCTCTAGTTTAGACACATGACATACAACACATGGACACATGTACGAGTATTTTATGATTTGCTTCCAGTGTCTATTCTAATTTATTAAGTCGATATGAACCCACCTCTACTACAGCTAGTTTGGTAGTGCTAGCATTAAATTTAAACGTGAATACTGCCCATGCATCTAATGACGTAGAAAGTTACTTTAACACACCCTTAAGAAAGATTATATTGCAGGCTAAACATTACATTGCAATCATTAACTCGAATAACGAACCGAGAAACACTACCATTAACATAAAAGTAATTTTTCATGACATCATTATTCTCTCCCGTATAACACCAGTGTTTCATTTCCACATATCGTATGGGCGTACTTATTCGTATATTAGGTCCGATATCGGCCAATCTTACTATAGAGGTCTATTTCTATTTATATGAACGAGAAACTATATCAGTCCTACGGAGAATGGCGTAATATGTAATTTAAGTGAATGATGATCATTGTATACTTCCTTTAGTGCAGTTCAGATGTTTGACTTTGTTTCGTGTTTATCTCGGAATATATTTGCGAGTTGAGCAACATTATATGTAACAGTTAATAGGATTAAGAAAGTTAATGCGACATTAATGTTGTCTTTGAAGACATTTTATTGCCGTGCTGATTCAGGAGTTATATACAATTTTGGACTTATTTTCGTTGATCCTGTAAATTCTGGCGAAGATATATTTAAAGCCGATAAGCTCAGTTCAAGTAACTGTGTTTATACAAGTTTGTGCAAATAAATTCGAAACTTTTAAGTTTACTGTGCTTCAATTGTGATAGTTTTTTTTTAAGAAAGGCTGAAACAAAATTGATCTCGTGATTTACATTTGTAAATATTATTATTCGAGTGCCAATTTAAAACGTCATTGTAAACAGCACCACATAAATAGGTACTGATGGGTTGATAAACCTACTATACTGAAAAACCCGTTTCCTTCTATTCACACTTGCGCTGCAAAAATCGATACCCTGCACGCTGCCATACGGTGCACATTTTACCGTCGCCAATCACTCAATCACTCAGCATTCCCTTTTGCGCACCGCATTCATCACTAGGCACAGATTTTTTACCAAAAGCTCATAAACTTTCTACTATTTATACCCTGGAGGTCTACTTTTTCGTCCAATTCTTACCAGAACTCAAGATAAGCGTCCTTGTCCCCGTCGGTTTCACATTTCGCGATATTTTAAACACTCGAGAAATTCTCAAAAACGTTTAGGGACATACGAACGTGACGTACGGAATCTTTGGAGTAGGGCCACTTGTCTCACGACACCATAACTTGGAACTCATAAATCAGGCCTGCTTAAAACTCGATTCCGGCAGACGTGCGAGTTTTACAGCTTACGATTTTTTGCTATTCTGAGTTTTTTAGTGTAGGATTAGTGATTTTATCCTTTTGGTACCCATCGTTCATTTATACCTACTTTTTTTGCTCAATACCAGAATGAAGTACCATTCGGAAGGCACGGGTACCAAATAAAAATCTTTTTTTGTTATTGTTTGTTACTGATCTTTTTATTATTTTAGTATGTATAGTAAGTATGTACGTGCCTGTTTAATACTATTTACTAGAAATTGAGGCTGAGTTTATATTGTATATTCGTACAAAGCAAGTTTACCTACCTCGGTACATTTGTCGGTAAAGTCGTCACGCGCTCGTGTCGTCTGTTCAAAATGCATCAGCTTATCTGCAAACACATGTCAGAGGGAGAAATTAGTAAAAAATGTCAGTCTTGGAGACACCGGGGGTGGTCTGCGGTAACACATGTGCTGTGTTGTGGCCGATAGTTCTGTTATTGCCTGTTTGAACGACAACATTTTGGGGTAAAAAAGATCTGAGAATTTAATTTACCTTGGGTGGATAAACACCAGAATCTCCCTAAGGTTTTGTCAGGTGCAGACTACGGGAGGGACCGTAAATAATGAGCGGCCATTAAGGAGAGACTTAAATCTGAGTAATGTGTGGAAGAGCCAAAAAAACATCAAGGTCCTCGCGTGCAATTCTTCTTGCTTGGACTAATTAAGTTATACCTAGTCATCGAAAGATGGAAGGCCTCCCACAAGGTGGACCGAAAACCTTGTGAAGCCCGCAGGAACCCGTTGGATGCGAGAAGCACAGAACCGGTCAAAGTGGAGGTGCTTGGGGAAGGCCTATGTCCAGCAGTGGACGTCTTTCGGCTGAAATGATGATGATGATCGAAAGATGATGGAATATCAATCCAATTACAAGAGAAAACATCACAGGTTGATGGTCCAGTGCGAGAGAACCAGATACATCTTCAAATCTTTGGTCTAGCTTAGATGGTGTAGGATAAGCTGAGATGGAAAATGTATTTCGTTGATATTGAATTGTTATGAATAAGGAATTTCGTTGATAATACAATCTTGACTAATATACTCAAAACGGCTTCTGTCTCTATGGTCTAGTGGTCGCAAGCACTCCTGGTGAGCTTGAGGTCGTGGGTTCAATTCCTAGGTCGGGCAAAGTGTTATTAGATTTTTCTATCTGGAATTTCAGAGTAACAGCCCGGAGCCTGGATTCGTGGCCGATTGATGGCAGTAGCTGTTACATGGAACATACTATTTAACCATACCTGACGAAGAGTGGGTACCTATATTATAGGTACACCTCTGCCCAACCCTTCGGGCAAACAAGGCGTGATGTTACGTGTTATGTGTCAAAACAGTTGTCCCTAATATATTCACACCAAAACAAGTGACACACACAACACAGACCCGCAGTTCTAACAGGTCCAGTGAGGCGTGATCACACTAAGGCGTATTGTCTTAATATCGCAACATTGAACCGTACAATGATAAGCCTTAACTCGTTACATGCTGTAACCCGGATACAATCCGCGATTGTGTTACTATATTTATCTCTAATGAGTTAAATACGGTGTGATTATTCTAAACAGTTTCAAAGCTTCATGTATTGTACCTATAAGCACAGGATTCTGATAATGGTTTATCTCGTCAAGTCATATCATCCTTTTCCCAACTATTTTGGGGTAGGCTTCCAGTCTAATCGGATGCAGCTGAATACCAGCGTTTTACGTGGAGCCACTGACTATCTGACTTCCACAACCCAGTTTCTGGGTATCAATACACCAAGGGGTATCGATACCAAGAGGACTACTGCTTGTCAGACTTTCGGGCTTCTGACGACCCGTAAAAACTGTCAAAGAGCCACGAATGGCAGCCTGTACCAGCAGCTTTACCGAGACCAATAGCTTAAGGCGGTACCCCGACCAAAACCGCGTTTTTCTTCGATGTTAGGTACTAATAGGTACATTTAAAATCTCCTTTTAAAAAAGTGACTAAAATTATTGATTGCATTCATCTTTTGCTAAAGTTGACGTTCTATTAATTTGAGGAGTTCACCAATGGATAGATAATTTAAACATCTAAATAATCCACGTTTTAATTTATTTAAATAGATCGGTCTTCTTTTTTTATTGAAATAATTCCAAAAATTGTGCGAGTTGTATGTGGTGCGGCAAGGAGGGAACAAATGCTCAAGGTTATTTGGTAAGGGTAACGCCTTAACGTGCTTTCCGAGGTACGGCGGGGACTCGGTATGTCAAGATAGTCACCCATCCACGGACCAGGCAAGCGAGTCTCGACGAGTGATCACTTAAAATTCTTACTATGATTGATTATAAGGATCGTTGGCAGCTTCTCGTCGATTCATATTTCTCATCCTTTACCAATCCTTGTGTTAGAGACTATAAAAACATGAGTGATTTTCTAAGCAAAGGGACCTTTTCTTCGAGATTATTGATTTGACCTACCTTTGTAACCGTATCTTCATAAAAATGCTAACAGAATGATAGCAAAGGTAAAAGTAGACTGTTGCATAGTCTAAAGAACTAAATTGATTCTTCGCTTGAATTCCTCGAAATAGTCAAATACTTTCGAATTCCAATCGCCAATAACGATATTAGGGACCAACGTGACCGGCCATTCACCGGGCAAAGTTCCAATGTAATAGTGTGACTAAACATTTTCAGTTGAATTTTAATCAAGGCAAACAAAATAATCGTACCTTTGATGGAGCAACCGACCCTCCAATTGAAATAACTGACACTACGCCTACAATAAAACTACGTATAAAACAATAGTTTATGGCTGGAAAGACCCTCGCAAATTAGCAATGGTCACTTTCCGCTTCTTAATGGCGCCAAATTTTCTAAATTACATCACCTTCACTTTTAATATCAATTATAAACCTTAACGCTCTCACACAAAGCTCATTTTCATTAATTTATATGAATGCTCCCCATCAAATGAAATCAAACTTTAGACAAGACAAGTTAAGGTGTAAATTCGATTGCTACACAATTATAGTGTGTCCAGAAAATTGTTTTTGTTGTCCTAATCGTCTCTGGGTCGGACAGAAGTGACAGCATCGGTTTAACTAAGTGATTTTATAAGGGAAATGCGACCGAACGCCGGCTTAGGACGCCCCATTGTTTGTATTATAATAATTGCACAGTAGGTGACGTCTGTAAACACTGTGACCGCTCCCTTTGCCGATTAATAAGTGTATCGAATGAAATTACGTTTCATTTGGTTGAATTTTCTTTAATCTTTGTTTAAGTCAATTTTAACAGGTGGTTAGAAGGGAGCTACAACATAAAGCTACAGAGAAAATCTTAAGTACGTATGGGAAGAAACATTTCTTTTCGTTTATTTGACTAGAATCAATGCTATTTTAATGTAATTTTTGACGTTCAAAAGTGCCTTTTATGTTCCTATTTGAAATAAATGCTTTGCCATACTTTTTGTCGAGGGGCTCATGGCTACGTAATAACAGCCCGTAAGTCTGACAACCAGTTTTACCAACGGGTATCGTATTACCCAGAAACTGGGTTGAGCGCTTCTTCCCCACTGCTCAACTAGATTGCTCAACTGCATAAAGTTGAGCAGTAGGTAATACCAATGGCTCAATTGGTAATTGCTCAACTATGAATAGTTGAGCAGTGGGTAATACCCGCTGATCAACTAAAACTGCGCAACTATATTTATAGACTAGAAATAAAAAATCCAAATCACCAAGACCCCGGCAGGCATCGGCCCTAGCGGACCCCGTCAGTTAGTGCTGACATCTCTTTGAGGCGCGCGTGGAACACAACGTGCCGTCGACTCGGGCCTGGCCCTTACCGGACAGCGAGTTGCCCATAGCTCGCTGTCCGCAAGCCCGCGCCTACGGTGGCCGGCACCCTAATTGCGTAACACACTATCAATCGGAATTTGAATAAATTTGAAGCAAATTGCTAATCCATTGCTTCATAAGTTCGAAACATGTGTCTGCACAAGTGCACAACACGTAAATAACGTAATGAATGTTGTTGAACTGTCAAAATGAAACCGATTCCGATTGATAATGCGGAATCGGCTATCGATTCCCGACGCCCAGAGCGTCTCCTGCGCAAAGATTGTTTTGCCTCCTCTCGCCTCTCTCATATGTGGGCGAGAACTTTAGCCTCCAGATCCCATGGCGGCAATCCGGCAAGGAGGCTCGCCGCCTCCCAGGAGACCGTGCGGTATCCCCGTACTAGCCGGACGGCCATGACCCTCTGGGACGCGTTCAACCGCCGGGCTGGTCACCGCCTCAAACGCGACCACACCGGTGCTCCGTAAAGGGCCATGGACCGCACGACCCCCGCGTAGCCGTTGGCAGGAGGCGTTTTGACCCCCTAGATCGGGCAGGAGCCGCTTCAAGGCAGCCTCGGCCCGCTCCAGTCTGGGAGCCAAACGACGGAAATGCTCTACAAAGTTCCACTGGCTGTCAAGGACAAGTCTCAGATACTTCATAGTCGACTCGAGCCAGGCCACCTCGAGTCCCAGTTGCCGGATCCTTTCAACGACTGTCGCAACCCCGCGTGTCGCTAATTCAGCCGCCACCTGGTGCGACCTCCCTTGCGCCAGGACCAGCGTGTCGTCAGCGTAGCAAACTAAGCTGACGCCGCTAGGGAGGTCAGCGCGCAGCACCCAGTCGTACCCAATGTCCCACAGATGCGGCCCCAGGACCGATCCCTGTAAGACATCTCTCGCCGGTTCCACTCTCCTTAATGACCGGGGTAGATGACGACCCTGTCCGTCAGATAGGCCTCAACCACGCGACAGAGGTAGGTCGGCATCCGGTGATACCGGAGTGCCTCCCTTATGCAACTCCAGGGCAGGGTATTGAAGACGACGCCACCCTGGGCAACAGCATCCCCCGCCGTGAGGGCTCGTTAGTGGCCAGTGCCTCAAGAGCAGTTGAGCAATAGGTTATATTGTTCGATTTTATAACAGGATCACCTACTGATCAACTAAGTTGAGCAAAAAATAGTTGAGCTATAGAACATAAAATGTTCGGTAATACAAACTATGTCCTACAGCTCAACTGCTCAACTAGTTGAGCAATCTAGTTGAGCAGTGGGGAAGAAGCGTTATGGAGATCAGATGGGCAGTCAATGTAAAAGACTGTTATTCAACTGCATCCAGTTAGACTGGAAGCCGACTCCAACATAGTCGGGAAAAGGCTAGGCCGATGATATTTTTTGACGAAATCATTGGGAAAAGTCCTTTTTCGCACAGGTAAATCAAATGGAAGGCTAGATAATTATCCCCTATCAAATCACTATGTAACCAGAGAACGCCTATCCTTCTTACATTTTGAACTCTCACATCAAACTACTATAAAAATTCTAAAAAAAGAAGTTTCAAACTTAATCCTGGCAGATAGTGTGTCGAGTTCCACTTGCGTATAAAGTTTGTCCTTAAGTTTCAAGTCGGTATAATTTCTTTTCTGCTTATCTGTAGTCAGAAGCAGGACCTTTTTACCCGCTTTTTTGTTACTGGGATTTGTTTTTTTTTATGTTTTTGGTACCTTCTAAAGCTGTGTTCTTTTGTCCGTACCGTACCTCCGTTTGGTATCAGCGTCGCGATCCAATAACTCTGGACGCAAAGCCGCCCGAACGCAAAATAACCCGTGTCTCCGTGACGTCACTGCGATCATCGCGTGTTTATTTCTATGTATCAAGTGTCGTCCGGCCATGTCGCCGACTGCGGAAGTCTATGAGAATTTGGCGATTTCTTGCGTGTGTCTTTGAACGGGGCGAAAAAACCGACTCGCGATGTGTCGGAGCATACCTGTTCCAGTATCAAGACGCCGTACCACCGTACCGTACCGAACGGGCGTCCAAACTAGCGTTCTTGGATCGCGATGCTGCGCGCTGATACGAAACGGAGGTATAGCTAGCGCCACGAAAGATGAGAATTGACCCCGCCTCCCGCGCTCTTTCCGCCGCCCCTATGACGTCCGGTCCCGTCCTGCGCTCAGACCTCATACCGCTAAAGAGACCTAAAATCGTAAGCGTAAAAATCGTAAAATGCGCAAGACAAACCACGTGGTGTGTCAAGTCTCATCTTTCGTGGCGCTAACTATACGGTCCGTACCGTATAAAGCTGTGTCCAGATTATGTTGTTTTATCCGTATAAAAGTACATATCTGGACACTGCTTTAAACAGGTTTGGTATATTTTTTGAAAGAACTGCGAATGATAAAATTGGATTATAGTGTTTTTGAAAACAGCTTTGGGCAAAGTTTTATTTGCCCCCACCAAGACGAGCCAAGCGAAGCGCAGGGGTACTACCTACCTTTTCTCGAAGCGCTTCGTCGTTTTTTTGAACCTTCATATGTTCTTTTCTGCTATCACAACATAATAATTATAGTATACATTTTAAGACAACTTTTAAGTCACTTGAGTTAAATTTCAAACAATACCTGCAGGCCATTACTGTTAGTCCGAGATAAAAATAAGTTTCTCTAGTCTACCGCTTGAAAGGACATGAAGTCTCTAATAGAACAAGGACTTCCATTTTCCTCATTCCTCGATCTCCACTGGGTTTTGTAAGACATATAGACCTGGACCTTGCAACTTGTCAGACAAGACAAACAATTTAAAATTTGCGTCACCGGATGTTTATAGAAGTTTTTTTTTTTAGTTTCGCGGACGCAGCTGCACACTTGGCATTTCCGGATTTCGGATTTTTTGTTCTGTGTGTCTCGTAAACGTAAGCAGCTTTACATTTCTGAAAGAAGTTTGGGATGTTATCATGCTTAGAATCTTACGCACCCATCAGTTATGCTCTGTGTAAGAACTTTGAGATTTGCATTCAATGGAACGCTACCGTCATAGGTGTGACTTTTGGATATTGATAAGCATGTCTGTCAGAGAGCATTGGTGGTCCAGTGGTAAAGGCCGCGACTTACGAGTTGTAGGTCGTTGTTTCGAACCCAGACAGACGCTTGACTTTGTGTAAATTATTTCATCACCACTGCTCTCATAACGGTGACCCAAGTAAGCTTAGACTGGTGATTACGAGACATAAACCATCAAATAATACTAGGAACACAGAATTTTAGCGTCAACCCTAAATACTAGCAAAGGGTACTAGTTTTATTAAACTATCTACATATTTAGTACGCTGCTAAGGCCTAGCGAAACTGTCACGGTCACCGACCAATTAATTCCAAGATATTCAACGTATAAATTGGTTCAACCAATTTGCTAGTTATAAATTCAAAATGCATCCGCCCGGAAAATTGTATTGAGACCCCAGTTTACCCGAACAAGTTTGGGTGGTGGGAGCTTAAACCGATCCTTATCTCTTCGTGTGATATTGTATTTGGTAGTTTTATAGCGGCTAAACTCGGCTTTTGTCCACCCGAGTAACCAGGCATTGGGCACATGAATTTCGGGCGATCTCATTTGTTACAATATTAGTAATGAGTTTCTGTTGCGTATAATTTAAACGGTATTGTTTGTATCCATATGAATTACACAAAATGTCTTATCATATCAGCCCATAAATATCTAACAGTAAAATTTTTGGTCCTATACATAGAGCATAATCAGCCTATAATATTCCTCCTGCTTGGACACAGGCCCTCTACCCCTCTTCGAGAGGGAGTGGGCTGTAATCTATCACGCGGGCCCAGTGCGGGTTGGTAAATGTCACATATCTTACTCGAACTTTTGGTTCTAGAACATGCCGGTTTCCTCACGATGTTTTCCTTCACCGTTTTGAGAGCAGTGCAGTGGCGGATTTACCAATAGGCTGAGTAGGCTGGAGCCTAGGGCGACAGATTTTAGGAGCGGTAAATTTGGGGCTAACTATTTTTTTTAATGTCTTACTGAAATTAAAAAGATTAATATTTATATGCCTACAATTTTTTTTTGGAAATAATAAACAAAGTGAATGCTCAAATTCAGGTTTCTACCGTAGATTTTATCACAGTTGCAGATCTTTTTACAAATCTCTTTGCAAGTTTTTCGTAGCTGATGAACGAGAATATTTTAAGTAAGTATTTTGAAGAAAAGGCGAAGCAGTAGGTATACAAAAGACATGGGACATTATTTTAGAGCTCAGCAGGGGCGGCAAAATTTGAATAGCCTACTGGCGGCAAATGTGTAAATACGCCACTGGAGCAGTGGTGATGACATTATTTACACAAAGTAAAACGCCTGCCTGGGTTCGAACCCACGACCTACAACTCGTAAGTCGGAGCCGTTATCACTGGGCCACGACTGCTCTTATACATAGAGCACACAACGATACACAGTCCTAGGAAGGTAATTTCTTCGTATAAGGGTACATGTGCAGTTGTTGCCTAGCCTCTTCAGTGTTAAAGGATCAACAGTTAACCATATCTATTACTAGCTGCGCCCCGCGGTTTCACCTGCATAAGAGTCGATCCCGTAGGAATATCAGGATAAAACGTAGCCTATGTGTTTATCCTGGTTATAAACTATCTGTGTGCCAAATTTCATCTAAATCCGTTCAGCCGTTTGTGCGTGAAGAAGTAACAAACATATAAACACACACACACTCACGAACTTTCGCCTTTATAATGTTAGTGTGATTGGCCCAGCAAAAGCTCTCCATCATGAAGAGTGAGTTTTATCAAAATTTGACTGTTTATTTGAGTAAGTTTACAGCAATAAACTACTGTACTAATAAACTCATCTAGAGATCATTTTACAACTAGTTCCTTCACACTAGTATTACAAAACAAATTGTACGGAGCATTACCTGGCATTTTATATGGAGGACCGTCAGGGCATTATATTTAATCAAGAGACCATATAATGCCTTCATAAACGTAACCCGGTTACATGAGGACCGTAAAAACTAAGTGACGCTTACATACATACCCTAAAATCTGAATTTCTAATAACATCTCTCTAGCGAAATGAACATGCAAATATAGCGTACACATTCATTTTTAAGGATACTTTGGTTCTAGATGCGGCATGTAAGAAGTTGAGCCTTTCGAACTAGAATAGCCCAAAAAGTGACCACTGTCAAAGTCAAAGCATTTATTTCAAATAGGCACATTAAAAGGCACTTTTGAACGTCAAAAATTATCTTAAAATAGAATTGATTCTAGTCACTGTACAGTCCTTTCGCAGTTTATTTATTTAGTTATCCTCGCACTGGAGTTATTTTTTGTTCCGTTGGTGTAATTACTGTACGGCGTTGTACAGTAATTACACCAACGGAACAAAAAATTACTTCATGGGCTGCTTTACAACCATTCTGTGCGCGGTGTATATCGAACGGGTGGCGATGGATCACGCACGCTCACGCGCATCAAGACAAGACATAGTTATATAGCTCCTTCCATATTGCACACATTCTTTGCGAATTTTGAGACTCAATCATTTTTTATTTATTAGGTAACCGTTATTGTACCTCTGATTTTGCGTCACTGTCCAAATCACAATGATCTTTATTCTCATTCTAATAAGGTTGCTGTCGGGTTGCTACCATAGACAAGTCTGTCAAAATAATTGTGAACTTTATGACTAATAGACGGACGAGGCTGTCAAAACGCAGTTCCCACTGCTGGGACACAGGCCTTCTGTCTTCGAGAGGGAGTGGGCTGTAATCTACCTCGCGAGCCCAGTGCGGGTTGGTACATGTCACATGTCTTCCAATCTTTGGTTTTAGAACATGCCGGTTTCCTCACGACGTTGTCCTTTACCGTTCAGAGAGCAATGATGATGAAATTATTTATACAAAGTAAAGCGCCTACCTAGGTTCGAGGCCTTAAATACATGCTTGTGCATTATAAAATAATGTGGACAGTAAGTACCTACTAATTGTCTTGTCCTATTTATGAATAATGTGTTACGCATCTATTGGAATAATAAGCCATTGTTATGGTTATTAAACTGCGATAGAACGAGTCGTCGAATTTCTCGGAAACTTGGCACAAGAATGAGTCATTATACGAGTATTATCGTAAACTACAGCTTATTAAAATTAATAGAGGAGATTACGTAACAAATTACTCTACTATTGCCATTGATTATTGCTGATAAAAATTTGTCTTGGTATAGTTGGCAAAACGTCCTTCCCGCATATCTTCTAGGTATACCTACACAGGGTGTTATTGAATTAACGCAAAACCTCTTAAGGGGTCATTGCACTCATTGTTATGAACAACTTTTAGTATGGGGAAAACCTAAATCGCAAAAAAAATCTGCTGTTCCCTACATTTTGATGAGTTATGCGAACATAAATGTAGGGAACAGCTGATTTTTTTTTTGTGATTTCAGTTTTATCCCATACTAAAAGTTGTTCATAATGATGAGTACAATCGTTAATTCAATAACACGATGTATATATACATTATGTATACTAAAGCTGAATAGTTTATTTGTTTGAACGCGCTAATCTGTAAAACTACTAGTCAGAATTAAAAAAAAAAATCCTTTTATAGCCCAATTCTTGAGGAAGGCTATAGGCTATTTAACATCACGCTAGTACCCTTAGGAGCCGATCAAAAATAAAAAAAAAGTTAGAAAGAACGCTAAGCGAAAACGAAGTGATAGCGCGGGCAGGCGATGCGATGCGACGGAATTGGTTGGGGGAACAAGAAATTTCACGCGGACGAAGTCGCGGGCGCAAACTAGTTTTGGATAAACAAAATAAACAGTTCCATTTTCTTTTCATTTTGCTACAAGTGTCATGTATTGCACTTTCTTATCTCGACAGTTTTGTACTCTTAAACATGTAGAAAGACTAAATATAATGCAAGATTACTCTTATCAGTCGTTGTACCTTCCAGTGTCTCTATCCTCCATACACAGTGTTAAGATCGTCGCACACGTAACCCGTTAGAGCCCCCAAAATGTTTAATTTCGTCCCCATCTACCCTACGAGGGTACCAAATAGAGGGAGGGATCTCCCTAGAAGTCACCCGACCACTTGCGATGTAATATATGATAGGTATAGTGCACCTTAATCACTTATATAATTGCAACATTTATTTTGTTGATTAAAATACTTCTTTTATTGTACAGTCGGCAAAAATGGTGATAGTCGTGGTTTTTTTGCTGTCGCTACGAGTTGTGGCGCAGGGATTTTTATTTTTTTATATTGTAAAATTGTTTTTACGGATATTGTTTGTTGGCGTGAGTGAAACCGTTGCTGTCAGTTGTTTTCATATTAAATTGGAGTTAGGGCGAATAGAAACAAAATTGTGTGTTTGTAAGCGAAGCACTGGTGTTACAATGTTGCTTTAAAGTTATAATTGTTACAATATAATGCATACTGATGTATTTTTTTATAATTTGCATAATATCCCTTATGCATGAGTTTTCAACCACAAAGCGAAGCACTCTCACAATCATTTCACTAAGTTACAAGCTAAAAATGGAGATTTGACAATTAAAACCACATTTAAAAGAAACTTGCATAAAACGTTGAACAAGAAACTTAACGAAATGAAGGAAATTCTTATGACTTTTCTGCTGCCATTACAAACCATAGAAGAATGTACGGTTAGCAGCGTTGAGCGTCGACAATTTAAACGCTCTCACTCTTCACGAGACTCAAAGTTTATCGTGGATCGTAACTAGGAGCCCCGATGTAGGTACAGTCCTACCAACACATCTTGATCTCCCTCCCGCTCCTCGAATTTCCAAAATTAAGGGAGAGAGATGGAACAACTCCAAAGTTAGGGGTTCAACTTAGTCTGGTGGTTTGGAGCAAGGAATTCCAGATATTAAGCACTTGTGCATTCATTCGTGTGTTCTTGTTAGTACTCGCTGTTAATACGGTATAAGGAAATTTTGTGAAACCTAATGTTCTGGCATTTTGTTTCCAAATGGATAATGCGATGGTATGTAATTGCTGCTACGAGACGCGACGGTTGATGATAATGCAATACTCACTCGGATTGTTTCAAAGCATTTTATTATACTCTTGTAAGTATTAATGGCAGGTGTTAGGAGCGACTTAATACGTGTTCTGGTTTTGTGAGGTGAAATGGGTATTCTCCCGGCTAAGTACAGGCCATTTGAACTGTTTTTGTACGGAACTGCTTATAGTAGCTTTTGAAAGAGTTAGTAAATCAAATCGTCATATGAAACATCTAGAATTTACTGCCTCTTTTTTTCACCTAACTTTTGGAATGAGTTCCAATACCCTATTACTGGTAGATATCTAATTATATACTCCTGGACTCCTAAATCGAGCCACCGTGCATAAGAGTACATCAAAATTATAGTATATCGAAAAAAGTTTTTTCACACCACTGCTCGACAATGTCAAATTATATATCATGCAAACCTAACCTAAAGTAAGTCATTCAAGATCTGGGGTCTAGCAGAGCATTAATATTGTACTGAATTTCATTATTCACCTCTGGTCATTAATGTGATTTGAATTTGGAACATATATTATAAATCGCATACGAAAATTTACGATAGGTACAGACGCCAGCACATCAAACTACCCGAAACTGTCAAATTTTCTCAATAAACTTTGAACTTTAAGCTTTAGCGACAAAGTTCAAAATCTATTAAAGACATTTGTCAGATTGTAGTAGCTTGATGCCTCTGTACATACTATTTCCATGCATTCACCATTAAGATCTGCACTAAAAAATAGGTAAATGTGAATAGGTACATCTAAATTATTATAGGTCAAAAATGTTTTTATGCAATTTCGAAGCCGATAAGACTGGCCATCATTTTGGCGTCATCAATTATCAAAATTACAATTTACGAGCGTCTGTAAAGTCACAAAAAAATGCAAGGTGGCTCGATTCAAGTGTTCGGAAGTGTTACATACAGGGTGACAGGGTCCCCATCGACGCACAACCAGTTACCATAGATTCAGTACATGATTCTGAAACCTGCGTTGAAAATTTTCAAAGGTTATAAAAAAAACAGCTGTTTCTTAAAAAAGGGCCCCTACGCGGTCAAAATGTGTGGCACAGCAGATTTTTTTGAAGTGAAAACTTCTTTAGGTGCGTGGGATATTTTTTGAAATGGGAAAAAATCATTGAACTCGCGACACTGTTACCGACACCGCACTTCATTCGGATGTGTTCGGCTATCCTCAGGATGTACTCGGTTTTAATGTATTTCCAACATGTCAGTGCGTGATGGCAAAGTATTCTGTTTGTGTTTTGTTTATAATGACGATTCAAAAAATACACACGTAATTGTTCAAGTTTTCACTTCTGTCGGCACTCCTAGAGTGCCACTTTTTTTATAGGGGGTCTAGAATCATGTGCTGAATTTATGTTTATAGTTTGCACTTCGATGTCCTACCATCCTGTATATTTAAAAGATTACTACTTCATAGAGTTATCCGCCTGGCACGTCCAGATTCGCCACAACTAAGCTCGTTTATTTGACTTTTATGATCTGAATCTTGAACCTTCCCCCTACTTTAAGCCTTATCCCTCGATAATACAATTCCTCATTGACTAGCCAGTTTTACGTTCGTCCCACTCATTCAACCTTCCTCCTAATAAGATATTCCCATGAAAATAATACGAATATAAATATTTCATTAGGATAAAATGTAATGGAGCTTAACTGAACCTTTTACGATGTCGCTTCAAACGTAAATAATGTGTGCGTAAAAAACCTTTCTGTTGCGATGGAGAATTACTAGAGGCACTTTATTATTCATGTGCTAGTGATCAGATATGGAAAGGAAAAGGTGCTGTAGCTGAAATTATTGGCCTCGTTGGAAATTGGGAACGGCGCCGCCAGGTTTGATATTTACATGTTCGTTGTTTTATATTTTTCGTTAGGTTAGGGTAGCTTTTTACCGACTTCAAAAAAAAGGAGGTTATCAATTCGACACGTATGTATGGAATGTTATTGGAACTGCAATACATATATTCACATATGATAATCTATTAGGGCTTCCAAACAAATATACAAAATTTTATAGATGTATGTATGTATGTTTGTCGACGCATTTTTCCGCAACTATTAATCGGATCGTGATCACTTTTTTTTATTGGCTTACATTTACTTCAATTTAGGGAACAGTGCAAGTTTCATCAAAATCGATTCACTAATTTTGAAAATATGGACTAATACGTGTAAGTGAGACGGCCTGGCTTATTGATACAACCTACGGGTGTAATAGTGTCAAAGGGAAACATCTCAAAACCTTGGTCAAATTCTAGTGCTATATTTACACCAAAACTATTAACTACATATTACAAACAAATATTCTGGTTTTTATTTAAAACTAAAAATTACGAAATAAAAAGTAATTTAAAAAAATTAATCGGCTTCAAAAGGAAATTCACTCAAAGTTATGAAATAACTTTAATCCCGGAAGTCGGTGTCTTAGGATCTGTATATTAGTTTTTTACCACCGACTTCCGGAATTAAAGTTATGTATTTAAAGCCTATTTCTTGGTCAAAGAATTAGCATCGCCACACAACGTGGCAATGCTGCTAGCCTGTTGGGCACTGTTCCTATGCGGACGAATTTTTTGATGCACTATGATTCTTTTGCTTCTTTTTTCATATGCATAATGTATGTTCATATACATATTTTTGTTTTAGGTGTTCGCTTAAGTATGTAAATATTATCTTAATTTATTTTATTTAATAAAAACAGTTATAAAAATATATATAGGTAAGTACATTTAGCCAACACAAGTAAAATTTCTCATACAATTATAGTGCCAAAATAAACTAAAACTAACATATTTTTATTACATATGCAAGTAACAATGGTTTAGAATAAGAAATAACACTAATCCCTTATTAATTCTCACTTAATATTAAAATAATTGTCACACCATCCATCTTTACAGCACCCATCAGATGACACAAGACACAACGTAAGAATCCACGTTGTCCCGTATCGCATCGTACACCATAAATCAAAGTCACGGAGGGTCTTTTCAATTAATTCCCGCTTGCGGCCTGTGATATATTTGCATCAGAATATGTAATCGGTCTAAGCGGCCATTGTCGGCTGTACTTAGTAAAAAGGGTCAAGAATTGTTCGCCTACGTCCCTATTGTGCGATACACAATGTGGGCCCGTGTTTGTCTTACTCATTTCGTGGAGGTTCATATTTGATTTCGACTCATTTTCTGGTCTGTTGCTCAGTTTAGGCTACGATAAGTTTTGTCGAAGATTTTCCGTTTTGCAACCTTTGCTGTTTTTGTGTTTGCTCGGGGTATTTTGCGCTTGATTTTTCTTTTAGATATTTTGTAATAATATGTTTTTTTTTTTTGCTTTCAGGTAATGTTCGGGATGTTTTGTATGTTCCCGTATTGAGTGAGTCTAACCACTATATCACAATACTAGTTATTTGTAGGTCGGTCATTGACAAAAGGTAAGCTTTTTTAATACAATTTCAGTTCGATTCCAATAATTTACGGACTGTTATTGGTTAAAATTAAGACATTTGATCTTTACCAATAGCTAATGAAGCAAAGACGGGAAAGACCTCATAGTTTTGCATAGTAGACTCTTCAATATGGAAGTAGCTGTCACTGGTAAAATTAGCTAACGAATCTATTTATATGAGGTTGTCCGGTTAAAAAATGCTACCTTTGGTAGATAAGCAAAATGATTCGTTTTTGTTTATAGGAACAGAACATTATTTAAAGATCTTTCAGTAAAAAGTAAGTAATTATCAGTGATCGGAATAGGCTGAGTATATTTACCTAAATTTCGCAGAACAGAGACAGAAAGTGGAGACTTCCTTACGACGACATTTTTTTTCCCAGAATTCGAGAAAAATCTTAAATGAGTTGAAAATAAGCTTTATTTAAGATGGGTAAAGGCTATTATTAACTAAACTTGCCAAATTTTCGGGATTTTCACGTAAAAACCCGAAATAAATAGTCTAACTTTATTTCATGTAAGTATTCGACTTATATTTACGATCCTTAAACTAACCATTTTATCATATATTACATATTGATGGTAAAAAATGTCGTCGTAAGGAAGTCTCCACTTTCTCTCTTTTCTCCGAAGTTTAGGTATATATACTTAGCCTATTCCGATCACTGGTAATTATAGACATTATTGAAAAAGGACACATGACAAAGGAAACTCATACGAGTGCTACTACAAGTACCTTCCTACTTCCACTAGTACTGACCTTATTTCGAAAACAAACATAAAATTCTTAGAACTACGCAAACATTCGTCCTTCGATCCCAAACAGTCGCTAGTGTAAACTCGTGTTGTGAACTTGCGACATCACAACGTAATAATCCGATGACTCATTAATTTCCTCGAACTGTATCAATACCGCAAATGAATACTTCTATAAAACGGTGCGGTTTAGTTTGACGATAGTTATAGAACATAGACCATTACTATTATTATCGTGCATACGTGTTTGAAGTCACATATCATAGGACGCACTCCTAATGAAGAAAACATTAAAAGGTATAAATTTATGAAAGAAAATATTTTATTTGGGACATACACAGGAAATACAAATAGTAAAAACGAAGCATTTAAAACTAATAAAGTTACTTTAAAAAACAAAAAAAGATAATTATGTGCGAGGCCAAAAGGCTCCTATCTCCAGCATAATGCTAAGATATTTAAAAAATAAATACCGCAACACTGGTATTCTGATAGGGTCCGCTGTGACGCCACGGACACATCTACATACATCTATAAATCCCATTCATCATCATCATTACCCCTTGGTAAGACTGGTTCTCAGACTTTTGGGCTTCGGACTATCCGTAACGACTGTCAAAGATCTACGAATTATAGCTAGGACCCCTTGGTCCTAGCTGTCATTCGTAGCTGTCTCCGTGTGTCGGAAAGCATGTCATGCCCTTGCATAACATGCTTTCCGACGCACGGAGGGGTCTCGATATGTAATGGATGGTCACCCATCCACGAACAGATCGAGTCAAGCGTAGCTTAACCTTCGAGCGATCCATACGGTGTGAACCTTTACGATGAACGAACCCATTTTATTTTCTATAAAACTTTTGATCAAAACAACTACAATCAGAATCTCTATTATATTCCGATTCAACCAGTATGTCGTTTCTACCAAACACTTACATATTTCTGTGAACGTCCGATTATACAATAACAGTGTTTTGTCGGTCCGTCCTCTGTAATTGAATCGCTGGACGATGTCACAGGGGACTACAAGGACGATTCGGAATGTTATTCATATAAGAAGCTAACATCACTGGTAAGTTATATAGTTTAATTAACGATATTATGTACATATATTGTGATTATGGTCTGTTTTGATGCAGCTTATGGGTATTTTTGAAGCGATATACCTACTTAAATGGTCCTACAACTAGAACAACGTTCTAAACTAAATCTAATAGGTATGTTTATATTTGACAATTCAAGTGAAGGGAGTGAATGAGAGCGCGACGGTTGACAGGGGAGAATGGAAGAAGAAAACGTGTTGCGCCGACCCCAAGTAACATGGGATAAAGGCAGGAAGATGATGATGATATTTGACAATTCAAATATAAATCAAAATTAAATAAGAATTATGAAAACACCATAAAATAATATTAACAAATCATCATTGAGCTATTATATTAATGTAAGTTTTACAGCATAGAGTTTAGCGGTGATAAATTGTTTTTTTTTTCCAATTAATTAGAAAGATTAGATTATTTCTAGTGTGGCGAAAGGTTTTCTGAACCTAGTCGTATTCTATAATCACGAATATAAATCTAATCAGCGTTACAATTGGGGTAGCTTGACTAGACTATGTGTGCGTTCGTTATTGCTCCTTGTAACAGTATCTTTCTTTAGCTCTCCTTATTTTTGCCACCACATCAAAATTGAACACCAGTATCGTTTGCCTGCCCAAAATTCCAGTCACCTATAAATTAAAAAAAAAACCGAGTGTGCTTATGACCACACGACTAAAGTGAAGCTTCAAACGTATTTGGCTATGAGAGGAAGAGAGAAAGAAAAAGTGCGCGCGCACTGCTTTCTTTTGCTTATAACTCCCATTCGCCTCGCCCGATCACACTTTTCGTAACGCTTACGTCACGCGTTCGCCAGCTTACTCCCCAAGTCAAGCGTGCTTAAAGAAGTTTCACTTCAAAAATACTTTACACATTAACTTTCTCATTTTATAATCTAAATATTTAATTAAGAGATTGGACTACAAAAAACATAACAATGTTAAAACAATCCCCTAAAATACGTGTGCCACTTTAGTAGGTACCTAATAGGTTTGGCGAAGAGCTTAGCGACTCTTTATTGGTTTTGCAGGGCCTCTCAAAGGCAGATAATGAGAGGAATTACAGTCGTTAACAGAGGTGTTAAATTTCCGCCTCTTTCCTCATATGTGGGTTACAGATCTTTAGTGTTAAGTGTATTTAGAGTTAGTGCGATTGAAATTAAGAACTTGATGGAACAGGTCCTTTACCTATGTTAACCGGTCAAGCGGCGCGGTTCGCCGATCGGCGACGAAACAATAGAAAATCAATTGTGTCTCATTAGCGGAGCTCTACAGATTAATGATGTAATCCAACCAAGAACATTTCATGTAAAGTACCAAGGATACTAAGACTTACATAAAGCTTTCACTCTCAAAGTCATCAGATGGACTGTAGACCCAAGCCTACAAATACACTAGACTCTAGACTAGATAGACTAGACTATACAAATCTTACATCTTGGTCAAAATGTATGTCTTGGTGGAGGCACTGCCGTGCCCCCAGATATATAATGGTAGCATGTTATTGGCCACTGGCCATGACCCGGTTAATACAACTACGGACATTTACTGGCTAAAAGATGCTGCTGGTACCGGAGGGCCCAGAAAAAATCACATTTTGACAGCGATAACCTTGATAGAAAACATGTATTGCATAGACAGATGCTACCGAAATGCTTTTGCCAATCCTGTTGAAAGTCTTTGTAGAAATACGAAACGCTTTTAAGTGATTGCTACTTACAGGCCTTCAGATTATTTAGTCTCAACACAATTCTGTTGAGTCTAAATAATTCACAGAGCAATAAATTTATTGCTCCGAGAATTTTATCAAGCCTTCGTAACAAAGCACTTCGCTTTTTAAATCCATATCTCCACCCTTTTTTCTTAAACCTCCAACCAGCCAGTGCTCTTCGGAATCGAAAATTAAACGTATCCAAAATGGCGTCTCAATCGCAATGGAGGTCGGCGGTAAATTGTCGGATCACGCGCCTCTGGAGGGTTAGGCATTCTTTTTCTGCGGCCCTCAGGCTAGAATTTACTGTTTACAAACGTGTCCCTACGAAACTGTTTTTGTGGATAGGTTTTGTTACATGTTTTACTAGATAATCTCTGTGAGGCCCAGTTTGTCCCCACCCATATAATTCAGAGTCAGATGTTTCAATCTTATTTTTATTAGTGATGGACAAATATGTTGTAGCATCATCACCGGTCGTCATTTGTTTATGTCTAGGATTATAGGAGCTCAAAAAGTTAAAAGTAGCAGTATGAATAGCTATATGCTTATTCCACTTAAATTTTTTCAGGCTGTAAATAATTGCCCGCAACTAAAAAAAACAGTGGCACTCCGGGAGTGCCGACAGAAGTGAAAACACAAACAGAATACTTTACCTTCACTCACTGACATATCGAATATATATTAAAACCGAGTACATCCCGAGGACAGCCGAACACATCCAAGGCGGTGTCGGTTACGGTAACAGTGGCGCGAATTCAATGGTTTTTCCCCATCTCGAAAATGCCCAACGCGCTTAAAGAAGTTTTCACTTCAATAAAACAAAGATAGCTACTATAAAGTGAAGGCACAAAGATTAGTAAAGCAGTGTTCATAATCTCAGATAATTGCATTCCATCGCTAATTAATCAGTTATCTACTTTATTGCAATGTATTCTAAGTTGATTTTTGAGTGACCATTTGTAACAAAAAGGTCCTAAAAAGTTTTTGGTTGCAATGGAATTTGAACTTTGTAAAGTATGACATTCGGTTTGTTGTTCCATGACTTGAAAATTATCTCTTATTCCTGGCTCTAATATAGTTTGATAGTTTGCCCTATCGCCCCATCTTCCTATTTCATTGTAAGGACTAAAGGAGCTAGTTTCCCCGTGAGAAATACACTGGCAGTAATGGCGGACCGTATTATTTCGGTATAGACTTCAGATAATTGAGAATTTATATCCAGTTAATATTGTATGGCTTGCATATTTCTATGAGCGAATGTTTTGGTGGAAGGAATCAAGTTAATATGTATGCTTTCATAAAAGGTTTATGGGTTTTTGAAACTGATGGATTAGGCTACAACTAATTGGTTACTTAAATTGAGTGCTTTAATATTCATATTATTACAATAACCACGTTAACCACAAAAATAAAGCTACATATACTCGCACATTGAAGCGTGACCTGATGCAGTATTAAAAATGAAACAATTACGTAACTTTGGATTGCTTTCCATAAAATTAAAGATTTTTTAAATGAAGTGTTAAATGATTTGTTTTGCGCTAAGTTGCGCTAGCGAAGAATTTTAGCCCCGCTTCGCTTCGACAAAACATCGGTATTTAGGTATTTATTATAATAAATATTAATTTATACCTAAATATAAACCTCCCGGAATAAATTGTCTAAATGGTGCAAGCTCCATTGCGTAGTGTAGAAAAACCACGCGGTCACACAGACAGACACGAAAAGCGACTTTATGTATTATATATTGATTGATGAGAGTTGATTGGTTGATGAATAACCCCTGCCTATACCTACTTTTCTCATAAATACATTTACTAAGTTTCCAGCCGACACTTTATGAAATAAGATGAAAGAAAATACATTTATTTGCGGCAAACATGACGCAAAAAGAACACGAACACAAAAAAAAAAACAAGTTGGGGAAAACATGCATCATATCCACGCAAAACGGCTATCGCTCAGCATAATGCTAAGAAATAAATAATAAATAATTTACTTCTTCTTCTTCTTTTCGTGTCGATGGTACTCTTCTTCGATATTAAATTTTATATTGTTTGAGCCCATCAGGTGACCATGTTGATTGTGGCATCAGTGGCATTCATTAAGTCATCAAAGGTGCAGGTGAACGGGCACTTAGGGAACTCCAGCAAGTGGGGCATGGACTGATTAGAGGCACAGCACTCACACTGGGTATTGGAAGGGTCAGTAATACTTTACTAAGTGAATATAAATAATTATTTATACTTTATGAAGAGTACTAGATGCGCCCCGCGGTTACACCCACATACGTGTCGATCCCATGGAAATATCGGGATAAAAAAGTAGCCTATATGTTAATCCAGGGTGTCGGCTACCTCCATACAAAATTTTATCAAAATTAGTTCGGCCGTTTGAGCGTGAAGAAGTTACAAACATATAAACACACACTCACAAACTTTCGCCTTTGTAATATTAAATGTGATTATTACATTGAGAACTCTATTTCATCAATCAATCAATGCCTTTCGAAGTTCACTGCTAGACATAGGCCTCTTCCAGGCTGCACCACAACACTCTGTCCTTCCGCATTCAAGTCCATATCCCAAACACCTTTGTAACCTCCCATTCATGTTTTGTGAATATTATTTTGAGTCGAACGAAACGCGTCATCAATAATAACAATATCACAAACAATGAATTCTCACTAACAACTATAAGGCAGGCCGCATACGTCCGGTTTCCTGATTCGGAATTCAGTTTCGGAATTCAGATTCGGAGACCCCGAATGCACGCATTTCATACAAAATGTTCTCTCCAGCGCACACGTACTTAAATTTTCCGTCCGGGTTTCAGAACGGAAAATTTAAGAACGTGTGCGCTGGAGAGAACATTTTGTATGAAATGCTTGCATTCGGGTTTCCGAATCTGAATTCCGAAACTGAATTCCGAATCAGGAAACCGGACGTTTGCAGCCGGCCTAAACAATTAATAGTAATTACCAACCAAATGCATTTTCCATCCATTTAAAACTTCAGTTCTACAGCTAACAGTGCATTTGTAACTTCAAACAGTTCAGTAGCGGTCGTTTAAGGGGCAGTGTACTTACGACGCCAATTTCACAACAACTTCCACTTAACTACATCAGGTATCAATTTAACACCTGTATGGTTTCCAGCAAGCGGGTTATTAATACACCCTGTACATTATGACGTGTTGAATCGGATATCGTATTTCTTCAGTGTATATTGAATTTATGGATAACTCATAATCGATAACAAAGAAAGATTGTAAAGAAATATGTAGGTAAACTGACAATTTATGAATATTCATTCTGCCTTTGCTGCTCTTAAAATTGTCCAAAATTATTCATTCTACGGTACCACCAGTAATTAGGGCCACGACTTACGAGTTGTAGGTTCGAACCCAGACAGGGGTTCTACTTTGTGTTAATTATTTCATCACCACTGCTCTCAAAACGGTGAAGGGAAACATCGTGAGGAAACCGGCATGTTCTAGGACCAAAAATTCGAAGACATGTGACATCTACCAACCCGCACTGGGCCCGCGTGGTGGTCCCTTCAGTGGGAACATTATAGGCTCATTATGCATTCATACTACGTGAAACAACGGATTAAACCCACATTTTTGGCTTTCATTGGCAATTTTCAAATTACGCTACATTTTTAAAACATTTTAATCTAGAACTAATAGCACACATACACGAATAATTTTTAATCCAACCCAATATCAGTACATCAAACAAAAAAATAAATAAAAACAACAATTCAGGAGCACTTTACCATTCATTCCCGCACTGGAAGTTTTTTAATTAACTGCCACCATAACGACGATATATCACTAATCTGGCAACACTGAACATAACAGCTGTTTCGGCATTACTGCAGCCACTAATTAAAAACAAACAACGTACAAACGGACGCGTGATTTATTATTTATTACGCGTTTTGTCAACGGACAGATTATGTGGATATTGAATAAGTGAATTTTGATTGATGTTAATTATTTTGGGCATACAGTATGCACATTTTCAAAAGAAAAAATAAATAAAAAACAAAATATTAAATTAAAGAAGTCTTTGAAAGCTATGATGAAGAAATGTCATATTTACACGATGTAAGTTACTTGCCTGTGGCTTACGATAAAATTGAAGCAACAAAAAACTTGCACCGTTTAAGCACTGTTTTGACTCTAACCCCCTTTACTAATAAACGTAGTATAGTGTCTGTATAGTTACACAACGCTTTGTCTTCTTCTTTCGAAAGTCAAATTACTGACGACTGAAATAGAGAAATCGGTGTGTAACTACTCATCTGATATAATACGTTTATTAGTAAGAGGTTAAAGCTACTCTAAACGTGTTGTTGCTAAAAAGCTGGACCCTGTAAAGTTTAGAGTGTCTAGCTTTTTTTTTTGCTTCAACTTATGATGTGCCACAGGCGATTAATAGTGGCACTGAGTGGCGCCACTTCTCGCAGACAAGCCATGGTGTCTACGTCAAAGATGGCGCACCGACGCCGCTCAGATGTTTGTGTCTTCGAAGTATGCATTCTAGTGACGTTTTGTGGAAATAAATACGCGTAAATCGCACCGTGTAAATCAGACTTATGCATTCAAGTCCTGGCAAAACAATCTTATCCAGGTACATGCTGCGTTACCCGTCTTTTTGGGCAGTCAAAGCTTTCCATAACCTTCGGCCTTGTATAAGGGAACGACAAAATATTTTATAATCACAATGCAGTACCATCGCCATTCGCTGCTAGTATTTTTTTTTCTTCTTCTATCTAGTGTAATTCTTGACAGTAGTCAAGATTTTGCTTAGATCCACGTCTGACTCCATCGCCAGCGCTTCCCCCTCAAATAAACTATAACATAATAAATTAACTAACGTTGCCCTAATAGTAATTACAAGAACTCATGCCGCCTGTGATTCAGGTTTGTCCTAGTACAGGCATCATACTTTGTAATACCTGTATTATTTCGATTAATACTGTATTTTACCATTTATTTTTTATTTTTTTGAGAAAATATTTATTATATCTTAACCAGAACTTTTAGGTCCTTAGAACTTATTACATTAATAATAATAATAATCCTTCCATGCCGTTTCCGGCTACGGCGACCGTTTCATCATCAACCTACTGGCGTCTATCATGGGCTCTCATGTGGCTAGAAAAACCACCTTTGTTTACAAATGGTGCTCTCACGTGTCCACTCTGTTATTACACCACTACAACTACAAAGCGGCAACAACAAAAGATAGTAATCGCATTAAGACAATAAAGTTCACAAAAGATGTCAGAGCGCTTATATTTTACGACACGGAGCAACTAATGTGAGTACTGAATTAAAATTAACCCACACAGTGGCTCAGTGGCTCAGTTATGGCGCATGTAGGGGAACAGTCGAACAGAAGCCTTGAATGATGTATAAGTACAAGCTTATGAATATGAGGATATACGGTAAAGGTTTTTGTAGAGCTTTGGATGGACTTTAGTCTGGAGATTGAATTTGCTGCTATGTTGGTAAGATCATGGGTTTATTCCATCTCAAAAACCAAAAAGGACAATACAACGATTCTCTTCGCTAAAACTGTCTGTACATCCATTGTTATATTATGTAGATACAGTCAACAAAAGAGATAAGTATGCAGGATCGTCGGATATAGTTGAAGTTTAGTAAGAAACCGATGGATGTTGTCGACTGAAATTTAATTTGATAAATGAGCTGTTTGTTTTCTATTAATAAAATTATATTTTATTTGAGAACATCCATCGGTTTCTTACTAAACTTCAAATATATCCGACGATCCTGCATACTTATCTCTTTTGTTGACTGTACGTTTAATCAAACTTGGTTGACTTCTGCTTCAAGTGGGATTGATAAATCTCAGAAACCAACAAGGTGAATAGAACTCTTTTCTTCTCTAAAACTGTCCTATGTTACACAGTAATATTATGTACAGACGCCAGCACATCAAACTATGCACTACAATCTGTCAAATTTCTTTAATAGATTTTCAACTTTACCGCTAAAACGTAAGGTTCAAATTTGATTAGGAAAATTTGACAGTTTCGGGTAGATTGATGTGCTGGCGTCTGTATGTTTAATTAAACTGGGCAGACTTTACAGAAAAAGACATTAAAACTACAAGAAGATAAAGTACAATCATAATCTGCACCTTAATTGCGTAAGAAACTATCAAACTCAGTTTGAATCATTTTGAAGGATATTGCTATTCTTGTAAATGTCGTTGAACTGTCAAAATGAAAACCATTGCGACTAATTGTGTGTTACGCAATTACCCCGCTGCTGATTTACTAGCCTGTTTCAAGGCTACAAAGCTATAGTAAATTAATTTTTGTATGTCATTCAATTTCAGTATCGTGTGGAATAAATACTCTTTATTATGTACACCATATAAATAGATAGCAGATTGTTTTATTGCTAACAGCATTCTGATTAAATTAACTTCTTATTATAATCAATCAATTTCAAAATTAATAATTTACAACTTCAAAAGACCAATGCCTAAAAGCTTTTAAAACTTATTCCATTGCTCGACCGTAAACCCACCCGTATGTTGCCCAAATGTCTTAACCGCTCCTGGGCTTAAACTGAGTTTAACTCGTACTTACAAATCAACACGACCATTATAATAATGCATCGGCCATCATTATGGCCGCTTTCTAAGGATAAACATATTATTTATCGGTGGTATCGGCTGAACTTTTATGACCCATTAAAAATAAAACCACTTACGCTTATCGACTGATTTATATTTTATTTAGGTGACTAGTTTTGGCTTATATCTATGTTAGGGAGTTACATTTTTAGGGAATGTTAGTAGTGTTATGTTTATTTGAAAGGGTTCAAAAGTTTACCATGTAGGTACAACATGGCATATAGCATAATCAGCCTATAATTTTCCCACTGCTGGGACTCAGGCCTTCTCTCGGTGAGAGGGAGTGTGCCGTATTCCACCACGTGGGCTCAGTGCGGGTTGGTAGATGTCATATGTCTTCGAATTTTTTGGTTCTAGGACATGTCAGTTTCCTCACGATGTTTTTCTTCGTCGTGTTTGAGAGCAGCTACTTGGCATGTGCGTCATTGATACTACAGGCACATGAAACATTTCAACTTGGTTTCGGGGATGGCAAGGCTTTTGTATGCAACTGGTACTGCAGGTGTTGGTGGTCACTATCAGCCGTAGCGTCAACTTGTTTGCCATCCAAAAATATAGATAGGTACAACATAAATGTCATCATTACAGACACTATACTACATATACTAATAAATTTTAATATGCAGCTTCAATGAGAGCAGCGGTGGCCCAGTGGTAAGGGCCGCGACTTAAGAGGTCGTAGGTTCGAACCCAGACAGGCGCTTTACTTTGTGTAAATTATTTCATCTCCACTGCTCTCAAAATGGTGAAGTAAAACATCGTGAGGAAACCGGCATGTCCTAGAACCAAAAATTCGAAGACATGTGACATCTAGCTACCAACCCGCACTGGGCCCGCGTGGTAGATTATAGCCCACTCCCTCTCGAAGAGAACAGGCCGGTGTCCCAGCTGTGGGAACAATATAGACTGATATGATAATGATGCAGCTTCAATTGTGAATTTATTGTGATTTTTACCAAATTGATTGCAGCGATCCGCCAGTTATGAAAATAGGAATGAGCAGTTTTCTCATTGTCTTTGAACACACATTAGTCGCAGCAGGCTTGCGATGCGCCGGGACCAGTGTGACATCGCGCCAACTTGACCATAAATTCCCAACATGGTCCTGCGCCGCTCCCAACCAGTTTTCTGTGGAGCTAAGGACTTACCGAGCACAGAAGTAAACCGCTTCCTATATTTTACTCTCACAACTTACGGGGGCTGATAAGCAGCTCATACTATTATCATGTCTTTCTTACCTCCTTACCAATATTGGAAACAAAAAGAGATAGCTAATCTGACTTGATTTACTCCCATTTCTGTACTCCCGATACAAGCGGGATTTATCCAAATTTATTGCGATTATACCAGTACATAACGGTTACCAAGTTACCGAGTATTTAATCTTGAATGTGGAGCGACATTAAGCCTTCGTAATGGCGCTATTTCGATTCCAAGTTTCACATTAAAAGTTATGATGAACGTTGTGTGGGATTAATTGTGAAATACTTGAACAAGTGTCGTCTTTAACACCGGTTTTAATTTAATATCAAATCCGGATAATGGTTTGTTAGGAGTTTCAAGGGCCTTCAAGAAGCTGTGGCAAACACAAAAAAATATTTGAGTAGACACTTAGATAGTCCTTAGTTACACTTGTAATTTAAAAATTCATTTGTAACAAATCCATACGATACTAATATTATAAATTCGAAAGTAACTCTGTCTGTCTGTCTGTCTGTGTGTTAACTTTTCACGCCTAAACCGCTGAACCGATTTAGATGAAATTTGGTATAGAGATAGTTTGAGTCCCGGGAAAGGACATCGGATACTTTTTATCCCGATATTCCCACGGGATCGAGACTTATGCGGGTTAAACCGCGGGGCGCAGCTAGTCAAGATATAAAATCTGAAAGGCCATTATTTTCGAGTTGATACGAACACTATCTCCACCTCGTACCTTTGCTAATGACATGAAAATTCGTAAAAACTTCTCTAAGATCATTTTCACTACACAGAAACTTTTTCTCTCTGGCAACAATAGAACTGACTGAAAGTAATAACATATGCCATTGCTTACTTTTTCACGAAAGTGTGTTTACTGTATATTTCTAAAACTAATGTGAATAGACGACGTGTGTATAACTCACTGGAAGCCGAGATTATGATTCTTTGACGCATTTTGTGGAAGACATCCTAACTGAGATATACGACACACTGGACTTTGCACTTTACACGAACCGAATATAGCCCAAATTGGGATAAATGTTAGTTCAGTTATAAGCTGTTTTGTTACGAAAACCTAAACTCGCGACACTGCGACACATTTTTCTCATTTCAGATGCATATTTTATGGAGCACGAACGCATAATGAAAGGAATCTCGTTGTGACAAACAAATTACAATATCTGTCGTTGTAGTGCGTGCCCCCAAAGAAATCTGAATAAAAGTGCGATTCAATATGGCTCGTAAAACTTGTTCGTCCTTAAAATTAAATATGGACTGCTTGTTATGTTAATTTACATATATAGATTTGTGTATGGAAACGTTCATTTTATTTTCCTCAAAGAAAAATATCCAAATTTGAATGCCAGAATTTAGAATACGAAGTTGCTCATCCCACACAAGCTGTTTGTGACGGAAACTGGTAGTATCATTACTGTTGATAAGGATCGAGCATCATTTATTGTAGAGATTGCTTTGCATTGGAAGTAAGCACATTGCATCAGAATTTTATGTCCAATTTGACACCTGACGTCTCATATAATTTTAACTTGTCTGCCCTGGGATGTGCCCTCTTATCTCAGGTCATCGCTAGTAAGAATTTTATATGATGTGTGGGCAACACGGGTTCCGTTTTATATGACGTTGCTGGTTATGTTTTTTAAAATGCTACTGAATTATTTTATGTTAAACTACTCGTAAATAAAATAAAATTTAAATAGAAAATAAAATCTAATTTTAGGACCATAACCGTGAATGGGTATCGTGTTACCCAGTAACTGGGTTGTGGAGGTCCGATTGGCAGTTGTTCCATGTAAGATAAGTACTGGTATTCAGCTGCAGCCGACCCCAACATAGTCGGGAAAAGGCTAGGCATATTGATTAAATCCGATTTTGATTAAAACCGTGAATGGTTTAGTTAATACAGTGGATTAAAATATTTCCAATACCTATTTGAAAAAATCCATACTAATATTAGAAATGCGAAAGTGTGTCTGTCTGTCAGTCTGTCTGTGACCTCTTCACGCTTAATCCGCTGAACCGATTTAGATGAAATTTGGTATAGACTAGAGATATTATTTTTAAGATGTTCTTATTTTTATTAGTTAAAGCATCTTACTTAGTCATTCATTTAAATTTTTCATGCCGAATCTTGGGCAAAATGTATGGCTCAACTTCAATTCTTCACGACCTTATTTGTATACTTACCTGCATTCTAGCAAATAAATAATTTGATTTGATTTGATAGTTTGAGTCCCGAGAAAAGACATGGAGATAGTTTTTATCCCGATATTCTGCTTCAAACCGCGGGGTGCTGCTAGTTGTTGATAATACAAAGGTATAACGAAGTCGCAAGGAAACCACTGAAAATAAACAATATCCTGATCATCGATTCAAACATCAATCTTGAATTGCTCAGCACTTGGTGGAACCACGTTTATTTTCATATTGAATGCTTATATGAATATTTCAGTTAGTAGGTCGCATATGAAGTGAGGTCTTACGACCTATGGTCATGCAATTCAAATTATATATTGTTCGTGTTCGATGCGAGTTCTTCAAGTAAGTAGCGTCCGATCTTCGGAAAATTTTGCTGCATCTAGTTTTAAGTTGGAGAGTGATAATATTGTAAGGCAATAAAAATAAAAATTCAGGGTCTTACGAGAATAAAAGTAATAGTATAATATCAATACCTGCCACTAATTATATTTCCTGGTGTATGGTAGAGTTCGCTTTTACAAAATATTCAGATTTCAATTCACACAATGTTTCCTGGAAAAATTTAAACAAGCCAGCTATGAATTTGCCAACAGTTATAACTAAGACAAAGCCAGGTCAGGTACAAGCTAACATCACAGATAGGCCGGCCATACATATAGCGACATGCATCGCGCGTGGGACGACCAGCTTCGCTCCAGGCCCTTATCTGCACCATAATCACTTTGAACAACCGAGTGGTCCGTGATTACAATCTTAAATCCCCCGTAAATTTTCTATTCCGAAGGGCCATTATAATGGAACAACGTCGGCGGGTTTGAGGGAAAAAAATATACACGAATAATTTCATCATACCACTCCCCCTGTTGATTGCAAAATTTCAATCAAGCTCGTAAATGGTGTACAGTTTCGGATCGACACTCGAAACGATATTTTTTGGGGTTGCAACTGTAAAAGTTTTGTGCATTCCATTTTGAATGCTAAAACAATGTTGGCAAGATACGTTTTTGATTGCGATCGAAACACTCCAATGCTGCACACGCAGTTTGGCGACGAATGCAGTACATGACGTAGATTTATTTGTAGTATTGAAATGGCAATTGTAGGAAGGATTTATTTGGCTGTATAGAGTTGACTGCGCTAATTATGAAGGGATTATTCGGATTAAAAGACTTGTGCCATCTGGCAGTAAATATTCTGAAGTGCCGAGTCTTGTATTCAAAATGAACTATATTTTCAAGGAAGCGGCATTTTCGACACGTGCAGTCAACAGCGGCGATTCCAAACGTAACAAGCTACCCTTCTTGAATAAATATGAATAAAAATGTGACTTTACAACGTCCGAGCTCCTGCTGCGAACACGATGGCTTAGAAAATAATAACGGAACTTAAATTACTGTTGAAATAGTGCACCCCCATACTTTACATATTAAAATTATCATCTCATCGAGGGGTCAAAGAACACATTTACTAAATTTTAACATCAACCTTTCGACGCGTTTGCAGCGTTACTTAATAGTGATCAAAACTTGAGCCTCGGTCGTTATAAATATTATTTTGCTAGGGTAATTTCTACCTTCCACCTTCAACGTAGCATCGAAATTAGTTGAAGCTTTATTGGAAACATCTTCAAATTATATTTGACTATGAATGGCACTGGAATTTGATTCATAACCTTAAGCAACTAAGGCGTAATTTTCAATGTCACCAAATTGAGTGATATGTTCTTTTAGGGGGTGGGCTTGAGTCGAGCACGCGTAAGCACGTGCCGGTTACTCCCCGCTGCTACGCACTCCTTGTTACAGCGGGAACTGTACCGCTCTGTAATTACACACAAATTAGACAAGATTTATAGAGGGGTGGAACACCTTGGCAACTATTGTAGGTACTAATAACGGCTGGCCAGGTTCGATATTGCGATTAATCGCGGGAGCGATTCCCTAAAAGAGGAATAAATTACACCAGCCAAAAGCGAATTGTGAACTATTTTCCATGGAAGTCGTAAGTCATACCACGCAATTAACGTGTCACGGAGTTTATGGAGTGCGAATGTGTGTACGGTGGAATTCAAGTTCGATTTTTATTGCGTCATAAAAGAGTTATGGCACTGTCAGACGGACAGCCTTTGACACGGATGTGCATGTTGCGAACATTTGACAGGTTCATTTAACAAAAGGTGGACATTAAGCAAACAATAATGGCATTTTTAGTGCGGCCTTTTCATATTTTATGGCGTGTTTATTGGCCATTGTAGGAAGTTGGTCGGGCGCCGGCGTTCCGACGGGACAGTAAATATGATTCATCTCCGCAGGTAAGAATTATCTCGCATTGTTCACGTCCTTACGGCTTAATAAGCGTGAGGAATGTCTTTTGGCTGTGGGATTATTTTTTGTCTTGATAATATGAAGAGTTAGTGCATTCTTAATTATTATCAACTAATGGATGAGGTTGATAAGTCTTATCGACTATGTTTAAACTTTGTATTTAAGATAGCCATTTGATAAGACGACAGAATCTGTAAAAAAAGGCCATGCTTATCAATCTTTATTATTACTATCGCCACAATTTTGAACTAATGTCATGCCTATTCATATTTATTTTGGGATGAGCTTATGAACATAAGCAAATAGCAAATCTATCGTACCGATGACACTTTTTCTCCCTATTGACTCAACAAATCTCTTCAACAGCTGAAGTTAACCAACCAAATTCAAACGTCAAAGAAATTAAAAGAATCTCTTTACAAATACAACTTCTGAAGTTGTTCGGATTACACTGGGCTGTGTTACCTGCTTATCCCCGGAGGAAATAAAAAGTTATCAGGGAACTTTGTTCCTGGTTATCTGCGGGGCAAGTAAACAGTTTTTATTTTATGACCTCCCGCAGTTTTAGTGCTGTGAAGTCCGCTGGAACAGGCTGTTGTTGCTCTATGGATATAGGGGGAGTCCATTAAAGTCGGAAAAATTCAGTAGTTAAATAAATAGACCCAATAATATACATATTATTCTTGTTTTGGAAACAATTCTGAGAAAAAATTCGGAAATAAGAATAATGATTACAACACGAACATTCTCTAGAATGAATAAGAAACTAGAAGTCTACATTGGCGCCGATTCTCTTTTTCACAAACTAAACTAAATTTAAGTTCAGTGCATCTTTTTCTTTCTATTTCATTAAGAAGAGGACAGGAGATAAATATTAGTTTAGTCCTGTCAAATTAAGATACTCCATAGACAATTTAGACGTGATCAAAAAATTGGCTATTAAAAATACGTCAATTTACGTCAGACACTGATTAATTTGACAGGTCTAAACTAATATTTAGCTTCTGTCCTTTTCTTAATGAAATAGAGAGAAAAAGATGCACTGAACATAAATTTAGTTTAGTTTGTGAAGAAGGGAATCGGCGCCATTGTATTATCAGCCTATAAAGTACCCACTCCTTGGACACAGGCCTCCTCTCGGTGAGAGTGAGTCGTGAGTGGGCTGTAATCCACCACGCTGGTTCAGTAAGGGTTGAATATATGTCAGGTGTCTTCGATTATTTTTGGATCTAAGACATGCCGGTTTCCTCAAAATCTTTTCATTCACTGTTTTGAGAGCAGTGGTGATAATATTTACACAAAGTAAAGCACCTGGCTGGCTTCGAACTTACGACCGAACAACTTGTAGGGAAGTCTCAGCGGTTACCACTAGGCCACCACTCCTCAAGGCAAGGAGCGACCCGAATAATGTAAACTAACCTACCTCAAGTTCTACATAGTCTTATACATTTGAGTTATACATATATATTTTTATGCCAGTAGGAAACTTAGGATGCTATGCTTCTATAACCTCCCTGGTTTGAAAAGGTTACTTAGTACAATCAGCCTAAAATGTCTCCACTGCTGGGACACAGGCCTCCTCTCGGTGAGAGGGCCGTAATCTACCACGCGGGCCCAGTTCGGGTTGGGAGATGTCACTTGTTTTCGAATGTTCGTTTCTGGGACATGCTGATTTCCTCATGATGTTTTTTTTCACCGTTTTGAGAGCAGTGGTGATTAGGTTAAGTACTTGGTCATGAGAAAATGTATTCTCTTCCTTAATTAACACCCACCAGTGTAACTACAGCCCTACTTTCAAAATCCAATTCAAAAAACTTCACCGCACCCTGTATACAAGTACTTGTAAGAAGATTGGAAACAGTTTGTTGTACTTGTTTCTAACCTACGTACGTACACACAAGAACAAATCATTTTATTATAGCTACCTACCCAGATAACAGTTTATAGAATCCATTTACGCAAATTGGTGTAAACTGAAACTGAAAAATGCATGAAAATCTTTTTACTTTGGTAATATCAAGCAAATATTTACATTAAAAATTAATTAATTCTAACTAAATACCTACACATATTTTACAAAATAATAAATAGTATGCATTCATCAGAAATCAGTAACTGATTTCAAAAACACTTTCAAATTTCATACAACTTACTGAAATAACTTAATTGTGAACTTGACGCATTTTTATTTACATCTTATAGCTTTTTCTTTGAATTATTTGTGTTGAGTGCACTTTAAATTATTTAAAACTACGAATATCAATGAACTGAAAGCACAAAAAAGTTTTTAACAAATAAATATTTATGATATCGTGTTTTGTATCAAATGATGTTATATTATTATATCAATTTTATTGTCTTCGCCTTTTTTGTATTCAAAAGTGGCTACAGTATAAAGTCAGTTAAATTAATTGTTTAGCAAATTGACCACCACTATTCAGAACTATGTATATTTAACTAGCGGCCCGCCCCAGCTTTGGACGAGTGCAATTTTTTTTTTCGAATTTCCAAAATTTCTTTTCATACAAACCTTGTCCTGGCAATTAGCGAAATCGGTTCAGCTGCTCTCGAGATTTGCGCTTAGCAACGCATTCAGCGATTCATTTTTATATTATAGATTGACTACCATTTTTTGACAGTTGTATAAAACTCCAGTCCAACCAAGGGGTATCGTATGACCCAGTTACTAGGTTGTGAAGGTCAGATAGGCAGTCGCCAGTCTGGTATTTGGTTGCATCCGGTTAGACTGGAGGCCGATCCCAACATAGTTGGGACAATGCTAGGCAGATATGATTGATTTATAAAATTGCTATAACAATATTTTTTTCTGACTGTCCGTAGCCTTTTTTTAAAGAAAATAATAGTAGGTAGCTACTAACAGGTGAAATAACTCCTAAAACTTTTCATTAGGAGCATATTCGCGCTCCTTCTGAACATCAGGACGGCAACCAGTCGGTTATCTTTTAAAGTGAAGGCACGTGAACATATTCGGCAGAAGTTGGCCGTAACATCCCAGCGCTGATTTGCTGGATTCGTTTTCTTCTCTACCGATCATTTTCCCCCCTTAGAGTTCATTTGGTTTATATGTATGTATGTATGTATATATTCTTGTATTTTATACTCATTTCCTAGCTAGTTATCCTGAATGTTGCACCTGCCATGTTTTGTCTCTGCATCACCCTAAGGTTGACTGGTAGAAAATGCCTCAGGCATTAAGTCCGCCTTTGTACAGTATTTTTTACTTGTGCGTAAAGTTTTAATAAATAAATAAATATTCATTCAAATCTCAACATATTTTCCTGACATAATACTTACGAAGTTTTCACTTTGTTTGCGATGGCAAAAACTGGCCTGCACACTAATCGCGTAACACACTATCAATCTCAATCTGAATAATTTTGAAGGATATAGCTAATCCATTGCTCCATATGTTCGAAAAATGTGTCTGCTCAACAACGTCAGTAACGCAATGAATGTTGTTGAACTGTCAAAATGAAACCCATTTCTCCTGATAGTGTATTACGCAATCACCCCGCGGTACTGTCTCCCTATAAATATTTTTTACAAGTACATATTAACCCCCTTATTCATAATCCTATTTTATCTCTATTTTAGCTAAAATAGGTTTATAGAACGTTTGTCTTTATCTGTCACGTTGTCATTTCTGTGTGTAAGAAAGAGACAAACCCCATTTTAACTAAAATAGGTTTGATAAGTTTTATGAATAAGGGGGTAAGTATTCATACCAATATTAAAGAAGTTAACACCAGCTTATCTTTTAGCACATATATTACAAAACAGCTAACTATTATGGGTTACTGTAGGCTCGTCGACGATGGGGTTGTAACCCTATATGGTAGTGCACGTGCCGACGCACTTATGCCGATAACGCACAAGGCAAGCCAGATTCGGGCAATACAACGGCTTTAGACCAATCTGAGTGGCCCAATTTGACGTGCAATGGTACGTCTAAATATAAACGCTTTGGATTGGCCACTAAAATAAGACTATATCAAATACAGCCAGGAATTTGAGATAATTTTCAAGTTATGGAACAACAAACTGAATGTCCTTCTTAACAAAGTTCAAATTCCATTGCAACCAAGAATTTATTAGGACCTTATTGTTACAAGTGGTCACGCAAAAATCAACTTAGAACACATTTCACTAAAGTAGACAACTGATTAAATGGCGATGGAATGTAAATTATCTGAGATTATGAACAGTGCTATAGGTGTTTTACCATATTATTATTTTTGCACATATTTTACGATGTACAGTCAACAAAAGAGATAAGTATGCAGGATCGTCGAATATAGTTGAAGTTTAGTAAGAAACCGATGGATGTTGTCGACTGAAATTTAATTTGATAAATGAGCTGTTTCTTTTCTATTAATAAAATTAAATTTTATTCGAGAACATCCATCATACTTATTTCTTTGGTTTACTATACATCCAGGATTCAAGTTTATTTCTATAAAACGAAAAGTGAGATTATAAAAGGACTATAAATCACAATGGTCTTCATGCAATTCATATTTAAGATGTAACAGCAGACTAGGTCAGCTTAGTACCGATATCACGACGAATTGTTGAAATAACAAATCAGCATTTTTTCAAGAATAGTCACACACCCAATCTTTCACTATCAGCGCGTACCTTTTTAGCCCCCAATTCAATAAAGAAAAAAAATCGTCTAGCCCTGTAAAGGTAGATTGACATCCTTATACGAATAAATCTAACGTTATCTTCAAAAGAGATACGACGAAGGATTTATTTTTTAGCGAAGGGAAGGACAATGCATTTGCCGTGTTTTTGTACCAAAAGACAGGCTTTACGTATATAAAGATGATAAGAAGCCATTACAGATAGGAAAGGGGGTACAATATAAGGGTTTTTTAGTGTTATACCATCATAAAGTATAGGGGTTGTGAATGTGGCTTTGCCATGCAACGGGGCTTAGTACCTGCCAATACCCAATCAATATGATAGAACTCCTTATTTTCTGTATAAAGGAGTAAGTAGGAAGTGTATAAATATAAAACTTAATGGCTTGCGACCCATTTGTACTTGGATTTACTATTTTGATGTTTGGGGGATGGGACGCTTCAATGGGATTTAATTAAATCTTGAGCAGCAACATTGTTTTTCTTATACTGGATTAATCAATTTTGTTTCAAAGAAGTAAGACTCCAGTTACAATTTCCTACTTTTAAAGAACCTGGATATATGAATTTGTCTTCTCCATAATCTTTTAATATTGCAACAACAGTCGAATAAGGCATAGGATATAGAGCCAGGATAGATTGTGACAGTGTCCAAACCGTGTGTAAGTTTTTATTACGATACTAGCTGCGCCCCGCGGTTTCACCCACTTAAGTTTCGATCCCGTGGGAATATCGGGATAAAAACTATCCTATGTCCTTTCCCGGGACTCAAACTATCTCTAAACCAAATTTCATCTAAATCGGTTCAGTGGTTTAGGCGGGAAAAGGTAACATACAGACAGACAGACAGAGTTACTTTCGCCTTTATAATATTCGTGTGATTGCCTAAGTATGGAAGTATGGATTCTTATTTCTTATTAGCCTGTGACATCCCACTGCAGGGCAAAGGCCTCCCTACTCTCTCATGAGAGAGTAGAGGTTTAGGCAAATTAACCCACCGTGCTTGTCTAGTGCGAGTTGGTGGGTATACAGTGGACCGCCTGACTGGGTCCGCGGGCGCCGCCTTTGACGTGCTAGATGTTCATCAGCCGCCGCCCTGAGTTGATATCCTGCACTAATATCGACTGTTCCATCCGAGCCTATTTGGGTGTATTTATCCCATAGCCTACAGGTGGCGTTCTACATTTAGTTCAATACTAAATGCACGACAGTTTAAAGTCATATCGAGGAAGTATGGATTACCATAAATAAACTTTTACGTAGAATTATGCATTTATTTAAATATTTATAATGATATTTTGTTAAAAAAGTAACAAAATATTTCCCGGAGCCAAATAATTTGACTGTAGCGTAAAAAATCTAAAATTATTTAGACTAAGGGCTGATTTTTCAATCGACAGATAATTTTTATTCGTGGAATAATATTGACGTCTGACAGTTTGTGTATGGAAGACTGTCAGGAATAATTAAAAATTATTCCTCCACTAAAGTTATCTGGCGTTGGAAAAAACAGCCCTAATTCAATCATTATTTATTTTTAAACCAACAAACGATCACATCAACATCTATTTCGTTCTAACCCTTTGAATTTCGTCGAAATCCCTGCGCAGAATCCAATGAATTCCATTATAAATTGACGAGAGCGGCAAATCAATTCATTAGCAAAACCAGTGGCTTAACACTATCCTACAATCGATACAGGGGTACATCTAGGTGTTCATTTAAGTCAAGATTGAACTGGAGATTAGACAGTGGATGGTTTTGCCCCCTCTGTGTGGTGGTACAACTTAGGAAGGTGAAGCGGGATAGAACTACGAGTACATGCTAGTTTAAAAATCTGAAGATGAATATGGCAGTCGATATAGTCTTCAACAACAAGGTCTTGGGCAATGACGTCGTAAGCAATTTGGTAGCTAATACGACGTTTGATAGAATTAAAAACATTATTTCTTGGACTTCGTTGCACTTGGGTAACAAAACGGATGCAAAACCAAAACTCCGTAGTTGCTTTCATATCCTTTGCCAAATTAAGAAACAATATTTGAAGATATTCAACATAATTTCGATTTTTATGTATATTCCTGCAGAGGTGGCGTGTTATAGTTGTACACATACTCATAACTACGCTAAATCTTGTAGTTTGTACCAACAATGACACAGAGGGGCATTATACCTCCTTATCGGCACTCGTTAGTCGCCCCTAATAAAACCTCACCCCTCTATCTCAAGGGCTGCTGCAACTCTCAAATTTAATAAAGGCAACTTTAAAAATAAAACAATGATGCCCGTTTGTTTACTCGAACATTTTTAGTTATTTTTCTGTTTCTACATAGTTATTCTAGGAAAAAAATAACGAAAGCCTGTCGATAGTTAGGCATACTATTTTTATTCTACCGTTAGTTTGTTCAATAACAGAATATTGTGTATTCGTTTTACTATTGTCGGGCACATTGCTCGCAGATCAGTTGTCTGTTGTGGCCGAAAGGTTCTGTAGTGGCGACCGCGTACCGGGAGACGTAGCGTTGTAAGGCCTCCGACAAAGTAGACCAATGACCTTGTGAAGGCCGCAGGAACCCGTTGTATGCGAGAAGCACAGATTAGCGGGATAACTGCGCAACACATTATCAATTGGAATCGGTTTCATTTTGACAGTCAAACAACATTCATTGCGTTATTTACGTGTTGAGCAGACAAATTTTTCGAACTTATGAAGCAATGGATTAGCAATTTGCTTAAAAATGATTCAGATTTCGATTGATAGTGTGTTACGCAATTAGGGTGCCGGTTAAAGTGGCCGTGCTTGGAAGAGGCCTATGTCCAGCAGTGCACCTCTTTCGGCTGAAATGATGATGATGATTGTCGGGCCTATGCGTTTATTTATAAACACAACAGTCATACGATCCCCAATGTGGACTTTAATACTGTTATAAATGTTTGTAACTAAATACAGGGGTTGCACAAATATTTTGATTCGAATCTGTATCATCATTGTATCCCTTAACATTTCTAATATGTGGGAATGAATATAACGAAGAAACACCGCTTACGTAAAGATGAGAAGCTTATATCAGATGAGCAGGAATGTTATTCATTTAATTACGTACTTTAATAAATTTAACATCGCAACCCCATACATCCACACACGCGCATTACTTTAGATTGCTGACTCATCGTCATAATTGTGGAACATACAGACGGTTATATCTCCCAACATAAAATAAACACGACAGTTTGAAAAACATTGAATTGAGCCATTACTACGAATGACTAAGACACCTGTGTGGTTAAGCATAGCTGTAACTACGTGAACTTTCGATGCAGTTATGACAGTATTAGTATCACGAATAGAAAAACTAACTAGGATGGAGATGAATCAGTGAACCAACAATACGTTTGACCATTCAATGAGAAGACTAACAAGATCTCGCAAATAGAGGGAATGTAGAACTTGTCATTATAGTCCACAAGTAACCTATATTAGTATTATTTTGTTGACTATTCATCCAAACAGTGTGTCACTTTCAAATCACGAACTGGATCGCGTTAATGGTTGAATCTAAAACATTAGTTCTACTGAGTAGTCCCCTGCAAGCAAATCTAATGAACGTTGAATTTATTTGAAAGTCATCCACTATCGCACTACGATTGTCATTTTTGACAGTGATCGAGTGTATGTGGACCACGATCCCTGTTTGAAACTCATTAGTACTAAATTTTGTTCTGAAGTTTAGAGAGTTAATACAGAAAGGATTGTGAAATAACAAATTAAATTGGAATATAGTGTTAATAGCAATGTCCTTTGTGACCTATCATAGTTTTATGATCATCTAAGTAATAATAATAGTCCTCAAGACCGTATTTCGGCCATAGCGGTCAATCTCAATGGAGACTAGCCTTCGGCGCGGGAGATTTAATAGCTCACAAGTGTGTGCGCAGACACACAGGTGCAAGTATGATCGGAATATGGGAGTAAGCAGTAGTAAAGTAGATGCGGACTGTCATCATCATGATCATTAACACCATTTCAGCCGAAAGACGTCCACTGCTGGACATAGGCCTCCCCTAAGTACGGTTCTGTTCTGCTAATTCAAGGCTCTAAGAATATTTCACGGATGGAAAAATTAGAAGACGACCAAGTATGTCCAATACATAAAATAAGGATATATGCTGAGGATACAATTTTAGCTGCAGAAAACACAATCTTTAATGCTTTAAAGCTCGAAGTCATCGTAAACAAAGCGACTGTGGTACATGCTTTGGAGAACATAAACAATACTACAAAACCTTATATTAATACCTTTAATCCATTTAATGGGCAAGACAATGAATAGGCCCCCTAATTAGTGCAGAGTCGCACCATTGTTTTAATGGTAACAAGATCGAATACGGACCTTGAGGTCTTGAATTTAGTTCCCAGGTGAGGCAGGGTACCTATAAATAGATTAAAGAGCTACTTATCTAATATCCTAAGGTTGATTGTATTGGTTATATTGTAATTCTTTGTCTTCTATCATGAATTTGCTATTGGTGAAAGCTTTACTTTTATTGCCCATGACCTTATGTTATTTTACTTACTTCAGCAATATACAATAAGACAAAATGAAATATAGCTCAAAGCATTTCTTCATATTTGTGTCCTTTCACGAAATCTAGAAAAGAGGAAACTTCGTCGAAGTTAACAGAGTAAATATCACTCATATCTACTTTCAACACAAAGACAATAGCATGTAGGAAATGTATTGTTCCAACTTCGTGATTCAACGCAACTATATCGACATTAACGTGTATATAGGGAATGATAACATTTTGAACCGCAGATGTAGGCACTTCTGATAATATACCAACAATAGCTTTGCCTCTCTCTTCTAGGAAATCTTAGTGATCTATGATTTGTTGGGTTTGTGTTTCAAATGGTTGGTCAGCCCTGTAAGTATGTGCGATGTGTTATGGACGTAGACCTTTATTATCTGTACAAATAAATAAAATAACAGCTTTTTAAATGCATATGAAAGTACACAGGATGTTACAGAAAGGGTATATCAATACAAACGGGTTGAAGAGTGTATCTGGTCTAGAATCTCTGTACAAAATTTCAGCTCAAAAGCATTAACTTTGAAAATGCTTAATATTTTTTTTATTTCGACATCACGGCGCTGCACTGGCGCGCGGCGGCGTGATGTGCCTGTACTAGGCGCACAGACACACTACAGATAATGGATAATGACCTTCGTAGTGCGGTGACACGTTTGTTATGATTTCAATTTAATAAAGTATCGAAATAAAAAAATATTAAGCAATTTCAAAGTTACTGCTTTTGAGCTGAAATTTTGTACAGAGATTCTAGACCTGATACACTCTTCAACCCGTTTGTATTGATATACTCTTTCCGTAACACCCTGTATACTACTATAACTAAAATATTTTTATTTTTCTGTATGTTTGTTCCGGCTAATCTCCAAAACGGTTGGACCGATTTTGAAGGTAAATTCACTGGCAGACAGCTGATATTATTGGAAATAACTGAGGCTACTTTTATTTCAGAAAAATAATTAGTATAGAGACACATTATTATTTTCCGACATCCACGCGAACGAAGTCGCGGGCACAGCTAGTTGCATATACATAAATATAATCAACTGATGTTTCTAGTTTGTGTTTTAATATTCAAAAATTCCATCCAAATATTGGCAAATTTGTTGCTTGAGAATTTCTTATAAAAGATATGATTGATTGAACCGTATTCTCGCTAAAGACTTTTCAAAATCTTTGGAGTTTAAATATTCACAAATTCATACATTTCAGCCTTAATTGGAACTATTAGAAAAGTTTAGATTGATCGTCTATAAATAAAAGCTTTTGAATTTGTTTCAATTTTTGATGGATTTCTGTCGTGATTATTTTGTATTAGAGAGCTTTATTGGCGAATTTGTTTCAATTATCTTTTACTATTTTATTTAGACACCTATCAACATTGTTTCTGATTACGAAAACTACAGTAAAATTATTACTTGCCAAGTATCAGTCAACGTTATGAAGTAACAAGTTTGCCCTTATTCCGTAAGTTCCCAACCTTGGAAACTACGTCTTGTACAAGTTGACCTGGGGGTACCGGGACAGAGAAACTAAACTGTGAACTTAGGCTGTGAGCGATCGCTTAGGAAGCCACCGACGTACTAAACTTGCACTTAGATTAAAATGGAAATAATTACGACAATATAGTATTCCTAACTGTATAATCAGACAGGGGAGTTTTTATGAACTCTGAGTATAGAATAGAATATGCATATAGCTGGTGCAAGCAGGTAATGTGATGCTTGGTGGAGGCCTATGTCCAGCAGTAGACGTCTTTCGGCTGAAATGATGATGATGATGAAGCAGGTATGGTGATTTGAATTCTGCAAGACAAAATGATTGCTGATTAAAGTAACACGTTATTGAGGGATAGCAAAATTATGCTACCGATTTTCCTGACATAATCCCTTCGCTTCAACGACGGTAAGAGCCCAAATAAAGATTTATTGGCTTATTTTTACCGTATTTCTAGATACATATTTTTCCATAAAAATAATCCGACAGATACCTTACATTTCAATCCTCCAATAAACCAGCAATACAATTTCTGCCAGGGACAGAACAAAATCAAAGTGCGGCAGATCAAAGCGGTTTCTTGCAATTTGTTTGATGATGACGCAGCTAAAGTTAAATCGAGTTGATTATACATACATGTCCTGTCAAAAAGTGGCATCTAATCGATGGATACTGTAATGATGTTGGGGTACGAGCACACGGCCAATTTTGGGTCGCACATTGCCCGTTGGATGGTCACGATCGAGGCAATTAAACTGACGTTTTGCGTACAAATAACAGTTCTGTCTGGTCGTATGCACGAGTCTTTAGCTGCTGTTATGGCTGGGTCGTCGGTTAATGTGTAACTTCATCCTAATGGATTCTAGTATGTATGTTTTGCATCGTCTAATGATCTAGATATGTCACAATATCTGAGCCATATATTTGCATTGAGTTGCAGCAACCATGTAAATTCTTGTCTGATCATGTGGTTTTAATATGATTGTATTAATAAGCTATCTCACTTTAACTAGGTGATGTTTACTATGCGTATTAGTTATCTGATGATGATGTCACCATTCTTTTGCCCTTATCTCAATTTATTGGAGTAGACGCAACATGTCTTTTTCTTCCATACTTGTCTATTAGTCGTTATCTCGGTAGTCACGACCTTTCTAGCCATTTCATCTTTCACACAGTCAATCCATCGCTTCCTTGGTGTTGTGTCTTTAGTTATAAAACAGTTCCAAATACATCTTAATAAAAATAATCTCATCAAGTAAAGACGCTTGAAAACATGTATAAACATAATCCTTTTTTTTGTTGTATTCGACTTGTTACCCCGTTCCCATGCGCCGCCCCCGCGGACCAATACAAAACGCGTGATGTTTCCAGTTAATTTGGTGATCAATTCTCATTTAGTCTATCTTGAGTTGTAAGGTGCGAGAGAAAAGCGGGACAAGACGGTTTTTTACGTTTTTCTAGCGCGTACAGCTTAGCTGCGCTTTTATCTTTTTATAATATTTGTAAATGTAAGGATGCTGCTTTTATCCGATTATAATTTGAATGCACTTAGTAAAGGGATTTAGTTTATTTTTTTAAATTTTGTTTGACAGTGTGCCTTAGTTAACGTTTTAAGAGATTATTGAGGTATTCGAGGTCAAACTCAGTAGCGTTAATGTTGTTTATGTAGGACCACTATTTGAGATGCTTCCGGTTTACGATTTTATACAGGCTGAAATTAAATTCATGGGGATCCTCTTAAGGGGTCATTGTACTCATCATTATGAACAACTTTTACTATGGGACTAAACCTATAATCGCGAAAAAAATCAGCTGTCCCTTGCATGCATGTTCACATAAGTCGTCAAAATGTAGGGAAGAGCTGATTTTTTTTTCGCGATTTCAGGTTTGGTCCCATTGTAAAGTTGTTCATAATGATATTTACAACGACCCCTTAAAAGGATGCTCATGAATTCAATTTCACCCTGTATATTTGAGTCATTAACAATTTAATAGTAGCTTAAAAACGATTCCAGTTTCGAGTTTTTGTCCTTTCGCAGATTCACATGAAATTCTTTATGTGATTTTTTTTATCCGTTTCAACTCAATGTTTGTACCTACTATTCCTCTGCATAGCCCTTCAATGAAAACAGGCGTGATATTATGTATCATCTCAAAGTCAGTGTTGTGTTTCTTTCATTGTGTATCACCTAAAACTTGGATTGGAACAAAACAAGACATTGATGGTACGGTACAAACAAAAAGAATACTTTGATACCGGACACCTATGTCCCACGGTATATACGATACACAATGTTGTGGTCAGTTCAAAAAAGCAGACTTTTTATGAAATCACTATATTATTTCCCTTGCGGACTTGAATCCAAATCTTGACGTATTATGTTTTTTTGCTTGAAAAACGGTCCTTGAAAAACTTTTCTTTTGTACCTGTCATTCATGGAGATAATATGTACCTATGTACTGTTGTATGTTATTTTTCCAAACTTGTTTTCTGTACAAGATGGAAAAAATATATTTAGTGTAACTGAGGTATTTTTGTTTAGCAAAAAACATGATCGAATAGAGCCTTTACACTGCATAGAATGTGTTGATGTGACACAAATATATTTGCATTTAAAATGGCGAAAAAAAAACCTTTGAACCAAAACAAACAAACGCAAAATAAAATCCGATACCGGACACCCACGTCCGATGAAATGTCGGATAGACAATGCCGTAGTTAGTTCTAGCTATCGGGGTTTTTATCAAGTGACTTGTCCTCTCAGGATATTAGATCAGTCGTAAAATTCGTATGTAGGTTTTATTACTTCTCAGTTTACATGGGTGTATTTGGATTTTTTATTTCCACGATTTTGATCTTTTTTTTATTCGATTTAGTCTATTTGCGGTTCTTTACTTTGAGTTTTTCGATATAATAGTTAGAACTAATCCTGCAAGAATGACGCTGTTGCATTTTACCGCACACGTTTCTTTTATTAATTAAGTTCATTAATAATTAGTAAAAGAAACGGGAGCGATCGGGGGACCCCCGTCAAGAACGAAGTACCTTCTGACGTATGACTTAAAGCAAAAACAAATAAGTTTTTTCAAAATCTCCACGCGTTCAGTATTGTGGTCATACAACCGGCCGCGCACGATGCTGTTCTGCTTGAATCACGATACCTACTCGCACACACACACAGACTCGTATATCACACTAATATTATAAAGGCGAAAGTTTGTGAGTGTTTGTTACTTCTTCACGCAGAAACGGCTGAACGGATTTGGATGAAATTTGGTACGCAGATAGTTAATAACCAGGAGGGTTAACAGATAGGATACTTTTTATCCCGATATTCCCACGGGGTCGACACTTATGCGGGTGAAACCGCGGGGCGTTGCTAGTGTATAATAGAAAGAGACAGAGAGAGAGAGAGAAAGTCGCATGGCAACGCTTTTTCCTTACGTGACGATTTCTACCAGTCAACTCCAACTGCAAGCCTCATTAACGAACTTTGTTCCAAAAAACCACTTCAATATGTATGAAATCTAGGTACATCAAGTTAAAATAAAAAAATAAACAGAATCTGATAAAGATGATGACCTCAGATATTTATTCAAAACTAAATCGATACTCACAAAAGGCCACAAAGCATCATGACAACTCACAATTCATCCGATTCCGATTATCGCCTGCGACATGCAAACAAAAAACTATTATCCGATCGTGTGCATCCCACGTAAACGCATGTTATGTGTTATCTCACATACATTGTTATACATCTCTGCTCGGTACCATTTTACAACTTCATAGTTCATTTTGATCATTCACCAAGACAAACTTCGTATCTTCTTCAATAATTAACTTGCCAAGCGACATCCAACTTTGTTCAATTGAGATAGAGGTTTTGTTATTTTGTTCTAGTGTTGTATTGATTTGTGTGTGTATATTGTTCGGTTCTAATATGGTCATTCGTCAACAGTGAAGGCTTGTAATGGATATTATCGCGCTCACGGACGGTTTGTTTGTCCAAAAGTGTGCTGCATCACTTGTTATGTCCATTGTGCTGTGTTTATTATGTTATTGACACAATCTTGTCACTGAAGGCCATTAATATCATATAACATTTTTGCTACTGGTATCTAATCTTCTACAAAGAGCTGAGACATTATTTTCTGACAAATCAAATCAAAAGAGTGGACCTGTTCAGTTAGTGCACACAAGTGTCAGTGAATTCAATTCTACAGTCAAAATAAAAGAGAGGGGCTTGTGGGTAAGTAATATAACAGTCACACGGGTCGAACGATCAGGTTAAGCTACGCTTGCCGCGGTTGATCCGTGGTGGGTGACCATCCTTACATATCAAGAACCCTCCATTGCTCGGAACGCACGTTAAGCCGTTGGTCCCGGCTGTCATTCGTGGATCTTTGACAGTGGTTACGGGTCGTCAGAAGCCCGAAACTCTGACAATCAGGTCTTACCAAGGGGTTTCGTATTACCCAGTAACTGGGTTGTAGAGGTCAAATACGCAGTCGTTCCGTGTAAAATACTGGTATTCACTTGCGTCCGGTTTGACTGGAAGCCGGCCCTCACATAAATGGGAAAAGGCTAGGCCGATGATGACTCAGCCAAAATAGGCGCTTATAAAAAGACCAAACAAAAGTCTTATCATGTCATACGATTTTATTTTCTCACCGTCGAAAAAACATGTCGACCGAATTCAGTCAGTCAACCGTAAAATTAAGTTGTTTATGAAATCACGATCGAGATATAGAATGTCTCAATGTGTCATCGCGAATTTACATTCAATGGTTGAGACATCTCGTTTACGTTGCAAACGTTCTCGGAAAAGACTCGACTGTAATATTAAACGGTTTAAAACCACATGGAATGAGTATTACATGTGTTTGAGGATGACAGGAATCACTGATGACTAGGTATATTGCGATGTTGAATTGTTTGCTAAAGTAAATGATGGTCAGGATTTCTGAAGGACATGAAGGTAGGTGCCTTCATGTTCCATGTTCCATTACCTTCACTTTAACATGATTTGCATTAACACTTGTAGCATTCATTATGATAAGTGCTACAAGTGTTAATGCAAATCATATTAAAGTCAAATCATTTGTTTTAATTAGACCATTAATAGACTTTTCTGAAAGTCAAAATTGACAGGTCAAAATAATCTATACTAATATTATAAATTCGAAAGTAACTCTGTCTGTCTGTATGTTACCTTTTCACGCCTATAGAGATACTTTGAGTCCCGAGAAAGGACATAGGATACTTTTTATCCCGATATTCCTACAGGATCGAGACTTATGCGGGTGAAACCGCGGGGCGCAGCTAGTAAATGTATATGCTGATCATTCTCTTCAGCTACAGCCGGCCCCAACATAGTTGAGAAAGGCAGATGATAATAATCCAGAGTTTATCCCTTATTATTTGGATGCCTGTCGTGAAGTAGGCCTCGCCACTCATGCACGAGGTTTTGGGTTCAAATCCGGGTAAGTGCAGATGCCAGCACATCAAGCTACTACTATCTGTCAAATTTCTTTACTAAATTTTTGACATTATCGCTAAAGTATAAGATTCAAAGTTGATTGGGAAAATTTGGCAGTTTCACAGGTTAGCTTGATGTGCTGGCGTCTGTACTTCAGAAACAGTTGCAAGTTATAGGATAGTATGATAAAATCCACCAAAAAAAAACAAAAATACATGATGAAAATATTACTAAAGTAATACATAATAAATAAATACAGTAAAATAGCGTGTTTATCAGTTGTCATCGTAGGCAAACGTATTTGCATAGCTGCAAAAGTGTAATGGTTTCATTGTTCTCCAAATAAGTTAATGTGTAAAATTCTATATCTTTCAAAATAAATAATAGCTAATTGTTACTTGACACATTCACCTTACTCGAGGTCATTGTGTAAATAATACTTAAACTTTAGAAGTGTACAACATATTTTAAAAACAAATCTAAGAAAATTATGCATTTCTGTAGGTATACCTTTGCTAATTTGATTTTCATATCTTTGCTAATTCAACACTGCTCTCAAAACGGTGAAGGAAAACATCGCGATGAAACCGGCATGTCCTACAAACAAAAATTCGAAGACGTGAGATCTACCAACCCGCACTGGACCTGCGTGGTAGACTACGGCCATCACAGGGAGGAGGCCTGTGTCCCAGCAGTGGAACATTAGAGGCTGAGTATGCTTGCTAATTCGATACCCTAACCACATATCATTGTTACAACAGGACATGCTTAAAACTATAACTAATTCTTCCATTTAGCAGAGATAATGTAGGTTTGTTAGAAAAACGTTATAGAATAGAATAGAATATTTTTATTTCAGACCGGAGTCCATAGGGTTAGTAACAATTTTAACTTAAATTCTAGTGTTAGTAGGTTACAGACACATAAAAATATACAATTAAATTTCGGCATGGAGCCGCATCCACCTCCGCAACATCGGGGAATCCCACCGATCTACGAATACACTGAGAATACTGTTGGTGCTGCCGCGAACACGACCCACCCCATCCCATCATCCCTGACGCACTACATCGCCACGGCAGCCGCAGCAGCACTCTCAGTGCATTATTATATTGAACGCGTAGGTCGCTGTATGCCCGCTGAGTGAAGCTAAAGTCTAGATTTACTAAACGCAACTACCCAAAAGATGAAAATCGGAATTGTATGGATACTGTTACTATAATGTTGTTCTTTTTGCTCACCAAACTTGTTTATCTACTTTGTTTTTACTGTACTTTCCTTGTATTTTCTTTCCCTACTTGAAGATACGGTAAATAACTCCAATAAAGCTACAATTGAAGTCATCTCAGCACTTGAATCATCTAAATTCATTAACGTACTCTAACAGACTGTAGGGGGCATCTACTCTCTACCTTTTAACAGAGGCGTGAATATAAATGTTTAATAAAGGGTTGTAGATGCAAAGTATAAGAAACTCTTGCTTGCGTAAACATTGAGTTAAAGGCAGTTTCTTAGGCGGCCCCTCAAGTGTGTGCTAATTTTGTTTGGATTACTGTAGTTCTGCGTGGTATATGTTAGAAGCTAAAAGCAATATCAGAAGGCCAATTCTCGTAATTTAAAACGTTCAAAATCTAGTTGCAGTCTCATCTCAGCGACAAACAAATGTCAAAAACTTGTTAAAATGTAGGGAAATTAGAGGTATTTTTTGACAAATTGCGACTGAGATCAGACTCTGAACGTTCTTAAAATTACGAGAATTGCCCCTCAGATGGTACAGTAACAGAGCCTAGATAAGTGGGGTTGTGATTGTAGACGCTAAAAGTTTATTTTGTCTAATGTTAATCTACTTACAGCAAAACTATATATATCGTTAAACGGTTAAACTTTGCTGAAGCCTTACGAGGATTCCGGCAATTGCAGGATACCGGATTCTGTTTTATGTCCAACTACTTAAAATAAAATCCCTCAATATGACAGTGACACTGAAGAAATCCTACAAAGAACGCCAATTATTGAATCAATTCAGCCTATCACAGTCAACAGCTTGATAATGGATGTAGGTCTCTATCAAGTATGCATAAAGTACATTTGTCATTGTAGTACAGAGAGCAGACCAAGCTAACCGAAACTGTCAAATTTTTCCAATCATCTTTGAACCTTATGCATTTGTCATAAAGTTGAAAATCTATTAAAGAAATTTGACAGATTGTAGGAGCTTGATGTGCTGGCGTCTGTACAAAGGTGTTCTTTATAATTTAATGGTATGCCATGCAAAGTTTTGGTGAGTAGTTACCCAAAAATTTAATAGAAAAACTCTTAAATAAAAAAGACGTTAAAGTTTAGTTCATTGCAAAGAGCTTCACTTATTCTCAAATTAAAAATTATGAAGATTGCAATCGGTACTAAGAAGTCACTAGGTACCGACTGATAACCGCCATTAATCTGCAAAGACATGCGGCCCGGATGGATTTAATTCATTACGTGTAATTTGAACGTGTTATATACCTTACATTAATGAATAATTCGCATTACATCTAGAATATAGATAGTTCATTTAAATATTTTAACACCGCTTACTAGTCATACAAGCTCAAAATCGTGTCATGAATATATTTGTCATTTACTCCTCGCTATATTTAGTTTATTTTATACTGTAGGTAACATCAAATGGATAACAGGATCACATTAATTTATTATTTGTTAAGAATATAGTAGGATGAATAGGATAACAGTCATTTTCAACTTCATTTTATCAAGTTAGATAAAAGAAAGTGGAAAATTAATTACTAAATTAACTTAAAACTACACTTACTTAACTGAGTTTCTGGGCGAAATGTTAAACTATTGACGACTCTATTTAAGAATGAATTAATCAGAATTAAAGATTTATTAATGAAACTGAATAAAATTAGAAAACTTATTTTGAGAGCTGTAATTAAAATCTCTTGAGTATTTGAAATCCATCCATCCATCCATCCACATCCACATCCACACCCATACCCACACCCACACCCACACCCACACACCCACATCCACATCCACATCCACGTCCACGTCCACGTCCACATCCACATCCATCCATCCATTGTCGTGTGACACTTGGTTCACTTCGGTTGGCGCCGCCGTAGAAAGAGAGGGGGATACTTAGTAGTTAGGAGTAGTAGTTCTCCCCTGTGTAGTCTCTCCTGACGGTCACGTGTCCTGACGCGATGTCCTGACACGAGTTTAACATTTTTTACCCATTACAAAAAAGTGTGCAACGCCGCTAAAGAAGTTTTCACTTCAAAAAAAAAACAAAAACGAAGGCTTTGAAAAATTGCAAATCTACAGCCTATCTAACAAGGCTTTACATTTACAATCTTATCTGGCTTTACATTGTACTCCCATTAAGTAAAAACCTTTTTCGACGTAAAAACACGTAACTAACCATCTATGAAGCCAAACAATGCCAGAACTTTCTTTCTCAACAGTGAACGATCGCGTTTACACACAAACATTAACAATTTCGATTTCGTAGGAATCAAAGGAACCCGCTGAGATACAATCGATAGGTATCGTGTGTGGACGCCCACAGACGTTAGATATTTTCCGATAAATCGATTATCAAGTTACAGAACAATGGTTGGAACATACGATCTTTTTATACGTGGCGTTGATTATCTTGGACTGGATGTGGTTCGAACTAACATATCAGAAACGGGGTATATTCTATAGAAGAGCCAAAAGCAATCCTTTCTACTAGATTGTGTTGTAATGGAGTTATTTTGTGTTCATTTAGCACTTAATCTAACTCCAAATAGCTGTATGATTAAGTTAATGCCTTTTTGGAATGAGATTCCCGAAAGAGTCAATGTCCCACTCCATACGTCTTGTCTCAATTTATATATCTGAAGCCTGATTTACACGGTACGATATTATTATTATTTATTTTATGGCGTACCATAAGATGAAGCAAAAAGAAAACTTGGCCCGTCCAGACAGTGTTTAAACGATGTTAGTCATTAATTGTTGCTTCAATTTTATTGTATGCGGCATACAATAAATGCATACAGTATGCCGTAGGCAAGAAACTTGCATCGTGTAAATTTGTCTTAATATGGCTCTTTATTATTATCATTCAAGGAAGATTATGCTATTTATCTTCTGAAATAATAGCATAATCAGCCTATAATTTTCCCACTGCTGGGACACAGGACACTCCTCTTTTCCAGAGCGAGTGGGCTGTAATCTACCACGCGGGCCCAGTGCGGGTTGGTAACTGAAATAATAGGTAACCTTCTATGAAAAACACGGCTATTCCTTGTTCCATGAAATTAATAAACCTAACGAAGATGATGAGGTACGCTATCGCGCTTCATGTTTCAAAGTGTAGGCTCTTCTAGCAACCAGTACCGTCATTGTACCACAGTATGAACGTGGATTAGTATGCGTGGCAGTATTCAGTTGATGCACGACGCCCGGCTATTCACGACGGTGTAACGGGCGGCCAGTTATTGAACTCGCTTTATAGGCTGTGTACTGTTTGCTCGTTTAACTAACATTTTGTTAAGTACAATGTACAAGGAGTACAAGGAAGTACGTGACAATTGACTTGCGCTGACGTGAAGGGAACGTCACTTGACGTCTTGCGAGTTGCGAGCCGGATTTTGCTTCACGAATCGCGATAAACATTTCTATGGCCACATAACTATGGGTGCTTTTACGATGCATTATCTTACTCGTATAATATTATCATAGTAAATATAATATAATATTTAATATTATAAAATTGAAAGTTTGTATGTTTGGTTGATAGAATGTGTGGATGTTTGTTACTCAATCAGTCAAATACTGCTGAACGGATTTAGATGAAATTTGGCATACATATAGCTTGTAACCTGGATTTACCCGTAGGATAGTACGTTCCCGTGGGATAATTTCTAACCTCCACGCGAGCGAAGCCGCGGGCAAAAGCTAGCTCACTATAAATTCAATTAGCATAATTAAGAGGCTTTTTTTTAAAATACTGTAATATTTTAATTAAAAAGACAGATTAATGATCATATTAGACCCATTAATCTGTCAACTTCCTGTCTCCGTAAGAAAGTGATACTATCTCATTATTTTAAACCTTTATAAAAACTAAAAGGGACTATTACACGGGATTTAGACATACGTGGCGAAATGTGGTTGTCCTAAAGGTACACCTCTGCCTAACCCTTCTTACAGGCTTACGGGCGTGATGTTATGTATTAAAAACTAAAAGATCGATCCGATCGGTTTGCTTCTCTATCAGCATAAAAATTCTTCACATCAAAATTCAATACAAAGGTTGTATCGACATGGGGCTAGTCGTTCGGGCGAGTCACTGGTATCTTTACTTGTCCAATGCTGATATTCATAACTCATAATTGACCGTACGGCGGTCAATGTTTTACTACTCTGTTAATTTACTGCTTGGAACTGTACGGTATAGAATAAATTAATTTGCTTTACGCCTGATTTTTCCAACGCCAGATAATTTTATCGGAAGAATAATTTTGAATTTTTGACAGTTCTTTCGTACAAAAACTATCAGACGTCAATTTAATTCCACGAATAGAAATTATCTGTCATTTGAAAAATCAGCCCTTAGACAGCTCTAGTTTAAATAACTTCATCATTATTTTTAATGGTTTTTAGTCGTTCAGTTTCATGAAAGTAATTTTTGTGTATAATATTTTTATGTCACGAAGCGAAGCGCGCTTTACTTGTGTTCACCAAGTGTGCAAACATGTTGTGAATATATGCGTGAAGGCGAGAAGCTTCAGCACATAACACACACACACACCCCCCCACACGCACACTCAGTTACCACAAGTAAAGCGCGTGTCGCTTCGTGAGATAAAAATACTGTCATAATAATATTTCGCTCATTACGTATGTATAGGATGGCAGTATCCCATTGATGTTTTAGCTAGCAAACTAATCTCATTTTTAATAACATAATTTTAGCTATTAAAATCAAAGTTGGTACATAGCAATGTAAACCAATAAGCTTGACCAAAATATTAATAAATACCTAGGCATTTTTAATAAAAACATAAAAGTTTAATTAGTTTTATCAGAGCTTTTTTTACAACCTCGTTTCATGCCTATATTTTATAACAAAAAAAAAAATTAAACTCATATTAATTAAAAATTAACGAGGTCCCGATTCGTCGTGCTGTTGAACGGGAACGCAGGGCATTGGCGGTACGGGCGAAAATGTTGGTACGTAGGTTCGCTCGATATACAGAAGCGGTCAAACACACGCTATTTAAAGCATTTTCTGCACATCTCTGTACTCGAGCGCAGTATGGATCAGCTTTAGTCAATGCGCTGCGCCTTCAATACAATAACGCCTTCAGGGCGCTGATGCGACTGCCACGTTACTCATTTCACGCGGACGAAGTCGCGGGCAGAAGCTAGTAAGTACTAACATAGGTTGTAAGATATATTGTTACTAACATCTTTTAAGTATTTTTGTTTTTGTCAGTGTGGACCTTTTGTTGTCTTGTCTGATAAATAAATAAATGATTATTATAATAGCGTATTATTATAAGGGCAGTGGTGGCCAAGTGGTAACGGCTGCGACTTACGAGGTGTAGGTCGTAGGTTCGCACCCAGACAGGCGCATTACTTTGTGTAAATTATTTCATCACCACTGCTCTCGAAACGGCGAAGGAAAACATCGTGAGGAAACCGGCATGTCCTAGAAGCAAAAATTCGAAGACATGTGCATTGGGCCCGCGTGGTGGATTACTGCCCACTCCCTCTCACCGAGAGGAGGCCTGTGTCCCAGCAGTGGGAACGTTAGATACAGAGGCTGATTATGTTATGTTTATAATAAAATTCGTTAAATAATTACTCATTCACTCGTTTATCAACTTACAACGTCTGTGCTAGCCTTTATCTCAACAAAAGCGTGCATATACATCGAGAGTCAATACATTATCGTATTTTATTTAACAACTATTGTCGTTAACTCTGTACTCATTAAAATCCCGGGGTTTTTTTATTATCTGCTCCATATTCAACGTCATTTTCATATGATTCATAGCATCATTTTGTTAATTATAGACATTTTTATTGTGTTTTATTTTTTAAAGTAAGTAGGGGAGATACGCTATGAAACGGACGTTTAACTTTGGAGCATTATTGCATACTGTAGTTATAAACTTATAAACTCGTTATCTGTCCTTAGGGAATTTAGAGGTAATATACTATTAGTAATACACCATAATTAAAAAAAATTGCATTTATTTTAAGAAATATTATGATATTTTTTTTAACTCACTAATGTCCGTTTCATAACACATGTAGCATTGAATAGGACAATGGGTGTTTTGAAACGGACTAGGAACCAATGCAATACTTTGTGCCACATAAATAGGCAAGGTTTCACAAATTCTTTGCTTTTACACAATAACACTCATAATTAAACAAGTCAAACACTTTGGTACAAAATAAACTGAGATCAAAAAATTATACAATTACAAAAAAAAACAACATAAAATAGTTCAACACTTAACTTCTTTTCTAATAAACATGAGAGCTTGGCTTCAATTCGGTTTCATTATAAGTAGGTAGATATCAAAAATATTCCTTATTGAATAATAGGACTACCTAAATAAAAAATCACAAACTGTTTCCTTATATCTTAAAATACTCATAATTAAACAAGTCAAACACTTTGGTAAAAAACAAACAGATCAAAAAATAATATAATTACAAAAAAAAAAACGACAAAATAATTTAACACTTAACTTCTCTTCTAATAAACATGAGAGCTTGGCTTCAATTTGGTTTCATTATTAAGTAGGTATCAAAAATATTCTTTATTAAATAATAGAACTAAATAAAAAATCACAAACTGTTTCCTTATATTTTAAAATTATACCTACACATTAAAAATAATCAGTCTTCCTGTTACCTACTGAAGTACCTGTTAATTGCAATTATTACAAAAATAATTATTCATACCATTCAGGCCACATGTCTCATGTGCCCATTTCTTACAAATAGCACACATTAGCCAGTCAACACTGCTGCTTAAATAAGCCCCTTTACAAACAGTGCAATAGTCATCATTTTTATTGCTTTTGATTGAGGTGCTTTTGGCCTTGCATTTGCCCTTAGTCTTAGATGTAGATGGTAGATTATATAAAGAGCCTTCAGAAATAAGATCCGAATCATCTGATTCTCGGAGTGAAAAATCCGAATCCGATGACTCTGAAGATGACGAAGAAGACCTTTTTAAATAATCGGGTAGTTGTTCCTCTTGTTCCTGGGAAAATATTCTTCTATTTCCAATATTGGGATCATGAGTGAATGTAGTTGAAGAACCTTTAGCTTTCTTCACGATATCCGCCAAATATGATTTTGATATCTTATATGCTGATGCAACTGAGCGAATTGACTGGCCTTTTTTTAATACTTCGTCCACAGCAGACTCTATTGCAGCTTTTCCTGGACGAACTCTCTTCTTTGGGGGCATCTGATGAATAAACAAAACCAATTTTAGGAAACTAGGTATACAGGAGTAATGAATCGGACAGACACTGACGCATTGAATCGGACGTCCGTTTCAACACGACGGTACCTGTCCGATTCATTGCAAATCTATCCTCGAAACATTAATAAGCAAATTCCAAATAATAAGTATTGATAAGATTATAACTCACCGTTCCGTGTATTTTTAAGAATATGTAACAAAAAATACGACCATCACAATTGTAGCCCAAGTTATTGACGAATTATAGACCAGTTTGCAAATAAACGATATTTTTTACAAAAATCAAGCACTTCAAGAAAGTTTGAAAAAGTAAACAAAAATATAACTGCTGGAAGCTGTCATTATTGTGGGTTTGTCTATGGTCATCAGTGCTGCCAACAACCAAATGACAGGAATATTTTCGTCCAAAAATTTTAAGATATCTATAGTGTCCGTTTCACAACGCGTCCGTTTCATTGCGTATTCCCCCTATGTTGATTGGGTATCTTTTGTTTTATAGCTATGATATAGTATGTTTTATTATTTATTCGTTGTTAAACATGTTCGGGAGATATTGTACTGTTTTAAATTTTTCATTTTTATTATGCCTTGAGGTGACGATGAACTATGCTTTTTGAGTGTATGCATTAGTTTAAAAATAAAAATTGTACAAATAAATTTAAAAAAAAATGTGTAAAGTAGAATTATTTTGATTTAAGACTTGGACAATCAACGCAGACCAATAAAATGTTAGCAAGTAAGGAAGTGCCCAATAATTACTTCCTTACTTGCTACAATTTTACTGGTCTGTGAGCCTTATCTTAATTAAGTATCACTTTATCTACGTAGCATCGTTTACAATGGTACTTATACTATTTCTAACATCTTATCTACTCTTTAAATTTTTCACTGCATTCTTTTCGGTATTATACAATGCCAATATCATGAAACCGCTGTACATAGACCTAGAGAACCGCAATAAAAAATAAGTATTCCCATAACTCCATACAATCGCAGAAAAACTTTTCAGCATTTAAACTAAGTTATTCTCCATTACACTTTATCTAAAAACTATAAATTCTGCTGTAACGGCTTAAACGTTCAACCCTCAAAATGCCGTGCATATTTCCACCGCGGCACCGGAGTTACCCCTGGTCTTACAGACCCGCCCACCACAGCGAACGTTAAGATACATAAAACAAAGACAAACTTTATAGTATGTCATTGTTTTAGTATTCTCCGTAATTGTTTTTCCATGTTCACTCGTAATCAGGGTTGGTTTAATCTAACGCTGGCTTAATCGAATCTTCATAAGTCCAAGGGTACTTTGGGCCGATAATACACTCTCGGGGGGTTGAACAATGCTAGTCTGTTATTCGTCGTGGAGAGATATATGGATGTAATTACAGGGTTAGAAGTCTGCTGCGGAATTTTATGTTAATTTTATTAGTACTGTTTCGAGAAAATGTCTTAAGTGAATTTGTATGCTAGTCTAGTTGCCTCATTGTTATTTTTGTGCATTCAAAGGCTTTTGTGGAGGTGAACTTTTCACTAACCTTTACTCGACACGAAATGAATATTTTTTTCATATTACGCTTTAAAATAATCTCGATCTAGGTGCACGGCACGTGATCAGTTCTTTCAAGATATGAAAAACTTTATACATTCAAACTGCAAAGTATCTATTTAAATGAAATTACCATTTACCAAGCTGGTTTCATAAATTCAAATTTAAGAAACCCTTCTTTCATAAATAAAAAAAGCATTTTCCATTATTTATTTCAAGAGCTTTTTAAAACATTAACCACAACAAATTTCATAATTCGACAGAAGTGTTCTTCAAGGAAAATCTTCCGTATCACTTGATTTATTCCTCCCCGCTTCGCTAATGCAATTATTGCAATTTATTATGAAATTAAATAAGGTCGACTCGACTCCCCCGCTTCAACTCGAAATTTATACCCCTTTGTAGAAAACTATGATTCTGCAGGGTAAAAAAGACCGATGGTCGCAGGGAGCGGGTTGATTTTTGAGTTTGGACCGTTGACACAAGGTTCGCTTTCGTTACTGCCGGCTCCGTAAGAAATGTTACGTCTTTTTAAGTGGGTAGTTTGCTTATTTTTCTCTCGGCTTATGTTGTCTGTGGCTTGAAGACGATAAATTATTTGTACCCCAACACCTTGTCGGAGGGACGGGCGCGGTGATAGCGTCATTTTTATAAAAGTGTAATGCGGTTTTCTTGTTGTGATTGCGTGCACTGTCGAGAAAATCTTGGAAGGTGTCCTATGATATCTTACTTTAATATTGAGTTGGGTTTGTGTGTTTTGACTTTGTGTCTTGTTTACCAACATGAAGCACCTGTATTCACATAGATTTCATCGTTAAATATTCCAGCTAAAATAATACTTATATATTTATTTGTTGTTATGTGATGTAATATTGGATGAATGTTTTGCTATAATTTAAGTAATCATTTATAATTAACGAATGATTTGTAATCTGGTGTAAATTATATATGGGTGTATTCCTGAATTAAAAACAATTTTTGGTTTGATTTGCTACGTTTTTAAAATATACTCGTACATAATCTAAGACACAAATCACCGTCACCCATAAAGCAGCCAAGCTCAAATGGGACTGGGCCGGACACGTTTGCCGCATGACGGAGACATTATGGACTAAGACCTCCGCAGCATGGGTTCCTGAAACCGTCACCCAGGCGTAGATGATGGGACGAATTTGACGCTTATATGAGTGGGAAAAGAAAAGGTTGTCCTTTGCCCTGCAGTGGGATAATACAGGCTGATTATAATTTTTTTATTTATATTTACACTAGCTGCGCCCCACGTTTTCACCCGCATAAGTTTAAGTGGGAATATCGGAATAAAAACTAGCCTATATGTTTATCCAGGGTGTCAGTTACCTCCATACAAAACTTTATCAAAATTGGTCCTACCGTTTGAGCGTGAAGAAGTAAGAACACACACACACTCACAAACTTTCGCCTTTATAATATTAGTGTGATAATATAGTGATAGGTACTTACAAATAACTTTCTTCTTGTCAAACAAAAAGCGATTGCTACTGTCAGTTTGCGTGTTCGAACTAATTACAGAAATCACTAGTTCCATGTGAGTAGGTACAATTTTGAACACCACATACATTTTCTATCATAAAAGCTGTTGACGTAATAATTATAAACTAGGAACCTGCCAGTATAATATAAACATGAAGTACTTTGCTCCTGGAAGACGACTAGATTACAATCACGCATAAATTGTGAAAGATTGCCAGCTTATATACAAACTAGTAATTCCTGTTTAATGTTTGCAAGTTAGGCAAGGTGTAACTGTTAGGCTGAGGCTACAGTAGGTAGCGATTTGCGATGCGACTGGAAGAGCGAAACGAGATAAACGTGGTATTGCTACATTATAAGCGAAAATCCGGCGTATGTTCGGCGATGACGTAGCTACAGTACACATGCTATCAAATTATCCATCGTGGTTTACTATACGCATAATGTAGCCACACGCACATTTAGTAGCACTATTGAACTAGTCGTGCAAGTGAGAAATTTACTAATAAATTCGCTTTAATTTCGCTGATATGTTGATGTAGCCGATGCCGTGATTATAGTAGTGTTGCTCCTATCGCATAAAGAAATCAAAGATCGCTAGTAATATTTGATGTAGGTACGGTGTAGCCATATACGTGAGCATTGATTTATTCGTTTTAATCGCTCATGCGTCGCAGGTCGCGTCGCGGCCTAATGTAGCCTCAGCCTTAGGCAATTTGTGTATTTCCATTACTTGTTTCGTAAATGTGTCCACCCATCTATCGTCATCTTCTCAGATTGATAAGTTCTCAATGATATCACTGCAGTATCTTGCGTCAGGCATCGTGGGACTTATTCAAAAAAACCAGACGAAAATCAGCACTAGGACTCTGTCTCGTATAGGGTCGTAGCATTTGCTGAGCGATAGCCGTTCTGTGGATGTGTGAAAAAAAAAACATAATATTTTCTTTTATTGATAAAGGTTTTGACCCCACTGGATCACATAGTAGTAATAAATCTGCCAAGCCTTTTCTCAAGTACGTTGGGGTCGGCTTCCAGTCTAACCAGATACAGCTGAATACCATTATTTTACACTAGCTGTGCCCGCGACTTCGATCGCGTGGATGTCGGAACTTAACAATATATTTTGTGTGCGTCGGTATCCTGCGAGGATACCGATTCAAATCTTTATTTTTTATTTATGCTAGTGCTTCTCTATAAGCAACATTAGCTGTGGAACCATCTGGAGCGTACACAAAAAGGTTATTGGGGTTGTTTACGCGTGAAAGAGCTACGTATAGTTGACCATGGGAAAAGCATCCAATACTTAGGTCCACCCCCGCAACTCACTTCATGTTCTTCTTCTGATTCCTGGGACCTACTTAATCTCGCCCTTTTCGCATCTCGGCTACGCTGCGAAAGGTTTGTTTTTTTTTTCTAGAAGGCATTTTCAGAAAAAGAACTGAACCAAACAAATAAAATATTGAACAAAACACAAACTTTCAAAATGAGAATGAAGACAAATAAAATTTCAAACTACGAAGTAAATAAAACTACTTGACTCAAATTGCAAGTTATTATTTACTTCGCACTTTAAAATTTTGTCCAAAATTTACAGTTTTCTCTATCAATGTTACAGGCAACCCTCTAAATTACTTTATAAACCACCTTTTAAAATCAGCAGTTGGTTGTCAACAGGGTGACCCTCTTGGGCCAGTCATTTTTAGTTTGGCAATAAATCCAATTATTCGACAACTAAATTCTAAATTCAATGTATGGTATTTGGATGACGGAACCCTAGGAGGTGATGTAGACACAGTCTTAAAAGATTTACAGTTTTTAAAAGAAAAATTCAGTTCCATTGGCCTAGACCTTAACCTTTCAAAATGCGAAATTTATCTTCCCCAAACGACTGACAGACAGACAACCATTGCAAAATTTAATACAATAGTTCCAAATATCAAAATTATGGAAAGAAACTCTTCACCTTCTAGGGTCCCCAATTTTTGACGAATCCTTTCCAACGTTCATTGAGGAGAAGATACAAAATTTTAATGACGTCTCGGAAAGACTTTTCAAAATTAATATTCATTCGGCCTTCACACTCATTCGGTACTGTTGTTTTGGACCAAAATTTACTTATAGCCTTCGCTCCTCTCATCTATGGAAGCATCCACAACTTTTAGAAAAATTAGACCAAATTATAAGAAACACATTAACTTCCATCCTAAATGTGGCCCTGGACGATCGTGCGTGGCAGCAAGCCACACTACCCATTCGCTTGGGCGGTCTCGGCGTCCGCAAAATTTCAAGTATTAGTTTACCAGCTTTCCTCTCCTCGGTCCACAGTATCTACCGATAAATTAACCAGGAACATTTTATCTTCCTCACTGGTCGATTTTGAAGTGCCGTTTTTGACCGATGCGTTGAACGCTTGGAAAATAGCTTGTCCCAATACGGTTTTGCCTGATAACCCGTCTTCCCAGAGACGGTGGGACGTGCCGCTCTGCAGTATTATACGGAATACCTTTGTAAACACGTCACGTAATACTGTTGAGCGTGCCCGTCTGCTGGCTGTGGGAGAATGGGAGTCAGGTTTGTGGCTTCAGGCGCTCCCGTCATCCACCATAGGCACAACGATGGATGACTCATCGTTTCGGCTCGCTACGTGTCTCCGCTTGGGCGCACCTTGTGTTGCTCCGCATCGATGTCACTGGGGTGAAGCTGTCGACAGTCTCGGACACCATGGTGTCCGAGGCCATGGCCTGTCCTGCTGCAGGAGCGCAGGTTGCATAGCACGGCACGCCAGCATCAACGATATTATTCGTCGAGCTCTTGTCACCGCCGGCGTACCAGCGGTGTTAGAACCAAACGGCTTGGTACGTGATGATGGGAAGAGACCAGACGGCATGACGTTGTTGCCTTGGAAGGTGGGTAGGCCTCTGGTGTGGGACGCAACATGTGTCGATACCCTAGCGCCATCTCATGTTCCTAGCACTGCGGGCTGTGCTGGCGCCGCTGCTGCAGCTGCTGAGACCCTCAAGCGGCGCAAATACTGTAATCTTATGGGCAACTACAGCTTTGAGCCGTTTGGGGTCGAAACGCTCGGGTCATGGGGCCCGAGCGCGCGTCTCCTTTTTAAGGAAATTTCTCGCCGGCTGGTCGATACTTCACGTGACCAGAGGGCTGGGTCGTTCTTTGGCCAAAGAATTAGCATTGCCATTCAACGTGGCAATGCTGCTAGTCTTCTGGGCACGTTTCCGGATGACAGCGATGCGGATGAATACTTCGACGCCTAAGTGTCCTTTGTTTTTTTTTATTTTTATACATTTATATTGTAAGTTAGTTAGTCATTTTGTCCATAGATGGCGCTGTTTTAATATTTATTTCTGAAACACTTATAATTTTCTAATTTACATTTTTTAGGTGTGAACTGATTACGATGAAACAAAAAACTCAATGTTACTTCAATTTATATAATTATTAATGCAAATATATATAAACGTGAAGTTGTGAGACCAAGTGCACATTAACACACGGTAACTAATTTTTCTTCTGGAAAACTTTAAATTCAAAAATCTTTTGATAGACTGAACCGATTGCAATGAAACAAAAACTAAATGTTACTTCAAGTTACGCTAAATCGTTGTGTATAAAAGTTATCTACATTGATTTCGTACATTTTACGTGATGCTCGGATAACTAAACATACAAACAGACAAAAATTCTAAAAATGCTGGAAATGGGTTCTATTGGTTGTCCTTTAACACCCTGGCTATATTTTTTTATTTTTTTTTTAATGTACAAAAACTTCTTTTCTACAGTTTTATTATATGTATAGATGAGGCGACTGCCTATCTGACATCCACAACCCAGTTACTAGGTAACGATACCCCTTGGTAAGACTGGGTTTCAGACGTTAGGGCTTCTGTCATCCATACACGAACCGACTGCGGCACGCGTAGCTCCGGTCAAGCACCGCGCGTCGCCCATTGGCAACGAAACAATAGAAAATCAATTGTGTCTCATTAGCGGAGCTTGACAGATCTTTCGAGCCTTCGACGGCTGTTATTTACGCCATGAGCCCCTGTATTAGTACCTATTTGGAAGTCTTTTATTTAAAGTTGTAAGTGAGTACCATCCTAACTAATATTATAAATGCGAAAGTAAGTTTGTTTGTTACCTTTTCACGCCTAAGCCACTAAACCGATCATCCTGAAATTTTGCATATACGTTGTCAGGTGTACAGAAACGGACATAGGGTACCTTTCATCCCGAAAAAAAGTGCTGTTCCCGAGGAAAACAACCATAACGTTATTATGATAATATAATAGATGGTACCACGTGTCTATTGAGCTTTGTCACATTATTTAATTCTGAGGCGGTACGAAGATCGCCGGGTCCGCTAGTAATCAATAAGCCCAAATTCTATAGGGTTTTTTCAAGTGCCATCGTTATCTTTGACAATTTCAAGACACTTATCAATACCCATTAAATTTTCATACATGTTAATCACACCGAACCCGAAGCTCGACCTATGGAGTACCATCAAACATTTAACAATGTTATTAAGCGAGAAGATCACACGCTGAACCTTGTACCACAGAATAGTTAGGTGCAGAAAGCCAGCTCAACGCAACAAGCGAAATCAGACTCACGCACACAGACGCGCGGCGATCTCAAGAAGGGCTAGTCAAGTGGCGCTTTCAAAGCGTTTCGTATGTCTGCAACGACTGTCAACTGGATTGACGTAAGCGTTTTCATACATTTTTATCTTGTTTATCATCATTATCGTTGATAGAAAGTCGCTGTGTCTAGGCTTCGTGGTGGGTTTAGACCAGACTAGCATAGAACAATTGTATTATTTTCTAGATATACTTACTTGACATTTTAGACATGTATAGATAACGGAAAATACCAACGAAAGAACGCTCTGCGCCTGTTTATACAAAAATAATTTAGTACAGTGGAGACAGCAGAACGTGCATTCGCTCGTTTGGTCTATACTCTATACCCTAAACGAATGCACTTGCTTCGCTGTACGTGAAGCGTGTCTATGTGTGCGTGAATTTTCGCTCATTGTTTTGAGCGAACCTTCTGTACCTATCCTCCTTCGTCTCGTGCCTCCACTAAAATCAATAATAATTGAGGTTGTATAGTTTGTAGTATTTAGTTTTACGGTTCTAAGCTGGTTACAAGTTCCAAGACCCGCAAGTTTAGATATTACATCGTGGAAACTTTACTTTGAGTTACCGGAATGTATTGTATATTGTGTGTACAGAGTATATTGTATATTACAATCTAATTTAGACTGGATATAGCTACATATAGTACAGATCCTACTTGTATAGGTTTTTTCAACCAAAATAACGTATTTTGCATCATCCATCGTGGAACTTGTATTGACTAAGATATTAACCCCTCTGGATCCCATAGCAATAATCCAATCAGTACGTTACCTCCTCTGTGGTAGTGTCTTTAATTAAAAAATGTAAGGGAGGGCAACAATCATTACCTAAACCAAAAAAAAAATAATAAAAGAAAATCTGATGTTGATGTTGTTGGTGTTGACTTGGTAGACATGACATGTCTTCGAATTTTTGGTTTTAGGGCATGCCCGTTTCCACACGATGTTTTCCTTTACCATTTTGACAGCATCCTGCACGGGGCCCGCGTGGTGGATTACAGCCCACTCCCTCTCGAATAGAGGAGGCCTGTGCCCCAGCAGTGGGGACATTATTTTCAATTAATATGCTATGCTTATGTTCGACTTAAATATTTTTGTGACCTTAGAAATGAGTGCACCGTGAAACACGTATATCCACGTTTAAATTACAGTACTTTTCAACTTTAATAATGGAAATAATAAACTTCATTACGAGCTTCATTTCTCGCCTTCACAGCCCTTTCTCCCCAAATTGAACTTTTTTGCCCAAGATAACATTGTTTCCGACTTTCCTCTAATTCTAAGCATATTGTGCAAAAATCTTGGACAGAATTATTTTTATTGTTCAATGTAAAATTGCGCGCTTTTGTTCAGGAAGAATATTTCTTTTCTTAATTACTGGCAGGGGTAATTAGGTGTTTTGTTTTTTTTTTTAATGCAGTCCGTATCGCGCGGGCTTTGATGTGAAATGAATGATTTGGGTTCGTATTAAAAGATTAACCTGAGTTTTGGCCTCCCTTCATTTGTGTTACCTTTGACTGAATAGGGGTGTTACCGAACTTCAAAATATCGATAAGCTATGCAAAAAAAATGTTATCCCATTTATTTTATTTTTTGGAACGAAGTTTTTTAACGCACGTTATACCTACTCTGCAAACATTTTGACCGCCATGACATTTGCTATATTTTTATATTATATTATTATTATATTATATAAGGTCAACTTTTATCAAGTACAAAAATTTTAAGGACAGATCCAATAACTAAAGATAGACATTTAAAAAAAAAATATATAAATTTCTATACGCTAGTTTCCAAGAAAAACACCAAAAACCATTTTGTTTAAAAATTCAAATAACAACAACCTGTGTATTAATGGCTAACGTACTCTAGGCAGATAACAATGGTTGCGCCTGCACACGTGCGGCGGCGGCGTGTCCCCCCCTTGCTGCACCCGCTGCACCCGCCTTGCGCGGCTGGCATTCAGAGCTGGAGATTGTCTTTCAGTTCGCCAAAATCAAGTTACCGAATTGTGTGTTGTCTGTGCGAAAATTTTCGAAATCCCGTATCGGTATTCATCCCGAGAATACATGAATATGGCTATGTGCTATCACGACGCAGGTGAAATAATGTTGCGGGCACAAGAACTGTACGCCCAGAGGTTTGGACGAGTGGTCAATATTCGCACCATTCTTCGAGCCGTGCAGCGCTTCAGAGAGAGTGAGAACTTCCAGGCTCGTCTTATTGACTCGGGGAGGCCACGACACCCAGTGCAGCTTGAAGAGGAGGTGCTGGATTTCTTTCACCGGCACCCAGTGGCGAGCACCGGAGACACTGCCCATGTGTTTGGCGTAAGCCAGAATTACGTGTGGCAGCTCCTGCGCAGTGAAGGTTACCATCCCTTCCATTTCACTCGGATCCAGGAGTTGCTGCCTGAGGATTACGCGCCTGTGGGGTAGGGCCAAAGACCTAGTGTATGGGAACGACGGTCATACAATCCGTACAGTGGAAGAATTACGTGCGCGAATTGTGAGTGCATTTAACGTGATGTCCAGTGACCATCAAGTGCTTACTGAAGTGCGGAGGCATTGTCTCGATCGCGCTAGACAGTGTGTGCGACCACAAGGGCGTCACGTCCAACAATTGATGTGATATGTGTAAATAACTAGTAAATTGTGTAAATAAGTGTAAATCTGTTAATGAATTTTGACTATTTTTAACACGCCAAGTTAATGCAAAAAGTTAGGTAAGTTGTTAACATTTTTACATTAATTCAATACTAAAAAAAATAACAAACTGTATTAAATTGTTAGTCCATAGCCTGAAAAAGTGTGATGGAAAATTAAAATACGATAGATTAACGCAAAGGTTAAAATCGTTTCTTAACATGTGTAACAGTCTTAGTCAATGCAGTCCGAGCGATGACGTAATACCGGGTTAAATGACCCTGGGTTTTTTGGGGGTGCAGACCCGAACAACTGAGTCGGTATACAGTGTGCTTTTTAAAATATTGTAATTTTTATGTTAGAAAAACTGAAAATAAAAACTAGCCTGATTATTTGAAATAAAATGTTAGGGCCGTATTTCTATCGTATGGATAGACGTTCTGTTTAAATTTTTGTACTTGATAAAAGTTGACCTTATATAATATACAGCGAAAGGAACTTCGTTCCAACCGGGTTTCACACGATACCTATCGTTTTTAGGATTCCGTGCCCGAAGGGTAAAAACGGGACCTTATTACTAAGAGTCCACTGTCCGTCTGTCTGTTTGTCTGTCACCACTCACCAGACTGTATCTCATGAACCGGGATAGCTAGACGCTTGAAATATTCACAGAATATTTAGTTGTATATTCACTTCAAAAATAAATCATTAAAATAAAATAAATATTTAAGAAGGGCTCCCATACAACAGACGTGATTTTTTGCCGTTTTTTTCAGCGCGTTTTGCCTTGTAGTACGGAACCCTTTGTGTGCGAGTCCGACTCGCACTTGGCCGGTTTTTTTTAATTCTCTAAATATTTTGGAGAATGTACTAATTCAACTCTTTTATGTATCACTAGATAAGAGACGTCCTTTCAACTATGTACTGTGATTTGATAATCCTTCTGCCATACTTATTGGTACTTACGGCGACATATCAAGCTATACAAATCCAGTTTTAGCTGACCTTGCATTGTATAGGTTTTTCGTACAATGAAGAGTCAACTTATGCTGGAATGTATAGTTTAATATGTCGCCGTGAGTACAAGCTGAGTCCATAAAATAAAGCAATAAACTTAAATTTGGTACAACAAAAATAACATTTGTTAATTTTTACTAAAACCATATTTTCAATATTGAATTGTAATAACTTAATATACTTTTTTATCACAATACTTGTTCTTTTCAAAAACTGTAATTTAATATCCAGATAAAGAATACAATATATCGAGATTTTATACGTCTCTAATCAAGGTCACCCTTTGTCGTTGAACTCTGAAGCCAATCTCTATTATTTTGTAAGTAAAATATATAAATTAGACCTAAAATTTTACTTGTTGAAGGCAGATTAATTAATTTGTTTGGATTCTACTTAAATATTTTATAGAAAAACCTTTCTTCTGTGATTTATTTACCTCTGGGGTCACGAAAAACTCTTCATAAATATCACGCTATGACAATTAGGAGCCAAGCATAAAGAAAAAAAGTCAGGAAACGAAAACGAAGTAAGTAATAGTGCGGGCAGGTGATGTGATCATTGCATTGTATGACGATACCGATAGTGATAATTAAATGGATTCAAGAAACTGACAGCAGTCCATTCATACCCATTTATACTTCAAGATCTTTCAGTAAGGACGTGGAAAAACCGTTAAATAATATTTATAAACGACTTCAAAAACGATGATCAATTCGGCTGTTTTTTTTTTTGTATATAATGTTACGCTTTATCTTCGGCAATTGTGGATCGATTTTGAAAATTCTTTTTTCATTATAGTAGAGGACGCTTGCGAAGGAAGCCAACGACTTACGAAATTAAAATTATTTTTTACATTGTAGTGTTTTTTTTTGGGAAGTCGGTTGTTTTTTTTTTTATTTTTAAGTTTTTTATTTTTTAGTTATGGCTACCCCACACCAATTCGTATACCACTACTTGCTATGTAAACAACAGTGACAAAAAACATAACCCTCCTTCTGGCGCAGTCGGGTAAAATATTATAACATCATCAAGATTTATCATCATCGTATTATCGAAGCTACTCAAAAAAATTATGTGATACCACCGCGTAAGATTTTTTCTATGAGGATAAAATGAAAATGTGATACCAGCCTTAGTCCACAGCCAGCCTTCAAAGGATCTAGCCTGACCACTGTACCTACTGGCGTGTGTACCGTATTATCATGCAACCAGTGCAAACAGGAGCCTATGAGGACATATCAATCTGCGTTGTAATTAACTCGGTTAGTCCGATAGTGTTCCGCCGCTCAATAATGCTGGTAATACAGGGATCATGATGGATGCTTGGATAAGGCATGTGCTTGGATTGGCTTGCGTCAATGCACGGAAATGATCTGAGCGTTGTGTTTAGAGTCCACACGGCAGCACCTACGTGACCAAAATGTTCTCTTATTTATTTATTTATATACATACATTTATTGTACACAACAAAAATACATAACAAAAAATAGATCGGACACTACAAAATATACAATGGGCGGCTTTGTCGCTTTCTGTGATCTCTTCCGGGCAACCATGGAATGGACAGGGTTGCCTGGACATAAAATGGGCTCTTCACCAAGATGAAAAATTCTGAAATCATGCTAAAGCTTAAGAGCAAACTGGAGCTCTATTATAACGTTTTAATTTCCTCATGATTCCAGTGTGAGTGAGAGACAGAGCTATACATATACGATAGCACCATCTCTTTTTTGGATTGGAATCTAGATGACATTAATACTTGCTTTGCCTGTCCTGAATAGCCAAATAATGGACTGAATTCAGTGAAACCTGACCAATGACCATCTGTAATTGACATAGTTCTACGATGATTGTAGCTTAGCTCTCTTTTGTAGAAGTTTAGGATGAGAAGAAGAGAAGAGTTCAAACATAGAAATGAAATAAGAGACAATGGTTGCCAGTACGTCTTTGACTATAGGTATTTAACGTTCACTTGAATGGAAACCATATCATTCTACAGGGTGAAATTGAATTTATGGGCATCCTTTTAAGGGGTCATTGTAATCATCATTATGAACAACTTTTACTATGGGACCAAACCTGAAATCGCGAAAAAAAAATCAGCTGTTCCCTACATTTTGTCGAGTTATGTGAACATAAATGCAAGGATCAGCTGATTTTTTTCGCGATTTTAGGTTTAGTCCCATAGTAAAAGTTGTTCATAATGATGAGTACAATGACCCCTTAAAAGGATGCCCATGAATTTAATTTCAACCTGTATAGACTTGTTGCAAAAGTAACAGCGTCAATTCTAGGTTAGCGGATGTATCACTAGGAATGTAAAAGCTGATAAATCGAAAGGGTCACTGTCGTGCCAAAAGGTGACATCTTGGCAACCTGTTTCTTGGCATATAGAACAAAGATTGTAGTATATGATAACACTTGTCGCCAATCATTGACACTAATGCCTGATCGTGGAGCTTCTTAATGAAATGTAAACGTGTCACATACATATATAAACCCACGCCTTCTTCGCATGGGATTAGACAGGAACTACAGAACGCCACCAGAGTTACGATCCTTAAGTACTCATTTTGCCTTGTTTACGTTCATACACCTGGTCATAAACGCACGTCAGTTGCGAGTACTACGCACGTGACCTTTCTGAAGAACATCACCAATAAGGTCACTAAATGTGTCACATCATTTATTAATTCCTGCGATTATTATGAGAACTTGCCTCAACGTTTCATAATCAGCCTAAAATGTTCCCACTGCTGTGACACAGGCCTCCTCTCGGTGAGAGGAAGTGGGCCGTAATCCAGCGAGCCCAGTGCGGGTTGGCAGATGTCACATGTCTTCGAATTTTTGGTTCTGGGACATGCCGGTATCCTCACGATGTTTTTCTTCACGGTTTTGAGAGCAGTGGTGATAAAATAATTTACAAAAAGTAAAGCCCCTGTCTGGGTTCGAACCTACGACCTACAACTTCTAAGTCGCAGCCGTTACCACTTTGCCACCAACGTTTATTGTAGTTGTAAATATTGTTATTCAAGTTCCTAAAGATTCATGTTCAAGAGTGGATGTTTCCAAACTATAGCAATATATTGGAGGAAACCATTAATATAGCTTATCTTGCAAACCCTCACGTTGTTTAGGAAGAAAACCACATCCTTATTATTATGCTATAAAATGTAGTTAATTAGAATCTGTTTGCGATGCCGTATCTATATAATCAGACAGCAAATTTAAAGGTTCGTTCAATGCACACATTAGCGTTGCCCGTAATATCGGTCGGCCTACGTTAATTAGGAGTAAATTAAATTATGTGTTTCGGGCCAAAATGGACGAGAACTGGGCCCATAGAATTTTTGGACAAATGTTTTGGTTCCTTCCAAATATGATGCCTAATGTAGAGGTCGAATTAATTGATGTTACCCGGAAGAACCAAGGTAACCGACATAGCCCGAAGAATTGCCGAACATCGGCAGTGGGCAGGGCACATTGCTTGCAGAACAGATGACCGATGGGGCTGGAAGGTTCTGGATTGGTGACCGCGTACCGGAAGACATAGCTTTGTAGGCCTCCCATAAGGTGGACCGATGACGTTGTGAATGCGGAAAACATAGAACCGTTCGAAGTGGCGGTGCTTGGGGGAGGATGGATGAGGAATAATAATGACAATGACGACCAATGATGAAGTAGGAACATAAAAAAAAAAACTTGAGGTTACATAGGTATTTGAGTCAGGGTCATAAGCATTGTTTCTGTGATAAAAAAAATCAACGGGCTACCTGTTACAGTACGGTTAATAACCCTTCCTTTTGGCTTTGCCGTAGTCGGGTAAAAAGATACAGCTCCGTAACAGACTAGTCTTTGAAGGCGTTGAAAAGCGTTATGTTAGCACCCTGTGTGTATGGAACCTGAACCATAAAAACCGAGTACTGATAATCTGAATCTGGGTATAAGAACGCCGAGCCAAAATTAGCCAAGAATTAGACTAGGAGGCCTATGTCCAGCAGTGGACGTCTTTCGGCTGAAATGATGATGATGAGACTAGGAGGCGTAGTATGGGACGCCCTCCAGCTAGATGGACCGACGACCGCGACCTTGAGAAGGTGGCTGGGAGCTGCACTGAAACAAATGCACTCCAATCAAGTGACTTTTTAGCTTGATTGAGTTGATCATCACGACATGATTGCAGCAATACCTACTACTTCAAATGATTGAACGCTTAAACAAGTTTATAAAATATGTACATCATACAAACACTGGTACAGTGATCAAATAAAAGTAGTAGCTGTGATCATTGCGCTTGATAGGCTCAGATGCAAACAAGTTACTTAGTCAATCTAAACAAAATCTTGATTGTGGCAGCTACTTTTTTTTTCAGTGTAGGTCGGATTAGATGCAAAAGGCGGAAGATAGGGGGTTGTGGCGCAGCCTGGGCTCTCCCAGGCCAGGCCTCTGCCTATGTCCACTAGTGGACTGCAAGAGGCTGAATTTTTTGAAGAGTGTGTGACATCTTCCCAGTCTTATTTTTATCTAGTCTTAAATTTAGAGTGTAGAAAGATCATCATTTTTCTTCCCTACAAGCAATTATCCATCTATTCACCAAAACACAGTAGCTACATCAAAATAACGTAATGAAATCCCATTCAATATTTACATAGCGGTTATATTAATGAGATGCAGCGTTTTAACATATTAGTTGTGTCACGCTAACGTGATAATTGCACGGCGATTTAGATAATGATCGTTATTGTAGAGTAATGATAGCACTAATAATTGCGATTTATGGAGATAACGCGTGTTGGTGTGAAGTGGTTCATTTTTGTGGTTATGTTTGATCGTTTTATTAAAATGTAAACAGTGGGCATAGTGGATTAATGGGCACGACTTTCGAGTTTGTGCCAGGATTATTTTTGGGGTTAAATTAGGGTGGGTGAAAATATTGTGAGAAAACATGTTCAAGAACCCTGAACCAACAGTTTGAAGACATCTGACATTCAATAACCAGAAACTACTGGGTCCGCGTGGTAGATTAAAGCCCATTCTTAATAATAATACAGGTTGAAATTGAAAACATGCGATAAATCGAAATGGGAGATTGTACTCATTATGTACTTTTACTATGGGACCAAACCTGGAATCGCGAAAAAAAAATCAGCTGTTCCGTACATTTTGACGAGTTGTTATGCGAACATAAACGTAGGGAACAGCTGATTTTTTTTTCGCGATTTCGGGTTTGGTCCCATAGTAAAAGTTGTTCATAATGATGAGTACAATCTGCCATTTCGATTTGTCGCATGTTTTCAATTTCACCCTGTATTGTAACCTAGCTGCAGGTAATATTTTTAGCTACTTATGTCGTCCTAACTTGATGTTAACCAGTGAACCTGCTTACTGTATTACCTGGACAATAAATATTTTTCTATTTTTTCTATTTTACTCTTCTTCACTGAGCGGAGACTTGAGTTCCAACCGGGAACATTACAGGCTGGTTAAAGTGATTATGTAGGTATGTGATAATGTTACTTATTGTATGCTTACTGCTCACTATATTTTAATAACACAAACTTATTGCATACAAAAGTTTGGGCATGAAATCACTTGTCTAATTCTTCATAAAAGTGAAGCTACACTTAAACAAAGATGTCTAAAATAATAAGTATGTTAAAGGGAGTCGGCAAAAAGTTCTAATGTATCAAATGACTAATCCTATGTGGTAAAAAGTTTAAGATGAGCGATGGTCAGTCTTGTAAATATAGGTAATAATCATTAGTCATAAGTTTTTGTAATAGCACTCTGTACCAGTAGGTATACCTATGAGTTAACAACAAAAAACCTCTTCAGACATTTTTTTTTCAAAATGTTCTTTCAGATTATTCGATTGTTGAGCAGAGTCCGACTGTCATCATTAATGAATTAATTATGTAAGTTGTGATTTGAATTTCTGGACGATTTAAGTTGATCGTTAATTTGGCTATGAATCAAGTTCGTCTTTGCGGGAAATAAAATAAAACAACAAAAACAAAAAAACAACAAAACAAAAACTAAAATAACTAACAAAATAACTACTAATAAAATAACTTGTATAATTATTTTATAACATATGTACATATGTTATATGTGTGTGGAAGCTGTTTCTGGAATTATATTGTGTTGAACTGATTGTATACTTACTTATGTTTGTTATTGCATCTGTTTGTTTCCCAAATAAAATAAATAAATAAAATATACAGGTGCCAGCACATCAAGCTACTACAATCTGTCAAATTTCTTTAATAGATTTTCAACTTTATCGCTAAATTATAAGGTTCAAAGTTGATTAGTAAAATTTTACAGTTTCGGATAGCTTGATGTGCTGGCGTCAGTACACAAATCGTAGACACAAAAACATTTGTTAATTGGTAAATAGAAACATTTTAATGGAAAATTTAAGTGAGGCATCCTTATATAATTCATCTCAATTTTAACTCTACCAACACATCTATTAAAACCACGAGACTCGTCCGATTCGAGAGGGTCAACCCAAAGCCGATTAACAAAACATTAACACTTTATTCAAAAATAAAGTATACCCTGCCCACTAAACGCAGACCACTCAGCCATGTCAAAGTTCAAACACGCCTTCCATTAAAAAATTATGTACTTTTTTTTTTCAAACAACTGGCACATTACAGATGGACAGACACGCTAATTACAGGGCAACCCCACTCCCGTGAAATGCCGGACAACGGGCCCCGTAATAGGTGCAATTACATCACAATTTACACGTCCCGCGCTCACGGACAGTCTCGCCTAATTTGATTTGATTGTCACCCTATTTGGCGTTTATTTAAAATTTGAGTTATGTCACGAACTTTGATGGTCAGATAAAAGCACACTGAATGCCATTTATTAGTAACCTGTGCAATGTTTTGTGTGCTAAATAAATTTAATTTTGGGTAATGTTTTAGTAGCTGCGTTTGTTTGTAATAGCATGTACCTATCTTGTAAAGGCAAATAGTTGAGCCCGACAATCTATACTAATAATACCTACACTATTAATAATCCATACTATCCATACTAATATTATAATTTCGAAAGTAACTCTGTCTGTCTATATGTTACGTTTTCTCGCCTTAACCGCTGAACCGATTTCGATGAAACTTGGTATAGAGATAGTTTGAGTCCCGGGAAAGGACATAGGATAGTTTTTAACCCGATATCCCTACGGGATCGAAACTTACGCGGGTGAAACCACGAGGCGCTGCTAGTCTACAATAAATCTACTACTAATAATAAACTGAAGAGTTTGTTTGTGCGCGCTAATCTCTAGAAAGAGAAAAATTCTTTGCATTTGATAGCACAATTCTTGAGAAACAAACAGATTATGTTAGGAGCGGAATCGTTTAGCGAAAATGAAGTAATATCGCGAGCAGGCGATGCGATGCGACGGGGTGGATCGAAGGAAAATGGGATTTCACGTGGACCAAGAAGGCAGAAGTCAATCACACTGTCACACCAATATTATAAAAGAGAATGTTTGTGAGTGTGTGTGTGGTGGGTGTTATATGTTTGTTACTTATTCACGCTCAAACGGCTGGACCAATTTTGATAAAATTTTGTATGGAGGTAGCTGATACCCAGGATTACTTTTTATTCCGATTTTCCTACGGGATCGAAACTTATGCGGGTGAAACCGCGGGGCGCAGCTAGTAAATAATATTTTCATGTTTGATATTACATACTTAGCTTAAAGACTATCCAAAAACTCCAAGAACTTCTCTTTCTTCCCTTCCCTTCCTTCTCTTCTTCTTTTTTTCTATATTTATGTTTGTAATTTATACATATCGGGTGTAAGGGACAGCCCTCCACAAATTAACAGGGCTTATTTAGCTCCTTATTTTGAACCATATTCCACTGAAAATTTTCTCAGGAAAAAATTTTTTTTTTTGGTCGTTTTTTCAGTTTTTTCAGTTTTATTTCAATGTAAAATTACATTCTCTGAAAGCAGCACTCCATTTATGTAAACAATACGGCTAAAACCAAAAAACCAGCAATGGATGTTGAAATACTCTAACGAACAACACGTAAAATCAGCTGTTCACTTTCTGTCTAGCTACAGAGTTCATCAAACTCGTCATCTGCGATTGCACAAAATGGGAAGACGTTAGCCCGGCCGTTGGCGAAAAAAAAGTCTTATTATGCTGTAGTTTACGGGTTAAACCCAAGAACAAAACCGCCGGCGCCAGGCTGTCTGTTTTGTTTGCACAGGACAGTTTCTGTTTGTGTCATTGCATGTTCAGACGTCTTCGTTGTTACGTACGCTTTTGGACTTATTTTTGTTGTGGTGTTATAATTTGTGAGAAATGGCTACATTTAGTGCTCGTGAATATGGAGAAATGATGATGTGTTACGGGGAAGCTCGGGGAAATGCTAGGGAAGCGCTGAGAATTTACGCTGATAGGTATCTTGACCGGCGGCATCCGCCAGACTGCCGGATAATTACCAATGCCTATCAACGCGTGCTGGAAAACCAGCCCATAGTTCCCCATAAGGAAGGCGCTGGAAGACCACTTCGCGGCGAAACTGAAGATAGAATTTTAAACTTGCTCCGTCAAAATCCACGCCTAGGCACACGCACTTCAGCTCGATTATTACGGCGGAATCATGGAGTCCGCGTCTCACACTGGGCCGTGCACAAAACTCTGCGAAGGGATCGGCAACGTCCATACGTTATTCACAAGGTCCAAGCCCTATTACCTCGTGATCGTGGTCATCGAGTAGCGTACTGCCAGTGGTTGCGAACTGAACAGCGTCTAAACCCAAACTTTATCTCCCACGTGATATGGACCGACGAGTCAACTTTTACGCGGAATGGTATGTGGAATCGTCGAAATGCTCATTACTGGTCGCATACTAACCCTTTCGAGATCCAAGAGTCCGGACATCAAACGCGTTGGTCGGTAAACGTCTGGGCAGGAATTTATGGTGATAAAATCCTAGGGCCTGTGTTTCTTCCCGCGCGCATGAACGGAGCGCACTATCTCGATTTCCTCCGTGATGACCTGGAAAGAGAGCTAGAGAACCTCCGTGACGAGCTGTACGTGGAATGGGAAGCCCTGGATGATGCGCCGCTTGCGCACTTGCCGATGATCTGGTTTCAGCACGACGGCGCTCCTCCGCACATAACGCTCCCAGTGCGTTCCCATTTAGACGCCACCTTTCCGCATCGCTGGCTTGGCAGATTTGGACCGAAACCGTGGCCAGCACGATCGCCAGACCTGACGCCATTAGACTTTTTTTTATGGGGCTACGTGAAGGAAAAAGTGTTTGTCAGTGCATGTGCGAGTGAGGAAGAAATGCGAGACCGCATCACGAACACGTTCCAGCAGCTGCGCCACAGCTGCAACGAAGATCCCACGTTGATGACCCGCTTACATGCGGAGACCCTGCGCCGTGCTAATGTGTGCGAACGCCTCGGTGGAGGCCACTTCGAGCCCTATCTCATACGACCGGAGCGATTCTGAGGTAGGATTCATTTTCTTTATTTTTTTTTTTTACTGTGGACGTGTTGTGATGTGTTACGAGTGTTCGTTATGCGCCGGCTATCTGCAAAAATGTTCGCTCCCGCTCTCTTCAATGTGATGTCACGGGGCGCGAGCGCGCTTTAGGTATGGGCGTTATTTCACGTCAATAGTTACATTACAATAACTATCTACGAGGCATGTAACGAGATAACTAGTTTCGTGTTATACGATAAACTAGCGATTTTTGTAACGAGTACTTTACATTTCTAGATTGAACAAAAAACGACGACAACAAATTGAATGACATGAAACGAAACTGTTACTTTGAATTGAAAGCGCCGCACATGTTTAACAACATTGTTTTTTTCGGGTCCGCTATTTATTGTTCTATGGCTTGTTAAGTCGAAGCGGTCGGCCGAAGGTTTTTATTTTTTGCTCTTTATTTTATGAAACAAAAGATTTATTCTTGGAAAGGTCATTTGTGAAGCAACCCCAGTGTTTCGAACGGACACGTGCGTAAGAGTACGGCCAATGACTCGCTGCGCGCGTTTTGCCACGGTAGCGATACATTGCGTATGAGGAAATAAAACAAATCAGGTTTATTGGATTCCCATAACGATCCTGAAATAATTTCTTGTACCGGACATCTTAGTATGATATACTGAGTTCATTCCATTCGTTTGAGGAGATCTGTCCCTTACACCCTGTATAGTGTACAGACGCCAGCACATCAGCCTACTACAATCTGTCAAATTTCTTTAATAGATTTTCAACTTTATCACTAAAGCATAAGTTTCAAAGTTGATTGGGAAAATCTGACAATTTCGGGTAGGTTGATGTGCTGGCGTCTGTACATAATAAAGAGTATTCTATTCTATTCTATTCGTAAATGTGAAACCATTCTTGAAAACCTTACATTTACAGAGAGTGTTGTGAACCAAGTTAAATGCGATATTCCACTCGATTATCCCAAGTTACCCACGTAGGAACTTCAAAGAAAATGTATCTTCGATCTATAGCATTTATCAGATTTTTTAAACATTTAATAGAGACTGGTACCGAAACCGAGTCATATTTTCTACTACATTGATTCCATGAATGATATTTATAGTATCAATTTTCACCTCCATCGAATATTGAACTCTAATTTTGAAACTGTAAAGCGGATTATTGGATGGCAGGTTTCCAGTAGAGTACAATTATGTCGATTTTGCAAAATACGGGAGGTTTATTTCAACAAAAATAATTTTATCCGCTGCGTTAATGTTGTTCGGTATTTACTGACAGTATTTGCGTACGGCTGTGCGGGATTCCAATCGCCACATATTGTACGTGCGGTTCAATTGAAAGCTGTTTATTTTTAAAAATAATGCAGGTAGGTACAATTTGTTAGGGTAAATATAATTTTTGGTAATTATTTTGTTCAGGTTGGTTTGGGCTATGGTCAGAGTCTTTTTGAATGATAAAATCAGGAATGATAATTATTTTTCGGAAAAAATACCGGATTTACCGACATAGCTTGCAGAATAAGCAAACTGAATTGGCAGAGGGCTGGCAATGTTTGTGTTGTGGTGCTGATCCACGCCTCATATTCGTGAACGGGCGCCGTCGGTTGAGACTGGTCATCTCTTAACTGCCAAGGCTTATTTTTAATCTTATTTCTTGTACTGTTTCTTCATTTGTGTTTTTTTACATTGTTCTCACATATAGAAGCAACAAGAATAACGTACCCAGGATTTTGTAATATCTTGTTTTAAAAGAGTGTCCATGGAGTTTCTTGCCCGTTCTTCTCCATAGAGATCTACGCTTTGGAATGGACAACTAGTTTCAACTTTATGACTAACTGACCGACTACTTAATTTTGACAATTCAAAAGTGCCTGTAATGGTTTAATTGAAATAAATGCTTTGAGTTTGAGTTTGAAGGACCGATGGCCGCTGGAGTAGACGATTCCTGGAGTGGAGATCGCGTATGGGCAAGCTTGGTATGGTAGCCATGCCAGATGGACCGACAACTTTAAGGAGGTGGCTGGGACAGACTGGATGCGGAAGGTGAAGGACAGGGTGTTGTGGCACAGCCTGGGAGAGGCCTATGTCCAGCAGTGGACTGCATTAGGTTGATTCATTGATTTGGTTCCGGGATTTAGACTGCATAAAACTGTGACTGGTGCCATTGTCTTTTTGTTTCGACTGTATCCACGGGTTGCTTAAAACAAAAGATGTTTGTCTAATTTTGACAGTGGGTCCAGTTGACCAATAAAAATATAGAAAATTTTTGCTTTGGTCAACTGGACCCGCGGGTCCAGTTCGAGTGGGTCCAGTTGACCAAAGACTCATCTAATTATAATTAGATTCACAAAGTGGCGCCAGTTTTCAGAATTTCAAAAGCTGTAAAAAGCGACAGTTATTTATAATTTCATGCATGTTTATAAAATTATGCTGAAATTATCACTTTGCGACCAGTGGCGTGCATTGGTTTTCAGAATAGGCAGGCACTAAAGGTCGAACGTCATGGTATTACGCGTGAGACGTACGTATTTTTATTTTTTTCATATTATTAACTTGAACGAGTAAAGACCAATGACAATGTGCGAATAGTACGCGAGCCGAGTAGGCCGTCCGGCAACTGCCTACTGCCGCGCGTGTTTGTATAAAAATTTTGTTTTTGTAACATTTTGATAGTTCTTTTAGCTACCTTTTTGAGTTGAACATGTTTGCTTACATTGCGCCATAATATGTAACTAACTATATACACTAGATACTAAAATAAATGACTAACTTACAATACAAATATATAAAAAACAAAGGACACTTAGGACACTTAGAACACGTTTTTGTTAGGTATGATAATTTAGTGAGTTTCTTAATTGTGGGGCACACACTAAACTGTAATTGACAGGCTTATGTTGATATATCGAGGTAGGCACTGCTTATATGCCTATATGCAATGCACGCCACTGTTTGTGACATTTGGAGTCGTTTGTAAATATTTTGCTCAGAAATTTCTTACAACAAAATACTGTAACAGTAGATTCTGATCCTTAACATCAGATGAACTACAACAATAATAACAACATCGAGAGAATTTATTCAAGTATGCCATGTAAGTCAGTCACTTAAGATACGGTAAGGCACTAAAAATACCGGCTCTGATAGATACGATCGCACTATGAACTGTTTAACCTCTACCACGGCGAAGGAGGTCGCAATCACACCGTCGCGTTGTGTAAGGTAGGTAACAAACACACGTATAGGTACGAGCAATGATAGGTACGACTGTATTTTTCTAAACAGACTTTTTACTGCTTTGTTGAATCAAACCACAATGTGTAGCAACGTGTAGCGTGGCGATTGCCTTGCATGCACGGTCAGAGAACTTGATTTCTGATCAGATTTGCACACTAAGGACCTATTTTAAGTTGGCAACCAATCACCGAATTCGAAAAGGAATAATAGAATTTGTAAAAAATTGTCTGAAAAGAAACGACCGACAAAGAATGACAGCTGTGATTTGAATTTACAAACAATTGGAGTTTACCATCAATTTGATTACCAATCAAATTCCTTGACCTAACATATATGTCATAACATCACGCCTGTTTATCCGAAAGATTAGGTAAATGTGTACCAACTTATACTATACACCCATATTTCGCCAGTATGTTGTTATTAAGTCCTAAGTAATAAGAGTCGCGCCTGTCCTTTTTTTTCCTTTTTGGCAACTGAGACGATGTCGACTATTCTGCCAGCGTCATGTAGTGACAGCAGCACAGCAAGATGAGCCGTCGAACGTTTCACTTTGTGGTAGTTGTTATTCGTTACTCTGTGCTTAATGTTAGCAGCTAAGACTAAAACACAAACACAAAGAATAGTTTCGATTGAAGTTCACACTTGTAAATTTCATTAAAATCGAAAAAATTCGTAACACAAACAAAAGCACGTATTATGCCTTCATCACTACCCACGAAACTCCGCCTGGAGCCGTATTATGACGGTTATCTGTCAAGCTCCGCTAATGAGACACAATTGATTTTCTATTGTTTCGTCGCCGATCGGCGACGCGCGCCGTTTTTCCGGTTAATGCTATAATGATTCCAGTATAAGAGAGAGACGGAGCTACATGTGTCCGATAGCACCATCTCTATTTCGCATTGGAATCATGATGGCATTAATACTTCGTAATACGGCCCCTGTTGTCCTTACAGTGCGTTCGACAAGAGAATGCGTTCTTGACACCTGTCACTTTCATACAAACGAATACGTGTTTTGCGAATTTGATCTTTATTATCCACTAGAACTGTCACACTGACAGGCGTCAGAAACGCAATCTCTCGAAGGCCGGACTAACTTTACATTATAGAAGTATTGATACATAAATTCTATAGCAATACAAACGCTGGTCGCCATGTTACAGTACGGTGTAACAACAACCGCGTTCGTTATATCGAAACTTTACCGAATCGATTCGAGTAATGGCGTCTAATTGTTTAGCTCGGTATCGCTTGCATCGACACGTAGAGATGCTATCTTGTAGATAACCACTGACGAGCCCGCTAACCTGACGGTTTTCTTTGGTACAGTTACTTTGGGAGTATTAAGAACGAATCGTCTTGAGATCTCTTTGAGGCCAGATAAAATGCTCTTGGTAATTTGGGGGCTAGTGTCTTAGCTAAGTACACTTTTGAAGTGAAACTTCTTTAGCACGCTTGACTTGGGGAGTAAGCTGGCGAACGCGTGACGTAAGCGTTACGAAAAGTGTGAAAATTTAATTTTGTTAATAGAAAACAAACAGCTCCTTTATCAAATTAAATTTCAGTCGACAAAATCCATCGGTTTCTTATTAAACTTCAACTATATCCGACGATCCTGCATACTTATCTCTTTTGTTGACTGTACATATTTACCGAATTATAATCATATAACCCTCCAAGTTCATATAACCCTATTGAATGACTGTTTCATGAAATATCATGAATATCCAAGTAGGTACGATCAACATACTCGTAGCTAGATAAATATGTAGTTAGAATCAACACAAAACATTCAAATAATTTAGGCCTTACTTTTACCTCGAGATACTTTCACCCTAAGTTATTTAATTATAGCAAGCAAACTTGCTACCTCAGACAAAAAATAAAGTTAAAATGCATAATTTTGTACAAAGATATTTGATTAAAACTAATAATAAACTACAGCTATAAACTATAGCTCGGATAAAAAATAACGATTTTCTTTCGAATTCTGTTTAATTACTAAAGAAACTGTTAAGGGGGATACGCTGCGGATAATCCATCCATACTAATATTATAAATTCGAAAGTAACTCAATCTATCTGTCTATTTGTCTGTAGGGGGAAGGTGCTATGAAAGGGACAAGTTTTGAATGGGACAAGTTCAATAAATTCTGCTAGGAGCACAGTAGTCCATTTTCCTTTTATATATTTTGGCAACACTAACCCATAGGGCACATTGACGTCACTGACACTTGGTTGTCAAATGTCATAAAATGGTGAAGCGTTGTTGAAATATATCGTGATGAAAAGTATTTTATTATGTGTTTTTTATGGTCGTGTTTTACATGAATATAGTAATATTTGAAAGTGTCTATAATGTAAACTAATCAGTAGTTTATGTATTTAACAGGTAAGTGCACAATCACGCAATCTTTCTTTATGGCTTTTTTGGTGTGGGGTTATTTTTACAAAAAGCATGAAAGTTTTCTTTGGGACACTCTAATAGGTCTTGAATGGGACGTCCCTTTCATAACCGTCCCTTTCATTATGAAATTATCTGAGTGATGCTTGGTGGCAGTTTTTGCTTTTGAATGGTATTATCTAAATACTGTTGCTATAAAATTGCTTGCTAATTTTGTTCCAGGTCGATTGTGTCTGATTGTGATAATGAACCTTTATATAAACTTAGAAAATCATCGAACACTCTAGAAGATATGGGCGTGTCTGTAAGCAGTTTTCTACAAGTAAGGAGGATTGGTTTCAATACAAAGTTTGTCTAAAATGGGCAAATGAATAATGCGGTGTTAAAGGCATTTTTAATTTTTTTTTGTAACTTGTGCAACTACATTTTTTTTTTTTTGCTACCTAATTTCAAAATGTTTAATTGATTGCATCAAACCTATATAATATGATTAAAATCTTCCAAATAATAATTTTTACTTCATAAGCATACAAAGCACTGATTATAAAACATAATGATTTACAATAATAAATAAGATTTGTTAAAATATAGGTTTTATTTTATATGTCCCTTTCATAACTTACGATGTCCCATTCATGGCCACCCTGTTATGAATGGGACATATCGACATGTTGTTTAATTTGTATTTTTATTTCTAAATGCGTCGATTTACAGTTGTTTTTTATTTATTTTTTTAAACTTTAATAAATACTTTATGATATAAATATAAACTTTTTTTAGTTATCTCTCATTAACTGACCTAAATCAGCCACTAAAGAATTTTGTCCCCTTCACAGCACCTCTCCCCTAGGTATGTTACCTTTTCACGCCTAAGCCACTGAACGGATTTCGATAAAATTGGGCAGAGAAATAGATTGCATCCCGGGGAAGGACATAGGATAGTTTTTATCCCGATATTCCCACGTGATCGACACTTTGCGGGTAAAACCGCGGGGCGCAGCTAGTCTTATGTAAATTTCTGCAAGTTAAGTGAGAGTTAAATAAAATTGAAGTAAGTACTGGAGTTCAATAACTTTTGCTATAATTAGGCTTTCTGTTTTTCTTTTCTTCAGTATTATTTTTTTACATAAATAAAGTACCTTCCTATATATTGGGTAACTTTCTTTTTGGCTTATCAATGAACAGCATGATACAATCACTGATCAAAAAGGTTATGCGATTTCAAAGTACATTAATTCTTTCCAGCATATTCTCACAGAGCAGAATGGAGACCTGTGTCCCAGCACTGGAAACTTTATAGGCTATCATTTGAATAAAATATAGGTACTCTTTCACTGTACACGTAAATCACGAAATATGGTTATTCTTTGACTGTACAGAAATTTCTAATAATGAACTTTAACCCGTCAAGCGGCGCGGTTCGCCGATCGGCGACGAAACAATAGAAAATCAATTGTGTTTCGTTATTCAAAAAATACGTTTATTTGCGGTAAACATGACGCATAAAAAGAAAACAAACAACAATAAAAAATTACAAGTTGGAGGAAAATATGCGTCACATCCACGCGAAACGGTCATCGCTCAGCGTAATGCTAAGACCCTTACGAGACAGAGCCCCAGCGCTGGTTTTTAGCGACAGCCGGCGTTGGCGTGATAACGTCAACCGGTGCAGCATACGATTAGAAATAAATAAAAACAAAAATCAAAATAAGAATTAAAATAAATATACATTACTTAGTTCTAAAAGATGGTATAAACATGAAATTTATAGAATAGAATATTTATTTGCCCGAAACATGGTGTTTACAAAGGTGTTCATAACATTGCATAGTGCTACAAGTCTCGCCGTTTTAACGGTATGCAAAACAATTCTTACATAAATTTTCAATTTAAGTACATTATTTACATTACATTAATTTTAAAACTTAAATGTTATTTCTATTATTGTATTTTATACCTATTACCTTTAAAGGGGAGACCGAGGGGAGTTGAAACAATTTTGACATTCAAACACAAAATTCTACAAACACTTAATCGTATGAGTTTAGTGCCTATCGATAGTTCATTTCTTCCACTTTCATTTCTCACACTTCCATTTTTACCATATTTATGAAGTCGTAACATTCCGGCTGCATACTAAGCAACGGTTAACGACTAAATAATTAATTAATAAGGAGTAACTAAATGCTAAAACCTCCCAAATAAATAAGCTAGACTTACGATACGACGCTGCAAGTAAAAAGTGATCAGATAAGAATCATTCCACTGAGCCTTAACAAAAACGCATCCTTGTGGCAGCCGCCCACTCGTGTTCAACTACAAGACGCCTAATTAAGAATACAGCTCGACTAACAATACGCCAAGTAACCAATGGAATTTACATCAATAGATCTTTATCCAAATTATATTACATTATATCCTTTTTACACAACATCTTCAAGTTTAAAAGCTGAAAAGCACGTAATTGGAACATAAATATTGAATAAAGACTTTGTTATAAGGTAGGTACTGAGGAGATTATAGCATATTTGGTGCTTACATGCAATCGCCGCGAGTCTGTTATAAATTGACTAGCTTCTGCCCGCGACTTTGTCCGCGTGAATTTTCCCCCGGCCCACCCCGTCGCATCGCATCGCCAGTCCGCGCAATGACTTCGATTTCACTTAGCGTTTTTTTCTGACTTATTTCTTTTTTCTCAGCTCCTTAGGGTTGTGGAATAGAATAGAATAAATTATTTTTGCAAATATGGGTAGATGATACATCAATAGGTGTTAGTACAGTACAAAGATCAGCCATATTTTGCCATTCGGCATGGAAATATTTACGTTACATTATTATTATTGTATATTATCATTTACATCAAATTATTATAATTATATTATTTACATCAAATTATTATCATACATTATTTACATCAGATTATTATCAAATTATTTATTATTAAATTATATTCCACTAAATTAATCATTATTAAATGTAGCATTTAACATATAAATAGCCTTCCTCAAGAATTGGACTATCAATTGCAAAAATATTTTTTTCAGAGCCGATCGGTAGTTTCAGAGATTACCGCGTTCAAAAAAACTCTTCAGCTTTATTATTATCATTAAAAATATAATAAATAGATGACACAAATACGAGACAAACATTAAATTATATAAAGAATAAGAGAAAATACGATAGGCAGGAGATTTGGCTGACAAGCCAAGTGACAAGAATAAAAATGAGAAAACGAAGAACCATCTGCTAGGAATAATTACCGAAGTAATATAAAAAAACTTTAGTTTAATTTACTCGTCCCGGCACTGAGAACTCGTACGAATAATGGATCTACGCTACTCTTGGTACAGACGCCAGCACATCAAACTACCCAAAACTGTCAAATTTTCCCAATCAACTTTGAACCTTATGATTAAGCGATCATCATCATCATCATCATCATTTCAGCCGAAAGACGTCCACTGCTGGACATAGGCCTCCCCCAAGCACCTCCACTTCGACCGGTTTTGTGCTTCTCGCATCCAACGAGTTCCTGCGGCCTTCACAAGGTCGTCGGTCCACCTTGTGGGAGGCCTTCCAACGCTACGCCTTCCGGTACGCGGTCGCCACTCCAGAACCTTTCGGCCCCATCGGCCATCTGTTCTGCGAGCAATGTGCCCTGCCCACTGCCACTTAAGTTTGGCAATTCTTCGGGCTATGTCGGTTACCTTGGTTCTCCTGCGGATCTCTTCATTTCTGATTCGATCCCGCAGGGAAACTCCAAGCATAGCCCTCTCCATTGCCCTTTGGGTGACTTTCAGCCTTCTAATAAGGCCCATTGTGAGCGACCACGTTTCAGTGCCATATGTCATCACTGGCAACACGCACTGGTCAAAGACTTTCGTCTTGAGACACTGCGGTATGTGGGACGAGAAGATATTGCGAAGCTTCCCGAACGCTGCCCAGCCGAGTCGGATTCGACGATTGACCTCTTTCTCGAAGTTGGACCTACCTAACTGGACAGTTTGTCCTAGGTAAATATACTCGTCCACGACTTCGAGTGTAGCGTCTCCGATCTTCATGAGAGTGGGTGTTACATGGGCATTTGACATGACCTTCGTTTTGTCCATGTTCATTTTCAGACCCACTCTTTCAGAGGCTCTACTGAGGTCATCGAGCATTGTACTGAGGTCCTCCACAGTCTCAGCCATGACTACTATATCGTCGGCAAACCGAAGGTGAGTTATGTACTCGCCATTGATATTAATGCCAGCTCCTTTCCAGTCCAGAACCTTGAAGACATCCTCCAGAGCAGCGGTGAACAGTTTCGGAGAGATAACGTCTCCCTGTCTCACACCTCGCTGCAGAAGGATAGGTTTCGAGGTCTGGTCCTGGAGTCGGACTGACATAGTGGCGTTTTCGTACAGACACTTCAGCACCTCGATGTACCGATAGTCGATCTGGCACCGTTGAAGAGACTGCAGTACAGCCCATGTCTCGATCGAATCAAAGGCTTTCTCGTAGTCCACAAACGCTAAGCAGAGAGGCAGGTTATACTCTTCGGTCTTCTGTATAACCTGTCGCAGCGTATGTATGTGGTCTACGGTGCTAAAGCCTTTACGGAATCCGGCTTGTTCGGGAGGCTGGAAGTCGTCAAACCTGCGCGCGAGACGGTTCGTGATGACTCTCGAAAACAGCTTGTAGACATGGCTCAGAAGTGAGATGGGCCTATAATTCTTAAGAAGGGCATTGTCACCCTTCTTAAAGAAAAGTATCACCACACCTCTGTTCCATGCCTGTGGTGTTTTACCCTCGAGTATGACGGAATCAAACAGCCTCTGAAGGGCCTTAAGAACGGGTTTTCCGCCGGCCTTCAGGAGCTCGGCCGTAATTCCGTCATCACCCGGTGCCTTGTTGTTTTTAAGCTGCTTCAGAGCCATCCTAATCTCGTACAGGCTGACGTCCGGGATGTCTTCGGTATAGTGTCGGGTCAATCTAGCTCTTGGGTCGTTTGCCAGACTCGTAACGGGGTTGCTTGTTGACGTGTATAACTGTCCATAGAACCTCTCGATCTCTCTCAACAGCTCAGGTTTGGCGGATACGATCCTGCCATCATCAGTCTTCAGTTTCATAAGCTGGCTCTGCCCAATAGACAGATCTCTAGCAAAAACCTTGGAGCCTCTATTTTGCTCTATCGCTTCCTCAATACGAGAGAGGATTAAGCGATAAAGTTGAAAATCTATTAAACAAATTTGACAGCTTGGAGTAGCTTGATGAGCTGGCGTCTGTACCTAATTGCCATTTTGCTATTTAATTCGTATGTAGACCGTACCTACTTCTACTATTAAGTAAGTCTTGGACATCGCTCAATGATGGGCACGTAAGCCGAGATTTACAAACGTTACTTAGCACGTACTTTGACTAAGCGTTATTCCTGTCACTGTCGCACAACTGTAAAACTACAAGTGCAAGGTAGAGCCGAAAACATGTATAAATCAAAGCACTAGCAAAGCAACGTTCATAGATCTTGGTCTAAGGGCTGATTTTTCTAAAGCCAGATAACTTTATCCGAGGAATAACATTGAATTTTTGACAGTTCTTCCATACAAAAATTGTCGGACGTCAATTTTATTCCTCGAATAAAAAATATCCCTCGATTGAATAACCAGCCCTTAGTGTAATTAGCGGTCTTAAATAGCCTTCATACGATGATCAAGCGTGATGTTCAATGCTCGTCTTTTCATCCAATAAGATCAGCACCCTAATTGCGTAACACACTATCAATCGGAATCTGAATCATTTTGAAGCAAATTGCTAATCCATTGCTTCATAAGTTCGAAAAATTTGTTTGCTCAACACGTAAATAACGCAATGAATGTTGTTGAACTTTCAAAAAACCGATTCCGATTGCAGGATCCTGGATTGCCCCGCAGTTATATGCCCTGCAGTTAGTCTTATAATAGTCAGGATAAAATAAGCACGCAATCTGCTCGTTCCTTTTCTGAATAAAAACCGTGTCTTTCCCTGCATTAGGACATTAAAGTGCCAGTGTTATTATACAGGGTTATTGGAAAAACACCAACAACCTCTTAAGAGGTCGTTGTACTCATCATTATGAACAACTTTTACTATGGGACAAAACCTGAAATTGCGAAAAGAAAATCAGCTGTTCCCTACATTTATGTTCGTATAACTCGTCAAAATATAGGGAACAGCTGATTTTCTTTTCGCGATTTCAGGGTTGGTCCCATAGTAAAAGTTGTTCATAATAATGAGTACAATGACCTCTTAAAAGGTTGTTGGTGTTTTTCCTATAACCCTGTATAAATAACAAGCCAATGACTTCAACATAATCAGCCTATAATGTTCCCACTGCTGCGATACAGGCCTCTTCTCGATGAGAGGGAGTCAATGACTTGTAATATCAGAACCCGAAGACCACTGTCCAACCCATTTTCAAATGAACCGCAAGCATACGTCCTAATTCCACTCGCATCATTTAGCATTGTTTTGTAATGCGCGGCCAACGTTTGTAATTCTTTTGTTCTAACGAGACGTGAAATGCCCATTCAATGTTAAACGGCCAACTTCTGGGTCATTGCGTTTGGTACCGCACTTACAAATGAGTAAATAATGCACACACATGAATAAGAATTCTCTCTCACACACACACAATAAGAATACTCACAAGGAGCAGTGGTGGACCAGTGGTATCGGCCGCGACTTACGAGTTGTAGGTCGTAGGTTCGAACCCAGGCAGGCGCTTTTTGTAAATTATTTCATCACCACTGCTCTCAAAACGGTGAAGGAAAACATCGTGAGGAAACCGACATGTCCTAGAACCAAAAATTCGAAGACATGTGACATCTACCAACCCGCATTGGGCCCACGTGGTGGATTACGGCCCACTCCCTTTCACAGAGAGGAGGCCTGTATCCCAGCAGTGGGAACATTATAGGCTGATGAGGAATCATACACACAGGAGAATGTGTAAGACATAAAAGGAGTAGGTAGGTATGTAAGGAACGTGGCTTAGGAATGTAATAATCTGAATTTTTTGCGTATCTGCTTGAAAATTTGTAGTAGACATAGTACAGACGCCAGCACGTCAAGCTACCCGAAACTGTCAACTTTGAACCTTATATTTTAGCGATAAAGTTGAAAATCTATTAAAGAAATTTGACAGATTGTAGTTGCTTGATGTGCTGGCGTCTGTACAATTACGCTTTATTTTATACTAGCTTCTGCGCGCGACTTCGTCCGCGTGAAATTTCTTGTTCCCCCGACCCACCTCGTCGCATCGCATCGCCTGCCCGCGCTATTACTTCGTTTTCGCTTAGCGTTATTTCCGATTTTTTTCTTGTTGCTCGGCTCCTAAGGGTTCTAGCGTTATGTTAAATAGCCTACAGCCTTCCTCAAGAATTAGGTTAACAAATTTAAAAAGAAAACAAATCCGGTCGGTAGTTCCAGAGATTAGCGCGCACAAACAAACTATTTAGCTTTATTTTTACTTCTAGGTATAGACTATAGATATGCTTTTTTATTTACACGTTGCGGCCCGCGTGGTGGATTACGGCCCACTCCCTCTCACAGAGAGGAGGCCTGTGTCCCAGCAGTGGGAACGTTATAGGCTGATTATGTATGTATGTTGCGGGACACAAAACGCCCGCAGACGGAATAACAATAAAACTTCTATTGTGTCTCCTCGTTCGTTCCTTCAACCGATTAACATGATATTGAAAAGGTTTTGAAAACGTACTATTGTACAGACATCACCACTTCAAGCTACCCGAAACTGTTAAATTTTCCCAATCAACTTTGAACCTTAAGCTTTAGCGATAAAGTTGAAAGTCTATTAAAGAAATTTGACAGATTGTAGTAGCTTGATGTGCTGGCGTCTGTACCATCAGGGAAATGAAATGTTTATCAAGTTCGCACACTACGCCAGTTTGCCGTGTTATAGCCATTTTATACAACTGTCAAGCAATGACAGTTGTGATTTGAATATACTGACAATTCAATTACTCAATCACTTAAGGTGAGTGCGCAGTGGTAGACCGCGAAATTTAAATTTTCTTACGTTTTTTGCAATTTGTAGGTCAGTGTCAGGTTGTATCTTGATCAAAATATGATTTGCGACTATAATAGACATGTATTTACAGAATTATAGTCATTAGAATCATTAATATATCTCTTTAAGTTAGATTTCTACCATAAACACTTTTCCATACGAGATTTGTTCTTAACGGTAGAAATCTAACTTGGAAAGATGTATTAATGATTCTAATTATTATAATTCTGTAAATACGTACCTGTTATAGTCGCGAATCATATTTTGATCAAGATACAACCTGACACTGACCTGAAAATTGCAAAAAACGTAAGAAAAATTGAATTTCGCGGGCTATAACTGCGCATTCACCTTAAACAATGAAATTCCCTGACTACCAAAAATCCTGTGCAATACCTAGCTTGTTTAATCACGTTGTAGAATGTACAGCTTCATGTTGATTTAAACAAAAGTTTAATTGCTATCAAAATACACAGAAAACACAGAAACATTCCAAATAAAACTCCTACAAACAAAATAACTGGCCTAAACCCCGTCCATTTCACAAAATTTGATGCCAAAAAAAAGCTAACAACCATAAATACATTTTCAGCACAACTGTGTCACACTATTTGGTTTACAAATAAAATTAAATCATGTTAGCATACCATATAAACCGCCACTAAATATGTAAACACTATAAAAAAAGCTTTGGACATTCCAGCCAGAACATTTTTTCCTACAATTTTACGCAACGCCATTAGTGACAAATGGTGTAGCCGAAGTGAGGGTCTATTGTTAAAAAATCAGATAAGGAAAGCTTAGAACGATGGACGAAGCACGAATATTCGTTTAAGATATGCCTAAATGTTACAAACAATGACGCTATAATGAATGGGGTATCAGCAGCTTGTAATCCTAAGTTAACGGATGATGATGACCAAAACAATGTAGCAGCCAACGAACCATATGTTTGTAGGATTTCCGCTTTATCTACACGTATTCGTCATTGTTGCGGATTGATAAACGACATCCTTTATTTGCATGCCTATGTTCTTTGGCGCCATTTTGTGTTTTTAATATGCTAGACGGTGCCTCACAGATCCATCATTTCAAGTGTCCAACAACATTTTTTTGCATACATAAGGAGCAGCTCTTTCAAAGGTTTAGTCACCTTAGGATTTTTGTACCTATACTTAAGTATGCATACATCAGAGAATAATCTACATAAACCCGCGTCCTAATTGAGTAACACACGATCAATCACAATCCGAACCATTTTGAAGGATATTGCTAATCCATTGCTTCATATGTTAAAAAAAATTGTCTGCAACAACGTAAATAACGCAATGAAAGTTGTTGAACTGTCAAAATGTAAGCCATTGCTATTATTAGTCTGTTACGCGATGACCCAGCGAATAAATTACAATTTACATGATACTAATTAAAAAACCAACCGTTAGAACGCTTTTTACCAAAAATCCGGTACAAAGGGTTTAGCCGTCCTTCCATAAGCAAACTGCCCCCGATAGGAACCTACATCGTAACCTATGTTATATTGTAGAGGGTACTAATAGTAGTTCATCGCGTAGATATTAGCTCTATATCTTAGGTAATTGCGGAGCTATTTGAAAAAAAGTGTCCGGAGACGACTTTTTTTCAAAGTGATATATCTCTGTTGATTTCAAAGCTAGAAAAATAAAACCAATTCCAGTGTTTATGGTACACTTTACAGTTTATTTTATATAAATTTTCATGAGCCAAGCTTAAATAAAAATATTAAAAAAATGCAAATAATTTTTTTTTTTATTAATTTCTATCAGATCTAATTGAATTACCACTTTGAAAAAAATATATAATAATTGTCTATACCTTGCCTAACAGCATGCCAAGTTTCATTAAAATCCGTAAGGTGCAACATGATGAAAAAAAAAAAAAAAAAGTAAGTGGACCACCTTATGACTACTTTGTTGACGCTTTTAACTTTTAATTTTTCAATAATCTAGTATTTAATTAAATCGTATTGCATATTTGATTTTTCAATATTGGGCATGAAAGGTTTAAAAGAAAATGGAAGGGTTTTTTCTCAGTAATAGTTAAATCCATATTAATAAAAAATAGCTTTTATTAGTCATCATCACTATTTTCATCAATCATGATCATCATGATCTTTATTTATAGAAAAAACACTGGATAATATTTCTGCTGGGCGAACTATATGCGATTTATATCTTGCATTTGATAAATAATATAGTATAATTGCTGCCACGTGAGAGCAACACCCAACTGTTCGATTTCCTTTTGCACAGTTACAGCAATAACGCCTATGGGCTCCCACACATAAACACGATACGACGTCGCGTCGTGCTACGACGCAGCATCGTTTCACCGTTTGAATGACTTATTATTATTATAAGCCTGTGTTGTCTCACTGCAGGGTCTGCAGAGCAAAGACCTCCCTTCCCTCTTTCCACTTTTCCCGGTTTGAATGATACGTCACTAATAAAACACTAAATCATATGCGTCGTAACACGACGCGGCGTCGTATCGTGTTTATGTGTGGGAGCCCTAACAATAAACCTAAGGCGATATCCTACGTGGGCGACGAATACGACGCGACGCGACGCTGCGACCGCGACGAACGCGATCAACTCAACGGCATACACTGCTTGCGGCCTATATGACAGTCTGCGGCGAGACGCGACGTAACGCGTACTTGTTTTTAGAGCGACCAGACGCGACACCACGAACTACATAGGTATGAACTTTCCGTCTGTTCCCGTTGTCCCCATTCGGAACTCAATAAAAATAATTAAAATGTATTCCCGTTGTCCCCATTGACGGTTTCCTGTTAAAATTGTACTGTACCTCTCCATGATTCGAGAAGTAATGAACAAAATCACGTAGGACATTTGTCGCGTGTAGCATCGCGTCGCATTACGTCGCGTCGTATTCGTCGCTCACGCAGGACACCGCGTAACATTTAAAAAATGCAAGTACAATCGCGACACATTAATAGCAAAACCTACAGATGTTACATTGACTACAACCCCAATGGAAAAAGCCACGAAGATATTCGGCGTTATTGCTGTAACTGTGCAAATGGAAATCGAACAGTTGGGTGTTGCTCTCACGTGGCAGCAATTATATATTATTTATCAAATGCAAAATATAAATCGCATATAGTTCGCCCAGCAGAAATATTATCCAGTGTTTTTTCTATAAATAAAGATCATGATCATGATTGATGAAAATAGTGACGATGACTAATAAAAGCTATTTTTTATTAATATGGATTTAACTATTACTGAGAAAAAACCCTTCCATTTTCTTTTAAACCTTTCATGCCCAATATTAAAAAATCAAATATGCAATACGATTTAATTAAATACTAGATTATTGAAAAATTAAAAGTTAAAAGCGTCAACAAAGTAGTCATAAGGTGGTCCACTTACTTTTTTTTTTTTTTTTTTCATCATGTTGCACCTTACGGATTTTAATAAAACTTGGCATGCTGTTGGGCAAGGTATAGACAATTATTATATATTTTTTTTCAAAGTGGTAATTCAATTCGATCTGATAGAAATTAATAAAAAAAAAAATATTTGCATTTTTTTAATATTTTTATTTAAGCTTGGCTCATGAAAATTTATATAAAATAAACTGTAAAGTGTACCATAAACACTGGAATTGGTTTTATTTTTCTAGCTTTGAAATCAACAGAGATATATCACTTTGAAAAAAAGTCGTCTCCGGACACTTTTTTTCAAATAGCTCCTCAATTACCTAAGATATAGAGCTAATATCTACGCGATGAACTACTATTAGTACCCTCTACAATATAACATAGGTTACGATATAGGTTCCTATCGGGGGCAGTTTGCTTATGGAAGGACGGCTAAACCCTTTTCCATTACTTCTTTTTCTCATATATTTAACGGAACCTTGTTAAAATGTTTCCTCCTAATTGCATTGGAAACTCATTAGAGCACCGTGAATTGCTGATTCAAAATTCTATTTTGTTTCTTTCACATTGCTTAAGTGGAACAGTTGGCGGAATGTGCTAAATGCTCGCGATGTGTCTGCGAGCAAATTCCGATGACTGGTTCTAAAAGTACGGTACTGATAATGTCTTGAGAACTGTCTACTGTGACGCATTCATTACTATTCTACAAATGTGGAGGTTGAGTAATGGTGCGAAAGCTGATTTTGGTGACTTCGTAGTGGAGGCAAATATTGTCATTAGGTAAATATCGATCGCGTTGTGGTCATGGGTAAAGCCATCTCAGGTGTTAGTCCTTTAAGGAATATTTATTAGAAAACGTCCAGCATTATTGAATTGTCTTCTTCGTCTTCTTTGTCGTGTCAATGGCACGACAGTGTATTTGTTTGCCCAAAACTTTGCCAGTTCCACGGTATCGTCAGTGGCATTAATGACTTGTACGATATACTGCTGCTGCGATATATAAGGTCCCATTAAAATAGATGGACAAACTTTTAGAAATCATTCAGACCACCAAAATAAGGACGATGGTAAAAAAATATATAAGAAAAACTCATTAGATACTTACAATAAAAATAATCAGGTAACGAAAATACACTAATGTGCCGGCAATTTATTATTTTAGGTCAAAATAAAATCACTTTAATCTGTGTTTTCTTTTGCTTGAATATTTTTGATTAGATGTACTCTCACGCTGTGTTAAAATTTGTCCATCTATTTTAATGGGACCCTGTATAGCTGAATTAATTACTACTTCTTATTGAAGCTGAAGTTGGGCTTGTTTTTATGTCTGTTTTGGTTCCTTGTATCTCAAATATGACCGTTAATATACTTACATGAACGTGATACATGAAATGCTCACACACATCCTTTATCTAAAACACAAACAAGGCACCCAAACAAACCCAATAAATTCAAAATCATGACAACTCCTTTAAAAACTTGTTCTAAAAAACGTTCCCAATGTTACGTACAAACATTAGGCCGCACTTTAAACGACATTACGACTAAATCAGAACAAGATAGTCCAACAATACGGTACCGGTAACAACTATTAATCAAAATGAGGGATCGTCTTGAACAAAAATAGGTGCATCCATTTATTCTCTATCGGCATCGGACGTGTGGGCTGCGCTACATATACAACGTAAGAGCGCGTTCAGACGCGATCAGTTATTAGCATAGTGGGAGTATGTTAGTAATTAATGCTAGTAGGTTGAAATGTTCCAATAAAAGTTTTTGGTAACAAAATAGGATTTAGGCGCAGAATGCCCACTTCTCATAATGGCAACTGAGTCTTTAATGGACTAATTCTCAAAATGGCTAATTCTATAAATGACTTATTCTCAAAACACTATTAAATGGCATTTGTTTTTCAATTCTGTGTATCTATGTTCAATTTCTGTAGTGGGAAGAAGAATTATTATGCGTAGGTTGTTCTCACATAAACATGGAAGCGATAATCTAATATTTGCATTCAGTCCTCATCAATTTGCAACAGTTATGTGACATAACTGAAAGATTATTGGAAGGTAATTCTTTAACGCGGCTAGCGATAGAAGTACACTGGTAGAAATCGTCGCGCAACGAAATAGCGTTATGCCGCCTCCATGCCGCTTATGGTTTTTATATACACCTAACTAGCTGTGCCCTGAGGTTTCACACGCATAAATGTCGATCCCGTGGGAATATCGAGATAAAAAGTAGCTTATATGTTAATCCAGGGTGTCAGCTACCTCCATACAAAATTTTATCAAAATTAGTCCAGCCGTTTGAGCGTGATGAAAGAACCAACATATAAACACTCACAAACTTTCGCCTCTATAATATTAGTGAGATAGAAAGAGAGATAATATAATAGAGAAACAGAGAAAGCGTTTTTAATACAGAGCCTTCTCAGCCATAAGTACGAGTATTCGTGACGGGGGTCCCCCGACCGCACACGTTTTTTCTATTTCTAGATCATACGTCATGAAGTCTCTCAAGTATACACAATTAAATAGATTACTCGTATGTTCATCCAGTCACTGTTCTTCGTCTTCAATCATTTTTGTCGTAAAACTCTGGCCATCTTTTCTATCGTTTTAGTTATTGTTTCTATTTCATATTTCAACGATTTTTATGACAGAAGCTGTTTCGAAAACTCTATTTTCTTTTATTGGTTTTATCATTTCACGTCGACATGAAATAGTTCTTGCACTTATAAATGAACACTCTTTTTAAAAGGCAACTTAGCTGTTTTAAACGTCTCTTTCAAGCATTTCTTTCTGTCGTGATGTGTGTTACCAGGTAAGCTATCTAGGAAGCTATCTTGCTTTGTAAACCGGAGTTGTGGGTCGTAGTTTTGTTTTAAACAGTTGCATGTTTTCTTTGACCGTGCCTCAGAAAGCACGTTAAGCCGTTGGTCCCGGCTGTCATACGTGGATCTTTGACAGACGTTACGGGTAGTCAGAAGGCCGAAAGTCTGACAACCAGTCTTACCAAGGGGTATCGTATTACCCAATAACTGGGTTGTCAAACTCAAAACTCAAACACAGAACATTTATTTCAATTAAACCAATTACAGGAACTTTTGAATTGTCAAGGGGTCTCCCAGTCAGAAAGATGAAGCTAGTTGCCCATTCCGTTGTGGAGGTCAGATAGGCAGTCGCTCCATATAAAATACTGATACTCAGCTGCATCCGGTTATACTGGAAGCCGGCCCTAACATAGTTGGGAAAAGGCTAGGCAGATATATATTAATATAGTATGAAAGAAAGAAACGTTAGATAGACTGTATGAAAGATGATTTGGCAGCTGGGACCAAACGGCTTAACGTGCTTTCCGAGGCACGGACTTCTTACAATATTAATATAATCACACTAATCACATCACACTAATATTATAAAGGCGAAAGTTTGTGAGTGTGTGTGTGTGTGTGTGTTTATATGTTTGTTACTTCTTCACGCTCATACCGCTGAACCGATTTAGATGAAATTTGGTATAGAGATAGTTTGAGTCCCGGGAAAGGACATAGGATACTTTTTATCCCGATATTCCCACGGAATCGAGACTTATGCGGGTGAAACCGCGGGGCGCAGCTAGTCACACTAATATTATAAAGGCGAAAGTTTGTGTGTGTGTTTATATGTTTGTTACTTCTTCACGCTCAAACGGCTAGACCAAATTTGATAAAATTTTGAATGGAGGTAGCTGACATCTTGGATTAACATATAGGATACTTTTTATCCCGATATTCCCACGGGATCGAAATTTACGCGGGTGAAACCGCGGGGCGCAGCTAGTTACAATATAACTGATAAAATACTAAAAAAGCAGACGTTTCATATGATGGACGTCGTCAATTACTTTGTTACCGCGGGTTTTGTTGTTTTTGTAGCTTAAATTTTCACAATCAGTAGTCTATTTAACAAATTTATAATACCTACTTATAATTTCAGCTAAAATCCAATCAATTCAGATTATTTTGAGCCGTTTTGCACATCATTAATTCTTCAAACCTCTCCTAGAAAGTCTTGCGCGTCCAACGCTCTGATAAAAAAGATTTATCGACCAGTGTCAAAGCCCCGACCTCTCGATAATGACTCATAGGCTTAATTGATTATTAGAAAAATACGGCACAAACTTAACATGATCACGAATAATTCCATGGAATGTGAAATAAACAATCCATGCTTATACATTGACAGATAATAATTATAATAGTCAGTTGCGCCTGAACACGCCCTAATAATCCCGAGATTCTTTTCATTATTAACTCCAAATATAATTCTTCACTCATGTAGCTTATTAAACAACTCTAACATGCCAGTAATAAGGATCATTATTGTGTTATTGATGGATGTGTTAACGGTAAGGATAATTCGGTATATAAGCGTGTAAGTTATTAATAATGTTTTCTCTTTGTTTGGAGCTGTTATCCTTGTCCGTCTTTTGTTCTTATGATCGATCCCTTGTAATTATTCGATTAGTTTTCAAGTTTCTCTATAACAACTTTATTGTGATATGATCGGTGAGGATGAGTGTAATTTAAATGTTAAAAGCACAAGGAATAAAAATAAGGAAGCAATAATGCAAGAGATTTCAAATCAGGACATTCATTTAATGCCTGTTTATCAACACTTGTGATGATTCAATAAGAATAGCTTAACTCTTTGCAGTAACAGTGGAGGAGCAGTGGTGGCCCAGTGATAACGACTGTGACTTACGAGTTGTAGGTCGTAGGTTCGAACCCAGACATGCGCTTTACTTTGTGTAAATTATTTCATCACCACTGCTCTCAAAACGGTGAAGGAAAACATCGTGAGGAAACCGGCATGTCCTAGAACTAAAAATTCGAAGACATGTGACATCTACCAATCCGCACTGGGCCCGCGTGGTACATTACGGCCCATTCCCTCTTACCGAGAGGAGGCCTGCGTCCCAGCAGTGGGAACATTATAGGCTGATTATGTGTATGTGTACATTAATATTATTATTCATCTTTATATTAATATTATTATTCATCTTTATACATCTCTTTTACTTACACGGTACCTATAATCTTTGGTAAGTTTCTTGAGCGAGAGAATCGTTCATAGCTAGTCAATTTCCTTGTCGGCGGAGGGGCAGGTGCCTAAAGAAGGTACCTAGTTTCGACTACAAATACGCCTCATCTCCCGTATCAATCATCGTTTGTTTGGGGAATTGGGGATATTGAATATCCTGCATATAGTAATATGAAGTTACTAGAAATTCGTTAAAATATACCAGCGGGTATTGTATTCTGATATTATAATTTCTATAAATTAATACCACAGATAATTAATGTAGTAACTATGCTAGTGACCACGCAGGAAATGGCGGGACGAGCTGGATAGGTTCCATCAAAACTGGAGGGAGAACGCGCGGGCTCGCGAAAAATGGAAGGAGTGGAGGGAGGCCTTTGCCCAGGAGTGGGACAGCGCAGGCTAGATTAAAAAAAAAAAAAAACTTTGCTAGTATGTAATGACTCTTTCTCATACAAAGCACGAGCATTGATAATAATACGCTTGCTCGTTACAGGTTGGTGATATCAAAGGTTCTGTTCTCGTAATTATAAAACGTTCAGTCCAGTCTCAGTCTCAATCTGTAAAAAATACCTCAAATTTCCCTACATTTTGTAATTTTTTCGACATTGGCTGTCGCAGCAATGAGATATTGTGAGTAGATTTTGAACGTTTTTAAATAGAGGAATTGACTTTAAAAAAAAAACATCCTCACAATGTTTTCTTTGATAGTTTCATCCAATATGAACTTTTTACAAAGACCTTATGGAATTAAAAAAAAAATTTGACCCATTTGATCGATTCTCATGGCTAAATAATAACAGCCACACGGGTCACTCAATGGTTAAGCTACGTGTGCCGCGGTCGTTGCGTAGATGGGTCACATCCATTGCATAGCGAAACCCCTCCGTATCTCAGAAAGCGCGTTAAGGTCCTGGCTGTCATTCGTAGATCATTGGCAGGCGTTACTTTGATAGTCGTTAGTCAGAAGCCGTTTCAGAAAAGTTTAACAGTCTTACCAAGGGGTATCGTGCGTGTTACCCAGTAACTGGGTTGTGGAGGTCAGATAGGCAGTCGCTCCATGTATTCAGCTGCATCAGGGTAGATTGAAAGCCAACCCTAACATAGTCGGGAAAAGAGTAGGTAGATTTTGACCCGGTTCAAACCTGGAATCCTTGTCACTTAACATCTGTACCATAGAGTAAGTAATGTTCATTATATTATGTAAGAAGAGACGGGAGTCCCATAGAAAAAGATGAAAAACGTCGCTTGTATGAAACTTGTACTAAAACTGAATACCAACATAACAAAAATGACACAGACTATGCACAGACTGCACATGTTAAAGCGAGACAGCGATAGCCGCCATTATGTTTAGTACACGTTTCATAGTTTCTTTTTTTATTAGACAGACTGATCTGTACCAACACCTACCTCAATATAACTAGGTACTTTGTATCTGTATCCACACACATGCAACACACCTGTCTTCGCAGTCGTTAATAACTGTTAGGTCGTCTGTCCAGTAGCTTTGTTGTGTAACACGTTACAATACGTGATTCACATAATGTTGCTGTAGCTGTTCGTGCAACACAATAAGCTGCTAGTTACTATGTGCACCTAGAATCGTGTAGTTTGGTTTGATGTGAGTTGAATTGTTTTACTCGTATGGATAATCAAGTTGTTCGGCAGTGTATGTTTAAAGGCTGAAAAGAAAATTATTATGAAACCTTAGATTACCTCTGTGGCTAAGAAATAACAGCCGCACGGTTCGATCGATCAGGTTAAGCTACGCTTGCCGCGGTTGGTCCGTGGATGGGTGACCATCTTTACATACCAAGACCCCTCCGTGCTTCGGAAAGCACGTTAAGCCGTTGGTCCAAGCTCTTATTCATAGATCTTTGACAGTCGTTACGGGTCGTCAGAAGCCCCAAAGTCTGACAATCAGTCTTACCAACGAGTTATCGTATTACCCAATAAGTGGGTTGTGGAGGTCAGATGGGCAGTCGCTCCATGTAAAATACTGGTATTCAGCTGCATCCGGTTAGACTGGAAGCCGACCCTAACATAGTTGGGAAAAAGGCTAGGCCGATGATGACCTCAATCTCATATTAAAACGTTTCAGCTATAATAAATTACAACCTCTTTCGCTTTTAGCGCTAAGTCTGCCCATTGTGGCACCCTATATAAAATTTATACATTTATAGGTATCTGTAATTTTTGGTGTACATAATAAAGAGTATTCTATCTATCTACAGCTTTTCAACTGTTTAGAAAAGCTTACAATATTCAAAAACCATTTTCTCGTACACATAAATTTTTATACGTGCACTTTTTTTCTCTATCTAATTGTCTCATAGTTTCATGTACCCAACTGTCCCTAAAGTAAAAAACCAATCGTATAGATAGAGAGAGCTTTAAATCAGTAGGTAAACGGATTGTCGGATCAATCTCTTGACTCGCAAAAAATCTGTGTCCGTCCCGGAAATCACAGGGCTTTAATAGAAAAAAACATGGTTGGAGTACCACGAGACCTATGCACCTTGGGGCCCATTCATACTGACAGTGTAAAAATAGAAAGCTTCAAGTGGACGCCTGTTACACCGAAGCTGCTATTATTTTCACACCTTCATTATAATTAAATTCTTTGTTCTGTGCGAAGTGTGTTGATTTAGGTTACAATTAAAAATAAAAAACAGCTAGCAACATTTTTGTCCTTCGATTCGTGATGTACGATCGACTTCTACTGAGAAAACAAGAACCTGGATAATGCCACCATTTTATAAACGACTAGCTGCGCCCCGCGGTTTCATCCGCATAAGTCTTGATCCCGTGGGAATATCGGGATAAAAAGTATCCTATGTCCTTTCCCGGGACTCAAACTATCTCTATACCAAATTTCATTTAATTCGGTTTAGCGGTTTAGGCGTGAAAAGGTAACATACAGACAGACAGAGTTACTTTCAAATTTATAATTTTAAGTATGGATATAGGAGACGAGCGGCAATGACGAATGAGACATGCTACGAGTATAAATGCGAGAATTGCCTTCAAGAAGCATGAAGCAATTCAATATCTATTGCAACAAATTGCAACTTCTAGAAGAGAACTGGGCTGTTCTTCATATTTCGATCCTTCACTAATAACTCAGTAACATTAGGGTATCATACTAGGGCGACCTTACGCTACTCTATTTCAGCAAACGTTACAGTTACAGTACGGTGTAACCGCCGCCAACATTGAGTGTGCTTCCTCTGACCGCTCTCGCGGTAACATCAAACGGGCCGCGGGTTCAAAGCGCGATCGCCTCCGGCTATCAAATGCGATTACATCGTTATATTCCTGTTATACGACTGGAAATCATACTTCACGTTTTAATAATTGGTAATTGGTGGTAGTGTTTTTTACTATTTGGAATTAAGGATAAGATCTGGCAAGGCGTAAAAGTCGTGCCTGTCCGATTAGAATAAAACAAAAGGAAGATACCTCTCAGTCGGTACATTTTACATACATAGGTTCTGAAAATTATCATTACACATTTTCTTACTTTAGGATGAGGCATAAGATACTTGAATTGGTAATTTCATTGTCAAGAATGATCTTTGAAATAATAAATTTCGCTTCAAACATAATGGGCTATGTTTAAAAGCATAAAAGTTTGTGATTGCATGTACCATTATCAAAAAACATAAAATTAAACAAAAACCATCCTTATTATATGATAAGTTATAAAAACGCTCCACGTGTTCACCCCACTGTTTGAGCTGGGATCTATAGTTGTAGGTACATGTACAAAACCTACGCAAAAACATGAAGACCCGGGAGGTACAACCACCTGTAAGTCCGTTCAAAATACAAATCAATCGGTGCAGCACATCAATCATGTTATGCCCAACTTTGAGAGCCGTTGGTCCAGCGGTGGACTGCGATAGGCTGGGAGTGATGGATTGAATACAATGTGAATACCAACTAATCTGTTTTGATAGTTTAGTTTAGGGATTTATGAACGTATAGAGTGCGCGCAACATAAGTCTGCGCGCGACGTTGGACTTTAAGATTATATCCCTGCTAGCACTATTAATCACTTTTTTAGACAAAATCAAACTGGTTGCTAGTTTAATTGTAAAATGTTATTCTTTTTTTGCATTGATTTACATTCATTACTCACACCCTGACTTATTACTTGTTCATTTTTTTTTAAATTAAAATCGTTTACTTTTACCATGTCTGTAAATAGGTGAGCACCATGTATCTATCAGATAATTAATTTATATGTCATGGTTTCATTTTTTAATTCTGTTACCTATTGTGGTATAGTAATTTTATTTTAGGTGCATCGTCCTCACATTTTATTATATAATTAATGTACCCATGCAAAATATTGTAAAACATTTTAAAAGAGTAACGGTGGAGTTTAGTTTCTTGCCTATTCTTCTCCATACAAAAACTACCTTTTGGAAGGGGCGACTAGAACCAATTCTATTTTAAAGTAATTTTTGACGTTCAAAAGTGCCTTTATGTGCCTATTTGAAATAAATGCTTTGACTTTGACTTTCGGCATAATGATGGCAATTATTTACTTCAGAAAACACAGAACACAACACACTCTTGACACCTGAAATAAACGTCCAGATGGCGGCAAACGCCTATTTTTGATTTCTGCCGCGCGCTGACTTATTTTGCGCGCACTCTAGATCTAAATTACCTGCGAGGTAATTGCGTAACACACTATGTTACGCAATTACCCCGCTGTTACCTAGAAAAGCGGTGACCACACATAACAGCCGCAGTGACGGCTATCATGAAAATGATGACAGCGGCAAAGATTTAAACCGCTAAATACACCCTACCGCGTCAAAAGATAACCGCGTTTGTTTCGTTTTGACACCTCTGACACACAATGACGCAGTAGTAACTTCACTTGATTCTCATGAAAACGCTATACATAAAAAAAATAACCATGAATTCAGCATAATTATGATTAGATTTCTAGGATAGACATTTTTTGTCTATACTAATATTATAAAGAGGTAAAATTTGTTTGTATATTTGTATGTAGGGGGTAATCTCTGCAATTACCAGTCGGATTTGAAAAATTCTTCTTGCATTTGATAGCCCAATTTTTGAGGAAGGCTGTAGGCTATTTAACATCACGCTATGACCCTTAGGAGCCGAGCAAAAAGAAAAAAAGTCAAAAAGAACGTTAAGTGATAGCGCGGGCGGGTGATGCGATACGACGGGGTGGCTCGGGGGAAACAAGAAGTTTCACGCGAACGAAGTCGCGGGCTGAAGCCAGTCGTTTATAAAAAACAATGTTGTTCCATATACTTTGACCGCGTAGGTATTGCACTTTTCAATGAAACAGCGATGCATATATATGCAATTGTTTGCACACTGCTGGTTAAAATTGTATCCTGTATGATAAATAACGTCTGAGCTCACTCGTCCCAGTATGGACTTTCGCGTGACTAAGTAAGGTGAGGGCAAATTTAACGATTTAAATCTTTGGATAGCGGGGTTTGACTTTTCTAGGAAAGCATACCAACTTACTTTCAAAGATAACGTTTCAGTAACGTCATTTACTGGTAAATTACGGACGCTATGTGGGCGGTCCGCGCTTTTAGGAAACGGTAGCTTTATTCTATTAAAACTCCGTACTACGTTAAGCCAGCTCAAGGTCAAAGTATTCCCAATGACGCGATGTCTACTGTACCGATTTGACGAAGCATTGGGTATCAAAGTGTGTTCAATAAGAGGACTCTATAATACTTTCACAACAGTGCTTTAACTTTGAGAGCAGTGGCCAAGCGGTACCGGCCCCGACAGTCGAATCCAGTCAGGCGCGCTTCTTTGTGTAATTATTTCATCGCCACTGTTCTCAAAACGGTGAAGGAAAACATCATGAAGAAACCGCCATATCGTAGAAACAAAATTTCAAAGACATGTGACATCTACCAACCCACATTGGGCCCGCGTGGTGGATTACGGCCGAACTCCTCTCAACGAGAGAGGAGGCCTGTGTCCCAGCAGTGAGAAAATTATAAGTTGATTATGCGTGGTAAAATAATAGGTGACTGGCTATCCTGAGCACGCCGTACATAAACAGAAACCGCAAGTTCTACAGGAATTAGGACAAATGTTTAGTTATCAGTAATACATAAGCAATAAGATGTTACATATCGAATGGTTGTAAATAAATTTTATTGAGTGGGGCAAAGTTTTATAGAGTGTCTGGCATTGTCCTTTAGAACCTACTGTGATCGACCACTTGTATATTGACGAAGCATTAGACATCAAAGGGTGCCCAATAAGAGCACTTCATAATACTTTCATGATACTGAAAGCTTATAAAAATGAGAGTCTTAGAAAAGTAGAAAAAGCAGCATAAACTAAAGCAGCTTTTTACAGCAACAAGCGGTTTCGCGTTGATTATTTTATGAGCACTTAACTAGTCGCTCATTACGTAGTAGTGTGCTGGTCTGGCAGATTGGCTCTTTAATCTTTGTTTTTAGGTCATTCTTTAGGTCTCTGCATTTTGAAAAAGTATTTACAGCTCAGCTGTTCTAAAGTCAAATGTTGAGATTAAAGAAGTGCAGCTAAGTTCTTTTGAATTGTCAATCATATTTTTGAAACAGTCAAGCTGTTCAAAAAACATACCTAAAGTCTATTCATGCTTATGTTTCAAATTAATATTATTTAAACAAATATCAACTTTATTTTAATGTAATTACGAGTAAGTTTATTTCGGAGTGATTAGGACTATTGAAAAAGTTATATATAAATACGACACGCCGTCCTACTTCCACGTGTCGTCTAATATAGTGTGACATTGTCCTGTTTTCCTGTTTATGTTGGGTTGGGTACCTATATACCTCTTTTTACTTATAATATAACATCATCGGCTTCATAGAAAATTATGCACTTTTAAAACTCATACCCCCTTATTCATAATCCTATTTTATCTCTATTTTAGCTAAAATAGGTTTATAGAACGTTTGTCTTTATCTGTCACGTTGTCATTTCTGTGTGTAAGAAAGAGACAAACCCCATTTGAACTAAAATAGGTTTGATAAGTTTTATGAATAAGGGGGCTAGTCCTTACCAAAACAAATGCCTCACACATCTCTGTCCATATTACTTACGTTGGGAAACTTAAAACAATAACTTTTGTTTTGTCAATACCAACTTCAGCGTCGAATCTCCTTAGATTTTCTGTTCCCAGTTTGTTCCAGTTCTGAAAAGAAAATACTAAGCTCATACGTTATTTTGCGTTAGCGGGAGCTGTAGATGAAATAAAAATACGGTTTCTAGGTGGAAAGCTTGAAAATATTTAGAAGTTTGAGCGGTTTTAGCAATCCAGTAATGAAATGTTGGTCTAAAGAAAATAATTTATTTAAGAAGGTTTTGATGCCAGAATTGAAAATTACGTAACCCTGGACTTTGAGTCAAAATATAACCAAGATTACAATATTTTGTTGGAAATGCTTACCTAATACGCTCACAGCCTAACAACTACAATTTAAGCAGGAAAACATTCGCTCGAAAACCTCATGGCGGGCCATCATGCCCTTCCTACCACAATCAAACCTACTCGTATAAAGAAATTTGAACTCGCTAACGCCTAAACAATATGTGACCACCATTCTTCAGACGCGCGTTGCATCTAAAACTTAAACACGGTGCTGCACAAAAACTACGTATTCCTAAAGCGGGGATAAGTTTTGAGAACAGTGCGAGCTGATTTTACTGCTGTAACAATGTTTAGATTATTCTCTTTATTTTTACTTCTTTCTTCTTTTAAAACAGTTCCCCAGGCGAGGGAACTGTAGTGAGTTCTGGAACTAAGAATTCTATGGTTTAATATAATTGCAGCTTTTTGTTGAGTTCAAAGAAAAGTCTCAGTCAGAGAAAATCGCGTGACTTTTCTATTAGAAAAAGTTATATCTTTCAACTTTTCTAAACATTATCTTGTCTTCTGGGCAATATCAATGAACTTGAGTTGACTTTGGCATGTCAAGAAGTGAAATAAGAGATTTTTGAGAAATGGGGAAATACCTCCAAGACCAAGCATTGATAGTATATGGTGCTCCGAATCGATCATCGATACCTAGTCCATGAAACATTTTCCTTAGTAAGCAACACACCGGATAAACACGTCATCATCATCTTTCTACCCTTGTCCTAAAGTCTGTTCAAACGTATGTTTCAAATTAATGTTAAAGAAATATAAACTTTATTTTAATAACCTAATTAAGTTGATTTCAGAGTGACTAACACTATTGAAAAAGTTATAAAAATGTTTGAAGTTCTAGCTTAAACTGAACTTTATTGTATAGGATTTAAAGTTATTTTTCCATAAACTCATATTTGTTTACATTTTTGGCAAACAAATCGCGTATGCGGATTATGTTATTTGGGGTCGCTGAAACACGTTATCTTCTTACATTTTTCCTGCTAACCGTCACATCATCGGGTAAGCACATCGCCAGGGCTAAAAGTGGCAACCATTTTCCATCAGGGCAGCCAATTTGTCAACCCAAGAAAATACACAGGTTAAATTATAGGACAGGATGTCGACTGAGTGCCTTAAGTTAGTTCAATAGACGTTTTCGTCCTTTAAATGTATTAAAGGAGTTTCCTTTCCTTTTAATTGTATTAAACAAACAGCTTGGCAACTCCAAGTCTTCAACTTAATTATATACCGTAGTTATATACTTACTTATATCTTTGCTTTTTGCGTCTATAGATTTTGTTCGCAGATACGCGCGATAACAAAACTGGGTCAACCCTCTTTATAGTTGGTCCGCGTTGCAATTCCTAAGTACGAAAACAAGTTAAACGATAATTTTAATGACTTTTAGTTTGTTAGTTCAACATCGGAAAGTTTATTACAACTTATGTTCTTTTAAGGATTTGTCGGAATAATGGGGATAAAGATGCATATCTTGAGTAGACGCTTTTGTTGAAGAATTAAGTAGGAAATAATGTTAATGAAATCTAAAATAATGCAATTTAACAGTTTGCTTTTGTTATTTGGCATGGGGGGGCTTGTGGCTATGTAATATCAGCCGCACGGGTCGATCGATCAGGTTAAGCTACGCTTGCCGCGGTTGGTCCGTGGATGGGTGACCATCTTTACATACCAAGACCCCTCCGTAACTCGGAAAGCACGTTAAGCTGTTGGTCCCGGCTGTCATTGGGACACACAGGAAATACAAAATATTGCTTTGAATTAAGTCCTGCATCCCAAATAACAAAATCATCTGCCTAGCCTTTTCCCAACTATATTGAGGTCGGCTTCCAGTCTAACCGGATGCAGCTGAATACCAGTATTTTACACGGAGCGACTGCCTATCTGACCTCCACAACCCAGTTACTGGGTAATACGATACATCTTGGTAAGACTGGTTGTCAGACTTTCGGGCTTCTGACGACCCGTAACCACTGTCAATGATCCATGAATGACAGGCGGACCAACGGCTTAAGGGTAGTTCTTCGAAATTTGATTCTTCGACTGATCCATATGGCCAAATTTTAATTTCACTTTCAGCTCTGTAACACATGCTCATATGAAAATAGACATACCAAAGAACATATGTTTGTATGAGGGGCTCGTTTTTATAAAGTAGTTTTCAAGATATCGACGTTCGAATATTTTGTGGCCAGATGAATCAGAAACAGCAATAAAAGTAATAAATACACCGTTAGTTTTGATTGATAATTCTAAACAATAATTATTTATTCTTAACTAAGACTAAGACATATCAAAAGTGTCATATTTAGAACAGTTTTATACTCCTGTCACTTTTTAATTATTCAAAAGGTTATAGCTAAATAAATGATAATAAATAAGACTAGAACTACTGACTCATACACGGTCAAACATTGGACATTATAATGCAACAAAAGCACTCCTTTCGTGCTGGAAAGGGGAAATCGAATTTATTTCATTAGTCATATGGGGGTTTTGACCATACGAATCAGGCACAGTTGAATCAGATTTTTGCCTACAATCATGCATAACTCATCATACATACAGACTTCATTATTGTCATTTTTCTACACGATTCCATAACCTAAAAGCATCACACGAAACACAGATTGAAGTTTTAAAACAATAAAATAAATTTTATAAAGTAGGCATTGTAATCATAATGCGACCTGAACCAAACACAGGTGAATCAGATATTTTCCTTCGTAACACCGGGATCTAAGCCAACCAGCCGCAGGTCCACCTTCTAGCTCGTCCGTTGCACGGCTGGCTTCCCCCCGCGCGGGAAGCCAGACTTTCATTATTATTACCTGACCAAGTACAGTCAATTGAAGCTTACGCCACATTAATCAGTATTATACGCCGGACACTCCTTATTTACTTATTTATAAACAAAATAACGTAGTTATAACCAATACACACTTTTTTTGTAAGAGGACAACTCATTTCCTTTCGATATAATTATAATTTATATTGATGTATCAAAGGGAAAATGCGACATCGATCATTTTGTACCGGAAAATGGCAAACGGACGCGTTATATGAATCAGAAGAACACACTTCAAATATTTTTATTTTGTACCTAGACAGCAAGTATTTAAAAAATATCATTTGTCCTAGTAAGGCATAAAGCTGAACTGTACAAAAAAAAAATTTACATGCCGTTTGGTCAGTTGGTTACAGAAATATACCCATAGACATCGAAAATTTTGTCCCTGAAGAACTACCCTTAACATGCTTTCCTGTACGTATATAATTATGTATATTTTGTTGCTGACGATCCTTCAGGAATAAAAACAAAAGAAAAACCGGATCAAACCGGAATGAGAAAGTTTATAGTGGATAAGGCAGAGATTAAAACAGAAGAAGAACTAGGAGGGGATCGAGGAGGGAGGGTGGAGGGGGGGGGGGTGCAGTGGATCAGACCGGAACAACTCGAAATCTAAAATGTAACTTACTAATGAAGTTTTGTTTTTTGTCCACAGGTAACATATGAGCACACCATTCCAGTTCGCGTGAGTACAAGACTTTTACATACGAGCTTTATTCCTACGTCAAACTAAAATGCATAACCGTGTAAAACATAATCACACACACAGCATAATACATAGAACATACGTAATACATAGTTCCACGTATTAGGTGCGTCCCTATTAACATCAACCGGGAACAAATCCAGACTCCGGGCTACTACTGAGAAATTCCACTTTGCTCGACATGGGATCGAACCCAGCACGGTAATTGCGTAACACACTATCAGTAGCAATGGCTTTCATTTTGACAGTTCAAACTCAAACTCAAAGCATTTATTTCAATTAAACCATTACAGGCACTTTTGAATTGTCAAAATGAAGTAGTCGGTCAGTTAGTCAGAAAGTTGAAGCTAGTTGCCCATTCCAAAGCGTAGATCTCTATGGAGAAGAACGGGCAAGAAACTCCATGGACACTCTTTTTAAATCAAGATATTACAAAATCCTTGGTACATTATTCTTGTTGCTTCTATATGTGAGAACAATGTAAAAAAAAAACACATAAATGAAGAAACAATACAAGAAATAAGATTAAAAATAAGCCTTGGCAGTTAAGAGATGACCAGTCTCAACCGACGGCGCCCGTTCACGAACATGACGCATGGATCAGCACCATCCAGCTTAACCATTTTGTAGGGAACCGAATGATCTAACATACGTGCCACCATCAGTAAGACATTTAAGTGAGTTCAACAACATTCATTGCGTTATTTACGTTGTTGAGCAGACAAAGTTTTCGAACATACGAAGCAATGGATTAGCAATATACTTCAAAATTATTCAGATTGAAATTGATAGTTACGCAATTAGGGTGCAGGACCTCATGCTCAACAGTAACGCTTGCAACTACTAGACCAACCAGGAAGTCCAACCTTATTCAATTATGTTTAAAATAGCCCAAATATTTAATCCAACCGTAAGTTTAAATTCTGAAACACAATCGCAAGTGTACCAACCTCAAAACGATTTAAAGTACTAAATTCAATAAGGTTCAATCGTAACCGCCGCGTATTGTATAAATAAAAAAATGTCACCCCTCGCTCTAGAACTTAGAAAAGCATTTTCACAACAAAATTTAAAGTTCGAATTTTACGACCGACTATACAATCAACGTTGCGTCACGAACACATCGAGAATGTATAATAAAATCCAGTGAAGGAAATGAAATTTGATGTTGCATTTTCTTATATATTTTTCACGGCAACATTTGCATGTGACGTCCGCCTCGCCCGGTGTTGTGAGCAAAAATGAACGCTTCCTAGTTGCCATGCGAAAAAAGGAAACAAAAAAAAATAATTTAATTAATTCTCTTTGCCAATTCGCAGCGTAAAGCTTAGCTTGTCTCTGTGTTCATATTTTAAATTTTAATGTGTTACAATGTTGGCTGAGGACTTTATAATATTTTTTATTGTTGTTGTACCTAACTGGAAACATGAAAAGTCATCAAATATAGAAAGACTTCTTTAAGCTTCTAAGATTTTTGTATTTCCGCAGCAGGAATTACAATTTCAATCTGGTATACCAGCGGGGTAATTGCGTAACAAACTAACAGTACCAATGGTTTTTATTTTGACAGTTTGACAACATTCATTGCGTTAATTACGTTGCTAGACACATTTTTCGACCGTATGAAGCAATGGATTAGCAATATCCTTTAAAATCATTCAGTATGGTTAGTGAAGGGCAGCCCCCAAGCTAGATTATTATTAAAAACAAAATTTTAAGGAATACAATTTTATTTATTTGTATATAATATATTTACATAATATAAGCTAACATATAAACTATAATGATATGTACAATTATATGAAAAAATAAACAAAATAATCATAGGGCATCAAAGAATTCGTCCGCATCGCTGTCAACAGGAACAGTGCCCAAAAGGCTGGCAGCATTGCCACGTTGTATTAGACAAAATTTGACTTTAAACGTGACATGTAATCAGTCATATATTTTACTCAATCTCTAATTAAATTAACTACAGTTACAATTATTTTAATTCAAACTAAAATCTCCGTCTGTCTTCGAGTCTTCCACAGTGGCGTTGACAACATGTCTAAATTCATTCATTGTGATTTGGACTACTGCCAAATGAATTCATGAATGAATATAGTGTCCTTGTTTCCACTCACAGACCGCAACAGTATAATTCTGATCTTAGTTCAATGATTCATTAATCTAGAAGAGATTTGGGCTTGGCTAGCAGATTGAAAACGAATTGGGTCTTGCCAAATCGAAAAATGTTTAGCCTGGAAACCTAGTTTCATAGGCTGTGAAACATTTGTGTGGAAAATTCTGGCTTATTTTTTTTCTGTTCTATTGACCTTGTAGGATTAATAGATAAAAACGTGTATCAGAAAGGCGTGGTTAACTTTAAGAGTGTGGTCACACCATCAAACTGAACAACTGATTTGGGTCTATTATTGAAGTTTTGTTTTTTTTTTTTTTATTGCTGAATGGGCCCGCTCTTGACCTCGATCACGCCTGATGGAAAGCGATGGATGAGGTCTATGATGGAACGAGCGTGCCCAGAAGATGCCTAAGGCACTGGAACTCCCACGCATCGACGAATCACAGAAGGCTGCTTGACGCTGGAATCCGGTGGGAGGGTGGTCGCAAACCAAGCGGGCGTTAGCCCTACCACCGCAAGGGAAGAAGTGGCCAGTCAAATAAGGTGTTGGGTGTGACTGTCCAGGATGCGCCGAGCGCTCGGTTCAGTTCAGTAACTGGCGGAACAAACTGCGCTGCACGAGGAGGCATCTTCATGCATCCCGAAAATGTATAGGGCAGTTGATAATATTTTCGCGATTAGTACATTGGTCCCATGGAGAAAGTTATTTAGTTTGATAGTGTGTACTACACTACACCCTTAAAGACCACAACTTTATGATACATACTTTTTAGTCGTGTTTCCACAAATGTTCGTAACGACCATGAGATGATTCATAATTATATTAGAAGCATGAAGAAAACTTGTAAATAAATTGTTGTTTACCTAAATATTTTTGCGGCCAGCGGCCACTGACCTTTTTCTAAAAACACGGGTTGGTATTACGCCGATAAATTAATAAGATTATAATGTTATACCGGGAGCAAAAAACCTCAAAAAACTTTTAGTTACCTAACGCTCACGTTTTGAGGTTTATTCAAGTAAAAATAAATGTAGGTAGATAACATTAATACGAAATCTGAATTTAATTTCTGTAATATGGTCGGAAATAACTTTTTTGGCTTACGAGTGGGTAAATTATGTTCCAAGGTTTATTTCTTTATGTTAATTCACATACAACATTATTTTTAGTATATGCGAAACCTGAATATAGTTTGTTCAGAATAAGTAACTGAATCGATTCCAATAATTTTTACCCCATGTTATATTTTGGCCCAAAAATATTTAAAAAAGGTTAAAGCTTGGACACCACGAGAGCGACGCGTTCGAGGAGGTATATTATAGTGTACTCTGTGTTCGAGGAGCGACACTAAGTAGGTACAACAATAGCGGCGTGGGCGCACAGCGAGCGGGGCGACCGGGCGGGGGTGCAGCAACCCCTTCAGTCGCCCGGGTACCACAGGTTGGCGCGCACGTGTTCGCGTTCCCGTCCAACTGCATAATCGCGAGCGCGCGGCCGCCGCGGCCTTATAGTAATTGTGTTTCGGTTGATCGTGTACCTATCGTATGTAAAAAGTGTCGTGTAACATTTTTAAACACGCCAAGATGGTTAATTGTAGAAAGTTATTATTTGTACCTACAGCCTGCTGTGGTTAAGTAGGTAATGCGATGTTTAACACTTTTCATCCACTTTGAACAAATCGCATTGACTACATTGTATCACTTACGGCTTACGAATAGATAAGTAATTACTTATTCGTAGCTTACGGCTGCATTTATTTACGAATAAAGTACATTATAATAACTACCTACACTTGACCATTACGACAGTCCAAAGCCTGCAAGTGTGATGGAAAATGTTATCACCAGTTAATTACAATACAATCACCCGAACGCACGCGGCGGCGGCGTGGATTGGATGACCATGTTTTTGTAAGGACAAACAGGTAACATAACAAGCTTATAACTTTGTGATTATTCATGATACAGTTTTGAAATTTTGTACATAGATTCTTTACATAAAAATACTAGACACGTGTTTCGGGTTTCGCATATACTAAAAATAATGTTGTATAACTTACATAACAATGTATAAATATATATTATCTTTTTTTTATATTTTTAAATGTTTTTATATATTGTTTTATATTCTAATATTTAAAAATATAATTTATATGTATGTAATGAAATAAAAGAAATAAAGCTGAAGAGTTTGTTTGTTGTTGAGGGGCTTGTGGCTAAGTAATATCAGCCGCACGGGTCGATCGATCAGGTTAGGCTACGCTTGCCGAGGTTGGTCCGTGGATGGGTGACCATCTTTACATACCAAGATCCCTCCGTGCCTCGGAAAGCACTGACACACACACACTGACTGCACTCAGGTTGACTGGTAGAAAATGCCTATGGCATTAAGAGCCTATACTACCTCAGCTAAAATTCACTATTTATCTCGCTCATACGATACTACTCGCTGACTGAGTGAGAGCGAGACAGAGTGCGGTGCTGGGCGGCAGGCAGCGCCAATAGTTTAGGTATTTGCTTTTTACAGTGAAAACAATAGTAATTATAAAAAAGTAAATAACATAAGACCTGCTTTAAAGTAAGTTCAGTTAGTATGCAAAGTTTCATGATCTAATTTGAAGTATTTTTTGAATACCAGCGGTTTATTGTTTGGGTTAGAGGTAACTTTGGATTTATTTTCTATCGAGAAAATTTTATGGAATCGTGTTTTCGTCTAACATAAGACTTAGCATTAATCCTCAACTTTACCATATATTTATTTCAAAATTCATGGTGCAGTATTTTCGACATAACGGAGGATCACGCTAAGCCATTTGAGGTAGTATAGGCTCTTAAGTCCGCGTCTGTACATTTATGTGCTTGAAGTATTAAGTAAATAAATAAAGCACGTTAAGCCGTTGGTCCCGGCTGTCATTCGTGGATCTTTGACAGTCGTTACGCGTCGTCAGAAGCCCGAAAGTCTGACAACCAGTCTTACCAAGGGGTATCGTATTACCCAGTAACTGGGTTTGGAGATCTGATAGGCAGTCGCTCCATGTAAAATACTGGTATTCAGCTGCATCCGGCCAGACTGGAAGCCGACCCCAACATAGTTGGAAAAAGGCAGGCAGATGATGATGATGATGAGTTTGTTTGTTTAAACGTGCTGATCTCTGGAACTACCAGTCGGATTAAAAAAATAATGTTTTGCATTTGATAGAATATTTCTTTAGCTTTTGAAAGGGAACTACTGATCCAAAAATTCTCAGTAGTTCCTTCAAAGGAACTACTAAAGGAACTAGTGAGCACAAAGGTAATTTTTGATAAAGGCTATAGGCTATTTAACATCAAGATAAGACTCTTAGGAGCCGATCAAAAACAATAAAAGTCGGAAAAACCGCTGAGCGAAAACAAAGTAATAGCGCGGGCAATGCTATGCGACGAGGTAGGTCGGGGGAACAATAAAAATAACGCAGACGAAATCGCGGGCAGAAGCTAGTAAGTTATACATCCAAAGGTACGGAAAAGGTTCATTCGTAATAATTACCAAAGAGCTTCACTTCGGTCCGTTTACTTTTTAGTTTACCGAGACTTAGTTACACAACCTTACCACAATCGGGTAGCACTACACCATCCTATTTAACAATGTCAATACATTGAGTTTTAACTTTAGATTAACCCACAAATATTTCAGAGAACGGACAGATATACCTTCACCTAATTGTTAGTTTAGGACGGAAAAGCGGCCGATCGATAATTCTAATTAAATTCAACTCGGCTGCGAACTATTGTCATCCCTAACGGAGTTGTAAGGAACCACGGGGGAATCGCCCTCCATTGCTCAGAATTAAGTTATTGTCAAGTTTATTGCACTAATGTGTGGGGTTAGGCCTGACGATGTGTGACGCGCGTCTCTGTAACGTTTTGCTATTGTTCTTTATCTGTGAGTTGATGAAATAAAGGATGCACGCGTCGATGTAAAGGGTAATTAACGAATTTTGAATGTCAGTTCACACTGGTGCCCTCTTGTCTCGGCTGTTGATATTTTGTCAGAGTACGATATCAAAGTATTGTTACGGCTGGTACTCTCGTACTTATGTATAACAGACGAAACATGTCGGCTTATTTAAGTCAAAATACGCTAATGAACATATTAAAAAACCATACGTATTGTTTGACGCATATTCTAAAAATTAAACTATACAATGTGGAGACAACAATTATGAAAATAAATGAAAACACTGGCAATGCTAATGCCTAATTAATTAATTAATAAACACAGACTAGAGCAAGAATAACTTTACTCCTAAGCTCAAGTTAAGAGTAATCAAATTCAGTATTAATAAACATGGAGCAAGGAAGGAGTAAGCTAATCTGAATCTACTCTCGTCGTAAAAGTTAATCCTTCGCGCTACCTAGTTTAAGGAGTGAGTAAGCATAGAACAATTAATGTGTATTTGACATTTGACGGCATTCATAACCTACAAACCTCAGTTGAGTTTACTTCATTATCATTTTTGCTGCTTTGCGCGCGTTAATGTTTTGTTGTTCAATGTGTTGTTTGGTTAGCGAAAAGATGGATATTGATTATTTTATTGAGGATTTGAGGGTGCTAGATGATATTACTGAGGTTGAAAACCTCATGCCATTGATGAGGAGCGTAAAACATTATAAAATACGTAGAAATCCCCTGGAAGAACTTCAAGAAGGTGAATTTAAAAAAAAGTACAGGTTTTCTAAACATACTGCTGTAATGATAATTGATATGGTGAAAAATAATCTAGCTGGTGATGCAAGAGGTGGCTTTATACCACCTCACCTTAAAGTATTGGCTGCAATTAGAACATGGGCCCGTGGAGAGGTAAAACTGATTCTTTATGTTTTATTTTGTATATTATTTTCTAATCATTGTAATCCAATCTCTAGTCATTTACTAGTCATATAATAAATTCTTATATTCTTTATATAAATCAGTTAATTTTTATGTTAACAGATTCAAGACGATGCAGGAGATCTTGGTGGCATGAGCCAGCCAACAATATCACTAATTTGCAAACAAGTAGCCTTAGCAATAGTAGCCCATAGAGCACATTGGATTAAGATGCCTCAAAGTGAAGTGAATCAAAATGAAGTTATTGCTGGATTTTATGCACTGTGTGGATTTCGGCAAGTAATAGGAGCCATTGATTGCACTCATGTAAGAATACCAAAGGTTGGTGGAGATGTAGCACAATATTACATAAACAGGAAGGGATACAGTTCCATTAATGTGCAAGTGAGTTATTTAGTATAGTAATAACTACTATTATTGCTATACTAGCCTTTCTTTGAAACAATTTCAATAATTGTCATCAATCTTATGTATTTTTGATACATTGTTTCAGGCAGTATCAAATGCAAACTTAGAAATAATGGACATAGTGGCACATTGGCGAGGCAGTACACATGACTCGAGAATATTTAACGAATGTAGATTGAAGCAAAGATTTGAACAATTGGAATTTAAAGGAAGACTTTTAGGTGATGCAGGTTATGCTTGTAGTCCTTATTTATTTACTCCGGTCCTAAATCCAAATACTCAAAAGGAGGAAATGTATAACCGAGCACACATAAGAACCCGTAACACTGTAGAGAGATGTTTTGGAGTGTGGAAGCAAAGGTTTCGGTGTCTACTGCGGGGATTTACAACAAAATTGGACAATACAAAGCTGTACATTGTTGCATTGGCAGTTTTGCATAATATTGCAATGCACAGACAAGATTTTTATGAAGAAGAAGAAGACGGTGATGATGAAGTTCCAGTGAGATGGGTAATAAGCAGTACTCGCACAGGCAATGCTGCCCGTGCAGCATTTATCAATGAGAATTTTTAAAGAATTTTTAGTTTGAACTCTATTTCTGTACATAAATAAAAAACATTTAAGTTGACAAAAGTTTTATTTATAGAACTTAAAAAAATATTTATCTATGAAGCCTCACGTGCTTTCCTTATTTCCAACATTTCTCGTTCCAGTATTGCTGCTTTTAATTTTTCTTGATTTATTTCTTTTTCAAGTATTGCTGCATTTAATTTTTCTTTATTTATTTCCATTTTAATTTTGTGTTCTTCTTCAGCCATTTCCATTCGCCTCAGATGTTCGTCATCTTTTAAAAGTTTACTATGGCTTAACATGCGGCTCACATATTCTTCTTGGTCCTTTCTGGGTTTTGAACTATTACCCACAATGTTGTTCATAATAAGTTTCCGTTTGGGCGCCTTCTTTGCTTGATTTATTCCGATACTTTTTGTTTTTGGCGTTTCCGTGGTTGTATCATCTTCAGAGATCTTAATAGGCAATGAGTTCACACATTTTTCCATAGGAATGGCTGTGCTTTTATTATTTTGAAAGACCTGTAATTTTAAACAAAATGATAATGAACACCATGGTATGTATAAACTATAGGTACATAAATATACTAATAGATATAAAGGTTGACTGGTAGAGAATGCCTTGTGGCATTAAGTCCGCCTATGTACCACTCTTGTACATGAAGTTTAAATAAATAAATATAAGCTCACCGCTGAAGGAGTACATTTCTCAAAATCCACTTGAATATCAACATCTTCAATAGCTTCTATGGGCATGTTGGCTAGCTGCTGATTTTCTTTATTAGTGTTTACATCACTCGTAATTCTGCGGGATTTAATAAATCTTTAATTTCTATTAAAGAGTTATCTGGAGTTGCTGGCCTTGCACCTCCACCAGTTTTGTTTACTTCTTTTGTAAACGTGCTGCATACTTTTCTTGCATTTATTTTCATTGTCTTCCACTGGATTTTCAGCTGGCTAAGCTCTCTTGGTCGACTATTTAACTCATTAAACTTTTTGTGGAATTCTTCCCAAGCTTTGGTTTTATTTTTATTTGTATTTGTGTCTAGGCTTTTATTTTCTATTATATGCGCGTAATCTTTCAAGACTGTCCTGAATAATTACTGGAATAACAAGAAAATATTAAAAATAATCAGAGAACCGCAAATAAATAAAATAACACGCAACATGCGTGGTCTTTTCAAAATCAACATGAGAATTACCTTTTCTTCTTCATCCCAGTTTATGGAACGATTGCGCTTTTGGCTCATTTTTTTACTGTATCAAGTTTAGGTTTTCGGATTAATTTAATTATCTTCGGACACACAAAATTAACTTTTTAAAAGACCTTTTGTTATTAAAACGGCACAGACGAAAAGTCAATGATTATGTCAATTTGACAGACAACTTCACGAGACGTCTAAGTATCATTCTTTGTTCATTCAATGGCTCACTCTTTTTACTTTTAAATTGACTGGGTTGCCATAGCATTCACACTAATATCGGTGTAAGGAATGTATTGTTACTACAAGGTTACTCCATGTTTATTAATATCAGTCTTAGTGCTTTGTTAATACTCCGTTACACTGGGATTAACTAGTCCAAGTGTAACGTAAGATGATCTTTGGAATAGATGATTTTTATTAATAAGACTGTAAGAGTATTTTGGAACTATCAAATAAAACCTACCTTCGAAATTTAAAAAGTGTTTTTTTTTTAAACAAACTAAATTGTAGCCGACTATGGACTTTTCCAATCTTTGACTAGCTCTATTGACTAAACTATTGGATTATATTTGATTGAATTTTCGTATGCAGACTGGGAACGCCATTAGATATTTTATTATTATACGCAGTTCAATTTATTGTTGTATTATCGTCTCCACCTTGTATACTTACAAATTAGATTTTTTCCCTTTAGAAGAAAAATAATGCCTACGTATTATTTTTCTTCTGAAGGGAAAAAAAACCGAGTGTGCTTATGACCACACGACTGAAGTGAAATTTCAGACGTATTTGGCTATGAGAGGAAGAGAGAAAGAAAATGTGCGCGCGCACTGCTTTCTCTTGCTTATATCCCCCACTCAACTCCCGTTCGCCTCGCCCGATCACACTTTTCGTAACGCTTAAGTCACGCGTTCGCCAGCTTACTCCCCATGTCAGTTTCACTTCAAAAATCTAAAAAAATCCCTACGGTTTTTATAGTATTTTTAAACAAAAAGTACCTACAATAACTATTAGCGATAGTTTCTTACAATACAAAGTGAGTAATGTGCGAAAGCTCTTCAAAGAAAAGACACCGCTTCAGCGAGCTGCAATGTGTTATTATGAGTCAGCCACAATAAACTGACAAGTGTATGTCAATGGCAACTTTAAAAAATAAATAAAATAGTTGTGTTGCAAACTTTAACACTTTTATTTGAAATGCGAACAGTATTGTTTAGGTGCATTTTATACAGATGTAAATGAAGTTATTATTCATTTTATTGCAATTATTCTACAAAATGAACCTTTTATGTGAGTGTTAATAATGCACTACTTTTCGTACCTACGTCCACTTGAAGATTTTTTCCGATATTCAGTTCATTTTTTTGTTTTGTGAAAATATAAAAAATAATTTTGTTTAAATAAAATAGAAGTTACGAAACGGGCCACTTTATTTCACGCAGTTTATGAAAATTATTACTTAATTTATGACATCAAACCTAAAGGTAGGTACTTCTTGAAAATATGGACTATACTGCAATTAATATTTAAAAAAAAATGTATCAAAACATTTTTCAAATCTCGAACTAAACCGTTCTTTTCCGTTCTAATTACGTCATCTTTGGCGCCTAAAATAACGGTTCGATCGATACGTCATTTGTATTGATCGTCCGCCACGGTCTAGTGTGCAGGGCAGTCCCTTTGTCAGCGACGATACGGCGCATTAGGCTACAAATTGTGATAAATATATATACATTGTATCGTGACGTATATGATGTATCGTTCGCATTGTAACGTGCGATAGTTAGGGTGAACGCTGTTTGCGAAAATCATTCGATCGTGTTTGATGGATTTTGAACTGAAAAACTTACGTCTTTTTTTGTGGCAGTCATGTGTGAGGAAAATAAAAATATGTTTTATTGAACCTTCCCATCTTGGTAGTCACTATGTTTTTATTCATTCGATCGTTGAACCAAACATAGTATAAATATTATATAATACCTACTTATCGTGTGTATTGGCGAAAAGAAACATGACGTGATACTCATCACTTATGTTGGTATTTTTAATAATACGGTCTGTTATTAAATTGGGTCTCTATCGGAAAGACCTTTTTGCTGAAAGACAATTGAGGACCTTGCAGCAAAAGGAAGGCAAGTCCAAGTTTAAGAAATGTGCCTCGTACATGCATCAAACGATAGTCCTAATTTTTGTTGAAATTGTAGGTGAAAAAAACTGTAACGGCAAAAATTTGGTTCTACTGCAAGGTCCTCAACTCACGTTGGATGACATGAAAGCAAGTTACCTAGATAGCCGAAAGACAATTCAGCTATCACACTAATATTATGAAGGCGAAAGTTTGTGAGTGTGTGGGGGTGTGTTTGTATATTTGTTACTTCTTCACGCTCAAACGGCTGCACCAATTTTGATAAAATTTTGTATGGAGATAGCTGACACCCTGGATTAACATATAGGCTACTTTTTATCCTGATGTTACTACGGGATCGACATTTACGCAGGCAAAACCGCGGGGCGCAGCTAGTATGACATAAAAGCAGAGTACCTACCCAGTCGCAGTGAGTCAACTCAGCTGGACGACATAAAAGCAGAATGAGCTAGCAGCAAAACCGTAGAGTGCCTCTTTTTAGGTTACCGCTAGCACAAAACATAACGTTTGATGAAATTCAACCAATTTTCAAAATATCCTACCTACAGGCTGTTAAATAATTAATCATTCAATAATAATCACACTAATATTTTAATGGCGAAATTTTGTGAGTGAGCGTGTGTGTGTGTGTTTATATGTTTGTCACTTCTTCACGCTCAAACAGCTGGACCAATTTTGATAAAATTTTGTATAGAGGTAGCTGACACCCTGGATTAACATATAATCTACTTTTTATCCCGGTATTTCCACGGGATCGACATTTACGCGGGTGAAACCGCGGGGTGCAGCTAGTAAATAAATAAATAATAAATTACTTTATTGCCATAAAAAACAGGTTACAGAAAAATGTGAGACCCTGGCTCCAGAGCTAGGTTAGAGTAGAATACCTGTATTTCAGAAGCCAGTACCTTCTTCCATTTATGTTACAACTAGCTGCACCCCGCGGTTTCACCCACATAAGTATCGATCCCGTAGGAAAATCGAGATAAAAAGTATCCTATGTGTTAATCCAGGGTGTCAGCTACCTCCATACAAAATTTTATCAAATTTGGTTCATCCGTTTGAGCGTGAAGAAGTAACAAACATATAAACACACAAACACACACTCACAAACTTTCGCCTTTGTAATATTAGTTTGATTATGCAAGTTTTATGCAGCAAAAGGTGATCCAAATATCTTAAATCTATCCATAAATAGAGCTCTCAATACCTAGTCACGACAAACAGCTTCCAAAAATAATGTACCATAACCTAAAAGCATAATACTCGTAATTTTAACTAAAAATATCTCGCCGTATAATCTGTTACATACTGCCTTATTAGTACCGGCTAAGTGCTAGCAAGTTATTTTATTAATAGATGGACTTGTGCATTACGTGTGGGCAATAAATGTTTCGATGTCATTATTACTCGGCGATACTGAGATGAAATAAGAGGAAAGCGGTGACTTGTGTTAAGTTCTAACGTTCAACTAACGACAGAGTGATAAATAATAATTTCTGTGATTCATAATTCATATGGGGTCCTACATAACTACCAATATTTATACGTAATTAGTTGTATATTATATTCATAGTTTTAATAGGTTTATGCGTATCTTTATATTTAAAAAAATTATTCCTCAATTTTTCATTATGCACCTACCACTGTTTGTCTCTGCATCACCCATAGGTTGACTGGTAGAAAATGCCTATGGCATTAAGTCCGCCTCTGTACAATTATGTGCTTCAAGTATCTATTACATAAATAAATAAATACCAATACTGTATTTTTTTTCTGCAAAAATCTATTAAGTATCTACATCTACACTTTATTATAAAACAGACTCCTGTTTGTTTGAACGCGCTAATCTCTGGCACTACCAGTCGGACTTGAAAAATTCGTTGAGCATTTGATAACCCAATTTGTGAGGAAGGTTATAGGCTATTAAACATCACGCTATAACCGTTAGGCGCAGTGTAAAATGAAAATGAATCAGAAAGAAGGCTAAGCGAAACGAAGTAAAGGTGCGGGCGGACGATGCGATGCGACGAGGTTGATTGGGGGAACAAGAAAGTTCACGCCGACGAAGCCGTGAGCAAAACCTAGTCATTACATAAGTAGAGTTATTTTAAAAAATTCTGATCACAATATATACAACACACCAAATCAAAATAGTTACTATTTTAAAACACATTTTCATCACAATGAACTTCAAAACACGAGTGTCGAGTAGTAATACTTTAATGTAAAATCTATTTCAGACTTGAATAATTTTATAAGCAGAATAACAGATTCTAGCTTGGGAATAATCACTCATAATGTTTTTAGCTAGTCACTTAAGTACCAAAATAGACAGAATTTCAGTTCACTTAATAATTTAGCACCAAAATTGCTTAGATTCCCACATCATGAGTTCTCAGTACCAAAACTTGCTGTACGCAGGTGCATCACTTTTTACCCAACAATATTACTATTAATAAAATACCCAACAATATTAACGGCCACCCATTTAGAATATTTAAAAAAAAATCTTACAAAATTACTATTAGATATGTGTTATTTAGATCTCGTAAGTTAGTCTATTTTATTATATTTGTATAGCTATGATGCTCATAATATATTTTTAGCATACTTAAAGGCACACACACATTAATTGTATCCATCTGATTTGTAATATCTACATTATTTGAAAATAAAATATATTCTATTCTATTCAGTGATCTTTAAAACAACTTATTTAACTCTATTAGCACAGCTTGGAATGCTACAATTCCCCAGAGAAACAGGAATGACAATATAATATGTTCAACAGTTCCATAAACTTGATTCAATTAAAACCACGCGTGGGTACAATCGAGGCAGCCATTAGGATTACTCGTTGAGTGGAAAATACATTACCACTCCGTTTAATAGAATAAATAAACACTAAAAGGACATTCGCGCCTAATGATTAAAGGGATAATAATAAGATGTTGTTTAGTAGAGTTTGAAGACTGGAACAGAGACTGGCTGGTTCTAACTGTGTATCGCCTGCCTTATAGTAACAATATATCTACTCCAGAAACCATTTTTTTTCTATTATTGTAAATTCTGGGCTGCTCTGTCGTAGCTCCATCGGATGATAGGTCATGTGTAACATAACATCAAAATATACCAAACTCTAGACCAAAATGACAGCTGCGATCTTTACAATAATGTCATGTTGACAAAAATGTCGACCACAGCTGTCATTGTAGTCTAGCAAATTAAAAATCAGAGTTTAGATCAGTCACATGTAACTTTTACTCACAATACCCTGATCTAAAGTTTTTAAAACATTATCTATTTCATCACTAATTCAAATGACGTGTTTCTTTCGGCCATTCAAAATTTCATTGAAAATCATAATTTTAATCGTAACATTTATTTTAAAATATAAGTTTTTAAATTTAAAATACTCAACTACTAAATGAACATTTTTGTTTGCTTTTAAATCATAACTTTAGTTTTAACTTTTGTGTCAGCTGTTGCATCTTTTTACTGGGTGCTTTGTTAAAGTAAAAAGTTGCTACTTTTGCGTTTACGTGCAAATTTTATGTTTTATACTGTTTTTTTTTCTTTTACACTTTTTCTTTTTTAATTCTGGGAAAACGCATTTCCATTTCATTGGTATTAAAAATGAGTTTGGTAAGTTGCAGTTTATACTTGATCCCTAACCTCAATAAAGTAAATTAATTTAACTAATTGAGGTTAAAGACGCAACATTTAAAAATGTGGATTACTGGTAGCGATAAACGGAAAAAAAAATCCAACTTTCCCAACCAGTGCGGATCAGTAGGGATATATGGAGCACACGGTTCCATATATCCCTACCGGTAGCGATAATTGGAAAAAATCTCCAAGTATACCTACCCGTGGAGATACATCAGTAGAGATATATGGAACAGGGGAAAAAAACACCTATTTTAACCTTAGATTATATTTCACGGGCAGTTTATGTCCCCATCCGATCTAAAAACGTCCAAACACAAATAGAGTCCCCAGTTTTATCAATTAATAAGCAACACAATTCAAAAAGCTCAACAATACAGGACGAGCTATGATTGACGCTCACACGTTTACTATTTACGGTCCGTTGAAACCTTCAGTTAAACAAACACATCAACATCTCTATACGGAGTGCACTTATTTTTTTTTCACGACAAGAATACATCAGGTTTTCATTAACATACGTTCTGCATGCGTAATGCGCAACCGAAATCCATCACCCATTTTGTCTTTAACCCGTCAGTTCCCCTTTCATCACTGGACTAAATAGTAGTAAAAAACTAAAAACCCTTGTTGAATGACAAGTCGATAAGGAGTGTAGCAGCCCACCAGAACAGCTCTAAGAAATGCATTAACTATTTTTAGGGTTCCTCAAATCTTAATGCTGATCTTGGAATTTAAAAAGGTGAAATTTATCAGCTGCTGCCCACGCGTGATGTTTTCTAGAAACGGGTCGTTTGTTGTAGGCAATCCGTCAGTAGCTCATTGATTCAATATATTTTTCACGGTGTTGGCCGTCAGAAGTAATTATTGTGTTTTTTTGGTGCTACAAGTCTGTATCAGATAACTAAAAACCTACATAATATTATTTTTTAAAAAAGATAATTATATTTTTGCATAGGTATTCGTAATTAATTATCTGATTAATGATTACGCATGTACGAACACAGCTGCTGCTTCAAGATACTTAGTTCAAAGATCTTTATAATTAATGTATTTTTATGTGAGCAAAATTAATAACCATAGTAAACTTGAATTAAGTACAAAATATGTCTGATACAGAACCCCAAAATTTTCAATCAACATTTACTAAATTTTTTGGTCCCAACTTGTAGTTGCAGCTTATCTAGGAATTCCTTGGGCATGATACCATTCTTGCTAACCGCTCTAAATATTTTATGATAGAAATAATCTCAAAATTCCGTTTAAAAAACATTAACATGACAGGGATGCCAAGTAACCCATTAAAATATGCAATGATTCATGAGGCAAAAAGAGGTAAAAAGATAACTTGAGACTGAAAAAGAACAACAATATAATCGAATAAAAAACAATAACAACACTCATTCAACACCAAACAGGAAACACGAAAACGGAACGAGAGTATCGGAAACTCGAATAAACAAACTCAACTGGCCACTCAACTAACGCACAATGTTACTTAGCTCATATAAAAAAAATAACAACAAACGCTTACTTCGAGTGCTATTCGCGTTATTATTAGCTGCAGTGCATATAAACAAGGTTACAGCTAAACGTCGCCTCCGGCCGTATCGATGCGTCGACGGGCCCTGCTTCGTCGCTTTTAAAAAGCTAACCCGTCCCGCAAGAAAAGGACGGGTGGCTAGCACGTGGGAAGTGAATTCCGAACGCACGCACCCCCTCCCGCTCCGACCCGTACACCCCGCGCCCCTCGCTCCTTGCGCCGCGCACACCAGTCGCGCGCCGACCGCCGCATGGGCAATACGTCCTATAAACTTACCCTAAACGAACCCGCCCGACGTTGTGTTAACCGTAGTGGGAACGAATACGTTGTGATTTGTTTTGAGTGTGACGTCACTAGTGCAAGCTGTGAACGTAAACGCATAAAATTGGTGTTTTGAGTGCACTATGAGGTTGTTTACAACGTTATGAATGGTTTGGACCGCTGCTTCTTCGATCAACGTAAGTTTGTGTTTTGGTTATGTTTGGTTCTTGTTAATGCTGAATTGGGCGGAAATTCGTAAATTGCCTCGTTCGGGCTGCGGTTAGCGTTGGCTTTATTCGCGTGTAATGGGACGTGCGTTGCGGTATTTCAGCATTTTCAGCGGCTATGCGGTGACTTGGGTCACGTAATTATTAAAATATCCTGAATTAATTTCATATAAGATTCTCTTTCAATTTCTCGCGTGGGTAGGAATTAGGTTTGCATAATGTAAACATTAAATTTAAACTTTGAGAATACAATAGCTAGGCTTTCCAGTAAGTTGTTAATTAAATTTGAGATGAGTTTCGTTTATTATGAAGTTAAACTGCAAGTTCAAAGCAAAGATAGCACGAGTTTTTTATGTTTTAGAAATTTCGTAATATAATATTGCTGAAGGAGTTGTGATTCAATTTCATAATCAAGAATATAAACAAACAAGTATTACCAGTTTGCAAAATGAAAATAAATATTGAACGAAAACAAAGTGAAACCTCCTCCTAAAAATCCTTAATCTTAAAATGGATTTGAATGAAATAGTGTGAACTGTGTAAAAACAATCCATTAAATATTCAAAAGTGGCAAATGTTAAAGAAAATGTCAAGAATTTGCCTAAGTCCGCATATAACTGCAAAGATGTGAACGTTTCTGAGAAAATCCTGTTGAATTCTTAAAATGTCAGAAATACTAAAAAGTAGAAGCCCAACTCGAAGAATGTATAACCTTTCGTATCGGAAGGACATTTAAGTAAAACGCTCTATGAGCAATATGTCTAATAAGCAAAAATACCTGTGAGCAGCTCGTTCTATTAAGAAACATAGTAATTCTTATCGTAGAGGAACTGGCTGTAACAGAACACAGTGCACTTAAACATTGAACCGAAAAGGACGAACTTCGAGAATATATTAAATCCAACAAGATAACTACTAACGACCGTTGAGTCAACAGCTTTATTTTGTTAAGATATGAGCACGAACACGAAGTACCAGTTAAATTGGTAATGATTTGTCCAATTAAGACGAAAGGGCAAACGATGGAACAAACAGGATGGCTTGTTGTGAAATCATTGGAAATGATTTGAGGAATGCTTGGACAGTAATTGATTTAATGAAAGAATTGCTTGATGCACGACATAATGATGTTCATGGAGACTTATGAGAACACTTTTATCGAGCTCAATTACTTTCAGATTGAACAAAAGCTAGATCATATCGACATTATTAAGAGTAAGTGAACTGACAGTGCGTTACTTGACTTGTTTGTTTATTTTGGTGACTATATTAGTAACACAATGAAGGTCTAAAAATAAAAGACTGATTCAAAAACATCTAACATAAAATGCCAGCATAGCAAACGAAAAGCTTCAAGCAATTAAATCTTCCTCCAATCGCTGAATGATAAACATGTTCTTATGAACTTATATGTTTACATCAATTTTATCAGTAAAGTATAATATAGAAACATAATTAAGTTGGTAAACAGTTCCAAGAAAGTTGTGTTGTTATTAATCAGATTTTTGCTTGAATTATTTATGCTCATGTCGGACGAAGAGATTCTTATATGTATTTTATTAACTTGTTAAATTTTTGTGTGATTTTCGTGTTGTTTAAAGAAGAGAACCTAAAGGCCTTTTGCTTTAACCTTTACTATCTTCTACCTAGCCTGTTCTATTTAACCCTACTCAGGATTCTGCGAGATATTCTTATCATGAATTCAATTCTACTCTATTATGTTCGTAATGTTTATGGTTATCAATAACTCGTTCATCACCTACTTTAATAAAAGCTCAAAGTGAACTGGTTCAGCGTATTAACGGCAATAACTCATCCGAAACTCCAAAAAAATGAAGATATATTTCTCTTTTTGGGCATTTTGAAATCGATAGCCAATAAAGAGCAAACAAATCACACTTATGTTACCCAAACACCTTCGTGTTAAACCAACATAAATCACCAAATAGTGCTGGCAAATAATAAAAAAGTAATATTTAAATAGTCCGACCGCACTGGACCACCCGCGCGATCCGTTCAACTTCATCCGCGGCACGAACGAGCGTCCCCATTATACTATCAAAAGATAGTTGGACCCGCCCGTTTGTATTCAGTTTTTACGTAATTTACATCTCTTCTATTCTTATTCTTATTTTGTTTTCGTTTTGTGATCTCCACGGGACAGGTTTTTGTTCGAATGTGTCGCGTGTAAAACTGCATCATCATCCGGCTTTTGTTGTTTTCTTTCCTGTTTTAAATTGGATGCATCTTTATCGATTACATTGTTCGCTACCGGTGATTGGGTTTGTTTTTTTAGTTCGTTATTGTTATTGAGGATACGTTTTATCTTTACTACTCTGTGATTCACTTGTTTCAGCATTTTTCATTTTTATATTATTACTAGACGAAGTGTTTTCTCCAAAATTGTGGCATAATAAGATTCCATAATTTTGGAGAAAGCACTTCGTCTTAATTATGTTGATGTTGCAATTTCGATCTTAATTACCTGCGCAACCTCATACAAGTTTACAACATCCATAATATCATCCTCAGATATAAATGTCATAATATTGGTTTAATAGCTGCCATTGCACAACGTTGATACATTCGATCTACCTTCGTCAAACATTTAAATGTAAATGTTGTTTGATTATAAAAATAACTTAGTATCGTGTATAAATACGCCGCTAAGTTTAAAACTAAAATACAATTTTCTCATCAAACCAAATAATTAGGCCATTTAATATTTTATTCAACAATTACAATTTTGCTCAACTATTAGAACTTTATTTTAAAATTTCAGTTGCAGCGTTTACATTCCAGAAAACTCAATTATACCTTTTTGAATCATTAAACCAAACTAAATAACAGCCATGATAGCACACAACAAAACATTTTTCGATACACAATCGTATTCCCTTCGTATGTAAAACTTTGTACGTCGTACCTGAGCCGAATCTTAACAATTTCCCTTAAGTTTCCGGTTAATTTAACGCGGGGTCGTCGTATGCATCCAAACGACAGGCAAACGGCAACACAGCCGGCACTCCCACGTGTGTTGTACAAACAACAAACTTCCCAGAAAACACAATGTCATCAGAAACAAAAACATTGCACCCTAATTGCCTGCTATTACCACAAAAGTTCTTCCCAATGATAATTACGGACGGTTCGTGAGGCCAATACTGTGTATTTAGTGCATCGTAATGATTGCCTATGGTATAGAAAGGGCTTATTAACGTCCCACTGTTTGGTCTAGGAAACTATTATATATTGAAGAAACCATTTTGTCTATTTATAACTGATAATTATTTACCTGCAACACAGTTAGGAGAAAGGTTTTTCCATTGTTATATTACGAGTATGCTTCGATTTGGCGCTTATAAGTTCAAATTGTTGACACATATTCAAGTATGAACGAACCTCCATTTTGCCTAAAGTCGAAACATCAGTATCAGATTTCTTATTAATTAAGTTTGAATTATTGGCATTTCCTGTTTTCAATAACTGTTGTATCACTGCCGAAACTCCAGGCTGATGGCGCATTTGCCAAAACTCAATAGTCGTTTATTTAGCTGAAGTGCTATTAAAAAGCTATTTAGGAGAACAAATGATTTCATTCGATGATAATGATATTTGATTCAATGGAAATAAAAAAGATACAGAATTTTTACGGTGGCCAATAAAAGAGTTATGTTAGTAAACGATCAAAGTTAAAATGCCGTAAAAACACAATACTTTCACTCATTGTTTGATGCTTTAGCCGCAATCGTAAATTTTAAACAAATTGGTTTTTAGGGAGATCGATTTTGGTTGATTTAAGTTTTTTTATACCCGTAAGAACTTTCGTATTTTTGTAATGAAACTGTCTAGACGTAAGTAGTTTGAGTAGTAAATCGATATGCCTTTAAAAGCTACGTCAAAAGTCAATAGCCCATCGTCGACCGATATCACATTTATCTCTTTTCCCGTATTTAAGTTCAAGCCACGCGAGATAATAAAGATGAAAGACGATTTTTACTTCATTGAAGAATCTGCATGAATACGAAGCAGTAAAGGTCATGAGTTCAAGATCTGCTTGCTTGAACTGTTATGATTTGGCGCCCAATAAGCTTTTCATAGATCTTACAATCTTTAGACTTTTTGGAACTACATATTTTGGTATATATTTTCCTGTTCAAAATTATTTGCTTTTACAATAAAGGCTTAAGAAAACCAGTTTTATACATTAAGAATTGTGGTGCTTCCGAGTCCTTGCATCTTCAGTTTCTGTAATTTGATTCGCCTTTCAAATAATCCACTATCAATTAATTATGGCTGAACATTATTATGTTGTTCAAACTTCAGTTTATTACCACTGTCTGTATGCGGTAATTTCCACTAGTTCGTAGAATTCCCGATCGACTCCAGGGATTTAATTATCACCAAGTAGGATTATCCGCCATCTTGGATTCGTTGGAGCTTTACAGATAAATTGTTGACTAATTAAATGTCTATTGAACACATTTGTAGGGCCAATAATTTGGGAGCATATTTGTTTGTGGTCCCTTTCAGAGAAGGTGGAATTCTAAGCTCAAGGAATCGGATTTGCTCAAAACGACATACAGTACTTAAAATTTTATTTAAAAAAATACTCCTTACTAATAAACGTTGTATAACGTCTGTATAGTTACACAACGCTTTGTCTTCTTCTTCCGAAGGTCCAATTACTGACGACTGAAAGAGAGAAATCGGTGTGTAACTATTCATCTGATATAATACGTTTATTAGTAAGGGGGTTATACTTTTTCAGACGCGTTTCATTGATAGACATGTAGTTATGGAAACTATAACTACCCGCACTTACAAAATAATAAATGAGCAAGCCCAAAATAAATTGATGGATGAGACAATTAAAGTAAGACAAGTACCTAGTTTACCCAATTCTAAAAAATCAACGTCTGATGATTCTACTTCTCCTGTGAAATCATAGACAGCTGTTTTATTTCACGTGCTTTATTTTGTCACTCAAATAATTTTAGAAACATGATAATATAGAATACTTATTGAAATATTATTCTTGTTCTAATTTAGTGAGTTAACATCCTGGACAGTATGTCAGAACTGTGCAATCTCGATGCCAGCTGCGGAATCCCTGACCTATTTCATTTTAGATCTCGTAATCGTAACTAATGCTGATATAGAAAGTTATGTAAGTATTATAATAAAATTATATTTACCAAGCAAATAGTTTTCTTTTTTTTATCTAGAACAACTTATCTCTCTTCTCCTAAGTAACGCCCACATTTCATTGTTTGCTCAGCGAGGTTTTCTTTTTATATATTAACAATCTACGAACCTCTAAGTAATGATTAATTATAGTCTTCTTAATCAATATTAATATCAGCAGGCTTGCCACACACGAAAAAATTTGAACGTGGAACCAATGGAACTTACATACTGGCAAAATGCACACACAGCTCATGCAGCCTACTCTATTGGAGAAACCAAGCTTGATGAAGCTTTGCCTTGCTAATGCTATAAATGATAAATGATTTTATTTTTGTAAGTAGGTTTGCACAAACACTTTCACACGTCAATCATATTTTTAAAAACTTGATGAGGTCGGAGTTTCCTATCTGACTACTCTGTGAAGAAAGGCCAAAACAAACTCAGAGGTCACAGTTTCTTTTAAAGTCCAGACATAATCTTGGTCAGGTTATATGAAGACCATCTAGATCGATGTCTGAGATGGTCTTTTCAGGTAAGAACCACACAGATTGAGTGGACTATGCATGTCGAAGTAAGTTTAATATTTAAAGGTGAAACATCAACCTGTCTCATAGGAGTATAATAAAGCTGACAACAATCCTCATGTAGGTGGTCTCGAGTGATTTGGGCGTAACCGTGACGACAATGACACTTGGGTGGCTACAAGTTCTGTGGCGTATATTAACCAATAATCAATGAGAAAGTCTACTGCTATAGTGGCATTTACATGTGCTGTATTTAATCATGATGATGTACGTTTAAATGTGCTTTAGCTCGTTTTGCTTTTACAAAAACATAGAAGCAAATAAACCCATCTCACTAACGAGCACTAAGTTATTATAATTACGTAGTTAGTTCCCAGTATTTAGCGCTGAAATTGAATATTTATTACACCCCAGCTCTCAAAACTTACACCTCACATTATCCTCATTCAAGAATCAGTTTGGAAGTACCCGAAAGTAGACGATGTATGTAGATTCTTGAGGAAATAAAACTAAGATATTACTGTTCACACGTCGGTGCGAGGTACATGTGTTTCTATGAATATATGAATCGTATATAAGCGTACTCTACTATTTTTCAATTTTCCGTGACAATAGGCTCCATGAATGGATAACTCATTACCATATGTGCTCGCTTTCTATATTGATAATACAATTGTGGATGTGAAAACCCTATAATGGAGATTCAAAAATGTGTTGTGTTGGCATGTTTTTGTTAGATTAGATTGTCATGTCCTTTAGTCAGATTGTTAATTCGAATGATATTTATTATTGATGTAATATCTAAATTATATTAATTCATTAACTATCAGCTAAATTAAGGTAACCACACTCACCATCTTTGCTATGTCTTGACCTAGGCCGCCTAATGAGTATCTCTTCGGCATCAGACCGTGGATTGCAACTAACACCAACTTATACTTGCTAGTGTTCATGTATCAAATCCAACTGTATTAACATCTTTAGCGCTAGCTTTCCCATCTTCTTTCTATGTTATTTCAATGTAAGTGCTACTCTCATTTCACTACAAAACTGACGCAACAGTGTAATCCCAAATAACATAACATTCATTCGAAACGGCGATAAAACGAAAAAACTTCCCAATTTTCACTTCACGTAGATAGAATTCCCACAAAAAAGGCTATAATAATAATAAACGCATCATAACACTATAAACGTAGCTGTAAACGACTTTTTTCAACTGCACTAACGTCTTTAGTTCGTTCGAACGGCTTCTTTGACGATTATTCTCGGATATAAGAATTAAATTGGGTTGGATGGACAAAAAAGTATGAATGAAAGAGTTTTGTATCGGTCACGCGTCTGCTCCCGCCTACGAAAGTTTTTTGAGAAAATTATTATGTTTCTATCTATTTCCATCATAAATCAGAATCTTATAATATTTTAAATATATTTCTATTCAATTCATACTACAACACAAACAAAAAACAAAATAGTATAAACAGTTACCGAAACGAAATTGCGACTAGTAGCGCCATCTATTGGGGAGTAGCTTGGCAGTGAACTTTATGACCGTCCGACTGGCGACCCTTAAAATATTACGAGGTCATCGTAGCGCCATCTGTTGTCGTCAGTCGTGATATTATAAATTATAGCCTAAGCGATGGTTCGATATAAGCTTATTCACAAGGATGCCGATTATTAACTGCGTATTGTTTTATCATAACATAATATTATAATCAATTGTTCTTAGTTTAGAAATTGAACAGATGTCGCCATTTAATCACGTCGATTATGTTGAGCGGCTACCTACATCAAATTAACATCTCAGGAACCATATTCCAGGAAATTTGATTGACGCCTAATGGCCTACGTTTGACGTCTATCTTCGAATAACTATTATAATGTGGTGCTTCGGTTCGATAAGTAAAGATTATTCGAATAGGTTATCAAAGATCGGATCGGATCAAGACAAGCATCGGATGGGATACCGGACCTTAGGTTTTATTTTGGCATCAAGTAAACGGGTTACTTACACAGCCTGGGTTGTTAAAATAATATCCTACGTAACATGGAACAAAATAATGTACCCATATTATTGTGATACATATTACATACCCAAACTTACTCGCCCTTTGATCACAGTTCGTGCCCAAACGCCCTATAAACTATTACAAACCAATTAGTCCGAATAATTATTCCAATTGACGGAATTATTTATACGTAAATTGGTGATAATTATCGGAATTTCAGTGAAGGTATTATAGTATCGATTTATCTCACCAATTGGTCACCTAACTGAACACTAAATTAGGACCAACAAGATCTGTTTAAACTTGCATAAGATTCGAGGTTCTTGCATGACAAGTTTTGCATGACCTCTGTAATACACGTCGTTTAGCCCGAAGTCATCGTTTTTGGGTGAAGTGAGAGGGGGTGGGAAGGTCTTGTCTCGTATGGTCGGCGTCACAGGGCTCTGGTGTCGGCAATCTGCAGGCTGTGACACTAGAGATTAGCCGGGGCAACGCGTGTGCTGTCAATCACTGCTTCAAGCCCTTGCGTTGAGACGATCACACATGCTTGAACCGGCGGAGAGGGATTTGGGATACGACAAAATGGCCGCCCTTTTGGCGGGAATGTATTGTTACGCGCTAAATGTGGGATCTACAACGTAATCGTTGTCAGGGTTTTAACGCGTTTAATCTTCATACACATTTGGTATTGAAGATGATTTAAAACGTCATAAAAGATTCATTTAAAAGAATGATCTTTGTCGCGATTGTTGGCTTTATTAAAACTTTAATCGATTACGCCCACAAGAGATGTAAGTTATAATAATAATAATAATAATATTCAATTACAAAAATAAACAACGCAACATTGCACATTTACGAAACAAACTCCTAATATGATGCACTCAATTAAGGTCGGTGAAGGGCCTTGCATAAAAATTACATAAGAAAAAACTCGAGGAGAACATTAATCGTATGACAAACCCATCCATATCAGTACATGAATTATGTAAAGTTCGAAAGCCTATAATCCGTATAAAGGAGTGACACGAACTGGACAAAAAATGTATGATGACCAATCGTGGCGACAGTTACAAATGTGGGTACTTAAAGTCGCATTCATGAATGCAAGAGCTTAAAGTAGGGATCAATAAGTGATGAACCGCGTCGAAAGTGTGACAATACAAAATAAGACTTGGACTTTAAAATTCACGTTCAACATAGTTCAAAGATTATCATAATATCTATGTAAACTGTGTATTCAATAGTGTCGTTCCATATTCCAAGAAAATGATAGTGCACTTGTTACTTTTATGCTAGTTTTTAGTACGCTTCTTTATCCACAATTACATTTCTCATCATAAAACTAAATAAATCATAAATATGACTTTAACAGTAACTAATGGATCCATGATTGTATTTAAAGTTAAAGAAAAAGAAAGCGCGAACATTAACAATTCTTGCGTGCCCCGACCTTTGATACAATACGGTCGATTTGCGAAGTCGTATAGTCTCAAACGTGTTAAAGAAACAAATGTGGTTCTCATTCTGTCAGGATAAGACCTCTAAATCCGAACTATTGTTGCGGCATTGATTAAGAGTAATGGGCCGAAGCGAGCTGTATTCAACGCAGAACTTGTTTAAAATGGACTCTGTTTATACTTCTGTCAATCGCACAGTTAATATAGAAACGCGGAACTACAATAAAATTGGTTTCTTTATAGCAACATTTATTGCATTCAGCACGATTCATGACGAAATAAGACAAAAAAGATTGCTCCGTAGTTGGACATGGATTCATTACATGGGGTTCATTTCTTAGTAATTTGTGGGATTGCTGGTTTTTGTTGTTACAAGAAATAAACCCAGAATAATGATATCAACTTGTATGGTAATTCTGCAATTTTCCATGTTTTATCTTTAGGGAAATCTTGCCAGTGCTTGTTGCCTCTCATTACAAATGCTTCATACACAACATCTACTCGTACTATACTATTATCTATTTTGAGACCATTATGCTGATACGAAACTTTATTTGTTCAGACCGCAGCTTCAACTCTTCGGGCAGAACGGACACTCCATTTTTTGTCTTCCCTAGAATCCCACCGTAAAAAGAGAGCGTAAAAAAATAAGATTTTCACCATAGCACGGTTGTATATTTCAAAAAATCCCCGTACAAGCCGATGCTGCGGGGCGTTTATCAAAACTGTCCGGTCGTATCGCCGCATGTCCGAAACGTCCCCTCACTAATGCTACTCGTGTTTCTGTATCCCGAATTCGCCCAGAATTTACTAGTTTTCTTTTTTTGTTCAAACAGTTGGACGGCGATAACGTCAGACAGCCGGTTGTCCGAATTAAAATCTCGCTCTGGGCGCTTATACAAAAAATGTGTCACTATTTTAAGCTAAATTAAGTCCGTTCTTTCTACGGTCATTTTTATTATTCCTGAATTGGGTTTCTTGTTTTTCTCTTTCTTATTATGTAAATTGTTTATGGCGCTAAGTATACGTAGAGTTCTGTGAATTCAGTAACCTTTCTTTATCAGAAAATTCATAAATGAAAAACGACGTCGGTTTGAAATTGTCGGATATTACCAAAAATTCCGGCCGTCTGCGATCCATTCCGGTCCATCTCCCGTGCGCGATAATTCATACAAAATTATGGACTGACAATTGCCGTCCGACGAACAATGCGATGCGGGCTACTCCCAAAACGTGTGCCCTACTAAAGGCACAAGCTGTATATGTGTGGATGTATAAATGGTTACATGGAAGCACTTTATAATTAATTGATTTTGGAGTAGGCTATAAATAGCTCAACGTATACTGTAGGGGGTTTGGTTAACGCCTACACATAGATGATAAGTGATAGATGACTGCTTCTCGTTGATATAGATGATAGAGATGATAAATAACACAACCTTCTGCGGTGAGTGTTTAATCGATACGTTTACTGATACAAATGATAAGGTGCAGTGATACTTAGTGCGAATGTTACAGTTTAAGGCTGCCTGTCCACCGGAGCGGAGCGAGACTGCGGAGCGGAGAAACGGAGAAATATTAACCAATACAAAAATTGGACAGAAGAGGAGCGGAGACTTTGTGCAATCCTATTGGTTAATATTTCTCCGTTTCTCCGCTCTGCTGCCTCGCTCCGCTCCGGTGGACAGGCAGCCTAAATACAGTATAAAAGTGCTGACGCGCGGCGCGGAAATAATGATGTATATAAAACAAAATTAAACCTGTACAGTTGTCTGTACATGCTGCCGAGGACGCAAAGAAAGAAAAATATATCAAGTTAATAACAAATTAAAACAAGTGCCAACTTAAAAAATCTCAACTTAGATACTAATTAAGACTATCTAAACTATCCCTCTAACTTTCACATAAAGGAATATCAAACTTGATTGAGTGCAAGTTAGGGGTTGATGTGCTCTCGGTGATCCTTCGCGTGGTAGGCTGCGGCTTGGGAATAGTCTGTACTTCTGTTAATTCCAATCTTGACTCCAATGCCGGCTGCTGTCTCCGCCTTCGTCGGATCCATATGATACTTAAGGTAAAGCCCGTCAGGATCGCTCCGGCCACCAGTGAGTATAGCACGCTGTACTGATGCACGTCGTGGACACTCAGTGTTTGTGTCGACTGCTGCTTAAGGTCGTCTATTTCTGATCTTATCTGGCTCCACATAGTGTGATGATCCTCGGGTACAAAAGTCTCAACCGAGGGGATGCTGGTGTTGACTATATCATTTACAACAGACATCTTTGGAAGTTCCATCTCTTCTGCATAGTGATCCACGTGATTGATGAAATTCCTATGAGAGTAAATCTTGAAAGAGTCTCCTTTGATCGTGCATCCTGGACATAAAGTGATTATGCCATTGCCTGATAAAGTCTTCACTTCCGTAGTCCGTGTGCCAAAAATGCGGACGGTGCATTGCTGACAACATTGATACAGCCAGTCGTTCAGGCGCTGTAACTTGATCCATTTATTTTCGCACTTCGATTGTTTGTGAATACAGGGCGATGTGATTATGTCATTGACCTTAATATCACAAATAGATTGTTTTTCTCGAATTTCATATATGGCCTTATCAATGGAACATAATATTTTCTCTGGATTTGCATGAAGGCACTGTTGTAGGTCGTTTTCTGTGAAGAATAAAGCCAAGTCCTTTCTCAAATTAAATGCCAAATATGGATAAGTCGATGTGACTTGATAGCTTTTTCCTGATTCTTCCCTTTGTAGGGGTATGATTTTATCCAGCTCATATTTTTCGGTAGTAACCAGTGGAATCTTGATTTCCATAATAAGATAGTCGTTGTATACTCGAGCAAACACTCGCAGTAATCTATAAAGACTTCTGATACTTGATTTGTCTACTGGCACATGGAGATCATCCTGTACCTCGTGTGTTATGATATTTATTTGAGCCTCTAATTCTTCAGACGGTAACAGGTGAGTATCTATGCGTCCATGATAGATATCAGTGATCACATCGATGAGACCTTGTTGTAGCCGTCGTAAGTTTGATAAAACGGTGTAGGCTGATAGTGCTGACGACATTAAATAAAGGTCTTGCGTTGTGTCCGATTGCAAGTTGGTTACTTCGTGCAATAAGGCTTTCATCTGTTTATTCATGGACGTAAATTGTTGATTCATTATGGCCTCATTTCTTCGAATAATGCTGTACTCCGATTCAATAATAAGAGTTTGATTTTTGATAAGGCTCTGTAAATGATTTTCATTACGCGATATTTGCTCAATATCTTGTTTATACTGCTCTGCAAACTTGTCGTCCAACACCCCAAACAAGTAACTAGCCAGATTGCCAACTCCGTTTACTAGTCCTCTCTTGTATCTTTTGTTTGGGTTCCGCAGTAAGGAATTGTAATGATGAAGTTCGCTCAACTCGTGTTGCAGCTGTAATATGATAGCTCTGTACGGCATTCTTGATTGCGGTAGGCACGTTCGCTGACATAATTGATTTAAATGTCGAACATATGTTTCTAAGTCCGTGAATCCAGACCAATATGTAGACATGTTGTAGTAGACTATTAACTTCCAGTCGTCCTTGATATGCTGTAGTTCTGATACCTTGTCGAAAAGCATAGTCCTTTGACCGTCGAGTAGTGTGATATTGTATGATATTGTTGATTGCTGCATGCTAGGCGATATTATCATCATTAACATAAGAAGTGCTGATGTAAATAATGTTTTCATGTTGAATTTCGACCGATCGCGACGCCTGTGGGATGTTCCTTGTTGGGAACTATTCGAAGCGGGCTCCCTTAAGATATTATTTTCTTGTATTGGCAATGGAATAAGTTTGTTGACCGGACGCTTGATAATATTATTGGCAGTTTTCAATGTCACAACTCTTACACAGCCATCTTGACCGGGATGCAGAGCTTGAACTCGCGCCATCGCCCACTTGCCAGGCGGCATGTTATCTTCTTTGATAAGAACCACATCATCGCACTTAAGGTTTTCTTTAACACTACGCCACCTTGTTCTTGACTGAAGCTGTTGAAGGTACTCCGTGGACCACTTTTTCCAGAACTGTTTGTTAATTGCCTGAATCAATTGCCAACGTATAGTCAGACTCATATGATCAGGATCTGTCTGTGGTCGTGATAACAAGGATCCGCCAACAAGAAAATGCCCAGGGGTGAGATAGGTATCGTCTGGATTTTCAGTGAGTGCGCAGAGAGGCCTCGAATTGAGGCAGGCTTCTATTTGACACAGCAACGTGGTGAACTCCTCATAGGTTAATTTTTGGTTACCTAGCACGCGCTTTAAATGATATTTCAAACTCTTCACCGCTGCTTCCCATAATCCTCCTGCGTTTGGCCAGAAAGGAGCATTGAAGTGCCAACGTATTTCCATGTTGTGAACGTCATTGATAGCATTTGGGTTGATTGAAGCCATGATCTGAATCAGAATCAGAATCAGAATTTTATTAGCTCAAAATGTAGGTACAGTATAAGATGGACATAGGTAATTATATTATGAGATCAGCTACATTTTACCTTACGGCGTGCAAATTGTATAGTAATTGATATAATGTTAAAATTAAAAATGTCAGCACTTAAAATCAGTTACTTACAATAATAGATAAAATAGAAAAATTAAAATTGTCAACGATAAAAAAAATAAAAAATATTCAGACAATTATCTTACAAAATTATTGCATGTCAAATAATATGTAATTAATAATTTCAGTCATTCGTTATCCAAAGTCAAATCATTCAAAAAGTCCTTCACTGAATAATAACATTTTTTTTAAAAGCAGTGCTGTTAACTTAGATTTGAAAATGTGAACCGAATACTCTTTAAAACTATGCGGTATTTTATTGTAAATAACAGGTCCCATTGACATTATACTTTTTTTGAGCAGTGCTGTTTTGTAATTAACTGTGTGTAATAAGTTTCTATATTGGGATCTCAACTGGCCTGTACGTGTTCTTTTATCAGTGAGAGACGGAAATAATTTTAAATTAGTTTTGACAAAAATTGCCACCTCCAATATGTACAAACAAGGAAAAGTTAGTATCCTCAGAGATCGAAACATAGGTTCACAACTGTCTGTTGACTTAAGTCTTGACATTGATCGTATACACCGTTTCTGAGCCTTAAAAATCTCCTCCCTTTCGGTGCAGTTGCCCCAAAAGATTATACCAAACCTTAATACTGATGCAACTAACCCATGATAGGCTGCCAGAAGTGTTTCTTTACTGACTTTATGTGACAGATTGTATAGTACATATGCTAACTGGCTTAATTTTTTACAAACCTCATCGGACTGGGGTTTCCATGTTAAGTTACTGTCAATTAAAACTCCAAGAAATTTTGCTACACATGTCGTGTCGACATTTTGACCATTATAAGTTACATTTATGTCATCATTCCGTATTCTTTGGTAAAAATGCATAATTTTTGTTTTTTTTAGATTTATTAGAAGATTGTTTGTCTCAAGCCAATGTATAATCGTTTCTAAAGTGTTATTAATTTCTCTTTCATATGTCTCTCTATTGGTACACTTGATGATTGCTGTACTGTCATCCGCAAATAATACCATGGGTTGTTGCGTTTGACGAGGCAAATCATTTATATATAGGAGAAATAGTGGAGGTCCCAGTACGCTTCCCTGGGGCACACCATATCTCACCTCCCTGCTATCCGATGTGTAGCTAAGCTCACATTTAGAATTAACACATACCCTGTTCAATTCCGTATATTGCTTTCGTCCACTAAGATAAGATTTAATTAGTTTCAGGGCATTCCCGCGTATACCGTAGCTATCGAGTTTTTCTAAAAGAATTTCATGGTCTACGTAGTCGAAAGCCTTAGTCATATCGGTATAGATAGCACATACAGGAGTCCTATTATCTACATTTGGCATTATATACGATAAAAATTTGTATATTGCAGTGTTAATATTTCTATTCCTTCTAAAACCCATTTGTTCATCGCATAATATATTATGTTTATTTGTAAAATTCTGGATTGCTTCATAAATAACCTTTTCAAATATTTTAGATAATATAGGAATTAAGGCAACGGGTCTATAGTTGGACATATCTTGTTTATCATTCTTTTTGTGTATCGGTTTTATCTTAACTATTTTTAGTCCATTAGGGAAAACGCCCGATACAATACTCATATTAATAACATGGCACAAAGGGTAAGCCACAACATTGCCAACGAGTTTAAGTACCTCAGTGACAACTCCATCATATCCATAACTTTTTTTGTTTTTAAGGCTTTTTATAATTCTGATTATGTCGTCTGGTATTATTGGTGACATAAAGATAGAGTTTGGAATTTTATCTAAACCAATAGTTCTATCGGATGCCTTTATAGATGTGCTTTGTACCTGATCAATAAAGAAATCATTAAACGCTGTGGCTATTTCATTAGGATCTGTAATCGTGATATTTTGTTTGGTCACACTTGTGATTGGCTCTGCAATATGTTTGGTGTTATTTATTAGTTGCCAAGACGCTTTACATTTATTTTGAGCGGTATTAATCCTGTAATTATTCTGAGCCTTTTGTGTGAGTTTAATAATTTTTTTAAATCGTTTTGAATATGTCAGAAATGAATTTTTATTATGATACGATGGATTTAATCTATATTTCCACAATAAGTTTCTTTGTTTCTTACTACAAAGCCTAATGCCTTTTGATATCCATTTAATTTTTGTTTCTGATCGTTGTTTAATCCATTTGGTTGGAAAACATTGATCGTAGAGAAGAAGAAAAATATCTAAAAAATTATCATATGCCTTATTGGGGTCATGCTCACTATAGACATCTGAGAAAGATAGCGCTTGCAAATAGTTTTTAAACTTAACTAAATTTTCTTTAGAGTAGTCACGTTTCTGAGTTCGCCACGAATTTATAATGCAAGTTTTACTGACCCGGATTTGTAATATTTGAGATGAATGGTCAGACATAGCAAAATCAATAACTTCACTTTCACAGTTAAGATTTGCGCTATATGCAAAATTATCTAAGCACGTTTGACTTCGTGGCCTTGTCGGTTGTCTTATCTGTAACTTAAGGTTATAGCTTAAAAGGAGAAATTCAAAGTCAAGGGTGAATTTGTTTCGTTTGAGGATATCTATGTTAAAATCTCCGCATAACACCACCCTTATCCCAAATTTAAAGCACACTTTTTTTAAAACAGAGTCCAAAGCATCAAAAAATATACTAATATTAGACATGTTTGGTGGTCTATAAATACATACAACAATAACTTTTTGTTTAGTTAATTCTACTGCACAACACTCGAAAACTCCTGTTATTGACAGTTTCATTACGTCACACAGCTCTTTATACTCATAACAATTTTTAATTAATATACATGAACCTCCTCGTTTTTTTCCTATTCTTGAGTAGGATGCAGCTAGTTTAAAGTTAGGTACATTGATCAAATCTTCTTGACCATTCATAACAAAGTGTTCTGTAATGCATATTATATCAATATTAATTTTTCTTTGTAACAGTTCTTGTATATTTACTGTTAGTATGTCTGTTTTGTTTAAGAGACCCGCAATATTCTGATGAATGATCCACATGTGATTATAAAAGAAGTTTAGGTATTTAGGGCCGAAAAAAAGGGTCACATTCTGTGAATTCTTCACCTGATAGATTATCTCTTACATTCTTTATATTTTCTTGTTTGATTGCCAACACTAAGTCACAAAGGTCATTAAATATAATCCTCATACCCTGATTATTTAAGGATCCTGAGTGTGTATACAAGGAATGGTCATAACTTAAATTTAAATTAGAGTCCAAATGATAGGCATGCTCATGTGTAATAATGTCCAAATACAACATATTATTGAATACTTCCAGTCTAGAGTTATACAGATTATTTGAATTATAGTAATAATTAGACTTAAATGTTGGCAATGTAATTATAATATTAGTATTTTTAATGTCTTGTAGTACAAATCTAATGTCTGTTATTATATTATAATAGTTATTTGTCTTCCTAAAATCTTCTTCACCGACCATAATTATGCAATAGTCATTCATTGTGAAGTTTGCCAGTTTTGATTTTAAACCCTGTAAGAGAGTTTTTAATCCTGCATTTGGTGTTAAATAGTGACATATGTGGTATTCTCCAAGGAAGTATTCTTCTGTTAAGGCCAATATGTCATTGCTTTTATTTGCGCTGATAATACAGAGTTTATTTTTGACTACAGTCTTGACAGGTGGCTCCATCTGTGCACTGGAATGTGGTACTGTATTGTTTTGTTGATCAGTTTTTCCTTTATTGTTAGTTTCATTTAATCTGTCAAAATCCGTTTGGGTTTGCTTGTTACAGCTTGGTTCTTTTGTTTGTTTTGAACATTTTTTAGGGGTTTTAAGTGGGGTTTGGCCTGGACTAGATGCAATTTGTTTATAAATATAATTTTTACGAGTCAAGTTTTCGTTCTCTTTTCTTAGCGTCTCATTTTGTAGTATCAGTGAGTCTATTTCATTGTTCGCGCTCAATAATTTATTAGTCAAGCCTTCAATCTGCTTTTTGAGTTCGGTAATTATATCGACATCTTCATCCTCTGATATGCCAGGAACGCTATGCATAGTGCCATCTAGTGAGTGGTTTATGAAACTATCATCTAGGTTGGTAACGGAGAGCGCACGCGCACGCCTAGTCGTAATATTTCCTGTTTCATCCATCACTGCAGATAGGAGGCTTAGTAGTACTAATACAATCCGATAGATGTCACTATTATGAAGTCTGGTGTGATGTGTATTGTTTTGAAACTGAGTATTTGAATCAGTGAAAATTAACGGATTCCTTTTGCACTTATTCCAACAGGAGTCAATATTAGTTACAGTATAAATTGTTGTACCTGTTGTAGTTCAGTATCGAGGACTTTGTGATTCAGGACACTCCGAATAAACACTCCAAAACCACACATATATGATCACAACCGCTGTTATTCACTGGTAATTTTACTGTCGTAATCACTCAGTTTTTCGATTAAAGTTCTTGATGACTCCAATTCACAGGATGAGTTACGTCTTGATTTCACTATTAATGCACTTTATTACTATATTAGAGAACTTTTTTATTTTTTTCGACAATAAATAATCTCTTAAGTCTATTTAGGTAGTTGACACGAGCAGCGCCACCTAGCGAGATCTCTCTGTACTCTTGATTTAAAAGTCGTGAAGCGCCCACAAAATTCGTACCGTTATCACTATAGATATTTTTGGGTACTCCACGCCTGGAGCACATCCTTCTTAAAGCTGCTAGAAAGGATGCTGTGCTGAGATCAGATACCAATTCCAGATGCACGGCCTTTGTTGCTAGGCACACGAACACTGCAATATATCCTTTAGTAGTCTTGATGCCTCGTCCCTTGTTGGATTTTATTTCCACATGTCCGGTGAAATCTATTCCGACATTTGTGAAGGGCCGAGATGGTGTAATTCTAGGCTTTGGGAGATCAGCCATGAGTTGTTGATATGATTCTTGGTTATATCTGCGACACTTTACGCACAATCTGAGATGTTTTTTGACGCTGCTGATGCCACTGATCAACCAATATTTCTCCCGGATGAATGATAAGGTAAGTCGCGGCCCGCCGTGAAGCGTAGTGATATGAGCCTGCTGAATGATTAACTCTGCTAAGCGACTTCCAGGTGATATAATGATGGGATGTTTCGCCGCATATGTGATATTTGCTTGCTCCAGACGTCCACCGACTCTTAGTATCTCGTGATCGTCTAAGAATGGTCGTAAACAGGACAATTTGCTGTTGCTGCGGACGAAGCCCTTTTTCTTTAGATTTTGTATTTCTTCTTTAAAGTCTATGCTTTGTGCATGTTTGATAATAAGATATAATGCGCTTTGTATTTCGACACCGGTCAGTGCACTTCTCAGCGCACTTGATTTTTTATTGCGCAGGTTAGCGATGTAACGTGACACCCATGCCAGTATTCGCACAATCTTTGTTAATGAGTTGAATTTGTTTAATAATTCAATTACCAAAGTCCAACTCGTTTGGCATAAGGCTGTGTGTACAATGGGTTTTTCCATTTCTTCTGTTGGAGTCTGATATTCGGTTGTGGTGATATGATATGTGTTAAAATTAAGAAGCCATTCTGGCCCTTGCCACCACAAGCGATCTCCTGATAACTTTTCATTGCTCAATCCACGCGTAGCACAGTCTGCTGCATTGTCAGAAGACCTGACGTGACGCCAATGTGATGCTGGAATGATCTCCGTAATTTTTTGTACACGGTTAGCCACAAATTGCTTCCATTTTGATATGTCCCCGTTTAGCCAGCCAAGTACTACCATCGAGTCAGTCCAGGCGAAGATTTCTATTTGCTCCGAAGATAGTGTCTGAAGAAATTTCTCCATCAGCTGTGCTAATAATAATGCACCTAGTAGTTCTAGCCTAGGTAGTGTGACCGATTTATTAATTGGTGCCACCTTTGTTTTTGCAGTCACTAGCTTCGATGTGCGCTCGCCCTTATGATTGTTTGTTATTATGTAAATAGCACATGCATAAGCCTTTTCCGAGGCGTCACAAAATGCATGTACTTGTACGTTTTTTTCTGTTTGACCTAGATGTCTAGGTATTTGATAAATGTTGATATTTCTTAGGTCGTTTCGCAACCTTTGCCATTCTAATGATATGTTGGCCGGTAGTTCTTCATCCCATGCTAGATGCGCAGTCCAAGTGCTTTGGAATAATATTTTTGCCTTGATTGTGAGCGGCGATAACCAGCCAAGGGGGTCAAATATTTTAGAAATATCTGACAATAATTGCCGTTTTGTGTACGGTTTATCGCTGTCTTGAGGTTCAATTTTTGTGTCGAAGGTAAACATGTCACTGGAAGGAATCCATCGCAGGCCCAATGTTTTTCGAGACTCAGTGTCCTTGAACTCGAATGGCGCGTTTATTTGTTCCGGTTGTAGATTTTCGATAAGCTGAGGTTCGTTGCTCGACCATTTCCTCAGGTTCATTCCAGCATCTTTTAATACCGATATTAACTCGTGTTGTAATTGTCTAGCATGCTCGATGGTATCGCTTCCCCCCATATAATCGTCCATGTAGAATGATGACTCCAAGGCGGATGCTGCTAATGGATATTGTTCAGCATGATCGATGCCAATTTGCTTCAGCGTTCTCATCGCCAAGAACGGAGCCGCTCTTGTACCGTATGTAACAGTGGTAAGATTATATTCTTGGAGTAATTCACTAGAATGATTTCTCCATAATATGGATTGAAGATGCCGATCTTGTGGTCTCAATAAGATTGCTCGAAACATTTTTTCCACATCCGCTGTGACTGCGTACTTATGTTGTCGCCACCTCAGGATGAGATTTTGAAGGTCTTGTTGAAGGTTCGGTCCATTATACATCAGGTCGTTTAAACTGCGTCCAGAGGACGTCTTAGACGAGGCGTTGAATACAACACGAAGAGCTGTTGTTGTAGAGTCTAATTTCAGCACGCCGTGATGCGGTAAGTAGCATGCTGTGTGATCTTGTTGCTCGACTTTACGCATGTGACCCAGCTCTTCATACTCTCGCATGAATTTGCGATAACTTTCTGCTAGTGCTGGATCTTTGCTCATCTTCCTTTCTTGTTGAATGAACTGAGCGACAGCCCTTGATTTTGATGTACCCATCTCTTGTTCGAATTTAGGTTTCATTGGTAGTGCTACTTCATACTGGCCAGACTCCAATCTCTTAGTGGTTGATTGATAAAACTCCTCGCAATATTGATCTGCAGATGATAATGCTGCTGCGGTCTCGTGTATATCTTCGACCGCCCAGAACTTGGAGATGCTGTCTACATCATTAACGACAACGTGACATGCAAACGTCTTCACGTTGCCTGATAATATCCACCCAAGTTTTGTTTGCTGAGCGATAGGAGCTTGGACTGGCCCTTTGATCAGACCACTCATGATAATATCTGAATAGACACTGGCATCCAAGAGCAAGTCAATTGGCTTTGAAATGTTATATTCAGGATCTGCGAGTCTAGCGTGTAATAAATGGGCCCAGGTTTGTTTCCTAAACGAGGCATTAGGCAAGTTATTTATAACTCGTGATACGACTAAAGCCTCCGTTGTAAAATGATAGTCTCCGTAAATTGATACGCATTCAAGTGACACTAAGCCCTTGCTTTGTTTTTGTGTCGAACCAATTCCTGATATTGCTGCTTGATAATGTTGCCTCTCTAACCCTAATAATTGGGCGGCATTTTCTGATATAAGGGATATTTGTGACCCTTGATCTAGCAGAGCTCTGAATCTCACAATGCTACCGTCTGAAGCTCTGATATTCAATGCTACAGTAGTCAACAGGACTTCTTCATTTTCACTGGCAACGTAGTTAACATTGTGACTATTACGTGACGTTGAAGCGGAATCCGATGACGTTTGAGACTGCTGAGTTTGAGTTTGTTCCAGTAGGTCACCTTGCATCGTTGAGAATGCGTCGTGCATTATGGAATTATGATCACCGTTGCATTCTTTGCACCTTCTTGTAGAAATGCATTTTTTGTCATAATGTTTGTATAAACAATTACGACAAATATTATGTTGAGAAATTGTCCTCAATTTCGCATCCGATGATTGCGTAAGGAAGCGTTTGCATTGGAACAAATCATGAGGTGCCTTACATACTGGGCAAAACCTCTTATTATTTGTTGCGTTTGATTGATATTTCTTGTAAAACGATGCATTTTTTGAGAAGTTGTTATGATTTTGAGGTCTGCACGAGTCCGAAGTTGCAGTCTTCTCCTTCTTGCCTACAGGCTCTCGAGCCATAAATTTATTTTCAAGGAAATGCAGGAACTCTGTGTATGATGTTAGATCTCGAGGCGACTCACGCGACTCCATGAAGTCAGTACGCGTTTCTTCATCTAGCTTCTTTGTTAGTAGGTGAACTAATATTGGGTCCCAGGTAGTAATGTCGATGCCTAGGTTTCGAATGCTGTTGATACACTGTGTCGTGGTATCGTGCAACTTCTTGTAAGTATGATATGATGATTGCTTCGTGATCAGCGGTTGGTTTAGAAAGATATCCATCTGCGTCGAAAACAGAATCTGTGGATTGTTATAACGATGAGTGAGGATATCCCATGCTGTCTCGTAGTTTTCTGCTGATATATTGAGATGCTGAATTAAACCTTCTGCCTCACCCTTGACCTTCCCTTTCAGATGTTGCATTTTCTGCGCTTTCGAGATGCATTTGTTGTTATGAATCGTTTCCATGAATAAATCAAAGAAGGTCGGCCACTGAGTATATCTTCCGGAAAATGTAGGGACTTCTAATTTAGGTGTGGCTTGCTCAAGGTGAGCAGTACAATTTAGTTTTCTGTTCAACTGCCTTTTGATGGCAAGGTAGCGCTCTTCAATCTGCAAAAATTTGGTTTCATATGCTTCGTTGCTTCCTTTCAATTGATTGTCGAGACGGAGGTGAATGGTATCAATGATATTCCAGAGATGTTGAACATTCTTTAATTCATCCTGAAGTTCCCATTTTTCCTCTAAGTCCTGAACGCTGATTCTGTTCAGTAGTCGTTCTAAGGCTCTAAAGTTGGTGTCCTGCTGACCAAGTAGGTCGTCCCCGTGATAGGAGTATTCTTCAAAGGTGGGTAAGGAGAAAGTTGGGACTTTAGTCTCTTTATATGATGATATCATTTCCTTGGTTTTGATATAATATTCCTTCATATACCCATGAATCCCTTTGGAGAAGTATTCATATTGATCATCTTCAAATTCTAACAGCCTGCTATGATTGTCTTCAAACTCCTTCCAACATTTATCCAGCGAGGCTAATCGGCCGATAAGATATTCAGGTGTCTTCCTGGATGCACTGTCCTTACGAAAATTGGAATTTATTCTCTCAATTTCCTTGGTCAGGAAGCTCTGACGTTCGAACATTGATTGCAGGCTCTCCATGATAATTAATAAAGGTTAAATGATAAGTGCCGGAGGTCAATATAAGAATATCCTGATGCTCTTGCTGATATGGGAAGATTCTCTGATGCGGATGATGGTAAATCGTTGATTGATTTGCTTGATGCTTGTTTCTGTAATCTCCAGCACGATATGTGCGCCTTCTCAATCTAACTGGTGAGACCCGCTTGTGGGAGGCCAGCAGACCGATTCGCTATCGTACCAGAAATCTTCAGAACACAAATCTGATAATGATACACTGATAACCAATCCGGCTCGAAGGACCAAAAATATGTAGGGGTTTTGGTTAACGCCTACACATAGATGATAAGTGATAGATGACTGCTTCTCGTTGATATAGATGATAGAGATGATAAATAACACAACCTTCTGCGGTGAGTGTTTAATCGATACGTTTACTGATACAAATGATAAGGTGCAGTGATACTTAGTGCGAATGTTACAGTTTAAATACAGTATAAAAGTGCTGACGCGCGGCGCGGAAATAATGATGTATATAAAACAAAATTAAACCTGTACAGTTGTCTGTACATATACGTTATAAGTGATGGATGAAATTAGAGCGCTAATTTGATCGTGGTCTCTAGTGTCAACCAGGTTAAAGACAAAGTCCATAATTTTTGTATTTATACTTACTACTTTAAAGGAGAAACGTGTGTACGTATGTATAGTTCGACACAACTTAGATGTAGCATCGGCAAAATTCGTAAAACCGATCACATCCGAACTAAGTGCGCCTTCAAAATCACCAATCTTTTTCCTAAAGTAGTAATAAAGATTTACGAATACGAATTACGAACGTTTTACGAATTTTGCCGATGTTACATCTAAGTTGTGTCGAACTGTACACACGTTTCTCCGGTAAAACGTATGTTTTACCTTACCATACCATAGCATAGAATCAAATAAATGGCAAGAGCTTCATGGCTACCATAATTATAACGTGCTTATCTCGAGTAATCAAGAGTCTCTCAAAAGTGCATGAACCTCTATAAATCAATCAGTATTATTTTCGGTTTCGACCTAAGCACTAACATCAAGTTAAGCAACGTCTAGTAAGATAATACCAAACCTAAATGAATCCCTAAGCGAGTACAATTTTCTACTAGCAGGAACGAAACAACCTCAAAACGTATCGATCGTCAGCAATCGGTGACACGATTCCAACACAATTTGTCATAGAAGGAGCGTTTAAGTCGAGACAAACTGACACCCAGTAAGCCGTAATGACTTTCAAAACAAATTTTGCGCGGAATATTCGAGACATTAGCTCATTACTGGGTCTAATTATGTTATTGTGGCGACACACGGCGTTTGCGAGTGATTTGCCGGCGTTGGGTAGTTTTTTAACATTTGATTTTTTTCAATTACAATATCGTTTATGTTCTTTTTTGAATAAATTTGACGTTTTTCTTTTGTTTTACGGGATTCAAATGCTCAAACTCATGCTTGTTCAAAGAATTTACATAATCAGCCTATAATGTTCCCACTGCTGGGACGCAGGCCTCCTCTCGGTAAGAGGGAATGGGCCGTAACCTACCACGCGGGCCCAGTGCGGATTGGTAGATGTCACATGTCTTCGAATTTTTGGTTCTAGGACATGCCGGTTTCCTCACGATGTTTTCCTTCACCGTTTTGAGAGCAGTGGTGATGAAATAATTTACACAAAGTAAAACGCCTGTCTGGGTTCGAACCTACGACCTACAATTCGTAAGTCGCAGTCGTTATCACTGGGCCACCACTGATCTCTAATAAATAATTTATTATCTCTATATAAAGAATCTAATCTATAATAATGAATTTATTTCAATTAAACCATTTACAGAGAAGGAAGCCTTTCAAAAGTGTTTCCGTAGTAATACTTATTGTGTTTTAGTTGGAATACATTTAAGAATAACAGCGACTAATCGCCGTCAAATATTCAACAAGATATAACATTCTATTTAGTAGCCCAACGTTTCCCGAAATAGACTTAATCCTTTCTTAACTTCAACATCCCGATATCTTGACACAAGTAATAACAATAATAATCCCACATGCGCGCCACTTATCGCGACAGTGTGTCTTATACACGACTTAAAATAATAAAGTAACAACTTTGCGTGCGTACGAGGCTCGTCAGCTTAAACTTGTTCAACTCCGCTTTACGTGCTGTTTGTATGTGTGTAGTGTGTTGTTTATAACTGAATTGTAAGTTGTTTGTGCTTTTAGATTCCGAATAATGGGATCTGAAATGCGTGAAGCATGGTGGGGCATAACTCAGCCTTTCGTGGCCGTAGACCCGTAGATCTCTTACTGGAAGAGAAAGTCTAGTAGACAGATTTCCACATAAGGTTGTCGATCATTCGCAGAATTCCACGCTACGCTTTTTTGTGCCAATTCACGGTCTCCACTCAAAGCTCTTACTTACGAATGCGTGCAAATCAAACTATCAGCGTCTACGAAGTTAGTTTCCGCTACGAATATCGTAGCAGCTCTACGCTTTTCGTAGACGTGACTGTAGGATTATATCACAAGAATAGACAAATCTTTTACATGACGTAGCGACATTTTAGGAAATCCTGGCTATGAATATAAACACGTCGTAAGTACTTTAATAGAACATGTTTAGGTGACAATTAATCCATGAAAATCTATTGAAACTTACAAAAATATATCTACAATCCATTTAAAATAATGAAAATAAAACCGGATTCCACAGTAAGTCCGTACGTTTCCCACTATTTATTTACGATAGGCTTCGGTCCGTTCGCAACCTGTAAGGGGTTTCAGTCATTATTTCAGACGGGATTAAGTGGTTTCTCCAAGGGGTGGCAAGGACTGTCACCGTCCATCAAGAATTTGGGCACCGGTCGGAATTTCTAAAGGCCTGTTAAGATTTTTGGCTTTTGTTTATTTAAGGAACCCATTGCTAGAGGGGCCGCTTGAGCTTCGGATTTCGGACGGCTATAATTGAAATACAATTGTTTCTTCGACCATTTTGACGACTTCTTAACGGTAGTCGTTTTCGTGGATTTTTATCAAAAGTTTTTGCATAGCTGCTGTTTTAGACTAAAAATTAATTAATTTTTTGTATGAAAAACATTTTTTTTTCTAAATCATTTTCAGTCTTGAACTTAGATTGGATAGGTATACTTCGTTAATAAATATGTCATCATAATCAGCCTATATTGTTCCCACTGCTGGGACACAGGCCTCCTCTCTCCGAGAGGGAGTGGCTATAATCTACCAAGCGGGCCCAGTGCGGGTTGGTAGATGTCACATGTCTTCGAATTTTTGGTTCTAGGACATGCCGGTTTCTTCAAGATGTACAAGTAGCGCAACACATAATTATGCCGCATGTGGTAGCCCTACTAAACGTGTTTCAATTCTGCTAAAGTAGGCTGAGAAGAAATAGATTCAACACCATTTAAAATATATATTAATTACTAGGGATTACACTCGAACCCATTAGCCATATTAAATGTTAGTTGTATACGATAAACAGTCGTTAACATTAACGATTACAGTGCAGGCGCGATTAACTTGATCACTTTTACAGACGTGACGATTAAACTAAATCTTACGCACATTTAAAACCAGTTAGGGAATTGATATGTTATTGAATTCTTTTTTTTTTATTTAACACTGGTTGTTTATTTAGTTGAACTCCTATCGAGCAGACACTGTAATAATAAAATTCATCATTTCATATATTCACCTATACTAATACTCGTAATACTGCTGAAGAGTTTGTTTTTTTTGTTTGTTTGAACGCGCTGATCTCTGGAACTAACAGTCGTATTTGATTTTTTTTTTTGCATTTCATAACCCAATTCTTGAGGAATGCTATAGGCTATTTAACATCATGCTGCGACTCTTAGGAGCCGAGCAAAAAGAAAAAAAGTCAGCAAGAACACTAACCAGAAACGAAGTCATAGAGCGGGCAGGCGATGCGATGCGATGGGGTGGGTCGGAGGAACAAGAAATTTTACGCGGGCAGAAGCTAGTCAAATATAAAAGTCGTTGTAATTTGGTCTTTAGTTACCTATGTATAGAGGTATGAGGAACAGGGTGTAAATAAAGTTCACTTATCCTCCATAGAAAAGGGAGGATCATCCGACCAGACGGGTGTGGTGTCTGGCGGGCAACTGCCCCAAGATTCATGTCGGGCCGTTGTATCTACATCTATGCTAGTTGCGCGGTAAACTCTGCTTGCGAGATTCAGGATTTTGCGTGACGTCAGTATAACGCGCTGTTCGCATGTGGCGTTGTAGATACCGCTACACCTACAACAGTTTTATTGATAATCATAGAAAAATCTTCGGTGTTGGTAACAAAATATTCGTATTTACAACTGAGAGCCAATGCAATAAGTTTTGTATTAATTTTATGAAGCAATCTTCTCGACGGTTTTCATTTAGTTGTGATATCTTTCTAAAATGTATTATCCATTCTTATTTAGACATAATTTATATGTAAAATTGTGTGTTTGAAACTAACTAGTTAACTTAAACGAAATTATTTTAAGACGATGAAGGTGTCAAATTATATTGTAATTCAGTCCTATTGTTCTTGAAATTGTTTCGCTCGTCTTTTTGTTTTAGCGAAAATTTTCATATTTGTCATACCTGTGACACCTTTGTTAAGATAGGTACTTATGACAACTCACGATGTTATTTCAGCACTTAAATTTAAATTGAGACATTCTAATTAATTAAGTACGTACGTTAGACAGCCTAAAGGTTACAGCACACATATCAAATCGGAAAGGGATCGTTACCGTATCAACTCGAGCCGTTCAGTATTCTTTGTATGAAACTCCCTAGTGCAACGCACACTAATCGAAATCGTAACGTAATCGCCTCGCCTCGGGACAAGCTCACGAACCGCGGTGCGGTGCGTTACGGCTCGTCGTACTCGCGCTTATGTCTCTCCGTACCCGAGCTTACGTCTCTTCGTCCACCCTTCCCCATCTCACCCCGCCCGCACCCTGCCTGCTGCACCATCAACCAGCGGTCGGCGAGCTGTAAGCACGGCGTCGCCTAGCCGTAGCCGCGTCGACGTATCGGACCTTCTGATCCGCTTTGGTTACGTGCTTACGTTAGGTTGACGCCGCCGAGGCGAAATGCGATACGGTGACGATCCTTTCAGAGTTCATATGTGTGCTATGACCTTACTAAGAACATATTTCAATTGATTAATGTTATTATAAGGCAAGGAAAGGTAAGCAGCAGGTAAGGCAGGCGGTAGGTGGCAGGTAAGGTTATGTGTAAGGCAACTTACACTTGCGATTTAAACAAGTGTGTTATTGAGAGTAAACACACGCCATGTTACCCCAAAGGATTGGGCAGAGGTGTACCTATACCTAGTACACTCAGATTTCGCCAGTTGTGTTTAAGTCCTGTGTAATAGGGGGCAAGTCTTTAGCCGTAAATCGAGCACAAATCGTCTGGGTTTGTACCTATTTTCGGACTGCCACTGTCAAATTCCTGATAGAAAAACAAAATAACTCTTTCTCTCTCTTGGTTGACTGGTAGAGAATACCTAAGGCATTAAGTCCGCCTTTGTACCTTTTTGTGCGAAAAGTTTGAATAAATAAATAAATAACGCATCACCGTACCTGGGAATTCAACCCAGGACTTCATGCTCAACAGTAGTTGGGTTAGTAGGTAGTTCAGTATATCGATTAATAATTCATAAGGTATACAGGGTGTCCGGTAATTAAGGGCCACTTAAGTACTGGCGCTGAGGGTGTAGGGGTACAGAACAAGTTTTACTACGAGACCGCGAAAACGCGAAAAAAAATCAGCTGTTCCCTACATTTACGTTCGCATAACTAGTCAAAATGTAGGAAACTGCCGATTCTTTTTTCGCGATTTCAGGTTTGGTCCCATAGTAATAGTTGTTCATAACGATAAGTACAATGATCCCTGAAGAGGTTATCCATTAATGACCGGACACCCTGTATATGCAATTGTCTTGTTTACTTTACACAACATACTAATGCGACCTTTTGCTTTTCACAGCAATGCCACAGAGTGCCTCTGCCTCTGACACTCAAGGCATAAGGTTACGTCTGGCGCGGATTAAAAATGAATATTTTATGTTATTTGCTAATATTTTACAATTGTATATCTATTTCTGTAATTGCCCGTGACATCACACCGGGCCGTATCAGAATACCAGCGCTACGACATTTATTTTTTAAATATCGCAGCATCATCCTGAGATAAGAGCCTTTTGGGCTCGTATGTTTCATTTTTCTTTTTGTTACTTTTTTTTTAAATATAATTTGGTTTTTTATTGTTGACTGTGTTTAGTTTAGTTTCTGATCCCCCTGTACGAGTCGCAATAAATAGTTTTTCTTTCTTTCTTTCTTAATAATGTAGCTACGTTGAAGCTGCCATTTACATTAATATTTTTGAGGCTAGCAATCGCCAAGAGCGGGAAGTGAAACAAAAATAAAATACTTACTACTGCAGCATGAAGTGAGCCATTAACTTGGCCCCATTTGTACCGCGTAATGATCAAAGTGAATTGTAGATAAAGTGTAATTGCTTCCATGTGCTAGGTACCTTGTTTTTGTACTATTTTCGGTGCTCCATAATGTAAAACGTTATCGAATTATGGTAATTTTGACCTTATTTTCATTGAACTTTTTTGGTTTAGTGCTAACAAATTTTACTACACATCTTTCACCACTTCTTAGATAAGGCTCTCTCTCTCTCTTCCTTGTTTTGTGTTTTCTAGAAAAAAAAAAGCTTGTAATCCAACCTCTAGCTTACTTGACTTAAGGCTATCGCCTTAAGGGAAGTCAAATAAGTTTCTCTGTACAGCTCTGTTCAATTCTTTGTAGAAAAACAAATTAAAAACATTTTTAAGAAAAAAAGGTTCACTTGTTTTCTTCGCACTTCAAGGAAAGTATACTTTTTTCTTCAACTTATCATAGCTTACCATACTGCTTTTTCTTTAACGTAATTTCTTCGAAATTATCTTCACCTTGTCTATGTAGAGATGCAATTGGATTTTTGCTATCTTATCTAAGCTAGCGGTTTAATCAGCGCTAACTGAGGTAGCAGCTAAATAGCTGGTTTTACATAACGATACCTACTTACTTCTTTTAGAGCTCATTTTCAGTTGAAGGTTGCGCGCGCGAAATTGGCTAAGGTTTTCCTTTCACACCCCTTCCAATTGTCGTCCTGATGTTTGGTCGATTTGGAAATCCTATAAAGTTAAGTGGGTGAAATCTTTTATGTCACTAAACAGCAATTGTGTAGAAGCTTTATCAAATAAGTCATGAAATAGACATTAAATATAATAATATATATATTAGATAAATAAAATAGATGTAAAAGGATAGAAAAAACTGGCTAACTGAGTTCTACGAAGGGTTCCATACCACAAGGCCAAAAACACCGAAAAAAAACGGCGTTTCTTGCATGAGACCCCCTTTAATTTTTTAATAACTTTGTTTTATTTTTATTATTATAGCGGCAATAGACATGAAAATGTCAACTGTCTACCTTCTACGGTTCATGAGATACAGCCCGCTGACACATAGACGGACGGACAGCGGAGGCTTTGTAATAGGGTTCCGTTGGCACCCTTCGGGTACTCAACAAAATTTGAAGGTGTTCTCAAAAGCAAGCAAACACACGTTATTCCATCATATACTGAAACAATATATGAATATACTAATACATTTCCATTTCTATACCAAAGCGTTAATAAATAAAAAGCCCCCTTTCACAGAAAGGCGAACCCAACAGCACCACGTTCTCGATTATTGAAGACTAGCAGTGCCACCCGGTTTCACCCGCATAAGTTTCGATCCTGTGGGAATATCGGGATAAAAACTATCCTATGTCCTTTCCCGGGACTCAAAACTATCTCAATACCAAATTTCATCTTAATCGGTTCAGCGGCTTAAGCGTGAAGAGGTAACAGACAGACACACTTTCGCATTTATAATAATCTCAGTATGGATTAATTATTGTTATACTAAAACCACACACATAATTTTATTAATATCGGATTCCACGGAAATAATGCGTAATACGACCTATGAAAATATTTATAGGGCTGCCTACCATACCTTGTTATTAAACGAGATATGAATATTCCGATATTTAAATAGGTATTCGCTTGGCAACCGCTGAACATAATGAATCGTGTGATGTTCGATATTAATAACATTTTTGTCATTTTTTGGCGGAGGTTCGTCGGTATTTATGTAATTAGGTATTCATGCTCTTTGAGGTTGTCGGTAAATACAGATTCTGTAACCGAAATTCCTGTCTGTATTTTTCATATTTTCAAGAGAGGAAAGCCCTTCGAAAAAGCACGCATCATCATTATCATCTGCCTAGCCTTTAACCAACCAATTTGGGGTTGGCGTCCAGTCTAACCGGATGCAGTTGAACACCAGTATTTAACATGGAGCGACTGCTACCCAGTTACTGGGTAATACGATATCCAATGGTAAGACTGGTTGTCAGACTTTCGGGGTTCTAAGACGACCCGTAACGAATGTCAAAGATCCACGAATAACAGCCGGGACCAACAGCTTTACGTAGTTTCCGAGATACGGAGGGATCTTGGTATGTCAAGATGGTCACCCATCCACGGACCAACCGAGGCAAGCATAGCTTAACGTGATCGATCGACACGTGCGGCTGGTATTCTCAGCCACAAGCTCGTCTTCGTAAAAAAAAACAGTGGCACTCCGGGAGTGCCGACAGAAATGAAAACAAAACACAAACAGAATACTTTGCCATCACTCACTGACATATCGGATATACATTAAAACCGAGTACATCCCGAGGAGAGCCGAACACATCCGAAGCGGTGTCGGTTACGGTAACAGTGGCGCGGACTAAATGGTTTTTTTCCCATTTCAAAAAATGCCCAACCCGCCTAAAGAAGTTTTCACTTTAAAAAAAATCGAAAAACACACAGATGCAAGTAATAGTTATGACTTGAGGCTTTAGAAACTATAGCCTCAATACCTAAATGACGTAAGTAACAGATGGTCATAGCCGAAGAGTGTCAACGTAACCCATTTCTCCTAGTTGCATATAACGCTGCCTCGCACAAGCCTGGCTAACGATTATGAATGACGCCCATCGTTCCATTACGAACTGGGGACTACAATAGATCTCTTTTATAGGAGAATGGAGCGATTGACATTATTCTTTACATACTGGCCCATGTCAGACCATAAACATGGTAGCAATTTGGACACAACCTTGTTATTAAGCGTTTTGGTAGCCCGCGAAAATCAAAATTTACTTACGTTCGTTTTTTTCTAATCAGAAATCAGAGGTCAGATTGTGGTATTGATGATTTGAAAGATTATAATTATGTGTATGGTCTTGTAGGTCGTAGGTTCGAACCCAGACAGACGCTTTACTTTGTGTAAATTACTCCATCACTACTAAATGAAAAAAATGAAAATGGTTTGTTAATATAATAAAACATTTTCATTTTTTTCATTTTCACTACTGCTCTCAAAACGGTGAAGGAAAACGTCGTGAGGAAACCGGCATGTCCTAGAACCAAAAATTCGAAGACATGTGACATCTACCAACCCGCACTGGGCCCGCGTGGTGGATTACAGTCCACTCCCTCTCACTGAGAGGAGGCCCGTGTCCTAGCAGTGGGAACACTATAGGATGATTATGTATATGGTTGCGAATCATATTTTGATCAACATACAATCTGATATTGACCTGAAAATTTCCAGAAAAATGTAAGAAAATTTTGATTTCGCGGTGTACCCTGGCGCTACCACCTAATCAGTCTTGTTTACCAGAAACAAGAGAAAACATGATTAAACAAACAAAACACTACAGTTCTAAAACTCGATGCGAAAACCTTAGGATTTTACCACTTTACTTGGCCGCCAGTGTATGTAGTGTTCAATATCAAGTTACAAGTAAGCGAGTACACTTGAGGCCACGGATAGCCCGTTTAAGTGCACGGACTAAAGTGACACGCGACCAAAGCGAATAAACTTTGTGGATAGTATTTCATTTGGTGTAACTAGTATACATGTAGCTTTTCCTTGTAACTTTTTTATACGGATGACTATTTTTCTCGTATCTTGACTGCTCTGATTTATATATCGTTCTGTATTAGTCCGGAACGACATTGGACAGGCTATATTTTTGTTTTATTTTTTGCCAACCTGCCTTTTAATTAAGTACCTACATATTTTTGGAGCTATATTTCTATAGAAATTACGTAGAAATGGGTAATCATGCTAAGTAACAACTATTTTATTTAACGTAGAATTTATGATCCAATAGTTTAGGTATTTACCGCGGTCGATGTTCTGTGAATCGAGCGTATGGTACAAGTCATAAGAAAATGCTTTTTAGTAATAATTAGCGTTAAAATTTATTGTTATTAATAATATTTTTCTCTCCAGTGTGTCATTATCGTTTGTATTTTTATGAATACTTTTTCTCTCTCACCTCTTAACTTATTTAATTTTTTGGATTGGTCCACAATGGGCATTCTGTAGTACTACTAACTAAGGTATTTGCAATTTTTTTTTAAATCAGATCATTCTTCTTGAACGATAGATCTTTCTTACTTGCACAATCATAAAATTGTTAGTTATTAAAAGCAAGTAACAACTATTCTTATTCAATTTAGGTTTAATGTAGGTATATAATTTGAGTCCACGGTATAGAATCGAAACAACCAGCCATCTAAAATATCCAATACAATAAACCCAAAACTTTACAACCCTCAAAATTATTCACAGAACTACATGCAAACACGAAATCGAACAAAGCTGAAATTAGTTCTCTTAGATAGAAAACCGCGTCTCAAGGACATCACTATTAACATGTCACCACGACTCCCAATAACACTTAAACGCGAAGTTTTATAGCGCTCACGTGGAAGCTAAGCTGAGCTGAGCTTATTACTTAAGCCATATCGTAAAAGCTTACCGCAGTAAAGTACACAACTTACCCTCCGGTGTACCGTAAATTTACGATGCATGCGCCGTGAGAATTTTGTTACGCCTTAACCGAGTGTGGATTTGGTGCAACGATTTTTAGCACTGCAGCTTTACTGTTAGTAGGGGTGTCGAGTTTTTTGGCTTGTAGTGTAAGTGGAAGAGCACTGTTTGGTGTTTCTACGAGTATGTTTGTCATTGTGCTTGTTATAATGCAGTGTGATAAAGGTAGTTTCTAACTAAACTCTCGAATTACATCTATTTTGTTACGCCTTAACCGAATGTGGATTTGGTGCAACGATTTTTAGCACTGCAGCTTTACTGTTAGTAGGGGTGTCGAGTTTTTTGGCATGTAGTGTAAGTGGAAGAGCACTGTTTGGTGTTTCTACGAGTTTGTTTGTCATTGGGCTTGTTACAATGTTGTGTGACTGTGTGATAAAGGTACTTTCCTTGAGATAATATATGGTTCGTGGGAATTATACTTAGCTTCACACTAAAATAGTATGGATTTTTAGCGCTGCAGCTTTAGGATTTGGAGGGGTGTCGAGTTTTTTGGCATGTAGCGTAAGTGGAAGAGCACTGTTTGGTGTTTCTACGAGTATGTTTGTCATTGTGCTTGTTATAACGCCGTGGTTAAGGGTAGTTTCTAACTAAACTCTCGAATTACATCTATTTTGTTACGCCTTAACCGAATGTGGATTTGGTGCAACGATTTTTAGCACTGCAGCTTTACTGTTAGTAGGGGTGTCCAGTTTTTTGGCATGTAGTGTAAGTTGAAGAGCACTGTTTACTGTTTCTACGAGTTTGTTTGTCATTGGGCTTGTTACAATGTTGTGTGACTGTGTGATAAAGGTACTTTCCTTGAGATAATATATGGTTCGTGGGAATTATATTTAGTTTCACACTAACCTTATGTGGATTTTTAGCACTGCAGCTTTAGGATTAGGAGGGGTGTCCAGTTTTTGTCATTGTTTTATTAAATGTTGAATATTTTTGTGCTTTTTGAGATGAGTTAGGTACGTTTAACTTAGAATAGTACTTTCTGTTGGTGTGTTTCTACAACTGATTTTAGAATTAATTGCCTTATCTATTCTTTAGAGGTGCTGCAAAACAAAATATTTAATATTAAAATAAGCTAGATTTGAGTAAAACATTTGTTTCATCTGTCTTGTAGCTACAAGACAGATGAAAATAGTCCAAAAGGTGATAAGGTATAATTCAAACATAATATCATCCACATTAAATAAACTTAAACAGGTATATTATTCAAAGCTAAACTTACATTGAAACGTCATCTAAATCCTTCTAAACCTCGGTAAAGTTAAGTAAACCGTTCAAAAGTTTTATCACAATGACAAAATGTTATAATATGGAACGCCGACCTTATCTTTTAGCTTAAAACCACACATCTGTAACACTTAAAACTCTACACTGATTCTTTAAGTTAAAGCTACGACTGTGAGCGTAGCGTAAGTTCGTCTTAAAGGATCTAGCACGAATTTACTTGTCGTAAGACCTAGGATTCCTAGGAAATCTTGGGACTTGAAAACACATGCCTAAAATTTGGTAAAAAAAAAGACAAATGCTAATGAAAACATGTACAGACGCCAGCACATCAAGCTACCTGAAACTGTCAAATTTACCCAATCAACCTTGAACCGTATGCTTTAGAGATAAAGTTGAAAATCTATTAAAGAAATTTGACAGATTGTAGTAGCTTGATGTGCTGGCGTCTGTACACAAACATGATGTGATGATTGTGAAAGATCAATGTCCAACAATGGATATTTATAACGTGATGAGAGGGGCAACTCTCGTAATTTAAGAACGTTCACAGTCTGATCTCAGTCTCAATCTGTCAAAAATACCTCTAATGTCATTCTAATCATATTTTCGAAAAAATGTTTGACTTTGATTGTCGCTGAGATGACATTGCGACTAGATTTTGAACGTTTTTAATTACGGGAATTGGCCGTATGATTATATTCTAGGTAAACATGTCGAATTAAACGAGTAGCCCTAAAATTTTGAAAGGGATCCGAGATGTATGATGATGATGGATTTTGATAAACATTCGGTTATCAAAATTATCAACCCTCACAAATTAGTGCGTAGTCATCTTGCAACATAATCAGTTGCAGGAAAAAGTATCATCAGCCTAGCCTTTTCCCAACTGAGTTGGGGTAGGGGCGTAGTTACATACAGAGTGTTACGGAAAGGGTATATCGATACAAACGGGTTGAAGAGTGTATCTGGTCTAGAATCTCTGTACAAAATTTCAGCTCACAAGCATTAACTTTGAAAATGCTTGATTTTTTTTTATTTCGACATCACGGCGCTGCACTGGCGCGCGGCGGCGTGATGTGCGTGTACTAGGCGCGCAGACACACTACAAATAATGGATAATGACCCTCGTAGTGTGGTGACACGTTTGTTATGATTTCAATTTAATAAACTATCAAAATAAAAAAATATTAAGCATTTTCAAAGTTACTGCTTTTGAGCTGAAATTTTGTACAGAGATTCTAGACCAGATACACTCTTCAACCCGTTTGTATTGATATACCCTTTCCGTAACACCCTGTATAACTACTAGCTGCGCCCCGCGGTTTCACCCGCATAAGTTTCGATCCCGTAGGAATATCGGGATAAAAACTATTCTATGTCCTTTCCCGGGACTCAAACTATCTCTATATCAAATTTCATCTAAATCGGTTCAGTGGCTTAGGCGTGAAAAGGTAACATACAGATAGACAGAGTTACTTTCGAATTTATAATATTAGTATGGATGTTGTATTATCCTCTCAATTTCAATATAGAAAGGGTTTATACCCTTTCTATATTGAAATTGAGAGGATATAAATACCCCACTATATAAATAGCAATTACCCCCAAACAGCTGCGGATTGAGCCCTTCACTTGCAGGCATCGCATCAACCTATTTTAACTCGCTCCCACCTGTATCTATGTGGGGAATGTCCAATGCCAACAAGTTGTTTGGGCTTATGATATCAGATCAGCTGTTATCTGCCAAGTACAGATGAGTGATCAATATGTTATTTGTTGGAACTGAATTCGTTGAAAAACGTTTTTAGACGTAGATAATCGAATGTCTCTGTGTATTGATCGAAGTATGAACTAAGATTTTCTAAACTAAAAAAAAACAGTAGTAACAACAATCGTAGCTTCCTTCCATATATAAATCTTAAGCATAATAATCAGCCTATAATGTTCCCACTGCTGGGACACAGGCCTCCTCTCGTTGAGAGGGAGTGGGCCGTCATCCACCATGCGGGCCCAGTGCGGGTTGGCAGATGTCACATGTCTTCGAATTTTTCGGTTCTAGGACATGCCGGTTTCCTCACAATGTTTTCCTACACCATTTTGAGAACAATGGTGATGAAATAATCTGCACAAAGTAAAGCCTGCCTGGATTTGAACCTACGACCTACAACTCGTAAGTCGTGGCCGCTACGTTACCACTTGGCCACCACTGCTCCCAGATCTTAAGCATCAAGTCTTTATTCTCCAACATTTACTTCTCCAAAAATCCCCATTCCTACTCCCCAATTACACTAAAACACTTGTATAAACCACTTCAAGTACGAACATGACACATGTCGCCTCCAGTACGTCCTACGTGAGGTTAAAATCCCTTAATCCTTGGACGTGCACGTGCGGAGTCTAGGCATTCGGCCTTAAGTGGACACGTCCAGAAGTACATGCATCGTTTCCACTTGGTAATGCACCCTGGAATCGGTTTTTGATACACAAAGGGAAGAGCCTTTGGGAATAAATGTACTGGGGTTTCTGCAGGCTTCCTTTTTGGTGGTGGGATAATAGAATGGTCTAAAGAACACTAGTACATCATTAGATTGTCATGGTACTGTAGAGGCCAGCTGTAAAGCAAGGCTGGCTGGAAAGCCACACCTCTACAAGACTGGCTGGTTATATTTTAAAGTATGTTCCATTCGATCTTTCAAGCGAGTGTCAAATATTCTGTTGGGGTTTTTTCTATTCAGATTAAAACTTGCCGTTGTAAGATAAGCTTCTTAAGCAATAAATGCTGTGCAAAGCTTAACGTGTTTTAATTATTTGTCGTCAGCACCTCTGCAGCTACGACCCCCGCAGCTTAGTTGCTATAGTACTATAAAATACCTCATTTTATCATATAAAATAATGGATACTAATTTCGTTATTTTAAGATACGTTTTCAGTAATAAGTAACGCTACTTCTATAAAAATTAAATGTAGCGTAATTTTTCCTAATTATCAGTATTATTTTAATCTTTCCTCTATGAAAACAATTCGTTTAATTCCGTCTCCACAATTAGGCCGGTGTTGAGCAGGAAAACGTCCAATTTTTCAACTGCGACAACACACCGAAAACATTTTTTATTTCCCTCTCGGATTTTGTATGCTGGGATAATGACATCCTTATTCTGTGAAAGCCCTAGTTTTGCCTACAGCAACGTTTTAATTTCGCAATGTTCCGCTTCGAAGGGGAGGACTGTATTTTTTCCAACTCCCTTCGAAATGTTCCGACCGTGACCTACTTATGGCGAAAAAAGTTGCAAAGATTCGTGTGACATTTAAGTTGTAATCGGTACGTCGGGTAATCGATTACATTGATTTATCTCCGACGATGTAACACATTTTGAGGAACTGGCTGGCAAGAAAAATGCATGTTTCGTGAGTCAGCTGATTGCTATCCCGCCCTATTTGTGTTGAGTTAGGGTAAAGGGTTGTTTTGGTACCCATGTTCAAGTAGCTACCAGTTCTTGTTCCAGAATCTAAATCAACACAAGATTTAGAACGAAGTTTTCAGCTGTGCTTCTAGTAAAAGAGGAAAAATAGTAGCATTTACATAAGCTGTCTACTAATATGGTAAATAAAATGTTTTATATACTGACTTTACATTACGCTATCGAGTAAGTGCATTGAGAACAGTGCCGAACTCTGCAATATCGAAATAACTCAAATATTTCAGCTGCTCAGCAATGGATTTATTACATCCAATAACGTTTTTAAAACCATTTCAGTACTTTGTTACATTAATATGTCACATCTAAGAGATATTTATATGAAGTTGTTGAGGCAGTTTCTTCAAATAAAGTTGTTTATTTTTTCGAAGTTATCAAAACGTTTCAAGTCCATGCGAAGTGTCTCGGAGCGCCCCAACACGGCGTTACTTGACATTGCTTTCGTGACCTATTTATCAAAAAGGTCCAACAATTTTATCTCGGCATTTCTGTGTACATCCGCCTCCGTTCTCTTGACTTGTTTACACTTTTTAATATATCAAGATATTTTTTCTGTATTCCGTACCTTTTAATATAAATAACTGTATAGTCGCTGCAAATATTTGCTGGTCGTAATTTATTGATGTGTGATTTTCTACGAAAGGTTCTGTTGATAGAGAAGATCTTATTTTCTAGGATTAATATTCTTAGTTGAAAATACACCAGTAAACAAATGAAAAGGAATAAAATAAATCAAAAGAAAAAACCCCACTGCAATGCTGCAATTTATATAGAATGGCCCCGAAGATCGGAGTTTAAAATATTTAAATTCTGCATAAGTGTCTTGTGCCTCGTTAGTCACAGAGCTACCGGCAGGACGCACTCGATCGGGCCCTGACCGGCCGAAATCGACGGCTATCCCGAAAGCGTGACTTTTGCCCCCGGAATTGACGCGAAACGCGGGTGCCAGTGTGGAGTATTGATCGCGGATGCTCGGGCCCACTTCGGACTCCCTCGGCAAAGTTCGACCGACTTCGGCTTTACTTGAGGGTCGTCATACTTGGTGCAGCCACAGGCCGCCGACTATTTGGTCAGTTGGCGTGTCAACTTTACTGGCATCGAGTTGATTGGAACTTTAATTGGGACAAGGTTACCGGATTGAGTTTGAATCAGTTCGCAATATTGTGTTATATATTTGATTATTTTGAATCCACCTGTTAATTTGGATCGTGTAATATAAATTTACAATTTAATTTGAAAGGGATGTATTTAATGATGGTCTGTTGAGTTATTATCCGTCGAATACATAACGTTTAACCGTGGGCTAGTTTATTTTATTTCTTGACTCTATTGATTAAATAACTGTCAAGCTCCATGCAATGTTTATCGTGTTGAGTACCTAGAACACTGATGTTTATGACAGTTGATGGACATTATTAATGATTCTTTTAACATTCCCTATTAATAATATAAATATAATAGGGCAAGGTCTCACCAGTGAATCATTATTAGAGCTTTATCGAGTAGAATATTTAAATTAATTATCAAAAAATTTTGAATAACCGAATATTATCATTGATGTTTATAATAGTATTTCCAGTTTTGTATTTCTTGTACCCCCGACCCAAGCCGTCGCATCGCATCGCCTATCCGAGCTAGTACTGTGTTTTTTATTTTTGCTCGGCTCCTAAGTATCTTAGCGTGATGTTAAGTAGTCTCTAGCCTTCCTCAGTTCCAGAGATTAGCGCGTTCAAACAAACTCTTCAGCTTTATTATTAGTATAGATATAGATACTATATAAATTCAATATTCCTGTCAAAATTCTTACATAACGTTGCTTTACTTTAAAATTCTAATTCCACAATCAGCCTAGATTTCCCGGATCAGCCTCCAAACGTTAACACGGTAGGCAGTAGGCACTCTACAAAGTGCTGTGCGTACAATCCGGGCCTACAGATTCGGATATTCGGATATTCGCAAGCTTATTTGCGCCGAAGCTCCTGAGATACCAAACACAATTTAGGCCTGAATGACGAAGAATCTTGCGTTGATAAGCTCAAATATAAGAAGATTGCCATGTCAACTCATGCAAATATATTGTCGTGTAGGTAGCTTGCAGACAATTCGATCTAAGAAGGTTTCCAAACGAATTGACATTTTGTCGTGACCTTTTTTTTATTGAGATAGGAAAATTTCGTTCCCACTGTGTAAAAAAAGTGTTTTGTTGACGCTATAACTTTATTTGTCGATAAATAAGCTGGCTGGTATCTGTGTTTTATTTTTTTTCATAAAAATATTTCTTGGGGACATCGATATATATATGGCTCTCGTTTTGGAACGACGCGTCTTGTTAAAATATATAAAAACTGTATGTGCACAAATAATAATAACTTTTACCAGCATGTAAAAAAAAACCTTGAAAATCACAAGTTTTTTTTTAAAGTTGGTCAATAAAATATTTTGTAAAAATATTTGACGGGCAGCCATATAAAAAATGACGCGTCTGTCACATGTTAAAGGGAAGTAGAAAATCAAGTGAACTATCAAATTTGATCAAAACGTTTTCGAAGTAGAATTTTGTTTTTCCTTTATTATTCCACGCGAGCTGGGCCACAAAACACAATCAAAAGGTTTTCATTTCGGCAACGCACCGGCGCGTACCGGACTGTACCGGTCCGAATCGGACAGAGCCGCCTGACTCCGGATCTGGGTCAGAATATACTCGCGCGGCCCGTATTCGCTTAATTGAAAAAGTTAAATCGGCCATTTCGCAAAATCGTTTTCATTTTTTTTGTCTTTAGTTCGCGAGTGCAGCGTCTCTGTGCGTTTTGATTTTTGCCGTTCACTGGTCGTTGAATATTCCAACTTTTCACATACACACATATTAAAGTACCTTGACCGGCAGCTACTCAATAATGTTTTTTTTTTTTTGCTATTATTTTAACTCCTATAGAAGTTAGCATAACTTAATATTTTATCACACAAAAAACAAGATTCACACAATAAAATTCGCCATAGGATAAAAGAGCAATAGATAACACACACATACATAAAAAGAAAAAGCGGATAAAAAGCGCAACATAAACTGTCAACACTTAAATATATGGGATGGGTCAAAAACGCCCGACAATTCTTTAGTGGGCTGTTTATTGGAAAACTTACTATTTTATGCTGTTTATATTAGTGCGAATAGGAGTAGTAAACAAGTAATAAATTAAGCTCGCGTGGACTGCGTTGATAGATAGACCGCGCTATGTAAACATACAGACAAAACAAGATCTACCTACTTATTCAAATAAAAGTCAACTTTTTGTTTTACGATTATTTGTATTTTTTACGCTTTTAAGGAGCATCTTTGGAATTTAATCAGACAAATAATCCAAATCCAAACTAATATTATAAATGCGAAAGTAACTCTGTCTGTCTGTCTGTCTTTTCTTCACGCCTAAACCACTGAACCGATTTAGATGAAATTTGGTATAGAGATAGTTTGAGTCCCGGGAAAGGACATAGGATAGTTTTTATCCCGATATTCCCACGGGATCGAAACTTATGCGGGTGAAACCGCGGGGCGCAGCTAGTCAAATAATAAAATTCTCATGAATTTTTTTGCGAAGTAACCAAGGTAGGTACTTCGCATAATTATGAAGTTTACATACTTACTTTTAAATTGTTTTTAATGCATTTTCAAATTTCACAAATAAGTATCTCATGTTGAAATAGTCTGCATTATTTATTCATACACAAAAACATTTTAGAAAAGAGTTCCTTACGTAAATAAAACAATGACGAACAAAATTTAAAACAGTGTCGCTCCTTAGTTTCGCGTCACACCGTAGGGACGCGAACAATTGTAAAACCACGGATTTTACAGCATCGTAAAGCAATCATACGGTTTATAACACGACCGTAAAGTTAATTGCAATAAAACTTGATGTCACGTGTCGTTAACTTTAAGTAAAATGTGCAGATCGCGGTTTGTATCTAATTGCCTAGGGATACAAATGAATAAAATCGGATATTCGGATATTTACGCGAGTTGCAACTAGTTTTAAACTTCATTACGATCCCATAGTGTCCAATGTAAGCAATGGAGGGTTATTTGTTGTTATTGTAAAAGTTAATTGACTGAGTTTCGTTAGTATTGTGTAGGGATTTTGTAAAGAATAATTTTGTTTCCTAACAATTTTCAGTTAAATTAAACGTTTGTGAAATATTTGTGCTGTATGGGCATTTTTGCCGGAATTTGATCAATTCTTTTGATCTTTAATTTTCTTTTTGATTTCGTGGAGCTCCATGAAACCAGAAAAGAAACATAAGCAAAATACAGTCCGTTTGTATAACGAAAGCAATTTTGCCTAATTCTTATGAAAATCAAACAGAAATGGAACCGTACATTTTTAGAATATTAAATAGGTATCCAGTCACAATTAGTTCGTTCAAAGGGTGTTCCCAAATTTAGTACCTACCCGAACTTCGTTATATTTTTTTATGATCTTTTTATTTGAGTTTGAAAAGCGGTTCAATGGGTCTCATTAAAACTCTTAGACATCCTAAAAGGAGTTCATGAAAGGAATTCCCGAGAGAGCGGTTCATTTATTTGTTCCGTTCATTACTTAATATTTAATTTTTCCCGAAACGGGGCGTTTTGAAAGGCCTTCGGGCTTCATCGCAAGAATTTTTCAATAATCGCCGCATTATTGAATAAGCAACTCGGTTTTATGATGAAGAATTTGTTGATTAAAACTTATTTAATGGTCCCTCTGTGCCTATTGGGAGAAAAAAAGTAAAAAAGAGTTTTGGGTGCGTAAACAATAACAACTTTTTAAATCTTTATCTTGTGTAAAAGAATTCGTGCATTAAAGTTTTCATTCTGCATTAAAAAAATACGGTTGGCTTAAAAGAGGATGAAATTTTGCAACGTACATATTTATTTTCTTAGCCACTACATTCGTCTGCAGTCGTCTGAAGTGGACGTAAATTTCTTCACTATTATGCTCCTTCTAAACTTGTTCATAGTTTGTTTGTTCAATAGTAGGGCCATTCCGCTCAATTAGGCCGACTTTTATTTGCAAATGGTGATGACATTTGGTGCGTGTTGATTGCAATAATAAATTAAATAAAGGTGTTATACTTTTTTAGATAGCGGCGCCATACGTAAAAACATGTAATAAATGTCATATAAAGTAAAAAAAGAATGCAGCTATGATATTTAATTTATTATTAGCATATATTCGCCGTTAGTGGATTTCCGCGGATTGACCCAGTAGCGTCATATAAACATCCACGTCTTTTCACAGTTTGCGCCGAATAAGAGGCTTGTAGGTACGTACGCACGGCTACACATCCAGCTATACGTAACCAGTATAAGCTGGCTTTTGTTTGCACGAAAAACCTATTAAATGCGAGGTCAGCTAAAACTGGAAATTTATAGCTGATGTGTCGCCGTATGTTACTACTTCTGGTTTTTAATTGCCTTATCAAAATAGATACTTCAGTGAAAGTAGTGATTAGATAAACATCATATAAGTACTTGATAATATTTACACCGCTTATAAAAGATAAAATATGTAAAGTACCTATGTGGTCATAAAAAAAAATTTAAGAAACTTTTTGCACGTGGACGGGAAAACAATTAGATACTTATTAATTAGTCTTTTTTTAATCACTAGTCAGGAGAAATTCTTAGGAAATTAATTTACGATGAAATAATATACTTATCTTCGAATTAATTTTCCTGGAAATTACTTAATACTTCAAAATTTGTAACCAAGTAGATCTTTACATTTCTTGCTGTTTTGTGTATTTCTAGCAATTCAAACTATTTTCGGAAATTATTCGCTAAGAATAAAAAGAAAATGATGTCAAGGACATTTTACATGTTATGAATAGAATAACACACTGATCTCAGTATTCATTGAATAACTAAATTGTAAGCAAATCAAATGAGCATCTCAATTTTTTTTTCTTCCGCCCTTCCATAATCAAATCCATTCATATTTCGAACACAAGACAAGACATCGAACACAAATCGCAATTTGTATCGGAAAAAATCGGCCAGTATTATTTCTGCCATTTTTTTTTTAAAGATACTACTTCATCCGCCATAATTATTAGTAACGAAAATCTATATACAAAATTTGAACCGTCTGTCTCACTGTCGGATGAATTTCCAGACGGCAAACTCCCTCGACACGACGATTCGAGTGAAATATCAATTTCCTACCCAGTGGCCGCACAGACCCGTTCATTTATCAGAAAGCAGTGCGCGGGTTAAATAAAATATCCTACCTACTGTATGTGTGTAGTTTTATTCTATACTATCAATTTGATGATTACTTTTCGATGTTTTTTTTTACGAGTTTGGTGTGGTTTCACCTGTATTTATGATACTTTAAACTCTTTTTAGGGTTCCGTAGCCAAATGGCAAAAAACGGAACCCTTATGGATTCGTCATGTCTGTCTGTCTGTCTGTCTGTCCGTCCGTCCGTATGTCACAGCCACTTTTTTCGGAAACTATGAGAACTATACTGTTGAAACTTGGTAAGTAGATGTATTCTGTGAACCGCAGTAAGATTTTCACACAATAATAGAAAAAAAACAATAAATTTTGGGGTTCCCCATACTTACAACTGAAACTACAAAAATTTTTTTTCATCAAACCTGTACGTGTGGGGTATCTATGGATAGGTCTTCAAAAATGATATTGAGGTTTCTAATATCATTTTTTTCTGAACTGAATAGTTTGCGCGAGAGACACTTCCAAAGTGGTAAAATGTGTCCCCCCCCCCCCTCTAACTTCTAAAATAAGAGAATGATAAAATTTAAAAAATATATATAATGTACATTACCATGTAAACTTCCACTGAAAATTGGTTTGAACAAGATCTAGTAAGTAGTTTTTTTTTAAAACCGCAATTTACCTTTCACAAAGTTACAACGAACTACAAGAACTTTTATATTATGTTACTTGCTGCTACGGAACCCTTCATGGGCGAGTCCGACTCGCACTTGGCCGGTTTTTTATGTTTTGCGATGTCGAAAATTTTGTAAATAAAACTGAGGTAGGTATTTAATGTTATTTTTAGTCAGTGTATGTAGTAGTACAACAAATAGATCCTCTTTGCGTACTAATCTTTGATTTTTCTAGAGATAATCTGAAGAGATCGGCGATTATTTTTTATACATAAGATCTGAGTTTTTCTATTAAAACTCCACTATTTTTACTGTTCTAAATCATGTCTTCCAATTGGAGTACATTCTGTGACAATATCTTTTCAAAACATGACAAAAAATAAGTTTAAAAACTAAAACCTGATTAATTGTTTTGGGGTTTATTTCAGTAATATTTATATTTTTCAAATGTGCTATTTAAGCCCTTTCATTTGAAACCCAACACGGCATGATTAAAAAAAAAAAGTTTTTAGGTCATGACTTTATATCCGCTAGAGGGCGCCATATTCCATTTAATTTAGCGCCCACATAGCCTATAACCGGCGGAAAATCAAGACGCTTCCAACGATACCTCATTTGTCAAATTATGACAAGGAGTTTAGAAGTTATGAGGGAACAGATGAACATACATACATACGTACATACATACCGGTCAAAATCATAAACCTCCTTTTTGCTTCGCCGTAATCGGGTAAAAAACAAGTGAAAACCGTTATAAGAATTCTTCCGAAGCAGGAAGTCGCATCGCAATTTATTTTCTTCAGTCTTTATCTATTAGCCGGGTTTCGACAATAACTATTTGTTATTGCAGCCCCACTTTCGCTTTTAACGGGAATGTACTTTATCATTAATATCTATACAAATAAATAAAATAGGAGTGTCTGTTTGTAATATTAAAATAACCACTTTTTGCTAAATGCATATGGATGTATACACGGTACGTATACCAAAATAACATTTTTAAAAATTCATTCTTAAATAAGAGAGTTTTTTTTTCTGTCTACATAAGGGTATCACAAATGTCAAATGTAATATGGGTATCATTTAAGCTATCACCAATTTAATTAGTTTTGTGTTTCTTAAATAATAGGGTTTGTCCTCCAAATAGTAGATCTGTCACCAAAATGTAGTCACCAAACAATGCAAGTGACCTAACCAAACCGAACCTCGGGGTGCCCTTCGCTCGCTCTTGCATCCCATGTCGACGGAGCCCCGCTTCGCGGGGCCCCTATTTCTGTGTAAAGGGTTTAAAGTAACCTAACCAAACCGAACCTCGGGGTGCCCTTCGCTCGTTCTTGCATCCTATGTCGACGGAGCCCCGCTATCTGAGAACGAAAATATTTCGTAGCGATAGATCTATTTATTAGGTGATACAAATATTTCGTGGCGATAGATCTATTTATTAGGTGATACAACTTGATGACAAATATAAATTTTGGTGATAGAAAATATAGTTCCCATGTAATATCACAGAATATATAATAGTACTAGACGTACAGAAGTTGCACTCCTTTGATCTCGAAGAAAGCCGCCATTTTAATAGCCTACTTAAAAAAAAAAATCAGCCCTTCCCTACATGTTGACGAGTTATACGAACATAAATGTAGGGAACAGCAGATTTTTTTTTTCGTGATTTCAGGTTTGGTCCCATAGTAAAAGTTGTTCATAATGATGAGTACAATTACCTTTTAAGAGGTTGTTGGTGTTTTTCCAATAACTCTGTATACTAAAACCTTCCTGAAAGTATGTAGATCACATTAATGAAAAAAATATTAAAAATGGTTCATTAGTTTTTGAGAAAATTGCGGACACACAAACATACATACATACATACGGGTCGAATACAGAACCTCCTTTTTTGAAGTCGGTTAAAAAAATATGCAAGTATTCTAAAATATTATAGGTACACATTTCTCAAAACTGCAAAAAACAGGTCAGATTTTGATGCCACTTTGTAAAAGGGTATAGTTGAGGATACCATAGAAATACCATAACAGTATCGCTATTGGTTCATAGACCACTTGTTTATCAGTCTCCTTTACATAAAAACACATACTTAGTGCCTAATAACAACTACACAAGTTTTACTTTAAACAATGCCTCACGCTAGGATTTCCCCTTTATCGTGGGTGCATTTACAAACACAAATCTCTCATACACAAACACCCAGACCCGGAACAACTAGGTATCTTTGGAAGAGAAAATTTGTGTGATCCATCACACAAAGGAGAAGGGAAAGACTCCATAGTTTCCTGGGCCCAGGTGTTAACTCAATCAAACTAGCTTTATTTGAATGTGGATATAGTAACAAGGCCTCATTGAAAATTTGGTGAAATTTGGCTATCTAGGAATCAAGTTATATGAAATATAGTAAAAGTGAGGTTACATTATAACATTGTAGTTTTTTGATGTTATTTGCGAAATATTGTTGAATGGTTTTGGTTGTATAATGGTTTTACGCATGGAGTGCAAGTAGAGAGCCTCCATGTGCGACGTGTTGAAGATCCTGACACGGATTGAGAACGGAAAATACGTGCGCACTCACAACGAAAGAAAACGAACGAGTGCCGGTCACAGAGTACTTTTTGATAGGTGCCGGTTTTTTTCTACCTGTCATCTGTCAGTCGGTGACCAGCATTGATTACTTTAGACTATACTGAGTGACCAGTGTTGCTAACAGAAGAAAAATTAATGGAACTCGATTCGCTTTGAATCGATTCCACGAAAAGATTGATAAGCATTTGTCACTCGATGTTCATACATATTCTGAGATTTTACCGATTTATTCACTATCGATTACGTAGAATTCAGGCATGTACTTTATCGATTCTTTAGTTTCACAACTTAATTTAATTTTTCTCGCTTCCTAGATAGAAACATGGTACTGTATTTTGTGATTTCCTTTAGAAAAATATACTGGTTTTTTTAATACCCATTTCAACTAGTTAACTGCTGGGCCCAGGATTTCCCCTCTCCTTTTTGTAGTTATTTTTGTACTCCATGCCGTCCACGGCTTTATGAGTTTTTTTTATTAAATTTATATACATACAATACACAGACGTGCATAAAATTTTTACGAGTAGCGCTATTTGTAACTGCGTATTGATAAGTTAGCTACAAAACAATTGCGCAAATTGTGCGACGGACACGTGAATACCATGACTGTACGTAGCTTAATGTTGGTAGCGGCGGTGCTGACGCACCAGCTCCACGCCAAGGAGGCCCGAAGATACCTCGACACCGGTAGCTGCAAAGACAATTACAAGTACGTAGTCGCTCTGTTTAAAGAATACCGCCGCTGCACCGGCACGCTCATTTCACCTAACTGGGTGGTGACCGCTGCGCACTGCCTCACTGCCGTTACACACATACAATATGGCGACATGACTATACCCGTGAACGAGACAAAGTTCTATCAAAAGGTCACGCTTAAAGAACGACCACCAGCGTCTACGATCTTAGAACCCGACCTCGGCTTGATCTACGTTGAGTCAGTGCCCATGGATCATTACGGGCAGTTGTCAGCCGTAGACTACAAGGCGATGATTGGTCACTCCATCGAGTACGCCAGCTTCGGATTCACAAAGGAAAACGAAGGGAAAGTACAGAACAAGGATTGCCCGCTGAAGCTCACAGAAGCTGTAGTGAGTTTGTGTAATGAGGACGAGAAGTCTGCTTATGTGCCATATTTGTGCGTAGCATCCAAGTGCTCCGACAAGACACAGCAGACACCCCCGAACGAGCCCGGCAGCCCGCTGTTCCACGCCGGTAAGTTGGCGGGCGTACACATCGGCAAGCTCAACGAAAACAAAAAATCAGTTGACCAAAAACTCCAACAATCGTACACGCCAGTCAGCCCTTACCTGACGTGGATACAACGAGTGGTGAATAAAGGAGAAGGAATCTCTAGGAGAAATTTCGTCAAGACTTATGTCCCGTCAGAATACCAGTATCGTAGATTACAGGACTTTAGCAAATATCTTCAAGGCCTGAAAACTAGGCTATTAAGTTATAAAGACAAGGTGTTCTCGCCTTTGTCACAAGGAAAATATCAAAACCGTGACGCCGGGGATCCTCGAAGGAATTAGGCACTGAACATGCGCCTCTAGCTCCCTGGTGAAGCAGGCAAGCGTCGGCGCTGATCGAGGACAGCAGAGCTTCGAGATAATTATAGACAGATTTATGTGAATAATATAGTAGAGTAGTCAACTTAGCGATGCAGACAATTTTTCTATTACAGGTAAGGTGGCACAAATGTAATGACCTAGTCGGAAGATGCTCTCAATTTCACAAATAACATTTTAAAACAGTTTTAACATCGCGACTTAGATATTATGAAAATTGGACAGTCATGGAACGCTGAACTTCACGAGAACGCGGTATATTATCGGGTCATTATTATCTTATCTTATTATCTTCCCGCGAAGTCACCTGGTTTTCTGGTTCTTCAACTACAAGCTTTAATCTAAGAGATTTTTGGAAGACACCCGTCTATTGTGAACATACCAAAGACCATGGCGGCCATAAAAGACACCATTACAGAAGTAGTAAATCTATCACAAGAAATAGGTACAGCAATATGACTCGTAAGGGGCCGTCTCCACGAGCGAGAGAATCGCGGTGATAGTCTCGCCGTGCCATCAAATTTTCGCCGCGATGATATCGCCGTGTGGAGACACGTTCTAAGAGAGTGTGTAGAAATACGTGTCACGACGATAATATCGCCGCGATTCTCTAGCTCGTGGAGACGGCCCCTAAAACGTACAAGTATGAGTCATGGCAGCGATTTGAATATTATTTTTTTGATTTAAACAGAATAATAAAAAATACAGCTGCGGGGTAATTGCGTAACACAGTAACAGTAGGAATGGATTTCATTTTGACAAAGTCATTGATAATGTGTTACGCAATTAAAGTGCTAGTCTAAACACTATTCACAAACAACACTCAAAACAATCTTTTAAAATAATAAAGTTACTGACTAAAAAAATGACTGGAGTTCATGCGCATGCGCAGTGTCATCCGTTTCGATTGGAAACTGACTCCAACAATCCAACATCGTTGCAAAAGGGCTACGCAGTGTTGATTAACTTAAACAATTTAGTTATTCATTATTTTTGCGCCACCCTATGTACTAATAAACATTAAAATCGTTAAATTTATTATGAATCATAAATGAATACAAAAACTTTTGAATATATTATTCAAATAATTACCATGTCCAAAGTCAAAGTAAATCAATGTTTTGCGGGATCCAACGCCAAAAACATTAAACTGGGATTCAAAAGTGGGATCCAACGAAAATAAATCATTTATTTGCCAGACACAGGGTACAGACGCCAGCACATCAACCTACTACAATCTGTCAAATTTCTTTAATCGATTTTCAACCTTATTACTAAAGCATAAGGTTCAAAGTTGATTGGGAAAATGTGACAGTTTCGGGTAGGTTGATGTGCTGGCGTCTGTACATAGGAGGTTTTTAATTTTATTTATTTTAACCTCAATCACACCTGATGGAACGCGATAGATGAGGTCTATGAAAAGAGAGGTCTAGGAGGTCTATGGAAAGAGCGAGATGCCTGTTCACTCTTACTTTGACGACAGATTGTTCATGAATTTCAGAATAGATCTATATGTTTCATCATTAACTAGTGTGCAAATATTAGTTAAAACGTTTCGAATTATTGGGTAGGTATTGAGTTTGTAACAGAAAATAACCTGCCTGAACTACCGACTTGTTGCTGCTCCATGCACAAGAAAACAAAAGATGAAGAAAACTAAAAATGCGACCTCTAAGATACGTCCAACATTTATATTTTGAAGCTGATATCAATAGATTTTAATGTTGCCATAAAACCTAAATTCTCCAAAAAAACATAATGATAGGTACATTGGATCTCTGTTATCTGAATAAATAATTATAATTACAAAGCAACGTACAGACGCCAGCACATCAAGCTACTACAATATGTCAAATATCTTTAATAGATTTTCAACTTTATTGCTAAAGACTAAGGTTCAAAGTTGATTGGGAAAATTTTACAGTTTCGGGTAGCTTGATGTGCTGGCGTCTGTACATTCTGTTTTTCATGTCTTATTTTTCCTGTTATTAATAATTTCCCGTCTTTTATAGTAATAATCTAAGTGCTTCGACCCGTGCCGCACAGTGCTGGCGGCGAGCGGCGCCATCACACACGAGCAGATGTCGTCGCTCGCCGTCAGCTATGGACCGCATCACTGCGGAGCACGTTCGCGCCACGTGCTACTGCTACCTGTACAACAAGTGCCCTGTGGTCTCCGTCATCGGGCCCCCCGAGGAGCTCATGGAGTATCCCAGGACCAGGGCGTCCATGTAGTGCCCAAGAACTTGAGTTTTAATTACACAATAAACATTGGGTAACTAATAACTAATAACGTCAAGTCTTCTCGTCGCCTATCCGGCAGTGTTTGAAGACTAAGGTCTTCAACCAGTGCATCCTGCCCGTCATGACATACGGTGCTGAAACGTGGACACTGACGGTCGGGCTGGTCCACAAATTCAAGGTCGCTCAGCGCGCTATGGAGCGAGCTATGCTCGGAGTTTCTTTGAAGGATAAAATCAGGAATGAAATTATCCGGAAAAGAACCGGAGTTACCGACATAGCTTGCAGAGTAAGCAAACTGAAGTGGCAGTGGGCTGGCCATGTCTGTCGAAGGACCGATGGCCGGTGGAGCACACGAGTCCTGGAGTGGAGACCGTGTTCCGGCAATCGTAGTGTGGGACGCCCCCCAGCTAGATGGACGGACGACCTAAAGAAGATGGCTGGGGTAGACTGGATGCGGAAGGCGGAGGACAAGGTGCTGTAGCGTAGTCTGGGAGAGGCCTATGTCCAGCAGTGGACTGCGATAGGCTGAGTTGATTGATTGATTGAACTAATAACTATTGCGTCAATAACCATTAGTTATAAAGAATTTAAAGACTCAAAAATCACTTCAAGTTTGAAAAATACTATCTTCAACAAACCTATTTCAAAAATTCTCCTTACAAATGATAACTACGAGACTCATACAATTTATGTGCAATCTCTGTCTACACATGGAGCAGAATTTTCAGAAAACTTGCTACTTTGGCTTCCACTATGTTTAAAAATTATGACCGACTAAACTTGTTCGAATCACATTGCGAATCCTCCATATTCTTTCATATTCATTCTTTTATTCCCAAAGGATGCCGTACTTCTAGTACTAGGAAAGATATAGTAGAAAGTTTGACGATTAAAATTGCATGCACTTTAGAACATCTATTGCATAAATAACAAAACAATACGCTTGGTTTTTTAAAAGAGAACGGGGTGTATTGTTCACCAACATTTTGCAAATTAGGTTTGGTTACAATTGCCATGTAGGTACCTTATTAGAGCTAGCTTTTTGGCGCCAACCAGGCACATACCAGACTCCAAGCTCTTTGAAAATGTTCCTTCTCAAAGAAAACCCAAATAACACTTCCCGAGCCAGACTTCGAACCCAAGACTGCTTAACAGCCGCGCTTGAGATCACTATACCAAGGAGGTGGACAGCAAGTAAAAAATCCTCCATCAATTATTATTTAGTAAAGATATCCTAACGAAAGTTAGGTCCATGTGTTGGGGCCTCAAAAGCGGTTTATACAATACCCCATATCTTTTACTCTCTTCATAAACTAAACAACAAAACGTCGATAATCTGTGGAGGTGTTATACGTCATCTAGCTTACTTTAAGCATTATACGGCGGTGCAAGTTGAGCTTAATAATTTTAGCTTAAAAGCTCGTCTCACTCTACGTCACGTGTGAAAGGTTCCGGAAGTTTCCCCACTCACTTTTTAATCCAATTTTTGGCTTTACGCAAAGTTAAATTTCGAATGTATTTTAATTTTAAAATATTTTTACACGGTTACCGGGATGAAGGTGGGTCATGAGCGGTAGATATACGACGTAAGTGTACATAAATACCTGTGTGTATATGTAAGGTTCATCCAACGAATTGATGTAATTTTTGGACTGACCCGTTCTCTGGTCACACAGTTTACTTTCCTCTGTACGATAAAAATAAATACAGGCTCTACATCGACACGTTTAAAAAAACATTCCCTTTACACAAATAATTTTGTTAAAAGCTTTCGTATAGGAAGCCTTTTTTTTCTAATATCTTCTGTTTGATTTTCCAATGGGTTTTATGGTGCACTCGATAATCCTAAAATGCTCGGAATATCACTCGTTTCGCAGATTATTTTTCCGCGTCCGGGATTGATATCTAAAAGTGCACTTTTGTACTGGAAATATTGGAAAAAATGGTTCAGCAAATCTTGTTTATCGGAAAACTTCATTAAGGTATTGAAGCCAAATATCAGAAGATACCTGTAGTTTCATGAAAAAAAAACCAAGGCTTTTTAACTTTTTACATAACTGTACAATTACGATTTGCAATTTATAGCATCGTACTAAAATCTCATATTTTTGCGGGTGTCATATTAACATAAATTACGTTCCCATTTCGAAAATAACCTAAAAAAGAAAAACAAAAGCTACGCGAAAAAAAATCTACCTCACAATATCTATAACACGGGAAACGAATATACCTCTTAAACGGCGCGTCCCGGTCGGAAGTCGGCGTACTAAATCACAGGTCGCCTCGGCCCATGTATAATTCAGGAGGCTGAACGCGACACCCAACATACACACATAATTCGACGAAACGCCGAAGAAGATACCGTATACGGCACGGCACGGTCAGCGTGCCGACCAATTTTACGGTCTACTGCCGGCTACCGGCCGATTCAATTTCGGCTAAAATTTTATTCGTCCGAATTCGAGCGTACAAGTGAAATTCTATCGATGGTCGTGCCATTCCCTTGACGTTCTCTAGTGGCCTTTGCTTTGGCTTGGTCGTTAGTAGACCATGAATGCTCCTTTGATCAATCGTTTGTCCAATTTGTTAGTGCGCGGCGCTGATTTTATGTTGGGGTGTTAATTTGGTATATAAAATAACTTTGTAAGTTAAGTTTGCGTGTATTGGCTTTGATCTTAATTGTGATGAGTCAATGAAAACTGATGAAGTTCTCGCAATCATTATGTTCAAAGGATAAAAGTAATTTTTGTTGTTTCAGGGTTTTCGTTGACTTTTGAACTTGAATACACATTTCGTTAACCATTTAATTGCGACGAAATCACTTAAGCGTTTTACCTAAACGTTTATATATTTTAGCTGGGCCACTCTATTTAGTCAATAATATAAATATTATGTCAAGTGTACCCCGTGTTGCCATTAATCAAACAAATCAAAATACGATAACTCAATTGAATACCCTCTCAAACATTACGAGATTTCATCATCAATATTAATAAAAGTCCATCAGCAGTCGGCACCATATTTCAAAAATTTTAATTAATGTGTATCCAAAACACAGTAAGTAAAAAATTTCACAAAAAGTACTCAAGGGAAAGAATGTCAGACTAGAATATATAAGGGTGTCGTCAAGATATGTGAAATTATTTCGTCCCCTACTTCAATACCATTAATCAAACGTCGAAACCTATTCAATGGGGTGGCGAGAGATGCAAAGCAATCGCATGTCTCTCCGAACTGAATTTATTGTGTAGAACAATGGTTTCCAAACTTATTGTCTGTGGCATAAAAAAACATATTCAGCCCCTCGGGGAAATCGACTTTATAATAATTTTCGACGACAATATGTTAAAATGTTTGTTTTTTTGGTGAATTCAAGCGGTGTCTTCATGTCGCTTTAGAAAGGTGCTACATAAAAATACACATCCAATAATGGCAGTGTCGCAAAGTCTGGAAACCATAGAAATGTAAAAAACAGCTGGAAACCAATCGTAAACACTAGCTAAAGTCTAGACATTCAAATAAAACAATGTAACTATTTTTTGTCATCGAAACTTCAGTTGTAACAGAAAAATAATAGAATTTTTAAAACAGAATATTACACGGTGACGTATCGCGTGTCGTATCTAAGCTCGTATCTATGGTTTTACAAGTGATAGTTATGCAACTGGAACGTGTATGTATGTGTAGTTAGGAACCTGTCTCACTGCCGACGAGGTACCGACTAGCTAACAACAATTTCCTCGCTCAAAAAACGCACCTACACTGAATCAAGATGCCATTAAAATATGTGAGCCTTGAGATCTGTCATACAGGTCTCGAACGTAGTTCTGACTCCAGCTCTCAAAGGTTCTAGCATACCTAAGGCAAAATTGTATGTACACATTACTGTAACAATGTACCTTTATGAGAGAAATAAACTGTACAAGTTTGTAGGTCTCCTTGTAAGTAAGAGAGTATTACCTAATAGTTGATCGCTGACTGTTCACACCGCTGGCCAGTACTCGTTTGTCGCAGCTACAAGAGTTACGCGGTGTCCTACGTGAGCGACAAATACGACGCGACGCGACGCTGCGAACGCGACGAACGTGATCAACTCAACGGCATACCCTGCTTGCGTCCTATATGACAGTCTGCGGCGAGACGCGACGTAACGCGTACTTGTTTTGAGAGCGACCAGACGCGACACCACGAACTACATATGAACTTTCCGTCTGTTCCCGTTGTCCCCATTCGGAACTCAATAAAAATAATTAAAATGTATTCCCGTTGTCCCCATTGACGGTTTCCTGTAAAAATTGTACTGTACTTCTCCATGATTCGAGAAATAATGACCAAAATCACGTAGGACATTTTTCGCTTGTAGCATCGCGTCGCATTACATCGCCTCGTGTTGCGTCGCGTCGCGTCGTGTTGCGTCGCGTCGCGTCGTATTCGTCGTTCACGCAAGACACCGCCTTATCAAAGATATTACTTGCTGAACGACGCTCGCTCGCCGCCGCCTAGAGACTCACGCTTGTTACATACGCATACCAGAGAGTAATCGCTAGTCGTCGTCACGCACTCGCTGCTCGCCAACTCGCTTTTAGTTGCTAGCTCTTCTCGCTTCTCGTTAATCGCAAGCGGTAGGACAGGTGCCTTATAATTATCGGCATATCAATCGTGATAGGTAACAACCTCGTTAGGTTTAAATGTGACGGCTGAAGTGCAGTCACAACAAACATGCATTTAATGACGAGTTCTATACGATGTCATTCGTTCAAACACCTCGGAGATGTTCAGTTAATGATGTGTTTGTCGACAATTAGAAGAAAAGAGATATTTTATTTCGCACTTAAATTGTTACAGTTACAGTCGACCATACCTACATCAGAGGGGCAATTCCCATATAAGTACGTTCACAGTCTGATTGCAGTCTCAATCTGTCAAAAATACGACTAATTTCCGTACATTTTGACATGTTTTTGACATTGATTGTCGCTGAGATGAGATTGCGACTTGAATTTGAACGTCCTTGCATGACCAAAATAGTCCTTAATGTTACGACATAAAGTTGCTGTCAATATCAAATAGTGCTGTTTATGTGCGGTTGACCCTGGCTACTAGAAGTAGCTTTGGAAATTAGTTCTGCCCTATATAACTCGCAAAGACAATTTTGGGCGATTAGGCATATTGAGCACAAACTGTGTTTGTTACTCCTCTGTTATAGTTCTCTAAAGTTTAATACGAGAATATTTTATTACAGTCATATTAATTAACCTAAAGCTGTCCTATATTTTGTCCCCTAAATGGTAATGGAGAACAATTCTAATTATTTGGAAACCGCTGTCTAATAAGCTAGCTGCGAGTAGATACAATATTTCGCGAGGGTCCAATTCGATACTAACAAATGCCAACCCACCCTCATAATTTAGTTTTTGTTTGAAGTTACGCGTCATGAAGCAAACGTTATGTGTTTTCGTTATGATTTTAATTGTGTAGGCACAATCTGTGTTTTTTTCTAACAGATATTCAAGGTTTCTCTGTAATTTATTGACTATTCCAAAAGTTTTTTGATAACCTTTTGAACGCCAGAGTGACGTTGGCGTTCAGGGTAAGATTTCGTTTGTCACATATACATATGTGACAATGGCGTTCAAAAGGTTAACCAATGTTATTTTAGTGTATCTGGGATTCGTAGCAATGGCGATTTTCGATCTAACTATGAAGATAGGAGATTTTACATATGTCATACGATTTTAATTTGTCTTAATTAACTACAATTCATATGAGGAGGCCTGGCCGTCATGAGCTAGCGTTCTTAACACCTGCCAGTGACAATTCTAGTGGTTAAATAAAGATGAAATTCGCAAAACACGTGATCCTTTTTATGAACCTTTTTTTTTTTTTTTTTTTTTTATGGATGGGAAATCATCAAATGACCCCTCCCGCTCTGGGTGGAGCGAAGGGAGTGTCAGACTCTTACTGACTAAAACCCATCCGTGTTCCTTGACAGGTGTCGAGAATGCATTCTCTCGAGTACTTCGTAGTAACCATGCAATGATTTTCAACCAACTTACAGAACATCTAAGAATCTGATCCACCTGTGCGTATATTGAAGAGAAGACACTTGAAACATGAACCTTGAAAACACTCATCCAATACCACAATTGCAACACTAAATCCAGGCCATTATTCAGCCAATCCACAACAAGATACGATCGGCGATAAAGACAGAGCCCGGTCATAAACGATTCTTAAACAATATCCCTCCTACTCACGGTTCCTAAGAGCAACTAATAGTTACAGTGATGACATAACGATAGAAATTCCCCGCAGTTAGCGGCATCCGTCGCAGAATTAGGTAGTAACTGTAATGGGTCGAAGTTACGCGTTTGATTTGGGTCTTAGAATGTATGGTCTTCGTTTGGGAGGATTTATGGACTAGGTTATAAGTTTTAGGTTGTAACAAAGAGGTAAAACTTGAAAAAGATTAGGCATAAATGGAAATGTTGTGTCTACTAAGTATACTTAGGGTCTTTTTGGCCTCGTAACATGTCTTTATTTATTTATACAGGGATATTTTAAATTGGGTAGCTAAACTCTGCAGGCGCGATGGGTATCAATGTCTAAACACGATAAAATCATCACACTAATATTATAAGTAAAGGCGAAAGTTTATGAGTGTGTGTTTATATATTTGTTACTTTCTCACGCTCAAACGGCTAGACCAATTTCGATAAAATGTTGTATGGAGATAGCACCTTGAATTAACATAAAATATAGGCTACATTTTATCCCGATATTTCCACGGGATCGACATTTACGCGGGTGAAACCGCGGGCCACAGCTAGTAAAAAATATCTTGTATTTCTTTTGTTTTTCTTGGTTTTCTTTTCATCCGCTGTTAGTCACGTCTGTGAAGCCTATACAAAAACAGTGTTTTTATACAGATATTGCAAGTGATAAGGTAGAATGACTGCGGTGGAAGACCCCACAAAAAAAAAAAAAAATTGTACTACAGATTTTCCATACAAGATGAAAAAAAAAATGGATCGGGTCAAAAACTTTTTTGTTTTGTCGAAAAATTCCCTGAATTTTAACGGTACTGAAAAGTGCTTTACAAACTTGAGCCACGACAGTCAGAATAGCGTTCATTTTTTTTACGAAGCTGATTTAAAAACAAACTTAATAGGTTTTTTTATTAGTTCAGTGGGTACAGTACCTGTTAACCCAGTAGATTTTTGAATAAAACATTTCTATTCAACATATGACACATACACATAAAAGGGTTTTTATCATAGACAACTCAGTACTAAAAGGGTAATTCACAAAAAAGTTACCTACACATATTTAAAACCCACTTAACACGCTCCAATATTAATGTAATCCATCTATGTTTCAAACAATGTGAACTTCAGGATTCCATTTAATGTAGAGAGAATATTTTGGTTGAGACTAGAATTGTTCCCGTTATCTTTTGACAGAAGGTTTCAGAGAAAACTGACTAGAAGCCGCCTAGATAATAATATTAAAGTTGTCAGCCACATTAATCCTATTCAAACCTTTACTTAAAACAGACAAAAAAAAAATCACTTGCGCCCGTCCCACACACGAAAATGGAAACCCAAAATTTTAATCACACTCATTGTTCAAAAGCCTGAGCCCACAAAGCATTGTTCTAAAGATTTAGCCATGTTTAATATACCATGTGCCACCCTAAGGTCATAATTTCTCGTATTTTAGGGCGCAGGGGTTAGCCGAGTTATTTATAAAGCAATTAAAACGTTAACTGGAACCTGCAGATAAGGAGATCGATCGGATTGTAACACCCTTTCGGGCTTTTAGTGTGCGGACGTCTGCTGGACAATGAATTTATTGTTTAATTAACTCCATTTGGGAATTAATTGTTGGCTATTTTTTGCTGTGTGAAAGCAGTTAGGTATCATTTACTTGTAGTTGGTTCATTATTTTAAATATTATTCGTTACGAGTAGGAATGTATTTGACACCTACTGATTCTGATCGGAGAAAAAATTTACATGATTTTATTTATTTGCTAACATTTGAAACACTGGTTAGTAGGCATGCATTCAACTTTCATGATACAGTATTAACCGGTCAAGCACCGCGCGTCGCCTATTAGAGACGAAATAATAGAAAATCAGTTGTGTCTCATTAGCAGGCTCGACAGATTAAGACATGTACCTTGTAAGGGCACTGCAAAAATATATCAAATCACATACTTAATAATATAATATTGACTCAATTATTACAATTTACATTGTACTAAATATTAATCAATAATTTATTACAATGTTTTTTAAAATAGACAAATGCGTATACACAACTCAGAAAAAAAAAGTAGCACGCCGGGAGTGTCGTCTGAACGATTACGTGTGTATTTTTTTAATCGTCAAATAAACAAAACACAAACAGAATACTTTGCCATTGCCATCACTCACCGACATATCGGAAATACATTAAAACCGAGTACATCCTAAGGACAGCCGAACACATCCGAAGCGGTGTCGGTTACGGTAACAGTGGCGCGAATTCAATGGTTTTTTTTCCATCTCGAAAAATGCCCAACGCGTAAAGAAGTTTTCACTTCAAAAATTGTCATGAATTTAGCATCTATACTCTAGTATTGTTTGTTAATTCCTATTCTAGACAATCAGATTGTTACGAGTAGCTTCCACAATATCATGTTACCATTTCTTTGGCTTCCTCCTACAAACCAATTACAATACCTACTAATATTGGGCTTGTGGCTAAGTAATAACAGACGCACGGGTCGATCGACCAGGTTAAGCTACGCTTGCCGCGGTTGGTCCTTGGATGGGTGACCATCTTTACATACCCCAAGACCATCCGTGCCTCAGAAAGCACGTTAAGCCGGTGGTCCCGGCTGCCATTCATAGATCTGTGACAGTCGTTACGGGTCGTCAGAAGCCTGAAAGTCTAACAACCAGTCTTACCAAGGGGTATTGTATTACCCAGTAACTGGGTTGTGGAGGTCAAATAGGCAGTCGCTCCATGTAAAATACTGGTATCAGCTGCATCCGGTTAGACTGGAAGCCGACCCCAACATAGTTGGGAGAAGGCTAGGCAGATGATGATTAATATTGGCCTATTGCCTTGAAATACTGTGTTGTCATGACGAAATCTATAATATTATTGTAAACAAAGAAGTGGAGGGATGTTAGGTAAGCCAAGAAAACAGGGAAAAGACTTTTTGTAAGAAGTGGATAAAAAAAACAATGCAATGTAGTAGGATAGAAAACTTGTAATCACCGTTCGCGATTTATTAGCCAAACACGTAAACAAATATGAGTATTTGGAAAAATAACTTTAATGCCTACAAAATAAAGTTCAGTTTACGCTACAACTCCAAACATTTTTATAACTTTTCAATAGTGCTAGTCACTCGGAAATCAACTTAATTACCATTGAAATAAATTTGATATTTGTTTAACTTGAAATAACATCAATTGCTAACATTAATTTGAATAGACCTTAGAGTGCTACAGTCCGTTCACAGTTATTTTACCTCTGATAACCTTATTGTAACAAAATAAAGATCACAGTGATTTTTACAGAACTGTCAGTGATAAGCAACCCAAAAGCGACCTTATTAAAATGAGAATAAAGAATACTATGACGTTGACAGAGATACAAAATCAGAAGTATAATAACTGTGGAAGGACAGAAGGCCAATTCTCGAAATTTAATACTTTCAAAATCTAGTCGCAGTCTCATCTCGGCGACACACAAATGTCAAAAACTTGTCAAAAATGTAGGGAAATTAGAGGTATTTTTGACAGATTGAGACTGAGATCAGACTGTGAACGTTCTTAAAATGAGAATTGCCCCTCTGTTCAATGATCTTTTGGTCCTGAATGATGACAGGGCGTTGTTGGTAAACAATTATGAAATGGTCACAGAAATTGTATATTGAAAAATAAAATAACATATTAGCGCTAGTTCCGCATTTAAAAGTCCTTCAGACCGTATTTCGGCCACGGCGGCCAATCTCAACGGAGACTAGCCTAGTTCCAACCAAACACAGCAGTTTATTTATTTTATTTATTAAAACTTTATGCACAAGTAAAAAAAAATACTGTACAAAGGCGGACTTAATGCCTGAGGCATTTTCTACCAGTCAACCTTAGGGTTTACGCCCGCTTAACAATTTGTCACATTAATTTTGCGATAATTTCCCTTCGAGAAACTGGCTATAGATGACGACTACAAGACTATCTCCCAACTACGTCGGCAAAACACATACCTCATCGCCTGACCCGCAAATCTCGGGCTCGCATCAGCAGCCTGGAGCAAAACGTCAAGCCCGTAATATCGTCGATTAGCAAAGCAACGGGGTCGCGCGACCAAAAAACAGCGAACCTCATAACTGATGGAGGACATCGCTCATACGCACAATGATTAAGCGGACAATTTATTTGTGGGACAAACGTTTTGGACCGCCAGTTATTGTACGTATTAATAACAATGGGATTCTGCGCGGATCAACTCATTTGTATTGCGTCGGTATTATTTTGGGGTGAACGGTGTTTTTTTAATGGTATTTTTTTTTTTCAGAAGTTTTCAGTCTGTATAGACCTTGCTGTGAAATGCGCCGTTGCCAAAAACGAACTGTTCAACGAATCTGTATTTGAACCAAACGAGCACCTACGTAAATAAAACAGTTACGAAACTTATGAAAAAGTTCTTCAGTTTCGATAATACTGGGAACGAACATTATATTTATTTTTAGGTGGGGAACCACCTAAAAATAAATATAATGTTACAAAATAAACGTCAATATCTCACCCTCGTAAAGCGCAATCTGTAAATGCAAAATTCTAAAATGGATTTCGCATTATAATAACCTGCACGTAGCGTAGGTCCGTAGCAATAGCCTACGGCGTAGCGACGTAGCGTCGTAGCGCTCACGCACTGAACTCTACGGAACTTGAATTCGCCCGCGGGTTATTGCGTAGCAAGTTACAGTGTGTATCTACATATTGTTATATATTCTGACAGCATTGGTAAGACTAAATTACCTTTTCAGCCAAAATGCATGGCTTGGTAAAAAAATAAAAGGCATTAAAAATTATAAATGCAACAGTGTTCCCCGGTTGTAATTTTTTGCATGATTTTCGCGTCCGGTACATAATTAATTTTCAAAAAAGCTTTTAATAATACTGTATTCTTTAATTAGTAAAAAGCAAAAGGTATTTTCAGGACAACATTTCGAAAATTAATTTGATTTCAACATTTTTATTATCTACTCTCTACAGTCAAAATAATCCCGAATCCTTTATTTACAACTTTATGTGTTTACGATCGACAATGCCTTCGGAATTACTATAGAATAAACCGAATTTTAATCACCGAAACATCGGTATGTATTCCCTCGGCGTCGTGAAATGCCGTACAAACATGGATATCTAACAAACAAACGGACAAACAGTTTTAATCTCTCTGTACACGGAAATGTGTTCCGCAGACGCTTTTCAATGTCGACGTTTGAAGATTAATTCGTTAAGTTCGGACGATTTTCGGTGTTTGACAGGGGAAATGACGAATTACAGGGAATGGATTTTGGAGTTTGCTTTTTGATACATCCTGTACATGTGTTTTATTTTATCGCAAACAAAATACGAATATGAGGAAGTTAACAATTATTTATGTTATTTTGTTCTTGTTTATATATTTTGATCAAACTCTTAAACATATTTGTGTATGTTTATAGTTTTACTATTTTTGTTTTGTTTGTAGAATGTACCTTTAATTGTGAACGAACATATTATAAATATAAAAAATTCAATTAAACGTTCCGATTATAACTGCCGTCTGACTTTTTATGATTAAAAGGTCAATGGCTTTTGTAGTCGTAGTATTAAGATAAAATAAACCGAAAACAAATATATTATGCATGATCATGTGCCTGCGTCGTACTGGCAACAGTCACCTCTCGATTTTATTTACGACCAATAAAACTTTTATTGCGCTAATTTGAAAGAAATACGCCGTTACGTAGTGCATAAAGCGCAGCCAGGGGAAACACTAAAGGTATTTTTCTAGATATTTCTAGAAATAACCAGTGGGCACCGTAGGATTTATTGGTGGCATAAAAGTTGGAGTCTGGCAGTTTATGTAAGTCATAATGTACAGGTTCGCTTCCCGACAGTTTGTTGAACGAACAGCTTTCAAGTTTCCTAGATTTACTACCTTAAACGTTATATTATTAAATATCGTGTTGTCGTTACAGAATTTAGCTCGCCTGGTGCCGAAGTCTGTTTTGTTATTTATTTACCGAGGCCCTGACTGGCTGTGTTGTGTGTACACATACTGACAATGGCCTTTCTCCCACGGGGCAGACATAAACAAGTGCGCCACGTGCCTGCAATCCATAGACACCAGTTTTTGGGACGAAGGACTGGATATTAAAATTTAATTCGGTTCTAATGCTGAAGTGGTCACTTTTATCTCTAAGAGCAAATTTTTCAATCGACAGATAATTTTTATTCTTGGAATAAAATTGACGTCTAACAGTTTCTATATAAATGAACTGTCAAAAATTCAAAACTATTTCTCGGATAAAGTTATCTGGCGTTGGAAAAATCTGCCCTAAATAAATTTAAATAAAAGGTTGTGAATTTTAAGTCTCCATTTATCATTGTTGTCGGCTTAAAGCGTCATAATTTTACCTCTCAGTAACTATTTAGTAAACGGTGATATGGTGAAAATCACCACCATTAGCCGGCGCATTGCTGATCATTTTTTTTTTTTGCAGACCTGAGTGTTGTGTTGTTACGAGTATGTTCATCGTATTGATAATCCCAGTTTTTAGAGCTCAGATAATAGGGCAATGTCTTTTCTTTCCAAACGACGATTAAATTTAATTTCAGTACTTCATGTAAAATTCGCCTGCATCCGCTTTGCGTCCAGTGCTAAATGACCCACAGGCGGGCACATACAGGCCGCCAACACATAAATCGAACATTCGCAATCGTAACACTGTCCGATGCGTTGTCAGCTTAACACGTTCTGCTCAAGCCCCTAAACTAGCGATTGATTCACTAGATTCACTACTGCATGCACCAGTAGTGAGTCTAATCTAGTCGGCCTATGAACATTTTGACCATACATAAACAACATACACTAGAAATAAGCCATTTTATGTTGTGTGAAACACGTTTTTTCAGAACATTTCTACTTATGGCTGATTTACAGTACCTACTACTAGCTACATGGAATTTTTGGCATCCGAATGACAATGACATGGGTTTTTGGTAAACATTTGTGAAATTATCACGGAAATTGTATTGACAAAACAAGATGCCGGCCGGCGCTAGTTCTGATTTTGGCCACGCGCCAAAATAACCGTGTACAGCTATAGTAGATAGGTATCGATTTAAGTTCAAGTAGGAAGAGATGTGTCAAAACGTCAGTTTTCATTGTGAAGTGTCACGTATAGTCCTTCCACAGTTATTTTAACTCTGATTTTGCTTCACTGTCAAAATCATTATGATCCTTATTCTCCATACAATAAGGTTGCTATTAGGTTGTTGCTGTCAGAGGTAAAATAACATATGAACGGACTGTAGGGACGACGGTTGACTCAGGCTTGACTCAGTCTGCGCTCAGCTCTAAGGCTAATCTCCCACCGGAGTCCGGCGTCAAGCAGCCTGCTGTGTTTCGTCGATGCGTGGGAGTTCCAGTGCCTTAGGCATCTTTTGGCACGCTCGTTCCATCATAGACCTCATCCATCGCTTTCCATCAGGCGTGATCGCGGTCAAGAGCGGGCCCATTCAGCATTAAAAAAATAAATAAATATTACAAGGTTCTAAAACCTTGCCATATATTTGAAAGACGCAATAGTAGGTACCTACATAAATAATAAAAAACCTAACCTATGTTTAATTATTATTACACTACTGTTTGTTGTTCCTAAGTAAATAAATAAAAGACAGCTACATCATTGACAAGTACCTAAAGAGTTTAACATAAAAAGAGTGATCAACGTTTTCATAATAGGTCTTATACAGTTTGAAACAACCACATTCTAACTTTATATAATCGTCAAACATTTGATATTTTTAGACGCCTACGACAGTTTTATAGAAGCTTTAACAGAAACAAAGCACGGCTGTAAAAGTCAAGTGTGTTGTTATTACTGTTCAGGAAACTTGCTGCCTTACAATATATTTTATGTTGTTATAACATATTACTACTTAAAGGAATATTGGTACTCTTTAGATTTTACTCTAGAGCAGTGGTGGCAGAGAGGACTTACGTATCGTAGGTCGTAGGTTCGGACCCTGTCGCTTTACTTTATGTAAATTATTTCATCACCACTGCTCTACAAGAAGAAAAACATCGTGAGGAAACCAGCATATCCAAGAACCAAAAATTCGAAGACATGTGAGATCTAATTACCAGACTACGCTCACGTGGTGTATAACCGCCCACTCCCTCTTACCGAGAGGAGGCCTGCGTCCCAGCAGTGGGAACATTATAGGCTGATTATGATTAGACTAACATAAAATGTTCTGTAATAACGGACGATTTTTGATACCCAATAATTATTTCCCTTCCTTTTTATATACCTGTACATATTGGGGTTTATTTTTAAACGATAATTAAAGTTAACCAAAGTTTAAATGTTAAATTTTTTTGTTTAAACAGTTCCTAAACACTAAGTAATTTTAAGCAACGTTTATGAATAAAGGGGAAAATTATTATTATTATGAAATGAAGGAAATATTATCTTGGAAATTGAAAATAAACTACTATGTACTTTAGTTGCTAAAACCATTTCTTGTTTATAAACTTTTTAACTTTGGGTACTAACAACAATGATATTCTCTTAAACTGTGATGTAGTGGCCCACACTTTGTTCTGACAATGGCTTGTCGTTCTGATGTATCAGAATGGCTCTTTGTCGCAGTAGGAAACTGCAATGCAGTGAGACTATGACAAATTGTATTGCGAATTAGTGTGCCGCTATGTTCCACTGTGCGAACACCTTTTCCAAAAAGGTATATGCAGGATTTGACTCAATTTAGGATAGTGATGTGTAGGTTATTGACCTTTGGGTGGTTTTTTTAATCATTCTGTTGTGAATATTTTATTCGAAAAACTATTCAGTGTGTGGATAAAAAAGTGATTTCCATTATCTGTCTGCTGCAGTTGCGAATCGCATTCTGTCTAGATTATTCATAACTCGTGATTCAATTTCCCGTTCCATTTTATCGGATGTTTTCTAATCATCATAAATCATAATCAGCCTATAATGTTCCCACTGCTGGGACACAGGCCTCCTCTCAGTGAGAGGGAGTGGGCCGCAATCCACCTCGCGGGCCCAGTGCGGGTTGGTGGATGTCACATGTCTTCAAATTTTTGGTTCCAAGACATGCCGGTTTCTTCACGATGTTTTCCTTCACTGTTTTGAGAGCAGTGGTGATGAAATAATTTAAACTAATTAAAGTGCCTGTCTGGGTTCGAACCTACGACCTACAAATCGTAAGTCGCGTCCGTTATCACTAGGCCACCAGTGCTCGTCGTCGTTTTCTAATACAAACCAAATGTTAATTGTAAAATAATTTACAACGTTTTACAAGCCAGTTACAAACTGTCGTTACAAAAACACGAATTAGTCTTAAACATTTAATCTTGCCCAATTTTTCACAAAACAGTAATACGAGAAAATATTCCGAACGTAACAAAGAAAAAAACAAACCAGACCCGTGAAGGAACTTCTAAAGAAGCATAAAATCGCTTTATAGCTACGAATTTCAGTACTAAAGACAAACTTCAGGCTTACGGCCTCCGTATCGTGTAATTAACCGCCCTGAAAACGCTTCAGAATCCCTTTGAAAAGCTCAAAGATCCTTTACATAATATAGTCCATGGTCGGCCATTCACGTCGTGATTACTAGAGCCGTCTCGACGGCGCAGTTCGTTATTTTTGTGTAGGCAACCGTATGTAACTTATATTCGACGCCAATTTTCATTTGCAGCTAACACGAGCGAAAATACACCCTAAATAGACTTGCTAAGGTCCTTTTTAATGCTCAGTAAGTTTGTAGAAAAGTACGCGAGCGAAATTTGCACGCGTCGAGGCAATATTTCAAAGAATTGTAGACCGTATTGCGACGGTGTGAAAAAATTGCCGTCGAATTCGTAACGTGGCTTCAGTCGCGCGGATGTAGTTGTATGAATGGCCTTCTTTATTTTAACGTTGTGTGCGAGACACGGTTTTTATTCATTCTCAAGACGATATTTAGTTACTCGCGTATCCTGATAATCTCGATCGTGTATTTCACTCATTAATTCTTTCCGGGTGCAGAGGTTCGGGAAAACTAACCTATACCTACACCTGATTTTTCATCTAAAATATTGGTCCTTCTCATTACACTAAGAGCTGAAGTTGCATTTTATTATGAGGTAGATAACAGTAGTGTTGGAACATTTTAATAGCACAAACAAATAATGATAATGCCACAAGTGTCCCTAACGTTCACAATGTAGCTAGCTCTACGCGAGATATAAATCCATACTTTTTGCCTGTCCCGAATATTACTTTACTACATCAACAAAATTCCCTTTTGAGCAATAAGCTGAAGGAATATAAATAATATATATTCGTCGACCGTAGGTTCAATTGAGGTAAGGGACAAAATACCCAAAATGAGTTGAGTATACAGTTTTGTTCAGAATTTTTCGCTCTATCGAATGGTGAATATGAAAAAAATTCTAGCTTAAGAAAATGTCCCTTACCCTAATGATTTTTGGATCCAAATTTCGAATCAGCCCCATAATAACGTCCGAAAAAAAACTTTGTTGGCCTCTCCTGAAAAATCGTATTTTGTCCCTTACCTCAATTGAACCTACGGTCGACGATATGTCGCAGCCAACTGGTTCAATTAGCCCTTTAGTTAACCGCCTGGCCTTTGGAAGTAGTGCTCGCCTCGCTTCGCTCTCTCGGCTCGCACGCGGTTGATCACAGTTCTAGCCTAACCTAACCCATTTGGTCGTGGTGCCCAGGCTTAGTTACTGCGACCAATTCGGCTCCCGCGTGATTGGTTACAGTTCTACAACCTAAAATATAATTGAATATTATTCAGTCCGTTAAACCGTTGAACAGCCGCCGTTTAGTTAAAAGGCTAGGCGGTTAACTAAACGGCTAATTAAACCAGTTGGCTGGGACATATACACTTAATTTTAAATGCATGCTTTTTTAAGTTAGTAGCTTGGAATGGATTTCATCTGATTTATTTTGGTTGGGCTCGCAGCCGGCGATTTTAACTTACAGGTTGTTGGTTTAGGACTATTTGCCTAAGTATTACTAGCTTTTGTGCTGTGTTTGATTTTAGGTAAATTTTAACGTAATTTACGAGAATAATAATGGAGAAGTAGCAGTCACAGTTTGGTACTGTGGTCAGGAAGTTTTAGGGGAAGCAAATGTTTGAAGAAGTTGTTATGGGACAGGTGGGATTAGTGTCCGTAGTATTATTTCATCACCACTGCTTTCAAAACGGTGAAGGAAAACAGTTTGAGAAGCCGGCATGTCCTAGAACCAAGAAAATCGAAGACATGTGACATCTACGAACCCGCGCTAGGCACGCGTGGTGGTTTATGACCCACTCTCTCTCACCGAAAGGTGGCTGTGTCCCAGCAGTGGAAACATTACAAGGCGTGCTTATAATATACACCGTGAAATTTTAATCACCGTTTTCCTCTTAAGGGGTCATTGTACTCATCAATATGAACAACTTTTACTATGGGACCAAACCCGAAACGTGAAAAAAAAATCAGCTGTTCCGTACGTTTATGTTCGCATAACTCGTCAAAATGTAGGGAACAGTTGATTTTTTTTTTCGTGATTTCATGTTTGGTCCCATAGCAAAAGTTGTTTGTTCATTATGACGAGTACAATGACCCCTTAAGAGGAAAACGGTGATTAAAATTTCACCCTGTATATTTACAAATTCAAGGGAGAGAGATGACTACGCTATTTGAATTTCCATACAACCCTGACCCTTTTAAGGAATGAACTTTCAAAAATCCTTCCTTAGTACCTACTTACTCACTTTCGTTATATAAGGTACCCTTGCGCAAAATTTAATTTAAGATTTTTAAAAAGTAAATTAGGCAAGAGGACCACATTAAATGTTATTATTACTCTTGCACAACTCAGATGGTGCTCCAAAAAGTAAAACCATACTAAAACGTGATTAAAGTAAACAGTGAAAGTAAGATAATCTCCAAATCAGCCCACGTTTAAAATAATGCTCTTACGAACAAAAACAGAACGTGCTCCAACAAGCATGCTTTTGTGAGCACCATTCAATTTTTTCATACAATTCCAATCTAAACTAGGCTCTTTGAATTCACAATACTTCTTGTATATAAATTCAACAGTTTTTACTCTATTCGTTCGTAAAAAACGATTGTAAAGTTCTTGATCGGATATTGAACGGCGCCGGCGGCGGCGGCGTCGCGCACGATTGCGCCGAAGCACCCACAAAAGTATCATTTAGAATTATTTAGAGCACAAAGACTGATTGTGCGGTTATAGATGATTGCATTGTAAATAGAACTGTGAGAAATTGTGCCCTGATTTGTCGTTGCTAGTGAGATCTGAAACTGCTAACCGCAAGTTACAGAAAACATACCAGAAAAACCGGCCAAGTGCGATTTGGACTCGCACACAAAGGGTTCCGTACTATTGTACGGTGTTATGGAACCCTTCATGTGCAAATTAACACTACATACAAATAACGGCAAAAAATCACGTTTGTTGTTCTGTTTTTAGTATTTGTTGCTATAGCGGCAACAGAAATACATCATCTGTGAAAATTTCAACTGTCTAGCTACCACGGTTCATGAGATACAGCCTGGTGACAGACAGACAGACAGACAGTGGAGTCTTAGTAATAGGGTCCCGTTTTTCCCCTTTGGGTACGGAACCCTAAAACTGATGGCGTAACACGTAATCTCACCAAGATTGTCGTGGTCCAAGATACATAAGACTTTAAATTAATTATCGTGCTTTAATTTTGAATTTCTTATCTTATTTCTTATGCAATCTTTAAACCTTTTATATTTAGTGCTTAGACCTGACTTTTAAAAGCTTAAAAAAATAACCAAACCAAATGTTAAAAACTTCTTGTCCTAAGGGAAATTTAATTCGCGGTAAGTTATGCTTTATTTTTAGGTATCGATAAAGTTCAAGCAGATTTGGTAAAAGTTAACGGGAACTAGTTTACGGGTTTTCCAGCGAATATTGATTTCTACTTAAACTTTGCTTATTTCAGAAGTACTTAGTTCTAAATGCTAAAGCCAATAATTCAAAAACTATTTATCAAAACTCAGTACAACTATTAGGTTAACGGGACTAAAAAGCGATTCCTAAGCTGTGCCGAGGATTGGCACCGTCGCATTAGAGAAGGCTATTCAAACTACCCTCTTTTGATAGTTAATTAAACGTCAAGCGGGAAATATTCGCGTCATTAGGAGAACTCGGCGGCTCGGAGTCGGAAATGTCGCCGCCCCACCCTTCGCACTTTCGACCAAGTATTGATACTATAGGTTCTCGATGAAAAGTTATTAAATATTTATTGAGACTAAGTAGAAATCTCAACAACTCTTTAAGATAATATAAGAAAAGAGAAAATAAATAAATTTCCGCAAAGATAAACAAACATTATCCTAAAACAAAATAGGTCGCTGAATAGTTTCATAATATTGAGTTTACTTACGGCGAGCAATTTTTCCTGATAGAATATCGGCCTTAAACAAAAAAAAATTGTCACAACACTGGACAGGTCTCCTCACTCTGTGTGGTTCTTTCCTCAAAACACCATTTCAGACAACAATCTCATGTAGACTGGTGTCTGAAATACTATCTTGTGTCTGAATTTCTCTTCACATGATCTGACCAAGATTATGTCTGGACTTTAAAAGAGACTGTGACCTCTGAATTTGTTTTGGCGTTTCTTCTCAGCGTAGGCAGATAGGAAACGCGTCTTCTAGTTTTAAAAATATGATTGACGTGTAAAAGTGTTTGAACAAACCTACTTACAGAAATAAAATCATTTATCTTTTTTCTTTACCACAATTAAAACAGTTTGAAGAATATAGGAAAGTGGTAGGTTACTAGTGGTCTTTATCGAATGCTCAAACACCAAAATTTCATCCACCTACTTGTTGCATTTGCTATATACTAACCCCCTTATTCATAAAACTTATCAAACCTATTTTAGTTAAAATGGGGTTTGTCTCTTTCTTACACACAGAAATGACAACGTGACAGATAAAGACAAACGTTCTATAAACCTATTTTAGCTAAAATAGAGATAAAATAGGATTATGAATAACGGCAATAATATATAGCGCGTACCGAAGACGTAGCGTTGGAAGGCATCCCACAGGGTGGACCGACGACCTTGTGAAGGCCGCAGGAACCCGTTGGATGCGAGAAGCACAGAACCGATCGAAATGGAGGTGCTTGGGGGAGGCCTATGTCCAGCAGTGGACGTCTTTTGGCTGAAATGATGATGATAATATACAACTCCAAAATTAAAATTAATATTTGCAGACCATTCTAATACTGAAGAAAACCGCAAAAATTCCAATGCGTCTTCAAATAAAACCTGCGAAAAAAATGGAGAAGATGAGTCGTAAACCCGTGGTTATACCGGCGCCGAGTGCTAAACAATATTTCATTAGACTATAAATTTTATACGTGAAGACGTTGTCGATTTATACGGAATTTCGCCAGTTTTAAAACGAGATATTTTTAGTTTTATAGGTACATTTCTGCAGATATTTTGTGATGTAAGTTCATGGAGGAACGTTGTAAAGTATTCAAGGAGCAAATGTTTTCATTTTAACAACAATTGCCAAACATAAATTTAAAAAAATTAAATAATGTCTAATAAAATCAGATAAAATTAAATTAAACGAAGAATGAAATAATGTAAGTTTGCTGATTTATCTACAGAATCATAGTTAAAATATTAATCCTTTTTGCAATAGGCACAAGCAGAAAAATACTGTTGTAGGTCTCATTTCACAGCAAGCACTTATTGAACTGGTCACATCTTTATCTACCAAACCATTTTATTAATTTAGCTGTAATAGAATCATCTGTCTTTTAATCAATAAAGATCAAAATGCACATTTGTGTCCAGCAACATCAAGCCGAATCTGTGCAAACATATTCCTAAAACCAGTCTTAATACAACTAATACTGACTGACATTTACGTGATCTCAAGCCTATCCGATCGAAGCTCCTCACTTCCAAGAATCGTGTGAACTGCCTTTACGCCCGATTCAGGTCTAGGGATTGCTCTTTGCAAGTGGTTTGCAATCTGATCTATTGATCCGTACATAATACTTCGGTATAGTTTACACTGGATTTCAGAATTCTGAAACACTGTGAAGATATGCTCACTTGCATCTACAGTGTAATCCATACTATCCATACTTTATATTATAAATTCGAAAGTAATTCTGTCTGTCTGTCTGTATGTTACCTTTTCACGCCTAAACCGCTGAACCGATTTCGATGAAATTTAGTATAAAGATAGTTTTAGTCCCGGGAAAGGACATAGGATAGTTTTTATCCCGATATTCCCACGGAATCAAAACTTATGCGGGTGAAACCGCGGGGGCTAGTAATTCATATAACCTCACGTCTGCACTCTCCGGAAGGCGGACAGAGGTGTACCTTTTGTATACCCATATTTCGCCAGTTATGATGCAAATCCCATGTAATAAGGAGCGAGCCTATTTTATTGCTATTAACTGTGCACAAACTCCAGGTTGCTACTGAGAAATTCCAGACGGAAACCCCAAAAATACTTTGTTCGACCTAGGAATCGACCCAGGACCTCGTGCGCAGTAGCGCTTGCGACATTGCGACGAAAAAGTCTCACTAGCATTTTTGAGGATATCAAAATTTACAAACAACGAAGAAGAATTTAATCTAGTTGCAAAAGGTAGTTTCGTATGGAAAAGCATGGGGACGAAACCCCAAAGATACTCTTTAAAAAAAAAAAAAAACAGTTTTACAATATTTCATTTACACTACGCGGTCTTGAAACCCGGAACATGTCAACGTCTCCTTGGAATGTTAAAGATCACTTTATAAGGGAGACAATCGTGATGATGCATACAAAGATAGTGCTGCGAGTAAAAAAACTTCACACGATATTGAACAGCGCTAGTGTTGTGACTGTAAAGCCTCTTGAACCACAATGGTCCCGTATATCTGCTTCCCGGAATTCTTGTTTTTTTTTTTTGTTTTGTTCTATGGTTTTGCTGGTAATAATGTATTGTGAGGACTGTTAATTAATATTGAAGTATAGGATTTGATGTGGATGTGTATTTATTGTTCTGTGAAGATTTCTTTTACAGTTACCTACGTAGAACGATGTAACTTATATCTCAGAATAATAACACATTTGTCTATCTAGGAATAATAGAAAAAGGTCACACACAACCTTTTACTTACATAAATAATTCCAAACTGAAAAGTCGATCGGAAGAAATAAAAAAGAAGCTTAAAGACACATCATAGACGCACCGACCTTAGTCGACCTCTTTACGACTTTTAGAAGGACCTTTCTCCTAATATGCGTACGTGAGAGAGCCCGCAATGGCCACGATAAAGAACACTCCCCCCTCCCAATACCTCACCCCCTCACTCCCCATGGGGACCGCGTGGTCAAAAATATAAAGGCCCAAAATGAAATTCCTAGCGGCCCATAAAGTATAGAGTTACGTCATTATGGATAAAAAGACGACTACCGATTTTCCGTCAAAAAGTTTTCCTAGCTTTTTGTCATTCGATATTGCGGCAGTGATACCTTTGAGGACCGAAAACAAGGTTTTTTTGTATGGTGATCATATGTTGGAATACCGACTTTTACTCTAGATTTGTCTGACCCAGTTCTATGGGCCGTAGTCGAACGGCTTCTAACAATGGTTGTTTGTCTATTAGTCAGTTAACAACTCGACTAATGGCCGTATACATCTATAGAATAAAAAATACAGGCCTTTAAAAATTCAAGAGCTCAAACGATCGATTATGCTTCAGTTACTTCATATTAATAACCATACGTGTCACAGTGACTTGAGAATAGCTTTTGAAATCCTCAAACAAAATACACGGAAGACGTCATTACGACATTTTAAGGAGTTCCAGATTCATATCTAATGTCGCGTGACGGTGCGATGTATGTTGACGTGACGTTACGATGCTTAAAACCACCATTCCTAGTTCAACTCTACCCATTTAGTAATAGAATTCAATTTTGATTCAGAGATGACACGTGTCGAGTTTTTCGTGAAGATTGCCGAACTCCAACCAGAGTTTCTACTCGATTTTAGACTTTATTTTTTGAGTGGCGAAGTGCGAATTTCCTTGACAGATAATAAGTAATTATTTTGTGAATGAACTGTCCCTATAAAGTATACTTACAAAAGTGTTTAGATGTTTAAATGTGTTTTATTCCTGTACGTGACGTCACGATTCCGTAATGGACGTGAATGAATTTGTTTGTACAACTCCACTCTGTTTGGTTTTGCGGTCGGTAGACCAACGCGTGAGCCCTTTAGATGTATTCTTGTTCTATTTTACGGACAGCAAAATGGAAGTAAATAAACGGAGCATTTCCATATCACAACATTTTAGTCAATATTAATTTGTATTTCTTTTTTGCAGGTGAGTCGCAACAAAATGGGGATGATTGCAGCTATAGTTATATAAGTGAGTATTTCTTCATCTTTAATACAAAAGGCACAGACAACACGAAAAAAAGCAAAAAGGTATTTTATAGGTAATACGGGCTGGTGTCCGTAACTCCACGTCAATGCGCGTATTTTGCGTACGGGTGAAAGAAAAAAAGGCATTTAAACACCAAAGTAACCCAAGTATTTAAAGATTTATATCTATAAACTAAATTTAGTAAAGCAAGGCAGAACCATCAAATAGAAAATTACTTAAATTCCAGTTTAAATCTTAACTTTATTAGAAACCGTGCCTTCCACTATAAACCAGCAGGGCAATTGCGCAACACATTATCAATCGGAATCGGTTTCATTTTGACAGTTCAACAACATTCATTGCGTTATTTACGTGTTGAGCAAACTAATTTTTCGAATTTAAGAAGCAACGGTTTAGCAATTGGCTTCAAAATGATTCAGATTCCGATTGATAGCGTGTTACGCAATTAGGGTGCAGGTAACCTTCATTCTGAATTTATACCTGTACCTGACCCTGTACAGGTGCCTCTGAAGCTACGGCGATCTAATTGAAATGTTTCGAAGTCCTATGAATCGATAATGCCTATCCGAATCCGAATACCGATATCTCGATTAATGCATTAGCTCGTTACTTTTAAAAGGCTAATGTCTATGTTGGAATGTCTATTCCTTTAATCTCGGAAAGTGCTAAAAGTACTTGTCTCAATGCGTGTAAAACCGCAATCAGTCAAATGCCTAAAATGTGTGTTACTTTTAAACAATTGTGTCATACAAAATATTTCCGTCACAAATATTTCTGTAAGAGTAATTTATTTAATACAATTTATTATTTACATCATTCATATAAATACGACTCCTTTATAAGGATTTTTGCGGTTACTGACCACAAACACTTCCATGAGTCATTATAAAACATCTACAATATTGTTCAAGAAGGTATATATGTAACTAACTAACTATTCCACTTCAATATTTCCACCAGAAGTCTACTTAACTCAACTCATCCATTACGAAGTGAATTCGTTGCCAAATAAAGTAACATAAAGTAACTAGCATCCACTCTCACTAAATCATGAAAAGATTGAAGAACTAAACTAACTTACTAAAGCGTTCCACAAGCCAAAGGTAAACATAATAAAATCTCCATTACCTTAAAAATATCCATGGGATACCTACTTGAAAAACAAACTCAGGTAACTTGGTCCATAATAATAAGATTGCAAGGCATCCCAGCTCACTTCACCTGAAAATATACCGTTAAAATTGTGGGAATTCCTTAGTTTGATTATGCCCCGGCGTAAAAACAATCCACTTTGAATTTCAACAAGTTTGTTCGACTCTTCAATAACTTAATTAGTAATGTTGGTCTGTATTCATTTCTCGGAGATCTTCTTTCGGCTTGTAACTGCGGTTGTTATTTGCTTGAGATGATTCTAGCCATGTAAGCATGACTTTTGGTGTTATTCGGTTTCTTCATTGCTAATAACGTGTGTTTGGATATACCTAAATGCCATTTTTAGGGTTCCGTAGCCAAATGGCAAAAAACGGAACCCTTATGGATTCGTCATGTCTGTCTGTCCGTCCGTCCGTATGTCACAGCCACTTTTTTCCGAAACTATAAGAACTATACTGTTGAAACTTGGTAAGTAGATGTATTCTGTGAACTGCAGTAAGATTTTCACACAAAAATAGAAAAAAAACAATAAATTTTGGGGTTCCCCATACTTACAACTGAAACTCCAAAATTTTTTTTTTATCAAACCTGTACGTGTGGGGTATCTATGGATAGGTCTTCAAAAATGATATTGAGGTTTCTAATATCATTTTTTTCTGAACTGAATAGTTTGCGCGAGAGACACTTCCAAAGTGGTAAAATGTGTGTCCCCCCCTCTCTAACTTCTAAAATAAGAGAATGATAAAATTAAAAAAATATATATAATGTACATTACCATGTAAACTTCCACCGAAAATTGGTTTGAACGAGATCTAGTAAGTAGTTTTTTTTTAATACGTCATAAATCGAAAACCGCAATTTACCTTTCACAAAGTTACAACGAACTACAAGAACTTTTATATTATGTTACTTGCTGCTTCATGGGCGAGTCCGACTCGCACTTGGCCGGTTTTTGGTAACTTGTTTCCGTCTTTTCTCAACCTTTTTCACCTCACCTCGTACTCACCATCACTAGTTGGAACCCTTTGAAATGAGTTTGGATAACAATCTGAATATCAAGAGACAATTATAATTTAACTTTCTAAGTTTTTCCTGTTCACCAATCACTGTGAAATGAGCTAAAACTTTAATGTTTTATTATTATTATTTTACAGAAAGCTTACAGACTAATAACAGAATAGAAATCGTTCGTAGGTAAAAAAAATAGCTAATTACAAGCTTCCACATATACACATCTAGTTTCAAGTACTTTGCTTTGTTTTCCACTGACTACTTTCTTACTTCTTGGTGAAATCTTCACTGTAATTCCCTTAAAATCAGCGTCTGCTCCAAATCGAAAGAATTTCAAATTATGTCCATTTGCAACAGAAAACTAACCGGTAACGCAAACTAGGTTGAAACTGCATCCGCGACTCGCAATTCGCATTTACAATTCAACTCGCGTCTCAGACTGTCCGCATATCATCTATCCTTTTCTGTACAACCACTTTTTTGTGAGGCCGTCTCTTTCTAATGCATTGGATTGCAGAAAGCCGATTTCAAAGGTACCATTCTCACGTTTTGTTTCGAACAGGGCGTCGAGGTACTGATTTTGAATGCTACATATGAACGGGACCACGTAGAATTTTCCTAGAGAACGCGATTTTTAAAGTTCGCTCGATTTTCCTTTTTGTTTCGCGCTATTTGTTGGTTTGGTAGTTGAAAATGTATTTTTTGTGTGGAAGCAAATTTTTCAGTGTGAATTCAATACTGTAAAAATACATTTTCAGTTAAAACAAGCTTTGTAAAGACTATTCTGTCTTGGAAGTTGAAAACAAAGCAAAACTCAACTTTCTCGTATCCCATGCAGTAGTAAAAGTCAATACAAGGATACGGTTTATACGATAGGACTAGATACCATTACATTTTATGCTCACTAGCTCTCCTTAAACCCACCATATTATTGCTTTGATACAAACTACTATTGTTTGAATGCAATCGATGCAGTGAACCGACCACAGTCAAGCGTATGATGTTATATCGATGCACCTGGAATCTGCTATTTAAGCCAGGACTACACATGTCCGTAACTTGCACGAAAGTATGCAAGTACTTACCATACCTTGCAAGCTATAGTGCTATAGCACTTGCACTTATAGCAGTTGTTATGCAACTGCTGATTGATGATTGACACAATGACATACAAGCTTCTTGCACACTTTAGTGGCAAGTGTACTCCTATCTTTACCGACAATTAGAAATTTGTATTGTACAATTAAAAATAATAAAGTCATGTACAGACGCCAGCACATCAACCTATTACAATCTGTCAAATTTCTTTAATAGATTTTCAACTTTATCACTAAAGCATAAGGTTCAAAGTTGATTGGGAAAATCTGACAGTTTCGGGTAGGATGATGTGCTGGCGTCTGTACAAAGTACTTACGCGCAACATTTACAGGTGCACAGAGATTTGATTAGTGACCCCCATGCTAGGTAAAACCTGTGCTACAGGGGTCATTCATCTGTCCATTATATCCGATTACAGACTGGTAAGTAAATAGTACTTATGACATGCAAGCTACTTACATACTTTTGCGCAAGTTACCAGCCTGTGTAATCCTGACTTTATTTAAGCAACTGACCGATTCCCGATTAAAAATCTTCTCACGATTTCGGATCGCTCATCAATTGTTTATTACATATAAAAATTCGAGTCGTCCCGATGGTTACGGTTCACTGAATACATAATAGGAGCTGTGACCTCACTGCTGACGTCATGACCCTGAAGAATTATACTCGCATAATAGATTTCGACCGAATTACTCAACGCATTGTTTATTGGTTATAATGTTTTGACTTGAATTCCTGGAATTGTTCTATGTTGAAATACCTACTGTTATAATGGAGTAATGTAAATAGTACTAGAAACTAGTGTATTTCAGGCAGATTTAAGCCTAGTTTAAGCTTACAATTTGGGTCGATAAACGAATGAAAATGCGTGTACTATGTACCTACAGGATGCATTCAGAATCGTCATTGATTTGTTAGTTACAAGAACAAACGTCATTAAAATATAATTTCTTAAAGTATTTTGTTCTGAAACTTACTTTTATTTTCCAGTTTTTGGAACACTGGACCCACGAAGATGATCTGATAGTGAAGGTATTGAACTATTTCATCACCTTTGATCACCGCTTCATAATCCCTTATAATGTATTCCTTATTATGTACTTACCACAGAAGCACGAATTACTTAGATAGATTTTGTTTGTGACGTCCGAATAAGCCTTTATGTATTTTACAAGAATGTGTAGATTTGTTATAACCCGTATGTATGTATCTAAATAATCCTTAATAAATCAGGATTATCATAATGTATTGTATGCTGCATTTTCCCCAAAAATGTGCCGTAATCACTAAGTTGACCGTATTTTGTAAATGACCCTTCCTATATTAAACGCTTTGTTGAAAATTGCATCCTCTAAGCCGAGTGTCTGAGCGTGGCGTTTACACTGACAAATAGCACATTAACGCTTTCCTCGTTGATTTAACACCCTGAAACTTACGTTCAAAAGCCTACCCTAATAAAATATAGAACCACATAAAACATATAATTATATTTTTTCTCTCGCCTCTCGAAGGCAGGAGTCGTTTTCATTCCACACACCTCCGCAAAATATGGTCTTTCATAACTCCCCACAAAAAATCCCCTGTAATTTAATGCTTCCCCTGAAAATAATATGTAAAAATACGCGCTGGGTAGGGGCTACTTTCGGCCCGTTTCGGGCCATTTCGGACAATTTCGGCCCGGTGCCGACCATTACGCGCACATCCTTCGCGCCGTTATCTTGCCCGTAAGAATAAATCAGGATATTATTTTACCCCGACAAAATATTATTCTTCATATCTAATCAGTGAGGCAAGAAATATGGATATGATACCGACCGAAATTGTATTTATGTGTTATGGTTCTCATAAGTGCCGACTCGGGCACCCCTACGTGCCAAGGTTTTCAGTTGCCTCGGCACGGCCCGGGCCTACTTCATCAATGACACAATTGTCTTTAACGTAATTCGTGGCTAGACTATTTCTGCCGACTTTGATCTACGCAACTGTTATAACTGAAATACTGAATCAGGTTTAGGAGAACTAAATCAAAATTAATTCTAGACATAAATTGAAATTTGCGCAACATTTGAACGAAAATATAAATATTGGCAACAGAATGTTCGTATTTGCATAATTAGAATTACGAATTATTATTATTTTATTATTATTATTAGCCTGTGACGTCCCACTGCAGGGCAAAGGCCTCCCTACTCTCTTTCCACCTCTCTCTGTTCAAAGCTGCTAAGAACCAGTTCTTGTTAAAGGAGTCCAGCTCATCCCGCCATCTCCGTCTGGGCCTGTCACGATGTCGTTTGCCAAATTACGAATAAACAAAAAAATATATAATTAATACAAAACTTATTAAAACATTTGTATAATAGTATACCAACAATCTTAGAGGAGATAAACTAAAGTTTTCAAATTTCAAAGAGGCAAGCGTAACTCAAAACACGCTCTTCAATAGTAACAACCGCAGTCACTCTGTTGAGACATTTTAATCAAGAAATCTTCGCGTCTTTAATCAAAGGGAATCTTGAATACCTACACAACACTTGCTAAGTAACACGACGAATTAAAACAGCACTTCAGTTCTGGTATTTTCGAGCTGATTTGGCAGTGGGATGGGGCGGTTTTTCAACGGGATTTCTTTGTAAACAATTTCTTTTGATATGAATAACTATAGTATTTTTGGCAATGTGCTATGTTATACGATATTAGGGAAAGCGGTTTTATCATTGCATTTGAAGCAGGTAAAATTTGAAGAGATGTGGAGGATAACGAATGAAGATAACCCACGCAGTCTAATGCGAGTCACGCAAGCTGGAATAATGTCATACAACTTAGAAAGGTTAAGAGGAAAAAGTATAGTGACCAATAAGATAAACAGGGACTTATCATATTATATCTTACCAAAACTCTCCCAACAAGATTAAATGGCAAATTATTTTCAAGAATATAACTTCTTTCGGCGGTACATCTATTTCTTATACCGTTTGGGCCCAGTAGGTGACCCTATTGATATGTCGGCCATTTAGAATATAACTAAATAGGTATTACGCCACTAAACGTTTCAATTCCCTACATTTTCGATTGCTTCCAAAACATCTATTTTTACTATACAGCTGTCGAATAAAACATTAAAATGCTATTTGTGAACGTCGAAGCGAATGAGCGATATCGATTATTTATTGTACAGACATCTAATCGAGTAGATCGTGTTTCGTTTGCGGTCGGTGTGGTCACGGCATCGATACTTGGTGACTACAGACTTGTGAAGTCATTAAAAATTTGTCAAGAAATCAATAACGAAAACACGATGTAACACTCTTAAGTACCTGTTATTGAAGAGTGCTTCGCCAGGTTATGTATGTTGTTTCATAGTAACCTTTTTTTTGGGTGGGAAATTATCAAATAACTTGTCCTGCTCTGGGCGGAGCGGAAGGACGTGTCAGACTTTTACTGACTAAAACCCACCATTGTTCCTTCAGTTGGCTGTGCCAGGGGCCACGGTATCTCTTTCAAACAGCCCACGACCCTGGCAGGCATCGGCCCTAGCGGACCCCGTCTGCGTCCAGATAGAGCTGACATCTCTTTGAGGCGCGCGTGGAACACAACGCGCCGTCATCAACCCGGGTTTCATAGTATAACCTTGAAATGGTCCTTTTCATCACAACGAACAGTCGTGTGTGTAGTCTCATTGTTGTCATGATCACTTCGGATTCAATGAGCGCAAAACCAAAAGTGCTGACCTTGCCCTCCAAAAAATATGTCATTTGTAGTCCAGAAAGCCAATTCCCGTAATTAAAAACGTTCTAAATCTAGTCGCAATCTCATCTCAGCGACAATCAATTTCAATTTAGGGATTTTAGAGGTATTTTTGACAAATTGAGACTGTGATTAGACTGAACGTTCCTGGATTTATGAGAATTGCCCCTCTGAAAAGAAGCAAAGGCTTTATTTAAATCCTACTAATATTATAAACGCGAAAGTTTGTGAGAATAGATGTATGTTTGTTACTCTTTCACGCAAAAACTACTGATGGGATTTGGATGAAATTTGGCACACAGATAGTTTATAACCAGGATTAACACATAGGATGCTTTTTATCCCGATATTCCCACGGTATCGAGACTTATGCGGGTGAAACCGCCGGGCCCAGCTAGTCGGAAAATAAATGAAAACGGCCCGATCACTTTCATTGCAAACTGTAACATTGTGTGTGTTCTCAAGAATACTATTCACGTTATAAACTTAGAATGTACTCAACCGCCGGCATTTACGATCTCTATATTTCTCCACTTTCCCCACAGCCCAATCTACATACATCCAGAGTATTTCTTTACCTAACACAGTCTTCGTCGAGAAAACCGGTTGGGAGCGGGAACAAATTGGCACCTAATAGAATTTCATATGGGCACAATTTAACCGTATCGTACGGAATGTATACGTATAGAACATTTCAATTGCGTGTTCAGATATTATGCGTTCATTAAATAGAATGGAAGACGAAGGATTGCATTTGGTGCTTTATTTGAAATACAATACCGTTTGCGGTGTAGTGTACTTTAAATCCGACACTTGCTATGGCTTCGAACGATGCTAATAAGTAGTTCGCTTTGGTATGTTTTGGTGGAATGTCTGTTTGCAATGCATAATCACCCTATAATGTTCCCACAGCTGGGACACAGGTCTTCTTTCTGTGAGAGGGAGTGAGCTGTAACCCACCACGCGGGTCAGTGGGGGTTGATGTCACATGTCTTTGAATTCTTGGCTCTAGGACATGCCGTTTTTTTTTCCCGATTCCTTTTTTGGTTCCGTAGTGGAAGTTGTTCATAATGATAAGTTCAATGACCCCTTAAGAGGTTATCCATTAATTATGGGACACCTTGTATATATAATGTATTTGATAAGCTCCTGTAGACCGATATGAACGTGTACCATAGACACATAGGTCGTTGTAAAGCATCCAGACTGAACGCGGTGAGCCAAGAATCAATTCACTCACACTGGTGATGGTCCTGTCGATGACTAACTTCTGGCTACTGGGGCTTTCTTAAAACGTAGTACCTTCCTCCTCCTCAAGTCGTAGGTACTCCTCATTACTGAGGGTGATCCTCCCTTGAAAACATCTTTTCCTCTCTGTCTATCCTTGCGTGATTCTTGCCCATGTGAAGCGCATCATGAAAAAACGTAGTATCTTAGCTTCGTCCAAAATAAGGTTGGGTTGAAGTCATAGAAATATACATCTATGGTTGTAGTCATCCAGCTCCAAAAAGTCGCTTTTAAATTAGATCTGCATACACAATCTGAATCATTTGAAGGATATTGCTAATCTATTTCTTTATAATTATGTTTGAAAAATTTGTCTGCTCAACAACGCAGTGAATGCTATAGAACTGTCAAAATGAACGCCATTGCTAATGATAGTGTGTTCGCAATTACCCCGCCGCTCTTGCAAAGTGCAACATTCACCAAAAAATAGAACCATCCCATAATCTTTCTCACTCAAAACCAATTTCCGAAAAAGTAAACAGAAATAAATCTAAATCCAACCCGTTCTAACTCTGAATTCGTCGAGTCATTTAGTCACTACTAATGCAAATCTGCCATAAATTGTCAATAAACCGGGGGGCGGGGGATAGTTTCGATAGTTCTCGTTCGGCGGCCCGTGACGATTTATAGTGCAAGTTTCAGATGGAAAAAGTTGGTGATCCTGTCTTCTTACGGTCTCCCAGGGGGGGGGGATGTACGGGGGGCGGGCGTTGTTCTAATACGTACTGTCAATTGGGAAAGTGCGTCGTTATGTCTTTATGCGGGGAGTTAGCAGGCTTGCTTTTCTTCTTTGGGTACTTTTTCTTATGGGTGAGGTTGGTTAATACACCAAACAAGCATTGTTAATGATTGCTTGGTGTATTAGTCAAATGACGCTATTTTGTGGGAGTTTTGACTTATGTGCGTAAGTCTTCTTTTTTTACCTCGTTCTCACATATAATTATAAATTCAACATTAATGATGTAACTAATATTTTTATAAAAATATAATTTAAAAGAGTGTCCATGGAGTTTCTTGCCTGTTAATCTCCATAGGTACCTACGTTTTGGAATGGGCAACTAGCATCATATTTTCTGACTAACCGACTTCTTGACAATTCAAAAGTGCCTTTAAATGGTTAATGCAATGAGTTTGTGGGACGTAATTCTAATATTTTTACTGAGTGATTAACTGTTTAAATAAAGAGATTTTTACTATTATTAACACTAAATAACTGAAGTCGATTTAAATAATGTAAAAGTAAACTACCTAACTGATAGGTACAGCTACTGGTTTGGCAGTTCAATTTTATCCTGCGATTAACAGATGGTTATAAAACATGAGCGAGAAAGCGATACAAGCCTTTTACCCAGTTTATAATAGCTTCATATATTTCCCACATACATAATATATGTGTCCCTGTTTTTCCCATATTTATGCCCGCTACTTCAAGTTATTCGAGCCAGTCGCAATATACATGTTACGAAATAAATTTCATCTCTCAGCAAAGAACACTAAATAAGCCCCCAACAAATTACTTCTCCAGTCCCCGAAGTAACTTACATAATGCTGAAACAGTATACTTAAAATACTTGAAAGTTATCAAAGGAAAATGAACTTTAAAATGGAAGACGTAAGTCACATTTCTGCTTAAGGTCGGGGAGCCTGAACCGAGATAATCTTGTTCGGGAGTCATTTTTGACCAATTTCCCTCGGTATTGAAAATATTTTATAGAGGCCGACATTGCAAAGTCACATAAGGCCCGATAGGCTTTGTGTGGACGCTGTTCTGCGTTGTTTTGTTCATTGTTTTCTATTTAAGCGACAGAGTTATGTAGACAAAGCTTGTAACAGCGTCCATTTTGTATGAAAATCAATTTTACATAATATGAAACATAATAACATGCTCATACTGGCTATTTTATTTTGCTGAAAAATTGATGAAGCATTTATTCAGGAAAAGAGTTCGCGGTCGCACGGATCTTATCGAAAATTGCTCCTTCCATAGTAAAAATGTTGGCTAACATTTTTACTACAACAATATTGTTTGGGGTTTGTCACTCGTAGATCCTCAGTGAGCCTAAACGTAAATAAGAACATCCCACAGTACCTAATCATATTTTGCCAATAGGTAAATTTACTTGGAGTCATACTTATAGGTTCTAAGAAACATCATTCTATTGCCAACGCCAATAATATGTAAAAACACACAGTACTTTCAAATCCCAAATCGCTACAGGTTCAAAATTACCTCGTGAACCAATTTTCTCCACTTTTCTACGAACACGAAATAATTAATAAAACGACATAACTGTTGAAACTTCGTCTCTGTCGCCAATATTTTTGTTTGGCTACTTTACTTTTTGTTCATATTTCAACGCTACACGGCGAGGTGATTAAATAATTTGCATCGCACCGGTCGTTATTTCGATTCGATGCTTTATTTAGTTTGCATTTTGGGATGAGGATGAATTAAAAATACATTTTCGTGTTTTATTTAACTTGACCGTGTTACCAAATTGTTTATTCGTAATTGTTTTCAGACTTTGAACAGAGAGAAGTGGAAAGGGAGTAGGAAGGCCATTGCCCTGCAGTGGGACATCACAGGCTAATAATAATAATTGTTTTAGATTTTTTTTATTGGCGATTTTTATTGACAAAGTCTTGGAGTATGTTAAAGCGCGATTTGGAATTTTTGGGAGATATAGTGATGGTCATTATAAATTAAAATGCCTAGTTTTATATTAACCTTTTAACCGCTTACGTCGGATTAATCCGACAAATATTTCCGTGTCCATTCCGCCAGAGTCGTATATATACGACCAAATAACACAGCTCGTTTAATCTGTATTACTATTACATCATCACAGCTCGTTTCATCGGTATTTATTTTTCGTTTTTTTTTTTTTTCGGGCGCTGGTGTCACGACAACTGATATAAAGTCGGGCGGTTAAAAGGTTAATATACAGGGTGGTAGGGTCATCGACGCGCAAACCGTAACCATCAAAGCAGCACATAGCGAAGAAATTAATAATAATAATAAAATGTATTCAAAAATATAAGGACTAAACTTAAATACAGTTTTTCTTAAATCTATGTCAAGTTCACCCATGATTTGTGCCTGAACTAGGTAATCCTGTGTTTCAGACGATTAAAAGATTTTAATTAATCGGTTATCAAAAAAAAAAAATCTGCTGTTTCATAGAAAAGAGCAATGTTAACGCGGTTAAAATGTATGGAACAGCTTTTTTTTTTTTAATAACCGACGAAAAATTTCAACGCAGGGAGGTTAAGATTCATGGACAGAATCCGAATTCCCTGCCTCCCTGTTAATAGACCAAATTGTTGCCACGAAGTTTCGTTAAATAAATGTAAGAAGTTGCCTAGCTCGTGTTGTGACGCCAATCAAACCCGGGTACACACTTAGCAACAATCACAATTCTAGGTATAAAAGTAGAACAAACAAAAAACTTACTTTCACATTACTAACTACTCACTTTGAACGATAGATCAAAAAGCTTTCAAAGCAAACCAGAGCCTGTCGATATACCCAAAAAAGCCAGCACGTAAAAAATATTCCTTTATTCGCATAAACATTTTCATCGTCGGCTAACAGCCCAGAATATCAACAAATTATATCTAATCGCTTACCAAATCATCTTTTTATAAATCGATACGGAATCGCTTTGGGACGCAAACATACGTTAAATCGGCCACTTCGCGAGTAAACGATTCAATTATATCTGTATATTGATAGGTAAGCGTTTTGAAAGGTTGCATGTGCGAACATCAGCGAGCGTTGATTTGACGAAAAATTGTATGTATTATATGTATTATAGGCAGTGAGATGTCGTATTTGTGGGACATGCAGTGGGGAGTTGACTTTCATAGCTTTTCTTACATAAGTACAAAATGTGTGCTTCGTTGATTTAGAGATCGAAATTAATTTGCTTACCGGCGCAAAAAGTCCTGTGATGACTTTATGTGACAAAATCAAGGGTTTATTGTTAATTTTAGGGCGTAGGTCATATTGACCAAAGTCCGTAGGTGATGGTTAAGGAAAAATAATACCTACAATGGTAGGTACTTTTGTTCTACCCACCTTTTCGTAACGTAAAAACTATGTAGGTACAAAGCCGTCGTAATTTCTTCAAAAACTTTTCACTGTAAAGAATGAATAACTTTCAGTTAAAATAACAGAACTAGGAACCCTAATAAAAATTTCTCATTGAAAACAGAAACTTCCACTGTGAAAATTGAAATTAAAATTTCATATAGAACAAATAATATTTTAAATTATTTGCAGAAAATTATTACCTCAATATACATTTCTCGCCCATAGCAATCAACGGTGTACGCGAAAATTTTGAATGTTGTACCTACATGAGTTGTAAGGTAATACTCGATGGGTCCCTAGATGCATATAACGTTACCATGGCAGGCGATACCATCACATTTCCCGTGGCATTTGATAAGACAGTGCGTTACTTTTATGACCTAGCTCCTAGCTTCTAGCCTATATGCAACTGTTACGTGAAAATGGCGGCACTTGAAATGGTAATGGGGGTGTTTGTTAGGCTAGTTTATGTCGACGATATGCTCGGTTGGGCCGCTGTTTAGATAGAAATATTTGTTATAGAATGTTTTGTTTGTCTGGTTAGAATTGTGTAGGTACTGTAATGGGAAATAAGCATCCTACTAACAATAAAGTATACAACTTTAATATTGTAAATGTGAAAATTTGGATATTTGATACTCAATCACACAAAAACGGCTTAACGGATTTGAATGAAATTTGGTACACACATAGTTTTTAACCCGGATTAACACATAGGATACTTGTGATCTCGGTAGTATGTTCCCGTGGGATAATTTCCGACCTCCACGCGGACGATGCCGCGGGCAAAAGCTAGTGAGAAATAAGTTAAACTTAGACGTTCTAGAATTGTGTCGAATTTGTCCCCAATATGTCATTCACCTTTCAGAAATATGTAACATTACAAAAAACAACCATTTGTTCGATTTTATTTCGTTATTTTTTCCGTTACAAGCTACCAAAGAAAGAAACATGATTGACTGGCCACAAAACATCGCTCGCAATAATAGGCTACACGTAAAAAGATTGACAAAACGTTATACGTCGGGCCCGAACACAACCTTTATGATTTTTCGGCGCTCAACTTTTAAAACAACCTTTTCTCTGTGACCAGCCGTCATACTCTATATATTACAAATTGAAAGGCCGAAAAAACAATGAAATGCTGCCATCAATACACGCGTATTACAAAGTGGGACGACAAACAACGTCCGTCGTTGTTGCATCGAACGCAGCCAACATATGGACGGGATATTTTTAAACTGTATAGAGACATTAAGATAAAGTTTACTGCATTCGAATGTTCCGTCTCTAGTCACTCGGATATTTCGGTTTATTGTTTGAACGGGACAAAGGTTTTTTAGTGCGCTTTTAGGAGCGTGCTGCACTCTCGAATGATATAATATTTATGAGTTTTTCGTCGCATTTGAATTTAGAATGATATAGTTTTTTGCTGTCACTGTTTTTGTCAGCTCGTCTCTATTTGTTGTGAGGTTATCTTTCTGAAGGAAATTAAGATCTTTGTGTTGTATTTCTATCTCCATAATTATTTAAGCATTTCTCGGAAAACTGAATGGGTTTGCATTGTTGAAAGCTCTATTGTTATTACGATGCGCGATGCTTGTACTTAAATAAAGATCCATCTTGAACAAATTAGACTAACATGAGCAACAAATGAATAAAAAAATCCTTAAAAAATAAAGAATTGAGGTTTAACTTTAAATCGCATCACCCACACGGTGACAGTACCAGTTTATTAAGATCCCTTACTTAATAGACGTGTAAGGTATTATCAGAATATATCCTCGGATCAATTTGAGTGGTCTAGTATTTTTTGTACGTCTTTATCGCACCACCAACGCAAGCCGCCCTCGATGTGTATCGGTGTTATAATATTGACACTTAAGTGCTGTGTCCCACGGGATGAATCCATGATTTTATGGTGGCCCGCGTTACTTATCGTTTTTTATGGGGTCTCGGGCGGATGTGGCGATGCGTTAAATCACTTACTTTCCATATATCCAGATTATCTCCGGGATATTATTATATTAACATTTTTATGCGAATTTTTGTTTATACCTTCTTTTAGGTGTTGCTCTGTACAACCGAAAGGGGTACAAGAATTATAATGTTTTAACCTGTAGAACGTTACGGTTTTCTCGCGATGTTTTCCTTCTTTCAAAACGGTGAAGGAAAACTTTGTGAAGAAACCAACATCTCCCAGAACCGAAAATACGAAGACATGTGACATCTGCCAACCCGCACTGGGCCCGCGTGATACAGTTTTGCCCACTCCTTCTCGAAGAGAGGAAGCCTGTGTCCTAGTAGTGGGAACGTTATAGGCTGATTATACATACCGCTGAAGAATAGTGACAATAACTTTACGTAAACAATTAAATTCCATTGCCATTTCTATAGTGAAAACATGCCACTTAATATCCAACGGTCACTTACCAACAAAAATGTAACATCACTCATCTCATAATTCATTGGTCGACAGCTTGCTGTCCCGGCATAAATATGCATTACTCTAAAATCAGCTACATTGTTAGGACCAAAATTGTGCTGAACAAACCGAACGCGAGAGTTTGAAACGTTAGGGGTGTTACCCACATGGTCGGCTCGGCATTAATCGACAAAGCCGCGGTGGCAAAATCGAATATAAGTATGAATGTACAAATAAATGTTCGGAAAAAGCCCTCGTCTTAGTTCGAATTGTTCCGAACTGACCTGAACATGATTTAGCGAGAGTAAAGGCTAAGGCGACGCTACTCCGGTCAAACAATTTCCATGAAGTTTTTATAGAAAGAAAGTCGCGTTGCGCCGGTCTGCGAGAGCCTTAAATGCCGAACGAAGTCTTCCGGTCGGCACGAGACGAATGAAAGCCGTTTCTGTGTCGGGTCGGCTGTTGTTCAACAAATACCTACTGCTGAATCGTATGTGCCTACCCAAACACGTGCGTAGCAACCCTTATAGAGTATTTTGGTCGGCTTATAAATTGATAATGCGGCTTTGGACCGCATCCGATGATTAATTGACCCGATTTGACCCAACAATTACTTCAATTATTTACCTCCGGCACAGTACTGTGCAGTTTGTATCGACTTTAATTTGAATTATTTATTGGTGTCTTCCTAACTGTAGATAAGGTTGGTTGTGGTTTCTTTGTGATTGTGATCAAGGTTAGTCTTTTGTCTTTACTTCTCGAATGGCGGAATTCTCGAATGCCTTGAAAGATCGTATTAATTGGCAAGCATATTATTTAATGCATTCTAAAAATAAAAAAGAGAGAAAAAAAATAAAAAAGAGAAATTATAAAAAGAAAACAGAGAAAAATAAGAAAAAAAAACGACGTGACGACGTGACGTAGTTTTAATAGGCAAATTTTTAATCACGTCTAAAGTGTCAGGCGCTGATTAATTTGACAGGACTAAACTAAAATTTATCTTCTGTCCTTTTCTTAATGAAATAGAAAAAAACCGGCCAAGTGCGAGTCGGACTCGCCCATGAAGGGTTCCGTAGCAGCAAGTAACATAATATAAAAGTTCTTGTAGTTCGTTGTAATTTTGTGAAGGGAAATTGCGGTTTTCGATTTATGACGTATTAAAAAAAAAACTACTTACTAGATCTCGTTCAAACCAATTTTCGGTGGAAGTTTACATGGTAATGTACATTATATATATTTTTTTAATTTTATCATTCTCTTATTTTAGAAGTTAGAGGGGACGACGACACACATTTTACCACTTTGGAAGTGTCTCTCGCGCAAACTATTCAGTTCAGAAAAAAATGATATTAGAAACCTCAATATCATTTTTGAAGACCTATCCATAGATACCCCACACGTACAGGTTTGATGAAAAAAAATTTTTGGAGTTTCAGTTGGAAGTATGGGGAACCCCAAAATTTATTGTTTTTTTTTCTATTTTTGTGTGAAAATCTTACTGCGGTTCAAAGAATACATCTACTTACCAAGTTTCAACAGTATAGTTCTTATAGTTTCGGAAAAAAGTGGCTGTGACATACGGACGGACGGACAGACAGACAGACAGACATGACGAATCCATAAGGGTTTCGTTTTTTGCCATTTGGCTACGGAACCCTAAAAAAGATGCACTGAACTTAAATTTAGTTTAGTTTGTGAACAAGAGAATCGGCACCATTAACACATAAAAACAGATCAACACTCTCAAACAGCTTCCTTAACTACCGCTTAATTAGCGCTTAAAATTACATCTCCGTAATAAAAGCCGTAATAGCTAATATGAGCCCGATACCTAACGCAATTAGTCTGGTTACTATCCATCAACGCATATCTATACGTGCATACTTGTGTATCGCATCTATGTAGACGCATACGCCATCGCGTCATTAGCGATGTTCTAGTAATTAATGTAATTATCCTGAAACTGAAAGTGCTTTCAAATCGTAATCAGGTTTAATAAGACCACAATTTGAAGTCGATAACTTGAGGATGTATTGTTTTTCAGTGAAGGGGTCTATTGAAAGTTTGAGTTAGGGACTGGAGCTTTTTTATTTCATTCTGGAAATTGGAAGGTCTAGAAGTGGATGTCTTGCTTACTTATTTTTTTAAAGGTTAAGGTCAAATGTCTCTTCACGTTTAAAATAGATTCCTCAGTCGAAAAACCGGACAAGTGCGAGTCGGACACGCAGACAAAGAATTCCGTACCACAAGGCAAAAACTCCGAAAAAAATACGCCTTTTGTTTAGAGACCGTTTTTAATTTTTATTAACTTTATTTGTTTTTTTTTTATTATCAGTTGTTAAAGTGGCAATAGAAATACACACTACGAATTTCTAGTGTCTAGTTGTCTACCTATTAAGGTTCATGAGATACAGCCCGCTGAAAGACAGACGGACGGAGGAACGGACTGCGGCGGTTTAGTAATAGGGCATCCGTTGACACCCTTTGAGAACGGAACCCAAAAAAAAACTTATTGCACATTCAGAATTCAGTTAAAATAGCATAATTAGTCATCATTTCAGCGGAAAGACGTCCACTGCTGGACATAGGCCTACCCCAAGCACCTCCACTTCGACCGGTTTTGGGCTTCTCGCATCCAACGGGTTCCTGCGGCTTTCACAAGGCCGTCGGTCCACCTTGTGGGAGGCCTTCCAGCGCTACGTCTTCCGGTAGGCGTTCACCAACCTGAACCTTTCGGCCCCATCGGCCATCTGTTCTGCGAGCAATGTGACCTGCCCACTGCAACTTAAGTTTGCACTGCCACATAATCCATACTTACTAATATTATAAATTCGAAAGCAACTCTGTCTGTCTCTATGTTACCTTTTCACGCCTAAACCACTGAACCGATTTAGATGAAATTTGGTAAAGAGATAGTTTGAGTCCCGGGGAAGGACATAGGATAGTTTTTATCCCAGAAATCATCCTTTAAGGGAGTGGAAAGCGGGGTGGAAGTTTGTACGGGGAATCAATAACCGCTGAACCGATTTTGATGAAATTTGGTATGGAGATAGTTTGAGTTGTGGGGAAGGATATATAATAGTGTTTATCCCCGACATTATCCCCTAAGGGTGTAAAAAGGGGGGTGGAAATTTATAAAGGGAATCAATAAAAAAGGACTATAATACTTTTATCGCGGGTGAAACCACGGGGCACAGCTAGTAATCAATAAATATCTTATGTCATCTTGCACTTGGTAAACACAGGTATTTGTAACCGTAAGGTGACTAAAATACTTTACCTCATAACAAGCAGCATATTTTTCTCTTCTAACAGAGGCACAGCTGTTGCACGCGCAAGCTCAGCTGATGTCCTTTATTTTTCTTCCAGTTCAAGTTCATAATCGTCACGTGTCTGAATATGAAAATGATCGCTTATCGACGTGTGCCACCGTAGATTTAACTGTATGATGTGATACCGTATTTTTCCCTTCGTAGGCAAATCGTTTACGATGTTATATTATTTATTGTCATCCTTTTTTTTTGTATTTTTCTTTTTACTTTATTTTTCTGTTTTATTTCAATTTGATTTTTTTTTTGTTTTCCAATTGCATACTTATTATCATGATAAGTGGAAGAGCTGAGTTCACCTACCACAAGCATCTTCTTGTTTAAAAGGGGATCTCCAACTAATGTGTTTCATTTGTATGTAATTGCAATAAACATTTTTATTTTATTTATTCAGATGTTTGAACATTGCCACTTTGATTGAGGGCCGATTTTACCAAAGTCCTTTTATACGTGGAACAAAATTGACATCTTATAGTTTATTTTGTGAAAAACTGTCAAATATTCCAAATTATACTAGGTTACTACCTAGTATAATTTGGAATATTTGACAGAATCTACGTAAATTTTAAAAGTTGTACTAGTACTAAAAAAAAAAAATAAAAAAATAAAAAATAAAATAAAAAAATAAAAAAATAAAAGTAGTAAATTTACGTAGATTCTACTAGGTATAAAATTTTGCTCGTGTACAGCCGTGTAAAAATTAGACAACACCTGTAAGAAATGTCCTATCTATAACAAAAAAAAATGAAAAAAACCTACGGCTTCTAAACTTTATCGAACCAACCACCGACTCACAACGCAAAATACCTACAGCCTTTAAACTCAGTTTCCATCCAAAGACATCAAATAACCCTCCCCATCCGGGAACACAACTCAATCAAATCTCTCAGATTATTTGCTCGTGTAAAACAAACAAAATGACACGGAGTGTATCCTAGCAAGAGTACCAAAAGTACGAGGAGTACCAGTAGCAACTTGACCTCGTTTCTCCCTAAATGTACCTTCATACACTCGATCAATACAGCAACGTAAATAAATCACTAAGTTTGAGTTTCGCGATACGAAGCTGACGGTAACAGACAGATACAGTAGGCCAAGTTAGGATTACTCCCCTGTGTGTCATTCAGAGGAATTGGTTACGGTTACGGGGAAAGAGAGGCTTTTTTTGCTACACCATAACATAATATATGCTCAGAAGACTCGGCAGTGACAACAGTCATGCGGGTTGCGGACCAAAAGCTAAGCTAAGTTAGTCTAGCTTAGCTCGCATAGCTGGTCCGGGATTGTCCGAAAGGGTTACCGCTACCCCGGAACATAAAGGGCTAAGGAAGGAACACGGATGGGTTTTAGTCAGTAAGAGTCTGACACTCCCTTCCGCTCCATCCAGAGCGGGAGGGGTCATTTGATGATTTCCCAACCATAAAAAAAAGCTCGCATTGCTCAGGTAATTTTTCATACTTCTACACAGTTTGCGGTCTGCACACAAGTATGAAAAACTGTGTCAGCTATACAAGCTAAGCTAAGCTAACTTAGCTTAGCTCTAGGTCTGCAATCTGCATCAAGCTGTTAGAATGAGAGTCTACAGTGACCTGTAAGAAGTTGAAAAAGTGTATTGTTTACATTATTTTCAGTAGCAAGATACAGCCCAGCTTTTATGGAGGTAAATTAAATCCCAGGTTAGACAAGAGGGTCAATCCTCGTAATTTTAAGAACGTTCACAGACTGATATATCTCAATCTGTCTAAAATACCTCTAATTTCCCTACAATTTGACAAGTTTTTGACATTTGCTTGTCGCCGAGATGAAACTGTGACTAGATTTTGAACGTTTTACGTTTTAAATTACGAGAATTGGCCTTCTGGAATACATAACGAACTTTTGAGGCAGTTTTCAAATCTAAAACAAAAGACGTACGAGGAAAACCTCAATAATTATCAACGAACAATCGGTTGCTCAAGACAAGTGAAGTCGAAATCTCGGTAACCCTAAAGATATATTATCAATCTTTTAAAAACAATATTTTTCCTTTCGTCCCACTGCTGGACATTGGTCTCCACCATCCAACTCTCTTCATATTCCGCCTTCTCCGGCCAATCAACCAGGAACGAATCCAAATCGTTACGGCAGCGTTGGGAACCGTCACAAAATGAAACCCGGCAATAACGGCTAATACGCCGAAATCATCACAATATATCTAGCACAGAATTTATCAGCTGTTTCAGCAATTTATCATGGCCAACAAATAATATTATTTGAGTGACAGAAACGGGTTACCGCGCCGGTTTTAGGGTGTTAGCGGGCGGACGGTAATTGTATGCATATGCATGGATATTTGGATCGGTGTTGACGCACTAGATATTGATGAATTAAACGCTTCACGTCCATGTACTCACACTATGGTGGTAACTGCTGTACAAAAACTATTTCGCTACCATATGTATAGTCAATAAAAGAGATAAGTATGCAGGATCGTCGGATATAGTTGAAGTTTAGTAAGGAACCGATGGATGCTGTCGACTGAAATTTAATTTGATAAATGAGCTGTTTGTTGTTTATGAATAAAATTAAATTTTATCCGAGAACATTCATCGGTTTCTTACTAAACTTGCAACTATATACGACGATCCTGCATACTTATCTCTTTTGTTGACTGTACATAGAAACAGACTGAATGTTTTAGATAGCACAATAATATAACGATTTTAAAAAGTATTATCGGCCTGTTACTGGAGCGATGTCTTTATCCTTGCCTTAGGCTGCGTTTCCACCAGAGACGAGCGAGGATGCGTAGCGAGAAATGTATGTAAAACTAACCAATAACAACGCTAACTTAGTTCTAACTATGAAAATGAAGCGATGTTATTGTTTTGTTTCACACACATCCCTCGCTATTCATCCTCGCACATCTCTGGTGGAAACGCAGCCTTATTAAAAAGAAGGAACGGATACTGTCTAATTGAACGTTAGCGACTTTAGACCATCAGGTTCCTTGAAAATATTTTCCTTCACTAAGGAAGTGCTCTCACTTCAGTTAACCTCTATTTACTTAGAAATACAGTACAGGACATCTAAAAACATGGTACAGTCAGCTTCAGAGAAAAGGAGCCCCCTTTGGTAATGACGTCAAGAAGTCTTGGGGTGGTTCCTTTTTTCTGACGCTGTCTGTACTTATAAGCTTCTGAATCAACCTTTTAAACAAAGAAGTGAGCCTTCGAGCGAACAGGCTAAGGGAAGGTTCACATCTAACGGAAGATGCGTCGGGCGTAACATCGATTGCGTCTATTTATTCGCTCGACGCACTAACGCATCATCGGTTGAGTGTGAACGGTCAAGTGTTTTTCTATACATTTGTCTGTTCTGGCGTTACGCGACCGATAATACGCGACGCATCTTCCGTCAGATGTGAACCTTCGCTAAGGGTCCCACTGTGAAACCCGTTTCAAGAGAATTTGAACCTATGCATATTTAGACCAAACAGACTCAAACTCAAACTCAAAGCATTAATTTCAATTAAACCAATTACAAGCACTTTTGAATCGTCAAGGGGTCGGTCAGTCAGAAAGATGAAGCTAGTTGCTTATTAAAAAGCGTAGAAGGTTCCTATGGAGAAGAACGGGCAAGACACTCCATAGAAGCAGATTTCATACCTATCATCCAAATAATTGCTCGCTAAAAGCAGGAAATATCACTAAGTATATACAGGGTTCTCAAAAAGTCATGGATCAAACGAAATAGGGAGATAAAGGAGGTCATTTCCAACGCTTTTAAAGTGATAAATAGTTTTTGGTAACGCTTCAAAATTTTTCGAAAAAAATTAATTGCTTTTGGGTACCCAGAGCCGCAATAGAACTTTTGTAGTGCTAATACATTATCTAGTAATAATACAACACCGTTTGTTTTATTGTTTTATATCACATTTTTTTTAAATTAGTCTAATTGTAAAAGAACTATGCATACAAAAATATTCATAACTTTTAGTGCAATTGAATTATGGCCATGTTTTAGAAAGATTTTTTGTTGGAATTGACCTCTTTTATCTCCCTATTTCGTTTGATTCAAAACGTTTTGACCACCCTGTATAGTTTCTTGTTTCACTCATTCATCATGCAATTAATTAAGTCCCAGCTAAACTATGTCATTGGAACTACTGCCTTCACACCAATAAACTTCTCCGTGACACATCTTCCCTCCACTTTGATGTCAAATCATTACAAAGGTAAACAAGAACGACTAATTAGCGGTACACGAACGTATCTCATCGATTTTCGGTTAGCACTGACTAATCCACTAATTTAGTGACTGCTGCTATTAATTTAGTAGACCATTGATTCGTTGCTCTAATTGCGTAAATGATGTGGCGGTGTGCGTCTAAGCTCACAACTAAAGCGAGTATATGGAACTTGTTACTGATCAACGTCTTTACAAAAGACTTTGTTAATTATGATATTTTGATGAGTTGTATTGTGTAAGCCGATGGTATCGTTCATATTGTGTTGTAATGATGAGTAGTGTTGTCAGATAATTACTTATAATCTTCAAGTGCCTTGAGCGTTATAAATAAAATCTTGCCGCCGCGTCGCATGTTTTGTTTTTGAAATTCTATAGCTTACGCCGTATCCTAAAAGTCGAAAGTATAAAAATATCAGCCGAAATAAAAGCATAAATCGCATTATTAAACAAAAGAACAGTCAATTACGACAATAATGCTAGTACTTATAAAACAAGGCCGAAAAAACAGCAAATTCACCTGATTTTTAAATCTCATCACAACTCCAGTGTCCAACGACATAGTGAATGTCCCGTAGAGCACTGGAGGCCAATCCTGGTCCCCCGAGTGGCATGCCGTCACTCTGCGTGGCCCGTTCGACGCCATATGTGACCACGCCAGTAAAAAAACATCCTAACTCCATAATCGTTGAAAATAAACTCCAACTCTATCAGCAACTAAATAAAGTTCAAACTTGATCGGACTTACTGCTCGAGGGTGGGTATGGGGTGAAATCCCAAAGGCGACGTACGGCACAGTGCTCATCATTTCCCCATTGTCTCGTTAGACAAAAATCAAAAACAAACACTCGCTGTAGGGATTTTCGGATCTAAGTTTCGGATGACTCCCAATCATCGTGTGTTGAGCTGCGATTGTACGTTTGGGATTTAGAGGTCTATAAGCTGTCAGCGTTCAATTTTATGTGATTAGAACAACTGCTTACATCACAAATATAGACGTCAATATCACATCTGTAAAAAAATGGGGAGTCAAACCGAGTTCACGCGCATGGCGCCTACGAACATAATTATGTATCTTGAGGTGCAAAATGTGCCACATGCTGTACACGTAAATTACCAGGGAAAGAATTTCATTGAATCCATATAATTTTTTCAAGGAAAACATAATAAAAACTCCTGGTTTTTACCTAGTGCAAGCTGGCAACACGCCTATTCCATGAAGGCCCGGTAAAGAACAGCCAACCTTACCCTACTACCCAATGGTGTCATTAATGTAACCTAAAGGATGGGCGACACCTCTCGGCTAAGGCTGCGTTTCCACCAGAAATGAGCGAGGATGTGTGTAAAACTAACCAATAACATCGCTAACTTAGTTCAAGCTATGAAAATGAAGCGATGTTATTGGTTTGTTTCACACATATCCCTCGCTACGCATCTTCGCACATCTCTGGTGGAAACGCAGCCTAATAACTGCAAAATTCTATCACCATTATAGCCAAAATCATTCAAGCGTGGTGTGTAATCAGCCTATAATGTTCCCACTGTTGGGACTCAGGTCACACTGGCCTCCTCTCTGTGAGTGGGCCGTTATCCACCACGCGGGCCCAGAGCGGGTTGGTAGATGTCACATGTCTTCGAATTTTTTGTTTTAGGACATGCCGTTTGTCTAGCGATGTTTTCCTTTACCGTTTTGAGAGCAGTGGTGATGTAATAATTTACGCATAGCAAAGCGCCTGCTTGGGTTCGAACCCACAGCCTACGAGTCGTAAGTCGCGGCCTTTACCTCTGGGCCACCACTGCTCCCAGTGTGGTGAATATGCCAATTTTCTTTTTGACTACTGAAGCGGTCATTGATATGGTATTGATAGCCTTAGCAATGAACGCCTGCTAATATGAAAGCCAAATAAAAAGGAAAAAAATAATGGACAATATAAATCCCATAAAATGAGAATAATAAGCTCAATATGTTTCAATATTGCTAGTATATTAAAATACGAAATAAAGTATCAAAAGCGCAGTGAAACAATCACTGTCATGGGCTTTAATAAACATGCCCCTCAACTCATGCACACCTACCTGCAGTGGCGATAGAATAGAATACTCTTTATTATGTACACCATATAAATTACAGACATAAATATAGAAAATTTAACAATGGGTGACACAATGGGCGGTCTTATCGCTAAGAGCGATCTTTTAAAGACAACCTTTGGATGGATACTCATACGACGTCGTGTACTTAGTTTCGTACGAATTTTTTTTTTTTTCTCTCAACAACTACACCCACTACGCCAATCGGCTTTATGTATTTTTTAATTATAATATCGTATTTTCTCTGTAAGTGATTGTGAGAAAATCTTTTGAGAAAATAAATATCTAAAACCGTAAAACATTTTTATGTTGTATCTGTTATATGAATCATACGAGTCAGCATAATAAAAATCCATTCAAATGTATTCTAGTCTGCCATAATTTATTAGACAAGCTGTTGTCGGGAGTTATACAGTTTCGCACCAAATCCAATCACTAAATCAACAGTACACAGAATTTATTTACAACGTGAATTGGTTTTATTTTTTTCTTTTCTCATTCTATGAGAAATACCTAATATTAGGTGCCATCGTGTCAGACATTTCAAAGGCTTTCTTTATCTATCGTTCTATTCATCGAATACCTATATGCTGCATTGAATTACTCAAGATTTTGCCATGTTTTGGATAAATGTAATTCTTTCCTCGAAGATTGCGCCTCCGTCGTGGCGCGACTGCTACGTGACCACAATATCTAAGTCACGCTTGTCTCCAGCCACTCTTTTATGTCTATCATTTATTCTTCCGATACGCAAACGTCAGCGATTGACAAGTACAGTTCATGTCGAATAAATTGTCGGTAAAATTGTACGTGGAGTGAGTTACGACTGTGGACGGGCCCTTCGACTCCGCTGTTTTGCTTTGGCCCGACAGATTTATCGTTCACTTTGTTTTTAGAAATTTTCGCCTCCGTAAACGGTTTCCCTCGATATCGGAAACGTCTATTTCGATCTACATTTATTTGCTTGACTGAAAAGCTGTCATTAAGACCGCCCTGACAATTTTCTGCTCCCGACAAACCTCCACTCGGAAACGTAAATAATACACCCCATATTGAAGATTATTTCTAATGCTCAAACTGGAGACGCAATAAACTAGCGCGATGATAATAAAAATGTTCAGCTTATCCCTCGTGTTCCCGTTGTAAATTTAAACGGCGATGCGCAAGCGATTCTAAACCTTAGCGCATTTTATTAATGTCACGAAAGAACATTTTAATTTTAATAAAACTGAACATCGGCACGCCCGACCTATTTGTCAACCTTCTTTACTTTTGCTGGCATGAAATCATACAGTCTCACTTTGCGTAACTACAACACTAAACGTGGCGAGCTCGGGAGTCGACAGAAAGCGTACTTTTTGATTAGAACGCTAAGACATAAATTCGCACGATAATCCACGTCCGCTCTCGTATGAAATATGAAATCCCCGAAGGACGCCGCGCTGGATTTAAGCTTTTCTCTTTAAAGTAATAAAGGTGTGTTTTATTTGAACTGCGACGGATTATATTTGGGATTTGGACGACGAAACACGTAGGCGAACCATCGCTCATGTGACAAATTTCTACGTTTGCCTTAACGCGGGCCACCGTGTTTAGAATATTATATCTGAAGAAGGGACTCTGGGAAGTCATATTGATTTACATAAGGAAAAAAGGCTGCAGGATTCTGGACAAATGAAATGAATCTTGAGTGACGTGGAAATGTACGGGGTATGAGTGGAAGCAATATTTTTTACGTGTACGATTCTATTTTGAGTGAATTTATTTAGCATTTCTCTTTTTATGTTCTAAGTATTTTCCTTTCAATTCAAAGGAACTTCTCTGCGTTCAAGCACTCTGGATTTCTGGGAAGTACTTGTTGGTTCAAAGCGATTTGCAAACCTTAAAATAACGTATTATTGGCTTAGTGAGTACTCCCAATATTTATTCTGATACAGGGACTGAATCTACTTCAGTGCCAATAACCAGAATGCTATTGAAATTGGAATGTTGTTATGAAGTCTAAAACTAACAATAACAAACCTCAAGATAGTCTAATTATACTCGATATCTGATAATTAAGAGCTAATTGGGCGAAATTAACAGACATTTCGTAATTAATTTCGTGAATTAGAGAGACCTAATTATAAATGGATTTAGCACCAATATTTATGTCGACATAGTAGTACACATTGCCAGTCTTTTTATAGATATGTGTCAGGACTCTTAAACTGAGAAGCTGTCAGATTCATAATAACGAATTCACGAACTTCGTATTATGTATTTTTTTTTACTTACCTTCTGTACATGTGAAGCAATAGGAACCAGAAGTTTATATCTGCAGACGTAAACAGTCATAAACACCAGTGACAGAGAAATAAGGTATACAAACACTTTCTATTGAGTCAAAAAATGCATGAATACTTGAATCAACAGCTGTCATATTCAGCCTTTTCTTCGCATCCACATCAGAATAACCCTAATTTTGTTTATCGATAAAGCAGTATGCGACATCATGCGTCTCAAGGGGTGTGCAATAACGATTGTCTATGTACCTACATGCGTTTTTTTTTGCACCAATTGTAACTTGTGTCCCCCCGGAGAGGAGATTTGTCAGTTCGTTTATGCGACTTTGTCGAATTCAAATCGTAGTTTTCCTTTCTTCTAGTAACGAACTCCCAACAATACGTGCGGAAAGAGGATTCTACGTTTTATTCTATATATTTTTTGTGTGTATTTTGGGGGCACTAGACGTGATTCAGCTAGGTAAGCAACCCACCAATTGTATATTTATGAGCTCACTATTACACTGTATAGTTTTTTTTTTTATATTGTAATACCAATTTTGAGTTGAATCTGCTGGGACTTAGTTCGCATGGAGTTTGAAATTGGTCGTTTATGAATCATTGTTACGATTGAAATATGTTCAGTGTTGCAACTAAAAGTTTTATTCTGTAAAAAAAAATGGTTTGCATCATTTTCCTGGCCGGTCCGCTGCGTTGGCAATTTGCCACTAATTGTGCAATATTTTTTATATTTAAAAACACATGGTTGGATATTGCTCCGCTTCGCCCAAGTGATGTCAATGACCATATATCTATCAACGGCGGCTCTATTCGGATGGGGAACAAGCGTAACCTGTCACACAAACTTAAGAAAATCTATTTTTATTTCGTTCTCGGCGTTGCATCAACCGACGCATTCTTATTCGTGAGTACACAACTGTCACTATTTTTGGTATCAGTGTGACTCAACATACATTACTATATTAACAAAGCTGTTTTACATTTAAAACAATATTCGTTTCATTAAAGTTGACCGGTCAACGGTTATCACCGCGGACGTCCTGCGCCGACCTCTTATCACGCACATTATCACCGAAAGAGGAAACAGACAGTATTTTTATTTATGTTAGTCCCCCACCGCCCACTCCTGATGCCACTGAAGTCTAGAATATCCATGATTTTGTCGCGCGAATTAGTTTCACATCATTTTATCTGAAGGACGAACGTGATTTATGCAGTGATTCCAAAAAAATATTGGATAGTATTTCGAGTGCCAGTGATATAGTCCGTTAATAATTTATGTGAAAGTTTATAAAAATAAACATTGCGAACCGAAAAAATATTGTTCAATTTTCAATTTGTGTGGAACAGTGTAAACGATATCCGTGGTGTAAACAGTGAGCGTCAAAGTTTAGTAATTAAATCTGCCAGCCAGTGATTAAACCCTAAAATAGATATAAGTAATACGTTGAATGATCAAACAACAAATTTCCAATTTGGTTTAATTAAAAGTACAAAAGGTATGCTGTTCGTTCAAATTATCAAATTACATCAATACTGTTAATTCGTTACAATTAAACAAATAATACGAATTTATGTTCAACTAGCTGCGCCCCGCGGTTTTACCCGCATAAGTCTCGATCCCGTGGGAATATCGGGATAAAAAGTACCCTATGTCCTTTTCCGGGACTCAAGCTATCTCTATACCAAATTTCATCAAAATTGGTCCAGCTGTTTGAGCGTGAAGAAGTAACAAACATATAAACACACACACACACACTCACAAACTTTCGCATTTATAATATTAGTGTGATTGAATTCAATAAAACGAGATTCGGGAATAACAAATACTACACGAAATATAAAACAAGTTGTATGCATAGAGGAAGTCATGGAGAGGAACAAACACGTTTGCAATAAAATTTAAAATGTGTCTTGCTCTTGTGACGTTGAGCCGTCGATGTCAGTTTACTGCAGACGTGGAGTAGATTCTTTGGGTGTGATGTGGAAGTACCAAGAACTACAATCGTACGTTTGAACATCGCAAATTCGCGAACACCTATGTGTTCGAGGCATTAATGCAAGGATCTTTAGCTTCATCTTTGAAACGCTAACTTATTCCGGCGATGATTTTGTCATCTTTTTTGTTATTGGTAGTTTTGTTTACACATTCTCTTTTATTTTGTACTAGCTGCATCCCGCGGTTTCGCTCGCAAAAGTCTCGATCCCGTGGGAATATCGGGATAAAAAGTAGCCTATATGTTAATCAAGGGTGTCAGCTACCTCCATGCAAAATTTTATCAAAATTGGTCGAGCCGTTTGAGCGTGAAGAAATTACAAACATAAACACAACAACTCACAAACTTTCGCCTTTATAATACCTATTAGTGTGATGTGATATTAATGTGATAAGAAATAAGGATATAAAGATTAGTAGGAAGTAGTAGGAATAGGCAAAGTAGAATAGGATAGTCATCATCATCATCATCATTTTAGCCAAAAGACGTCCACTGCTGGACATAGGCCTCCCCCAAGAACCTCCACTCCGACCGGTTTTGTGCTTCTCGCATCCAACGAGTTCCTGCGACCTTTACAAGGTCGTCGGTCCACTTTGTGGGAGGCCTTCCAACTACGCGGTCGTCACTCCAGAACCTTTCGGCCCCATCGGCCATCTGTTCTGCGAGCAATGTGCCCTTTTTTATGGATAGGAAATCATCAAATGACCCCTCCCGCTCAGAGTGGAGCGGAAGGGAGTGTCAGACTCTTACTGACTAAAACCCATCCGTGTTCCTTCCTTAGCCCTTCATGTTCCGGAGTAGCGGTAACCCTTTCAGACAATCCCGCACCGCCCACTGCCACTTAAGTTTGGTAATTCCTCGGGCTTTGTCGGTAACCTTGGTTCTCCTGCGGATTTTCATTTCTAATTCTATCACGAAGGGAAACTCCAAGAATAGCCCTTTCCATTGTCGCTGTTCCTTATATCCCTACTGATATGTCCCCACTGGTAGGGATACTGCCCTTTGGGTGACTTTTAGCCTTCTAATTAGGCCCAAAGGATAGTAGGAAGTATTATTTTGAAGTACTCTCTCATTGTTCTTCTTTACATCACAGCTGCATAAGCCATCCAAATAATTCATAAAGGTAGTTAATACTTCACAAACATGTCCAAAAAAACAAAAATGCATAGTCATTACTATGCGACTCGTTTTCAATTAGCATTCCTTATCTACTTCCACCACCACAGTAGGAAGGGGGGAGGACTTGGCAAAAATTTCCACCTAACGTGCTCATTGTCTTTTATTTGGACCAAAGGGTTCCGTCGCAGTCCTTAATTAACGGTTTGAAGAATCCAAAATGATATGACCAGATGATTTCAATGGCCGAAAACATTTTTTGAATCTTTAAGTACTCTTCTTTCCCATCAGTGGTTATGGTTAAGTTTGAAGATATGTTCTATATACATCTTCATCCGCCTAGCCTTTTCCCAACTATGTGAGGTCGGCTTCCAGTCTAACCGATTGCAGCTGCCAGTATTTTACATGGAGCGTCTGCCTATCTGACCTCCACAACCCAGTCACTGGGTAATACGATACCCCTTGGTAAAACTGGTTATCAGACTTTTGGGCTTCTGACGACCCGTAACGACTGTCAAATATCCACGAATGACAGCCGGGACCAACGGTTTAACGTGCTTTCCGAGTCACGGAAGGGTGTCGGTATGTAAAGATGGTCACCCATCCACTGACCAACCGCGGCAAACGTAGCTTAACCTGTTCGATCGACCTGTGCGGCTGTTATTATTAAGTCGCGGGCCCCTCTCCAATATGAATAATAATGTATCTTCTACTTATACAAGCATGTTTCATATTTAAATGGTAGCGGTATGGAATGAAGTGTTGAAATCGCTTAGGTCACGCATGGCTATACCATATGGCATGAAAGAGTGAACGTAATTAGTAATAATGGGTTTAAAGATTGCTCAACAGCGTTAACGAATAGTGTAACCCATGGTGACCCAATTAACTTTTTTTAATCAGCTGCTGATAAGTTTCATTTCATATTGGAGCAGTGTTACGACACATGCTTCTAATGCAATATAATAATTGGACTCAAATAATATGTAGATATACATAATAAATGATGCCACATTGTATATAACGATTTAATATTATAACGTTTTCTAAGGCCGAGATCTAGCGATGCTTAGCACGTACAACTCAACGTTATTAATGTCACTTTCGCACATCTGTCAAACTGAAAGTGCAAGATAGAGACAGGAACATGACTAACTCAAAGCACGTGCTAAGTAAGATTTAGTTTTCGGCCTGAATCTATGAAGCTTGGTCCAAATTTTTCCAAATCTTCAGCTCAAAATTTTTTTTTCTTCAGCTTATATTGTGTCCCATTGCCGACTCCGGGCAAAGGCCTCCCCTTTATCCTTCCATACATCTCTTTCTTCTTGTCTTGAGCGACGTCTGGCCATGATGGCCCTGATAAAAAAAAAAAATCTTGGCTCAAAAATTATTTGATCAAATTCTGCAGTCCATCAGAGCAGTCTTAATGCTACCAGCATTCAGTGGCCCAGGTCCAGTAATGAGGCTGAGTCGAAACTAATTTTATTTTCTTCAATTCCTTTGAGTGGGCCTCCCGGGATATTTGCGTTAAATTAAAAAGTTTCCTCTCTACTTCTCAAGAGCATTTCCTCCATGGCCAGTTTATTTCTGTTCGATACTTTTCCCTAATGATCTCGTACGATTACTGTACGACTCGGGTTAAAATACAAGGAAAATATAAATAAATATCGTTAATGAGGTTAGCTTTGCGCTTTTTTTAATCACAACATGAATTTCCTCTTACTTTAATTCAGTTTTGGTATACTCATTAACAAGGAAAGTATTCCTTACTGAATTATTCGTTTTCTTATCCTAAAATACTCGTATATTCAACATGTTTGGGTGTGTACGATCGTGGGTAAAGTGCTGCTCCTTCCAGGAAGAGATAAAGATATTTCAGGTTCAGGGATCGACGTATCAATAATATGTTCTATTTTTATATGACCCTTTCCTTTCGTTTTGTGTTTAGCAGAGTGCGTAAGATCCCAAAAGTAATTCCTTCGGTTAAAATAGATTCTTTAGTGCCTTTGCATTTTACTTTCCCCGAGTTAAATAACAATATTCATAGCTTACAATTTTGCTTCTTACGCCTTAAACAGTGGAGCATCAATACTTTCATCCCGTCTAAGTTTACTGAGTTCTTTCTTATTTTCATTCCCAACATTAAAATCATTTCACGAAACATTCTTATTGTACTCTTTGTCATGTTCCGAAGCCATATTATTCCTAATTATTTTTGTCCTTTCCTTCCGACGTCGTTATGCGGCTTCTTTTCCTTTTATTTATTGTCGATAGTATCTCCTTTATTTATACGTAATGCAGGATATGTATGAATCGTCTACTTAAAATGTATTCTCTGGATATTTCAAGTTTTTCTCTCTCATTTGTTCTATTGATATTCTTTTGTTTGAGTTCCACTTTATGAATTTCTAAATTCATTAATATTTATTTTGAGTACGTTCAATCTTACTAAGTGCCTCTCATCCAGGTAAATAAATGTGTTTGTTTGTGATCTCAATCAGCATCAGATTTTAAATCAATGACATACCATATCAGTTCATTGGTCGATATGGACCATTACATGACAATGAAATCACGAGCTACACAGTAATAGTATCATTATGTGGGATTATGACTCTTCATCAATTAACGGTCTTAATTCTCCCCAGGCCTGGGCCGGCTGCAGCCGTACGGCTCGGGCAGCGGCAGCGGATCAAGCAGCGGAAGCGGGCGGCGGCGCGCGCGCAGCGGCCTTTCCGACTCGCCGACCGCTCCCGCTACGCCCACGTCGGCTTCCGACAACGCGTCCGACGCAACCCTAACGGACTCGGAGCTGCCGTTGGCTAGGGATTCCACCCTGCTGCATAACGGTAAGCTTACCTACACAATAATCCTGTGTATGGTCTCATCACCATCATTATCTTGTCACTATCCCAATTTACTAGGGGTCGGCGTAAGCATGTCCTCTTCTTCCATACTTCTCACGGAACTTTACTGCTATTCTTTTTTCATGCAGTCTCATCAATCACATCATAATTATCTTGCGGAAGCAGCAGTTACTTAGATCTCCCGCGCACGGAATATTGGAACAAGAACTTTGATTGTAAGCGCTTCTCACGCGAAATAAACGCCGTTTTCTGCTTTTGGTCTTTTGGTTGCAATAACTTAACCAACAACCATTGATATATAAAAAACCCATATATCAATGCCAACAACCAACTTATTTTTTTTTCTCTATCATTTGCCTACCATTACCTATACAGGGTGAAATTGAAAACATGCGACAAATTGAAATGGGAGATTGTACTCATTATTATGAACAACTTTTACTATGGGACCAATCCTGAAATCGCGAAAAAAAAATCAGCTGTTCCCTACACTTTGACGAGTTATGCGAACATAAATGTAGGGAGCAGCTGATTTTTTTTTCGCGCTTTCAGGTTTCGTCCCATAGTAAAAGTTGTTCATAATGATGAGTACAATCTCCCATTTCGATTTGTCGCATGTTTTCAATTTCAACCTGTATATACTCCCTCAATCCCACTAATAAGTAATCTATAAACTAAAGGATGTTGGCTTCGTTTGGAATGTATATCTATCGTTTTCTGATTTTATTTTACTCGATAAGTTTTTCTCTTAGTTTCCATAATCGAGGGACTTCGTTGTTATTGGTTCTTGGAACTCGTCAACAACGATATATTCAATAACGACATCGTGTGTCAGTCACTATGCTTTTCTTTACTGTATTTTCCGGTTCTTGGTAATAGAAAGATTTACACAGAAACCCAATTATAATAATGTACGCTTCCAAAAGGGATTATAAAAAAAATATCATGAGGGATTAAGATTTATATGAAGTGCCACCTATTGTTTGTGCACATTTAATTTTAATTCTGACAAGTCATTTAATCGTGACTTTCTGTTTCCTTCTATGTGCAAGAAACACTTTACTTATATCTATATCTTCCCTGTGATCTATATTATTATCATTTTCGTCTTCAACAGTATCGTTAATATTTCTTCCCATCTCTCTATACTTAATGAAGGAAGGAACTGCTGGATACTTTTTGTTCGTGTGAGGTCTCCACGTGGCGAAGTAATCTAATGCTTGAGTAACAGTTAAAGTTACATTTAATGTGTCGAAAGTAATTAGCGTTTGTTCTTATTAAGGGTAAAAGTTCTTACATTATTGTTTTGCTTAATTTTTATTTAGGGGGTTTCTTTTCTTTGCCGCATGTCAAGGAAGATGATACGGTATTTTAATTGATACTTCGGTCGTTTAGCAGGTTTAAAAGAAATTATCACTTTCAAAGAAGTTTACTTACAGTTATTATTGATTTGGGAGATCTATTAATCACTATCTTCTTCACATGGTAAATATGCAAATTACTCAAAAGATTATTTCAAAAGATCCAGTAAACCGAAATGAAGTCAGAAATTCCAACGGATATCTATCTAGAAACGTTATTTATTAGAATTTAAACGGTAAAGCCGAAGGGCCACCGCTCCATGTTAGAGGCTGCGAGGATGCCGCGGTAAAAGTGTTTGCTGGAATGCAAAATGAAGCATGTGATTGCTACGGAATCACATTATGCCAGTCCTGGATATCGACCCGTGGCACTGGAAATGATATTATTTTTATTTTGCAGGCTAGTAGGTAGACTGGGAACAGCTGACACGTAGAACATTTTATAGGCAGTTGTAATCACTGCACTTTTTTGAAACTTTACCAACCGATGTTAAAACCATTTTGTACAAAGCTGTTCTTAATGTTATTCCACATGCATCCAAAATTCCCGTCAGATTTAATTATAATATTTTAGGCGAAAATGTTGAAATTTTTGACGTAAGACTTTTAATTTTTTCCCCGTTAATATCGCTTCCAGCGGTCCCTAAATTCATTTAGCAAAGCACTGTGTCACAGAGGCCTCTCGCGACGGTTTCCTAATGGGTTTTTATCGTGTCGTGCTCCATGAAAATTGAACAGGAAATCCTAGGGAGTCCCGGTTTTAATTTGCCAACCATTGGATTCTATAATCGTTCTAGATTTCATTGAAATGCAATTTAATTGGAATTCTCTCGGTGTGATTTGAATCGACTGCGTTTGTGGGTCGACGTTATTTGGCATTTTATTCAGAGCCACGTAAGTTCTAGGGATTATCTCTTTAATTTGTTTGCAATAAAATTCACAGTTTGCTATCTGCATTTTTAAACATCTACTGTACTTACTTGTCATCCTATCTAGGTAAAATGTAAACCATATTAGCACAAATGCGGACCATTTTTTGTATAAGCTAAGTACGGAAAATAATTATCGTCGGCACAAATATTCAAAACAAATTAAAGTTAATTACTAAGCTAATTAATTTTCGACTCAAACTAAATCCCAAAAATCTGCCTCACCTGTCGTAACAAACTGTAACCAAGTTTTGTAAACAAATTTTCCAAACAGTTCAACATTTACCTTTTCCAGTTAAATGTTTACGTGTTGCTTCAATAGCGTTAGTTATAAGTTATAACTTGTAAATACAAATTACTAACGAACGCTTGCGATACCCGCCGCGTGTTTTCAATGTTTCACTTTCGTCCCTCAAAACTTTTTAGTTGAAAATTTGGGACCAATGTTTGTTTACATACAGTTTTTGGGGTCCCAATTTAATTTAAACTATCGTTGCTTTTATTTGTCGTTTAGTACAACATTTGTCGTTCCGCGGTTTGTGCGTAGACCTTTGTTGCGGTGTTGAATTTATTCCGCCCGTGTTTTGCTTTCACCAAATTCCGGGATAATTTGTCCGTATGTAATGGATGTTACGTTTCATCTTTAATTTGGGTCGTCCTGTGTCACTCGAGTTCATTTCCACTCGTTAATTAAACTAAGTGATACGATCCCATTTAACGTTTTTCTGTCTTAGGCAACGGACGTACATTAACATAAGTAATAAGGAGTAGTTTAAGTGTAGTGGTTTCACTTGAATGAGCAAGTTTCGGTGGCTTGTGTAACCCGTAGCATAATTAAGAACAATAAATATATTTCATTCCCACATCACATCGTATTTGGCCCTTTTGACTTGAATTTTTAATACCATTATTGGTTTTCTCTTAGCTAAAGAAGCCAAAAGTTAAAATGGTTACCAAGAAGAGAAATTTTCTTGGCTATATTAAAATAAATTTTTCATAACTTAAACACCGGCTCCGTGGACCAATTAACGGATTGAACCTACACTTAAAAACGATGGCGTATCACAAATCGCTTGAATTGCCATCATAAACAGGCGACAAGTCGTAAATGTGATCTCGCCGAGCGAATGTGTTAAACAATTTGATACGCGGTAACAATGACGTTTTTATGTCGCGATATTTCGGTAAACCTACCGAATGTCGCCTTTAATTGCCGCCATTAAACGCATGCTTGTGACGAATCGCCGAGCGATAGATGGATCCCGGTTATTTTTCACATTACAAACCAATATTTATCTCGCTCACTCTTAATCCCAACTACTGCACTAGAAAGAGATGCATATGCATAGTGTTTCAGTAACCGTGGGATAATCATAATGAAAGCCGGAAATTCGTTAACGAATATGGCAGCGCTTCGTTAAATTTTATGTGTGTTTGTTTAATGAATGAATGCCTTTTTAAATTTCCATATGGTGCCGTCCTGTTTTAATGATCGCGTCGAGTCGGACTTAACAAAACAAATGTGGAATGAGTGTTACGAAGGATCATTAATCTATTAGTGAATATATAAGAATAGATAGAAAGAGTATGATGTTATTAGCTTCAGCGCGCGCCGATTCTCGCGTCTTTCACTATTTTACACCCCGAAATTGCGGAATTAATGTTTCCGTATTCATCCATCAAGGGGATACTGTGAAATTTCGTTCGCTCAAGACATCCCCTTAATCCTCAAGACGAATATCTCAAACTCACGGACGGAGCGGAATAATCGCAAGGTTGTGACGAGCTGAAAAAAATTATATAATTCGTCACTTAATCCGAGCATCTCGGGGGGTTAGTCAAACAAATACCTAGTATTAGTTGTGACAAACGCAGGCTTGAGTTTTATGTGATCAAAAATAAAAGAAAGATCTTAGCGTGTTTCCCCTCTGAAGCAGAAAGATAACACACTTATGGGGATGGGGAAGGCTTTCTTCTTAAACCATCATTACATCGTCGAATAAATAAGAAGAGACTATGGAGCTGTCAGATGTAAGGGCTTGCAGATTGAAAAACGATTTAAAATATTTTATTCGGAAGTTGATTTGAAAAAGTTTAATGGTCTTTTCAAATCTCACTTAAGATGTTATCGTCACTTGAAAGCCTATCTAATTCCCGATATCGGTGTCTTAGAAAAATAAACGATTAAGAGTATATTACAAAGGACTTTCGTACCAAAGGGACGACAGTAGAGTAGATTTTCACAGTACATTGAGCGTAAAAATTCACCCGAAAACGGGAGACGAAGGAAGAAATACTGTAATGCGTAATGAACTGAAATCTTTTACTACGTTCGTGTGACCCGAGTACAAGTTTCAAGAGAGCAGCGTCAACATACATACAGAAGCGGTCCTAAGTTACCCCCCTGGGGAACCCACATACATGAAAGGCAAAAAGAAAATCAATTCATTATGTTCCGCTTATGGCTTGTCATATCGTCATCTTACAAATAAATCCGCTTGTAATTTGTACCAAAAGCTTTCTGCGACAAACCATGGCACAAAGCTACAACCTTCTTAGTTTGGTCGAAAGCACAAAGGAGTTCAGTAGCGACTCGCCAGACCCGAAAAAGTACGAGTCCTTTGAGAGACCAATCCTTTAATACTAATTGAATCATAATTTAGGAGACTGGAAGTTTCTTTTTATGTAAATCTTTTTTGCCTCTGAAGGCTCAAAGGCTGGCAACGTAATAATCTTGAGTTTGAAAGGTTTAGAAAGTACTCGTGTATTCGGGATTGGAATAAACGTCTTATAAGTACATTCTAAGAATTTTGTTTATAGATTTATTGTTTTTTTTTTTTGAGTAAATGTTTATTTGCTTTGTACTGTAATGACAGCATTTTAAAGTTCCTAATAAATAACATTGTTTTAGTCAGTTAATAAAACAGTTTTAAGTATTATTTATCATCAATAATATTAATAAATGAGATGTTTAAGTGATGGTTAAAGAATTTCCTAACGTGATTTTTTTAAACCACTTCATTAGTGATTCATTGTTATGATAATTAGGTAATAATTTTGAACACAAATCTTTTAGTAATTAGTAACGACTTAACGGTAATTAACTAAAGATTTTGTTTTCCTCTGAGCAAAGCAATTCATTAGTAATTTTAATCAAACTTGTTTTCACAAAATACCTTTAATATTTCGAGAAGTTGTGATTTCATGTATAACCGTTTTGTTTAAATTTCACTTTCATATTTTTTTAAAAAGAAAACAGCGAACTCTGGATCGAAATATTATTAATACGCAATAAAACAATGTTTTTACAAACTGTGTATCTATATGAAATGATTTACGTTAATAGTTTTGTATCCCCCTGTATTTTATTTTCCTGCTACTCTTTTTATCACAGTTCATCGATAAAATAAATGGCACCTTAGATGATGTCAATATCACTGAAATCCGAAACTTACAGCGAATAACGCCAACTTTTCCCTCATCCTTACGTACTAACTCCATAACCCATCCAATGTCAGTGTAATATCAAAAGACAATTTACCGTAGCACACGCGACAACGACGGCGGGAGCGGCGATAAATCTCCACGACAATTTCCGAAATTTTTCTATCAGAAAGATTTACACTCCAGTCATCTTGGCGAAAGAAAATCGCACCTACAATCCTATTATCGATCCCTATTCCAGTACAATTTGCGAGTTGCGCGGGCGAGCGGTAGCAATTTTCAAACTTAAATGAAAATATCGGTTGGGGTAGAAGACTGTAGGGAACATTTTCCACGTCTTCGGGTTGTCGATAGTTCACATCCCGTCGGAGCCAGACATGATTCAGTCGGCAACATCCTTTGTCTAAGCGAAGTTTACGTCCAGTGGTTTCAGATGAATGTAAAACTGACGGGCTAGTGAAATAAGCACATACAACACGGACGTTCTAAACGAGGATTCTAGTAACTTTGTTATCACATATATGAGACTATTTAAAAAAAAGAACATGCAACTTATCTATTTAGAAAACTGATGTCATCGCACTATTAATTATATTTATTTTTTTCCAAGAAAGAAAAAAACTTTCGCGCAGGTATCAAAATAATAATTATAATCTTGCTAGCGACATTCAATTACTTAACAAAAACAAAAATACACGGGATTATTTAATGAGCTTTAGTTATTTCATTTTGATAATTAGAATAATATAATTCTGCTTTAATTAGAACGTGCTCTACTTTATTTAATTCTAATTATCGTAACGTGCCTACTACTATTAGTTACTAATGTTAAGCAGTTTTACCCGTGTTGTTGTTGTTTTGTTTAGAGTCAAGAGGAAAACTTTACTAGTTATTGTTGATAAATAATTATTATGATCAAATATTTCTGCCAGGAACAGACTTTTGATTGATCATAATTGTTTAGATATTGTTCGATTAACACCCAGAGGAGATATAAACATAATTGACGCAGGGCTGTTTGGCAACACATAGCAAATTTGACTTCCTCATGCATGCTACATCATGACATGAGTAATGAACCAGCCATGCAGAATTAGGTATGAATATGTCCAGCTCAAAATTCCAAAACGAATACCTATAAACGGTATCCTTCTAATAACAAATAGTAAAAGTAATGTAGCATATTCCCAACCAAGACCACACTTCATGAACAGTATAAAAACGACCATTCTCCAAAGCCAAAATACCTATAAATCATTATAATGACCACGAAGTAGACTATATTCTAGATCTAGACGACCACTTCGATAAGGCTTAAACTACAGTAGCTAAACATTGAGTACCTCTTACAACATTAACGGCTCATTTTGAACTTAATATTGCTGTGGCCGATAACGTGGCATTGTATTTTATAGGAAGACAAAAGCACGGAATTCAGTACTGAATAAGTAATAAAATATCGACAATATTCGCCGATCGGCCCGATACCGTGTAACAATCGAAAATTGGAAATTGTTAAATAAAGTTGAATGTATTGAACGTGAACATGCTTGTGCTGGCAAGACCGGGGGTCATCTGATTTATGTTATCGTGGAAGATATTTATAGACTTTAGCACGTTGTTTAGAGGGTATTAAGCTGGTATACTATAGTATACCTACATAGTATACTAGTTTATTTGCAAATTAGCATTATAACGGAAACGAAGGTTTTATTCTGGTCTTCTTTTTTATTGCCATGATTGAGCTATCTAGAGTTGATGGTCAACCGACAGTAGAAATAAGAAAGGCACAACTACAAGGAGAAAAAGTATTGAGCTCTTCACAACGATCGAATGGTAGGTACGAACGCCTTCAAATAATTTACTTATATTGTAAAAGTTTGCAAGTAACAATATGTTTTAGTACCTACAATGTCTATTGATAAAAGTTGAACCAGTGAGTGCATTGAGGCAATGCCGGCACAAAGGGAGGATATAAGCGAAAGTAGCAATTTTGACGCCCTGCGAAAGATTTCCTCATTTTCACTAAACGTATTTTGCTTCGTTTATGGTCCTTATTTCCCTAACATAAGATTGGTTTTTGATTGTTCTACGGTAAGGTAAAATATTGTTCTTATAAAGTAGATGCCTTGTTCCTTTTTCCAAGAGGTATCTGCGAAAATTTGTAATGATTGCTTATTATTGTAGGTAAATAGTCCTTTTTTTTCGTGAATGGTCTTTTTGCTACCGATGTTTTCTAAAAATCCCTCATTGTGTCTAATCAATGATTTAAAATAGTACAAAAGTAGGTATTTACTGTACTTTACAGTACAGAAGTACCTAAAAATATTATGACTACAATATTTAATATCGTAAGTTCTAGAAACACTAAGACAATTTCTGACAAAAACCATTAGGAAAAAAATGTGTTGAGAAAACAAAGTGCCAAAGTAGTCTCACTTACGTTAGAAGTAAAAAAAACAACAGAAACACACAATAACAAAAACTGGAAACAACCCAAACATGTGACAAAAACAAGACTCGGCAAAAGTTACGTGTCGCTGGGAGACGATAACAACAAAATCAAATTCCATCTTCACAATGTAGTACGTCAAGTAAAAATTTTCTGAAAAGAAGTTGTTAACAAAAATACGCTGAGGCCCGCAATGCCTGCGGGGCCTTGATAAGGCGGTGGGATCTCTAGTAAGCACCCGTCCGGGGAATCGCTCCTGTTCGGCTTCAAGATATGGGATATAGCGGGTGTAATCTAGTTTCAGTTACAATGTACTTATAGGTATTGATCACGGTATCACCCTCCTGCATTGGCTTCGAATGTTTGTTTATAAACTAATCTGGCTCTTCTTTTTTGGCATTATCAATTTCATTAACTATGTTAATTCGAGACACGTTTTTTGGTATTGTAAGCATCAACTCCTCTCTTTGAATTTTTAATTTCGAAACATTGTCTTTAGAAATACTCCTTAATTTATCAATTTCGCTGGTTTCCCGACCATCAACAAACATATTATCTTTATTTGTTCTTACATGCTTCTTTTTCTTATAATCTTTTCTGCTTACCTCATTAACACATGTATATTAATTTTAAAGGTCTTCATAAATATGCTGTTTTAAAAGTCTCTATTTACTGCTAACTTGTCCCACAGTCGATTCGACACTTACAACCTGTTCGTGGAATACCTAAAGATCCCTCGCCTCTCGATGGTGTTTTCAAAGAAAACGTGTATTGATGAGTTAATTAAGCTTTCCCTATTCTTAACGTTCGAGTTTCGTGTTTATAGAATAATATTTTATTAATTATTTGAATTTCCTAGAAAGGAGTACCTTTATTGAATTTTCCCTTTTGTGTCTTATATAAGTGTTATTATTTCATCATTAGAACTCTTGATCATAATATAATAAACACTGCTTATGTTTAAATACTTTCCTACTTACTTTGCTACTCCCAATGTAGTATTCAATCCAACATAATCGTTGATAAAGGTGCATTATTTATGTATATACAGGGTGGTCCAAAAGTCGTGGATCAAACGAAATAGGGAGATGAAGGAGGTCATTTCCAACAAAAAATCTTTCTACAGCATGGTCATAATTCAATTGCCCTAAAAGTTATGAATATTTGTGTATACCGAGTTCTTTTACAATTAGACGAATTTAAAAAAAATGTGATATAAAACAATAAAACAAACGGTGTTGTATTACTACTAGATAATGTATCAGCACTACAAAGTTCTATTAGATCTCTAAGTATCAAATTTCAAGAGCAATTTATTTTTTTCCAAAAATTTTGTAACGTTACGAAAAATCTCACTTTAAAAGCGTTGGAAATGACCTCCTTTATCCCCCTACTTCGTTTGATCCACGACTTTTGGACCATCCTGTATAGTACTATGCTCTGATCAAAAATTCTGAAGCTGGATTTTCGCGATATGATCTATTCAGTTTACAAAATAACTTATTCATCATTATACTTCTCAGCAAAACTTTTCCTCCCGAATGTATTCTGGCACGAAAATGTTCAATTCATTCTTTCGACGTCCATATATTGTAAAGCTTAAACCTATACATAATTCATGGAACAATAAAAACCGATTTGCGTACTTCGCTTCACCAAAATTCCATTAAAACTCTCAGCAGTACCCCGGCCATATTTTTTACTTTTTTCATCACAAAAGAATACTCGTGGCCCCAAAAATTGAGTTAATCTTATAACTTTGTACACAAAAGTACAATGAGAGAGACGAAATAAAACAAATAAATTAAATTATAAGAGATTCCTGAGGAGATTGTCGCGATATCCTTTAGCAAATGTAATAACGTTGTTAGATTTTTAAGGTTTAGTTGTAACAGAAGAAATAGAATTGTCCTCGACAATTGTAACAGCGTAATTACATACCTACTTCGCAATGGACCAAATATATTTTTTCTTCTTAGAAAATACTTTTTGTAGAACATATATTTGTTCTCCACCTAATTATCGTGGTTCTGGGATACCTACTTCAAAGAGAATAAAAGGTAACCTAAATTAGAATGTTTTTCACGTCAGTCATGATCATCTTTTATTACATTTTCTACAATCTTGACATTGAAAGCGACGAAAAAAATGAGGAGGTTCTCAAGTCGATGCGTATATTTCTTGCTTAATTTTCTTTAATTAACTTTTAAGAGGCCTGTGTCCCAGCAGTGGGAACATTATAGGCTGATTATGTATGTTATGTAACTTTCAAGAACTACCAACATTAAAAAAAAACCGGTCAAGAGCGAGTCGGACTCGCGCACCGAGGGTTCAGTATTGTGAAATGTTTTTAAAGGGGTTTGAAGGTTTTGGCCCTAAAATCAGCCGCCATTTTGATTTTTTTTTAGAATCGCGGTGCACAACAAAAGTTATATATTTAGATAGAGGACACTTATACAAACAAAAAATGTAATATAACATAATATCCTAAAGCGTCAGGTTTCGGAGTTATTCACCGAAATATAAGTCGAAAATAACTAGGATTTTTTTGTTTTTTTTCCTTCCAGGTAAGCATATTGAACTATGGAGGTAATAGAAACGTTATGAAACCTTTATGGAGGAGAAACAAATGAAGAATATACATTTTTTAAATAAATAATTAAACGCGGCAATTTATAGTTCGTTTTTAGGGTTCCGTACCTCAAAAGGAAAAAACGGAACCCTTATAGGATCACTTTGTTGTCCGTCTGTCCGTCCGTCCGTCTGTCAAGACCCTTTTTCTCAGGAACGCGTGGAGGTATCAGACTGAAATTTATATCTAATACTCAGGTCTACTGTCCCTTGAAGCTGTGAAAAAATCAAACTTCTAAGCCAAAGCAATCAAAAGATACAGCCGTTTATGCCGCAAATTTCTGCAAATTTTCGAAACTCGCACGGGAATCAAAACCTACAGGGTACTTCCCGTGAACTTAGAATCTTGAAATTTGGTACTAAGTAACGTCTTATAGTACAGATAAAGGAAAAATTGCGAAAACCGTAAATTTTTAGTTACATCATATAATAAAAAATATTTTTGAAAATTTTAAAGTTACTTCTTTTCTCATGAACGCGTATAGGTATTAAATTGAAATTAATATCAAATACTCAGGTCTATAATACCTTGAAGCTGTAACAAAATGAAACTTCTATGTCAACGCAATCAAAAGAAACGGCAATTTAAGCCGCATATTTTCAAACTCGCAACTACTCGCAAGGGAATCAAAACCTAAAGGGTACTTCCAGTCGACCTAGAATCTTGAAATTTGGCATGAAGCAATGTTTTATAGCACACATAAAGGAAAAATTCCGAAAATCTTAAATTTTTATACGGAACCCTCGGTGCGCGAGTCCGACTCGCACTTGGCCGGTTTTTTTTTAATCCCAGAGACTAATCTGACAAGTGTAATGTCAAACTTCTATACTAAAAAAAACGAAAACACAAAAGACTTAAACGTCATCTAAGACTATTCTAAATTTTAAATTGATAGCATTAGTAGTTCTTGAGATATCCAGCTGTGACAGACGGACAGACAGACTGAGTCTCACCATAAGGGTTCCTTTTTACCATGTTGGTACGGAACCCTAAAAACTATACCGTAGTAAGTAACGAACTTTTTCATGTAAAATAAATTCAACTTCTGATACTTTAAACATATTCAAATAAAATTCACCTCCAACTTAATGACACCTAAACGTCTAAGCCATTATAGGCTCCCAAAATGTGTCTCCCTAAAAACGTACACTGTTCAGTACGACACGTCACAAAGCGTCCCCACCCTGACTGGCGTGCATCGCCAAATGCATCATTACGCCTGCCAGACACAATGCACCCCTATACGCGTGGATGTGACAAAAGCAAAACATTTTGTTGCCTCGTGAATGATGCTAGTAATCAATTTACAAATTTATTTCAACACCAGTGAGGTTTTACATTTAGTGGGTGTGTGAAATGTCTTAATTTTGTGGTGTTTTTGACAAGATTGATTTGGGCTTCCTACTGCGAGTGTTGTATGTTTTTTTGTCTATGGTAAATAATTCATAATTTTAAATCCCATATTTAAGTTGACACTGTCATTTAGTCGCATTTAAGAAACTGGGAAAGTAATTTTATCAATAAGTATAACATTTGTGTTTATATTTTAGTTCCAAAAGTGAATTACCTACAGAAGTAAATTACTAACTACTTGTTAGCTTCAGTCCAAATCTGTATTCGTTCTCTTTGTTCGCTTACAATCTGGACAAGACAAACAGCCATGTCCACTTAGTGTTTTCTCACACAGAAAACACGTGACCTACATCAGATTGTAGCATCTACTCCACAAAAGATAGCTCTATCCGACCGACCTAGATTTTATTCGATCAAAGCTTTTCAAAGACGTGTTCACACAATCGTAAACTGATTCGGCCTCACAATATCAGCCCTCAAAAGGTCCCATCATACACCATTATCGCGCGAGTCAACGCACCCTTGAACTAACCATTATACTGTACAAATCCCTACTTACGTTGCTGTCAATCTCACACCTAAGGCAAAGAAAGAGAAATCTGGATGATCCCAAATTAGATACGCGGTAACGAGACGGCTTCCACAGCAACGATAATGGGTTTTCTTTGCTGAAGGGAAAAACCAATTTCGTTGCTAAAACATCAAAATATCTAAGTCAAGTTGAGGATAATCCTCGTAGTAGACGGTAAGTATCTTACGTCTTGATATTACTTTGTTTGTGAGCGCGGCGCTGGTGGTTACACGTGAATATTTTTATGTGCTGTGAAGTTTGTTCGACTTGAATCGATGATATTGGAAAAGTTTGCTTTTGCCTTGTGTTTAAATACGTGTTAAAATAAAAATAGCGGCTTTTCACAGGTTATTTTAACAGCTTTCTTGGTGGAGAATAAACAGGTTTAGGTACGCCCTAAAAGCGTATTAGGGCCAAGATTTGACTTTGAAATATTGCCGGTTTCTGGACGCTCAGTCAGCGAAGGTACTCTTAGGAATATACATAATTATTACAGAAACATTGTACTTAAAGGTTGGTTTACTGAATTTCCCAACAATGAAAACAAATAGTCACTATTTACATTGAACCGTAGTACAGGTAAAATACATTTATTGGTACATTATTATTATTAACTGGTGGTAATATTATATAATTCAACATACTTTACATTGGCATTGTTGGAAAAAATTAATAAGAAATATGAAGCTACATTAACTAGATAGTTAATAATAAAATTGCAAAAAAATGTTATAAAGGTTCCTGGATCTGGATCTTTACAATTAAAACTGAGTGTTACTAAGAATATACGGAAAGTACCGAGAGATATTTATTTAATAGCGGCTATAGCAATTAATTATCTGTGAAACTATATGCCGGGTGTTATAAAACCCCTAGAAAACGAGTACACACAATATGTTTTTACTAATCACAGTAATCACACTAATCACACATAAAAATCAAGGCTGCAGGTGGTGTCGTCACCGCCGTGCCCTCGTAGAGGTGATCGACAACGGCGGCGACCTGTCGCGTCCGGTTCTGGTTCAAGCCATGGTCCGGGGCGAGAGGGAGTGGCAGGCAGTCACCTCCTTCTGCGAAGCAGTCATGCTAGCAAAGGAGGTGGCGGGATGGCTGAGGGATTGAGCCTCACGTCCCAGCCGCCGCGGGAGACGCTCCGGGCGTCGGGAGCCGCGTGACGACTCCCGGCCACCGTAGGCGCGGGCCTGCGGACGGAGAGTAATGGGTAGCTCACCGTCCGATCAGGACCAGGCCCATGCCGGACGGCGCGTACGTGTTCCACGCGCTCCTCAAAGAAATGTCAGCATAAAGGAAGGGGCCTGCCAGGGCCGAAGCCTGCCGGGGGTGCGGGATTGTCCGAAAGGGTTACCGCTGCCCCGGAACATAAAGGGCTAAGGAAGGAACACGGATGAGTTTTAGTCAGTAAGAGTCTGACACTCCCTTCCGCTCCACCCAGAGCGGGAGGGGTCATTTGATGATTTCCCATCCATAAAAAAAAGGTGGTGTCGTCCTCAGGATGAGTTGTTTGTCACACGGACAACTGTACGTCGCTTGTCACCAGTCCAGACTCTCTTCACATTTTGCCTTCTGAGACCAAAACTCCAAACTTAGTATACACTATACAGGGAAGTTTTTTTTTATAAAAATGTGGCTGTTAGTTATTTTAGTATATACTTTACGCATTTGAAGTCGCGGGCAGAAGCTAGTCCCACATATAAAATTAATAAGCCGTCACTTTTTTATTTCACATAATATATCATCAACCCACTCGTATATTTTTTGTTTCTTTAGTCACATCTGCAGGATTACAGACACCACACCCCGAATGTTTTCATAACTTGTACAAACATTATCTTGCCGGATGAATTAGTTTCATCCCTAAAATAATTCTCCAACAAAAATACCGTACCTATATCCCACATTGGTACTAGTTACTTGTATTTCCATACCTTTCGCTTTCAAAGCAACGTTGCATTATTTATTGGGGAAAAACTTTATATTTTCACAAAATAACCGAGCAGATGCCTCGGATCACCTGTGGACGGGCTATTAACATAAGTTTCCATTAAAAACTGAACCTTATTATTTGCGGTGCGGAGTTTATTTTCCTCCAGTGTATTGTGAGTGAGGGGTTATGTTTTTGTTTTTATAGCTGTTTGTAATCGCCTCAGAAAGGCAGTAGTCGGTGTAATTTTCGTTGCGGGATTGTGTCTTGTAGAATGTTTTATTCAAACGTTTAAGAAATATCCGCGGTGTATTTTAGCGTTTGTTTCTGAATGGTGATGAGCTGTCGATAGACCCACATGTTTATCCTACTTTGCTTGAGGATCCTTGGATATTTTCCGAAAACTCTTCTGGACAGATGTTTTTGCAAAAGGACGTATCATCAAATAGCAATTTGTATACACATAGAGCGTTGGAAGTGGATAGAACACACTGTTTCGGGCAATTTGTCAATCTTTCAGCTACAAACTACATTTTATTCTGACTGCGCGACAGCAAAGATAGGGTTGTTACTTGTGCGGTTTGATAGTTAAACATTAGGGACACCATTTGCACATAATAGAAAAAAAAGAAAGAAAATACGTTTATTTGCGGTGAGAATGACGCAAAAAAAAACATAAATAATAAAATAAAAAGGTAGGGGGAAACATGCGTTACATCCACGCAAAACGGGTATCGCTCAGCATTATGCTGCGACCCTATGCAAGACAGAGCCCCAGCGCTGGTTTTCAGCGACAGGCGGCGCTGACGTAATGACGTCGTCCGGTGCAGCAAACAATTATTAAAACACTGTACTGGTACAGTGTACTTAAAGAAAAATAATTGAAATTAAAAGTGATAGAATAATTATACTAAACAGGAAAGAGGAGGAGAGGATGGGCTTCAACAAAGCCTATATTTTCATGGAAAAGTTCACAGACACGATGAAGCAACCACTATGTTTAATTCCTCGGTCCTCACAAGCGATTTTTGGTCCAAAGTTATTAGACACACAAATCGCGCGTCACTCGGTGTCCCAGGGCAATGTTGTTTGTTCCCAGCCCGTGTTTGCACAGCTAACTGGATTGCTGCGGACTCCTCATTTATTCACAGCCCCCACTCTGCCCTAGTTACATTAGCCGCAACTTCTGATATACACGTTTTACAATTTTGATTAACTTTGTCGTTGTCGTTTAGAGTAATGATCGTTTTGTCAGTTCTGAAGACAGTTTTTGGTTCTGTGTTTAGCTTTGGCACGTATTTAGACTCGAATAGTACACTTAGCTCGTATACTTCGTATAGGTGGCCATGTCTGTCGAAGGACCGATGGCCGGTGGAGCAGACGAGTCCTGGAGTGGAGGGAGACCGCGTACCGGCAAGCGTAGTGTGGGACGCCCCCCAGCTAGATGGACGGACGACCTCAAGAAGGTGGCTGGGGTAGACTGGATGCGGAAGGCGGAGGACAGGGTGCTGTGGCGCAGTCTAGGAGAAGCCTATGTCCAGCAGTGGACTGCGATATGCTGAGTTGTTGTTGAGTACACATACATACATACTCACGCCTTTATCCCATGGGGGTATGCAGAATATTACATACTCCTTTTGCTTCGTTTACGTTCATACATCTGGTTATACACACACGTCGGTTGCGAGTACTACGTACCTGATAATAATAGTATTTACCTAACTAAACTTATAGTCTAGCTATACTCCATCGGCTTAGGTAGTTAAATAAAGGTAAACAAAAAAAACCACGTGACTTAGTTAACCGACTAAACGTAGTAAAAGTCTATTCAGTTGTCATGCTACGTCTTAGTTGTACTCTTCAATTTAGCAACTTTTTTTAATGAATTATAACGCTGCTAAATTGAAGAGTACAACTGTGACGTAGCATGACAACTGAATAGACTGGTATTACGTTTAGTTGGTTAACTAAGTCACGTGGTTTTTTTGTTTACCTTTATTTAACTACCTAAAGCTATGGAGTATATTAAGTCAGTGGGCTATGGCAATATTTCTATACAACCGTTCAGTTAAGAGTTTTTTTGGGAGGCTGGCGTGCAACAGTGGACGTTTACCTACAACTGATTAGATAATAATATTTTTGGGTTATAACGTAAAGAGACTACCGGTGGTACCTATAACATTCTTGATGCAAGGAGCCTTGGAAAGAGTCTCGAACGCTTAAGTTAAATATCCTGTCACAAAAAAAACCGGATGATGACTTGCTTTATCGTAAATTATGAACGTACATTATGTTACTCTAGTTTAGTATTATTTATTTAAAGTATAAAACATCAGTTTTACTGTATGTGGACTACCTATGTATTTGCTCTTTCCAGTGTGGCAGTGTTGCGTATAATGCGACCGCAACTAATCTGACCTAAAATCTATCTATACACCATTAGATATGGCGGCTTTTGGCGTATCCTGCGTTAGTTTAGTTTTAGGGGTTTTGACCTTTATGTATAATATATTAAAGGTTAGATATTTCAAGTGTAGGTATTTATCGTTTATTGTCGTATTATATCGTAAGAGTGTGTTTATTTTGAATTTACAGTCTATGTAGGTATATTGCATTTTTCATAATATATTATATATTGCAAGTCCTAAGGACTGATGGGTTCAAACCTAGGAAAAACCGAAATACCCACTACTTTTAATTTATTTCACAAAAATTATGCGCATCGATGTCAGTGGGAAACTTTGCCCACTGACATCGATGCGCACAATTTATTCATGGCGAATGAGCTTTCTTTCCTTTATATCCTTGTACATAATATATATATTTTAATGTTAGATTGTATATTGTATTTAATATTTCTCAATCTCAAAGCATTTATTTCAATGAAACCATTTACAGGCACTTTTAAACTGTCAAGGAGTCGGTCAAACTGAAAATATGGAGCTAGTTGCCCATCCCAAAGCGTAGTAGGTACCTATGGAGAAGAACAGGCAAGAAACTCCATGGACACTCTTTTAAATTGTATTGTTAAAAAAATATTACTACGATGTAAAAAAAGACGTACACGTTAAAAGCGTCCAGAGTACAAATATAAACATAAAACAACGATCCAAAACAATTAAAATAAGCCTGTTCTTAACAAGAATGTAAAATAAATTAATAAATAAATTAATAGCTTGAGTGATAAATAAAGTTTTATTTCTAACTTTCTATGTAGGTATACCTATACTATAAATGCTTCTGATTTTCCAAAGGATATGATTCACGAAATCTACGATTACTGACAGGATGGTCTGATTCTGTCGTATTGTCACAATTAACATGATAATACTATGGGTTTTTATTGAAAGCTGTCACCATGAATCAGTAGGTATTATTACTGTACAAATATTCATAAATATAAATTCTTTTGTTTCAGGTATGTAATTGACACAATTCTTCATCATTAATGAGTGCATCGATGAAGGTAATAAACAGGCTTTAATTATGTCGATTACATTTAAATATATAGGGCATGTGAGCGTTATATTTTGTTGAATCTCATAGGAATTCCGCGAGTTTATGCATTTGATACTGTATGTATTGTGTTGGTCCTGCGCCTGATCTATCTTCGGTCGTGTCAGATTGCCGTCCCATCGGACTATGAGAGTGAGTGCACCTGTGTATGCGCACACACTTGTGCAATGTATTATCTCCCGCGTAGATCGCTAGTTTTCGCTGAGACTGAATATACTAGCTGCGCCCCGCGATTTCACCCGCATAAGTGTCGATCTCGTAGGAATATCGGGATAAAAAGTAGCCTATTTATGTAAATCCGGGGTTTCAGCTACCTCAATACAAAATTTTATCAAAATTGGTCCAGCTGTTTGAGCGTGAAGAAGTAACAAACATAATATAAACACACACACTCACAAACTTTCACCTTTATTATATTAGTGTGATAATATAGATATATTTATAATAGGACCATATTGTATCGATGAACTTTAATTACTAAGTAACTCCTGGTGGAAAGAACTTATCAACATGTATGTAGCTTAATCAGCCTACAATGTTCCCACTGCTGGGACACAAGCCTCCTCTCGGTGAGAAGTGGACCGTAATCCACCACACGGATTATATGTATTTATTTATTGGAAATTCGTTTTACATACCTACATTGAATTAACTTGAATCTTCAATCTGTTAGCAATTTATAAGAGTACTAGCTGCGCCCTGCGGTTTCACCCGCGTAAGTTTCGATCCCGTGGGAATATCGGGATAAAAACTATCCTATGTCCTTTCACGGGACTCAAACTATCTCTATACCAAATTTCATCGAAATCGGTTCAGTAGTTTAGGCGTGAAGAAAAGACAGACAGACAGACAGAGTTACTTTCGCATTTATAATATTAGTTTGGATTGCCGTGTAACTGCTATATTATAGCAATATTTTTTTGAAATTCGTGTTTACATTTAGATAAAATCATGAAAATCATCAATCATGATGATCATCTTGGGTCAGTTTGAACCCTCAGCGTAACAGTCTGCTGTATTTTAGGCAGGCTAAAGTTAGGTTAAGATAATGAAAAGGGGTTGTTATCTTGAATTAGTAGACTTAAGAAGTTCTATCTAAGTAACTAACAGGTTACTTAAAACTTAAAATGGCAAAGTAGCGTTACAACCCCCCGTAAACATTGAAACATACGAACCACCAGAAAATGAGAAGTAATCCTACACACGTTCTGCCAAGCAAACGTAGCGGGTAAACGGGTCGATGTCATCAAAAATCCGAGGTTAGCTTAACGTAAACGTGCGCGTTATCAAAATTGCCTCTCGAGGACTCGTGTGCTGATTAAAATACATAGATTTGATCTTACGTGAGAACGTTCAATCAATGCGCTTATTTGAACAAAACCCCCCTTTTGTTGGTTGTATGTACTACGTTGCATGTGACATTGTCAATTGTTGATTCGGCATAACGGCATTGTGTTGAAAACGAGATAATTTCGGCGCACTCGTTCGGCATTGTTCGGTTATAAATCGGGTTTTGTTACGGAACTCATTTTCTATATGTTTTATCGATTTGGATCTGAAAGTGAGTTTAGTAGGTTAATGGTGTTATTAATTCATATATTATGAAGATGGCCGTGTTTAGCATTAAAGTGGGGTGGTGATATTACCGAAATTAAGCACTCAAGTAGGACAAAGAAAAACGTAAACTGATTAGATAAACAACCCAACATACATAATCAGCCTATAAATGTTCCCACTGCTGGTACACAGGCCTCCTCTCAGTGAGAGGGAGTGGGCCGCAATCCACCACGCGGGCCCAGTGCGGGTTGGCAGATGTCACATGTCTTCGAATTTTTGGTTCTAGGACATGCCGGTTTCCTCACGATGTTTTCCTTCACCATTTTGGGAGCAGTGGTGATGAAATAATTTACACAAAGTAAAGCGCTTGTCTGGATTCGAACCTACGACGTACAACTCGTAAGTCGCGGCTGTTACCACTTGGCCACCACTGCTCTAACAACCCAACTGGTAGGTACTAAAAGTTTTTAATGAACATCTAAACACGCTAAATAAATATAAATATGGTGGAAGGGTACACATTCCCCTCGTTAATTAGTTAAACTTTCAGTTATTGACTTGCAGTTTGCTCCTCTGATAGTCATAAGCCTGGCTTTAGGGAACGTTGGTTTAACACGACAAGCGTTAAGACTATTTATTTTATGCTATTAATTGCGCTGTTTTGCTCTAATTTCGTTTTGGTTTACTTTTAGTTCGTTTGAGAGTTTTCATTTACGTACAGTCACGAGCAATAATATGTCAACACTTGGCAACTTTCAATTGCGATATTTTCGTGAAATAACGAATGCAACGTTGAAATACGACACTTTACATAAACCTATGGGTTCGAAACTACTATGTTCGTAATAACATAAAATTTCATTCAAAAATAAAGGAGAAAATCGCCTTTGAATAAAGCCAAGTGTATACATACTTATAGACGTGACTGTACGGTAGGCTGCAAAAGTGCATGGGTTGTACAGAAACAAAATCGTATGAAGCGAGAAATGACGCCATCTAGCGTAAAACCAGTTAACGACTAACAAAATTGAATTATGCTATTATTAGATGGCGTTGCTTTGCTTTATATGATAAAATATTTTTGCAGTTTCTTTTTGTCTCTTCAAACATTCAAACAATAATTTATAATTAATAGTTTCTTTTAAAGAAAATTGATCCTAATTATTAACCTACTATGTTAAAATTGAATATCAATTTATAAGTAGGTACTAGGTATCTGATTTTGTAAGTTTTAGTTTTCAAACTTGAGAGGGTAGGTTAAATATGGATTTATAAATAATTGGTAGGTGGTATGAATAATACTTATATCGAAGATTTATGACAGCTCAATATTGATCGTTCGCTAAGTTCATTTCGATTACCTCGTTCGAGTGCCTTTTGTTCAGTTTTTATTTATGATCGATCAGGCGGATTACTTATTTTACCAAAACGAGCACGAGTTATAATATTGATTTCGTTACAAGAGCTCAAATAATTGCTTTGAATAATCAAGCCAAAAACTTGTCAGAAATAGCCAGATACCGGTGTAAACGTAAGTAGTTTTATTTTTACACTTTTATATTAAAAACTGCATTATTTTTTTGTTACTATACTACATAATAATCATTATTGGGTATTATATATTTCTGTTTTATTGTTGCAGAGAAAAACAGTTGTTCTTTGAGTACGACGATTTGAAGAGGAGGGTTCTTTGAAACACCATCAAAGAACTGGTAGACCACGACTTATAAAACACATTGCAGCATCAAACGATGATAAGGCAGTATGAAGAAAATGGATTTCTGCCGCCGAACCACTATGCTGGTTTATTTGACACAAGTTTTGACACGGAGCCGCGTCAAAACTTGTGCCGCGGAGGCATGCTGTGAAACCCTTGCTCACGGAAAACCATAAAAGGGCAAGATTACAGTTCGCTTTGGATCACATAAACTTCGATTGGAGTAATGTCATCTTTACAGATGAAAAAACTTTTAAGTCCAGTGAACACGGACGCTTATGTTTGTGGCGTCGAAATAATACGCGATACACAAGTGGTTACGTAGCTACGAGCTAAATAATTATACTTAGATAATATTATTTATATTGACTGGAGACCTGGTTATGTGTGTATAAACTATAACTTACGTATTTTTAATCATTTAAAAAGTTATGAACACTTTAAGTTTAAACAACATAGTTTTTAGTTTTTTATGTTGCCTACTAACCATTTGATATGTTTTTGTGCAATTTTGTAGTGTTTAGCCTACTTATTTAGTATCCATTTAATCCGTTTGACCTTTGTAATAAAATAACCTGGTCTCCTGTTTGTTTTTATTGAGGTTACATAAGCTTCAATCCTCTTTCCGATTTTGGAAACGAATACTTAAGCTATCGCCTCAATAACTTCATAATATTATAATGTTATACCTATAATATTTAATAAACTGACTATTAAATTTGAATAATAAACTGTAAGAAATAAACCTCTATAATTTTTTATAGTGCCTTTTTTTGCGAGCCCACAAGGCGAGCCTGTTTACCTGCGATGAATCTGCTCTTTTTTCCTATTGCTAAGTAACTACCTACCAATTCGAATATTAAATTAATTATTAAAATACCCACTCGTTAGCTTAATAAATATATTCCTATCGGTTTCTATTATTATTTTTATCATTTAAGCTACGTATGCTGGTAATTGTAATGTAATAATTAGATAAATGTATTAGCCTTGTAATTCCTTCGTTTCTTCCTAACTCCTTACTTACCTACGTTTCGTAAATTAGTTGTGAAGAAACCAACGCCATCTAGTTTATTTTCGAAAACTTGAATTCAAACGTTCACGGGAAAATAGACACTAAGGTACCCATGCAATTTTGCTGGCGACTGTACATGAAAATATTTTTGTATAAATTATCCACTAGAAAAATGTTTTCGCATCTTTCTCTCAGGCCGAGACATATAAACGTTACTTAGCACGTAGAAATGTTCCCGTCTCTATCTTGTACTTGCAGTTAGACAGTTTTGCGATAGTGAGAGGAATAACGCTTAACCAAAGTAATTGATTGCTAAGTAATAAATGTATTTTCTTTCTTTTCTTTCTAAAGTCTCGGCGTTACTGTTTGCTGCAACGACTTTCCCTGATTCCAAGATATCGCGTACGGTTTCCTTTTAACTGCTTCTGGAATAATGATTTAACAATTTGACTTTATAGGTCACTAGCAGCTCCCCGCGGTTTCATCCGCATAAGTTTCGATCTCGTGGAAACATCGGGTTAAAAAATATCCTATGTCCTTTCCCGGGACTCAAACTATCTCTATACCAAATTTCATCCAAATCGGTTCAGTGGTTTAGGCGTGAAAAGGTAACATACAGACAGATAGATAGACAGACAGACATACTTTCGAATTTATAATATTAGTATGGATTTATTTGAGGTAGTCCGTCATTTAACAATTATATTTTACTAGCTGCACCCCGCGGTTTTACCCGCATAAGTCTCGATCCCGTGGGAATATCGGGATAAAAATTATTCTATGTGTTAATCCTTGTTATAAACTATCTGTGTGCCAAATTTCATCCAAATCCGTATAGCCGTTTGTGTGTGCAGTTGTAACAAGCATACAAACACACACACAGACTTTCGCCTTTATAATATTAGTGTGATTTCAATGCACTCCAAAACACTTAATCTACTCAAACTTAAAACCTCACCTTGGTTTAAACCCGTGAGGTTTAAACATATACCAGGTTCTAGGAACCTGAGAAAATAAAATTAAAAATAAAATAATAATAAAATTTTATTCCTTTACCTAAATATCGAATAATCTTATTTATTTATAGTCTGCGCAAAACAACATAGTTGGCCGCGCCTTACGTACGTGAGCGGTGGGACGAAGGGACGGGGCGCATTACTCAGTACGTACGTTGCAAACCGCCGCCTCACCCCTGTCCCCACCTCAGCGGCCAACTAGATCCGCGCGGACTATAGTTGACCGATCGTACCTCTACCTATAACTTATCTTTGGAAGTATAAGTACCCTGTGGTTAGGGAAAGCAGTTATCGCAATGTGTGCTCGTTGCATCCCTATCTTTTGATACATGTAATCCCTTAATTACCTTACAGCCCCCCTGAGAAATGATCCCTTGATTTATTTGTTCCCAAGACAATTTCGTATAATGCTTTAATTATAAAATACCCATTGGTTGTATTGTTGTGCATGTGGAACATTTGCTTGTGCAATTTTTTTTTTTCTTTAAATTGTGAAAAAAACGAGTTTAAAGGAGTATGCAAGGATCGTAGCAGGTGACGTTCTGTAGATTTCGCCTACCTACATGGGAGTTGGCGTTATGGAAAAATAACTCGAAATCCTACACAATAAAGTTCAGTTTACGCTACAACTTCAAGCATTTTTATAACTTTTTCAATAGTGCTAGTCACTCTGAAATCAACTTAATTACCATTAAAATAAAGTTGATATTTGTTTAACTTGAAATAATATTAATTTGAAACAGAAGTGAATGGACTTTAGATAGATTAGTAACTTTTTCTACCTTTTATCAGGGGTTCGCTCCGGTAGAACACATTTTTTTTTTATTTACAAACTATTTCCATGTCATATACTACCCATATCCACGCCAAAAACAGAATGATTGTTTTTTATTTTAACCATATAAATAAACAAACTAACTTAAACAATTTGTAAGGCAAGTAAGGATTTATTTAATTAATCCCCTACCAAAACCATTTTCTTCGCGCAATTTTAGTCGAACCGGTTTCAAACGGAAGGGGGGGGGGAGCGACTTTCACAGACGTTCCTGACACACTAGCAAAAAAAAATCTCGCCTCTTTTAATTACTATTCCGTCGGACAAGCAACGCCACAGCCACGCCACGGCCGAGCCACTGACCGGCCTTTAATTTTATGCTGTAATTAGATTTTTTTCTTCATTAATAAGTACCCCGGGATATTAGTTTAGGAAGTGACAGGTTATTAGCCGCTTTAATGTTTTAATAGGGTAGAGTTGGGGAATTATGTTGTAGAAATTAATGATTGGGTGTGCTTTTCACACCTTAGTTTTTAAAGCTTAATTTAGACTGGCACAGTCACTGAAGGAACACGGGTGGGTTTTAGTCAGTAAAAGTCAAAGTCTGACACGCCAAGCTCCACCCAAGAGCGGGAGAAGTTATTTGATGATATCCCAAACAAAAACAAAAAAAAAGTGAGGAAAATTTGTAGTTCCGTCTTTGTCATTTTAAGGAGAAAACATGTTTATTTTTTCAAGGAATTCCTACCACAGACATACATATATTTTTAAAAGAAAGAAAGGAAAATCACAGGTAAAACAAACGATAAAAATACGAAGCATTTAAAACTAACAAATTAACATTAAAAACGAAAAAAATATCTGGGCGAGGCCAAAAAGGCTCCTATTTCAGCATAGTACAGTCAGCATCAAAAGTCGATTAACACTATCATTTTTACATGTTATTAAATTGACAACAACTTTTTTCAATAAACTGATTTTTAGCTATTCACATAATAGACAAGAGTATATATTCTAAAAAAAATTCTTCTGCTGCAATTTTGAACAAATATTTTGCTCAATAACTAAGATTAAAAAAACTGAATTGTTAATCAACTTTTGATGCTGACCGTACCTACTGAGATGTTTTGTATGATTAACACTAAACTTACTTCCAAAACATGATAGTTTCATTTAACAAGCTATAAGTTGATGCAAATCAAGAAAGCTATACCTACCATACAGCTTATAATACCCGCGTAATTATTAATTCTCGTAAGCAATGGCTTCAGGCAATGTCCGTCGATAAAGTCAATACAACACTGTCGTTATAAATAGCCGCCATTTATTGTTCCCTAGAAACATTGGGTAAAACGGTTACACTGAAGTGAAATTAGTGCACGCACTTGATAATAACGTGAAGTTTTGTACTGTTTTCATAATTTTACTGGGAAACGTTCACATTGTTGCAAATGTAAACTTCCTTGTGTGACTACAAGATTTAGTTTTAATTAAAATTATTTAGCAAAGCGCAAGGCAACGTACGAGACATTTTTGTGCGTGGTGCAGAAATTAAATAATTACATACATTTATGTAGGTATTTCATCATCTGCCTAGCCTTTTCCCAACTATGTTGGAGTCGGCTTCCAGTCTAACCGGATGCAGCTGAATACCAGTATTTTACATGGAGCGACTGCCTGTCTGACCTCCACAACCCAGTTACTGGGTAATACGATACTCCTTGGTAAAACTGGTTGTCAGATTTTCGGGCTTCTGACGACCCGTAACGACTGTCAAAGATCCACGAATGACAACCGGGACCAACTGCTTAACGTGCTTTCCGAGGCATGTAATGTCTTGGTATGTAAAGATGGTCACCCATCCACGGACCAACCGCGGCAAGCGTAGCTTAACCTGATCGATCGACCCATGCGGCTGTTATTACTTAGCCACAAGCCCCTCATTTATGTAGGTATCTATGTGTATTATTATTTCAGTTATACTCAGAAATCGCAATAAAACAAAATACACAACATACTACACTAAATGAAATCATAAATTACCAGAATACTACCAATTGCATCTCCATTATCTGGCCTCAGATAAATTTCAGTACGAAAACTGGGAATAAATTGAAAGGCAATGATCATTTTCTCCCAGGCTCCCCCCAGTTTGTTTATGACCATCTAAAACTGAACGGCTACATCAGGGCTGAGTACCAGGCGATCATGGGCTGGTAGAGGTGTGCAGCGGTCGTTTACATTTTCAATTGCGTCTGGGCTCGCGGCCTAGGGCGGTGCATTAACATAATTGCAGCCACTATATTGATTGGCCAGCTTACGGGCAAGGTACTCTGTAGATGCTACCAATTGCCCGAGCACTGGATTGTTAAGGCTATTCTCGGGGGATTAGATGTTATGTACTTGTTGTATTCGCGATCTTTTTCTAGGTTAAGATCGTGTCGCTGTTTTGTTTTATTATTCTCTCATAAATCAGTTGTTTTTCTTTAAATTGTTACTTTAATTTTTATCTGTTAATTGTTGAATGTGTAGTGGAGATAGCGAGCTAAAGATTATATTAGATGCTAAATAACGACTCGTAAAAAAAGTAAAGTTTGTTTCCAAAAATACATGGTGACTCAGAATATTTTTATTCAACCCTATCCAACCCAAAAACTGCAACATCACTATCCCGAAATTCGCTCAACATTCACAAAATACAACAAAACATATTCATCAAATAAAATTTACGTCGACAACTCCATTCAATTTCCTGTTCGCGCAGATCGGTAGGCGGACCGTCCGTCAGTAGCCAACGGTGGCATCGCGATATGATCACGACCAACATTACGGGACCAGCTTAACATAATAGCTGCTTTAGTCTTTCTATCGCGAAATTGAATTATTTCAATAACAGCTCCACGATTGTTTAAGTCTAAGCGCTTTTAGAACGGTTATGGGGAGAGGCTTAGTTTTGGGATTAGGATTTTTGGTGGAATTAAAAGTCATGTACTGGTAGCTTGAATAAATATGTAATTTAAGAAGACATAAAAGGAAATAAATCTATAGATATTAATTTATAATGTTCGTGAAAATAATTTTCTCATCTACAAGCCCCAATTATAAAGATTATGAAACAGCAAACGAACGAAAAGTGCCTTCTTAAATATTTTTTCAAATTATTTAAACGGCGCAGTCAGCGATTTTGAATCAAATTGTCGGAAGGTATCTGAATAGGGGAGAAATTACTGAGAACGATCCGACTCCAAAGTGCTCATAAACGTTGATCTTCTTTTTGTTATTTTAGCAGTATCAGCACCGCCATTTTGAAAGATATCATGCCAATGCAAAAATGTAGAATTAAAATCTCGAATTTTTACTCGATAAATGTGATGTCAACAATAATGATATCCTCTCGAAGGAAAATCCGTTTCATGTTGCAAATTGGATACGTGGAATGTAAATGCCAATTACATTTGATTTTTTTTCGGTTTTTTCTTATGTAGGTGTACTATGATGTACATAATTTCCTTACAGCTGAGACATTTCAAAACTATACCAAGATGTTTTTACGACGGAAAAACTAGATCTCTTTTTGATAATTTTATAGGAGATACTAATTCATATCAAGGGAAATTTAATTATAGTTAGGCAATACTCTATCAAACAGCTCGTGTAAACAAAGAACCTAAAAAAAAAAAAAAAAAAAAACCTTCAAAAAACGCTGCTCAAGCAAACTCAAGCATCCCGTAATCCCCTATTCGGTTTGGCAACGCGTGACCTTCATCAAAAGGCCAAACAAGGGGCTGCAGCCATAAAAACCTTAGGTACTTGTCATTCAAAAACATCACTGTATACTGACACGTCTTGGGGAAGCAGTAACATACCCTGGGTTCCTTGTCAGCAGGGAACGCGCTCAGAATTCGCAATTTTATTTGATTTCCGATTTAAATTCTCTCGCAGTGGTTCTGTAGTAATATTTTGGTGTTCTTTGACCGATATCTCGTATTATTGTGGAATTAAGATTGTCATCTTTGTAGGGGACGAAGGAAATTGTGTTTGTATTGTAATAAAGTTTTTGTACTTTCTAGCTGAGTTATTGATGCTACGTGTTTGGACAGATTGTCTTGAATCAGGATAAAATAGATGTTTGAAATTTGTTTTTTTTTTGTTCCACTGTTGGGCAAAGGCCTCTCCTCTTTCCTTCCAAACCCTTGTCTTGTGCGATGTCTGGCCATGTTGACTCTGCAAACAAAATTTGTTTATTTTAAAAATATAGCGGGTTACAATAAGGTGTAAAATTGTATAACTATCTTGAAGAAAAAATAAATTAACACTTTGCCAAACACTAAAAACCCCCAGTCGTAATAACAATAAAATTATTATGTCTCTTTCAGTGTCTTTCAACCGATTAAAGATATTTTTGTAAAAGGCGTTCAATGAGATTTACAGGCAATATTCGAAATCGATTTTAATCTAAAACCCGATTTCTCCTGCATAAACGTATACAATGTAGCAACTCCTTGTCTACCGCCCTTCATTTATAGGTACCAATCAGTACTGCTGGAAGCGATGTGCTGCAAAACGTGTTAGCTTAAAGATATAATGAATAAATAGTGACAGTGTAAGTAGAGGCACTAGATAGAATCGCTGGAAATGATCGGTTGGTAGCCTTCGCCTGTAGCTATGGCAATCTTTTACATCGGTATACTTAAATGTGGTAATGTAGGACCTGTGCTGACGAATAGCCATGCTGTAGTAGGTGTATATGGGAGATGAAAATACTAGCGAATTTGGACTGCACAATTTTGAGAGAGAAGTACGAAATTCGTTACAAAAGAGGCGTTCAATGAAAGCATTGATGCTTGTTCAACTAAAATGTATGATACAGCAGATGATATTCGCATATGTAGGTTGAATGATTTAGTTCAGTGATTTTATAAAATAGTTTAAAATTATTTCAGTGAAATTTCGCTATTATTGTTTTGTATTTACGTAATACATATACAGGGTGGTCAAAAAGTCGTGGATCAAACGAAATAGGGAGATAAAGGAGGTCATTTCCAACACTTTTAAAGTGAAAATATTTTTTGGTAACGCTTCAAAATTGTTGGAATAAAATTAATTGCTCTTGAATTTTGGTACCCAGAGCCGCAATATAACTTTTGTAGTGCTGATACATGATCTAGTAATAATACAACACCGTTTGTTTTATTTTTTTTATATAACTTTTTTTTAAATTAATCTATTTGTAAAAGAACTCAGTATACAAAAATATTCTTAACTTTTAGGGCAATTGAATTATGGCCATGTTGTAGAAAAAAATTTTGTTGGAAATGACCTCATTTATCTCCTCTTTCTCGTTTGATCCACGACTTTTTGACCACCCTGTCTACCAGGCTTAAAATAATATCAATAATATGAACATGTGTATAAAGAAGAAGGAAAATAATCATAGGGCATCAAAAAAATCGTCTGCATTGCTGTCAACAGGAATAGAAATGATAACGGTCATAGAAGATGAAGTAGATATTGAAAGAAAGTCACTCAATGACAGAAAGTGAACAAGTGACGTAATTGAAACATCATAATTATTGTTATAATATTAACTACTTGTTTAAGTACGTAGAGAGTAAGCATTTAACACTTTGACAGCGGATCACGTACTACATGACACACTACACTACTAAATAAATAAAATGCTTGGCTGTCAAAGTGTTAAATATAAAAAGGTACATACATGCCAACTACTAAACAGTAGGTAGTATTCTGAACAATGTATTGTGTAAACTTTTGTTCGGAATTTCAGTCAGAACTGACTGGGATCTGATTCGAAAGCTTCATTGATATCGGCCAAATAGTTAATACAATAATTTCTCCTGCCGAAAAACCCTAACATTCTTTATCCCAGAAAATGTATAGGTATGTTTTTTATTATTTTGTCATTCCAATAAAGTAAATATATCACCAACCCAACCTAATATTGACGTTCATTCGAGGGTGATTATCCATGCAGATCTTTAATCTTTTGACGTGAAGCACCAAACTTTTCCAATTCGAGCCAACATGTTTATCTGTGTGTTCAGAAAAACATCGGAAACCCACCCCACGAATACACTGAAGATTGATTGGAGCATCCGAAAGGGAAAATTAAGGTTTCACAGAGCAATATTTTAAATTTATTTGCGTCTACGATGCAAATTATGAAATAGAGATGGGGTGGCTCCTTTTTATATTTCTGTCGGTATAATCGAATAGGGGAATCTTTTGTTAATACCCTAAGATCGAAAACTGTTTGCTTTGCGTTCCGTTTCACGTTCAATTCCACCATCATCGATATTCGAAGGAGCTAATTCTGTAAATTTTTATTTGTCTTGAAATAATGGGACTTCTGAGGAATTCCAATTTCCTTTTATTTGTTTGATGTTTTTTGTGGGTGTTTTACTTAGATCAAAGTTGTTCAGTTATTGAGATGAGCTCATTTAAATTTTAGAATGTTAAGTAACTGTGAACGTAGAATGAAATAAATTGGGTATTTTCATGCTAATCAGAGAAGAAAAGAAAATCAAAGACTTTGTCAACTTTTTAGATACTTGGACATTCAAATTCAAGTTAGTAGACTTAATAAAAATACATGACATTTTACTTATCTAAGACAAAATGGATACAACAATCCTAAATAATATTATAAATGCGGAAGTGAATTTATTTGTTTGTTTTGCTTTTACGATAAAATGACTGAACAAATTTGGTGGAATTTGACACATGGGTAGACCATGACCCGGCTAGGTAGGATATAGGATACTTTTATGCCTATATTCCCACGAAATCGAGACTTATGCGGGTGAAATCGGGGGTGAAGCTAGTCATTTATAAGACTACTGCCCAAAGCTCTACCTGAATTACCGAAACAAACACCAATAACAATGACTTCTGAACTTTTACGTGTAAGAAAAACATCCCGAAGACGTTAATAAATCAGCCGTAGACTCTCGGACATGTTATTATCCGGACAAATCAACGGCATATAATAGGGCAGACGATCTTTCCAATAATAAGAACGGGAACTAATCTAACTGGAGCTCGTAAGATAACATAGGTCGGTCCCGCGGGGATGCCTGTGTTTAGTCGGTTTACAACTACGGTATAGGGTGAGGTTATATTGATAGTTTTCTTAGAATATAATTGAGTTAGATAATTGTGTAGTAGTAATTAATCTAGCTTTGCTTTGAGAGTTCTAGTTCAAAAAAAAAACTAGCATTTTTAAGAGTTAGCAATTATACGAAATCTGCCCGAATTAAAATTTAAGGAATATCCTAACGAATTAATATTTCTCCGAAAAAAAGCTTACGTACCGAAACTCTTCTTAATGTATAGTTTGAGCTATTCGTCTATTTTTGTGATTTTAACGGTTTACACCACAGAACAATCAACAAATGCAGACATATCAACAAAAATACAGGCTGGCATGGACTTCGACGCGACGCGCAACCTGTTACAAGTACAAAATTTTTCGTCGGTCATCAAAAAAAAACTGCAGTTTTATAGAAATGTGTAATACTACGTGTTCAAAATGTTTGGAACACCAATTTTTTATGGAATAACCAATTTCAATGCAGGGGGGGTCCTAAATATACTGCCAGAGTCGCGGGTTGTTCGAAAGAGTTATCGTGGCCCTAGCACAGGCAACTGAAGGAACACGGGTGGGTTTTAGTCAGTAAAAGTCTGACACGCCCTCCTGCTTCGCCAAGAGCTACGATAGGTATAGCAGCATAGCAGGGAGATATGATAATTTTTCACACAAAATAGAAAAAGTGTGTCCAGAATCATGTACAGACGCAAGTACATCAAGCTACCCGAAACTGTCAAATTTTCCCAATCAACCTTGAACTTTATGCTTTAACGATAAAGTTGAAAATCTATTAAAGAAATTTGACAGATTGTAGTAGCTTGGTGTACTGGCATCCGTACCTACTGAATCCATGGTACCAGTGTGTACGTCAATGTCCCACCACACTGTATAACCCGATAGACATTTTCTTCGATCGAGTTAATCTAGCGTCGTAAATAAGGTGGAGGTCACATACCTCCATCTTATCCTTACAATTTAGCGGGGACTCGCCTAGCTAATACGATGATATCTCTTGGAAAATAGGATACCGTTTGACTTTACCCTCGACAATTAAAAGACTGGATTAGACGGTACACGGGTAGGGCCTTTAGCTTCAACGATATACTCTTAAGGAGGTATACAGGGTGAAATTGAACAAATCGAAATGGGAGATTGTACTCATTATTATGAACAACTTTTACTATGGGACCAAACCTGAAATCGCGAAAAAAAAATCAGTTGTTCCCTACATTTTGATGAGTTATGCGAACATAAATGTAGGGAACAGCTGATTTTTTTTCGCGATTTTAGGTTTGGTCCCATAGTAAAAGTTGTTCATAATTTTGAGTACAATCTCCCATTTCGATTTGTCGCATGTGTTCAATTTCACCCTGTATGTTTGCAGTAGGCGTGTGTTATTCTGGATGATAATGATGATTTTATCAAAGGCATGGTAAGCCCTGGTGTGCACGGGCGCATTTTTCCCGCGACGATTTTTGATGAGTTGTGTTTTTTTGATGCGCTGGGATGCGCGCTATGGAATTCTCAACGCTCGACCCAACACCTAGAGTTAAAAATCCACTGCGCAATAAAATTCCGCCGTGATATTTTTACGTCCGTGCGAAAGTGCGCTAAAGTCCACAAAAAATATCAAAGTAAAGTAAGTGGGTTTCCTAGAAGAGCGATGGCCGCCAATTGCGTCCGTAATTTCCAAATACGGAGCATTTTTTGTCAAATACTAGTGAAAATTACAGATTTTCATGACGTCCGTTATAAATATGACGGACACGGTCTTCTAGGAAACAGTAGGTAGCTTAAGGTTCTTTAATTTTTAGCGCACATGGAAGAATTTTCTTATGAATCCCTTTGTAAAAGTAATCTTGGTTCAAGGTTGGTTATAAATATGACGTCCGTTATAAATATGACGGACACGGTCTTCTAGGAAACAGTAGGTAGCTTAAAGTTCTTTAATTTTTAGCGCACATGGAAGAATTTTTTTATGAATCCCTATGTAAAAGTAATCTTGGTTCAAGAAAAGTAAAGATTGACAAGTTAGTTTAATTAAAATTCATATTCTAGGAACTTAATGTTTGAGTTTTAACTTGACTAAGCAAGTATTTTTATGAAATAGAACATACAAGAGAAAACGAAAAACCAAAACCACTTTATAAAGTAACAGCCGCCATCTTCGATTTCCCATTTCTTTATTTATTTATTAAAACTTTATGCACAAGTAAAGACTGTACAAAGGCGGACTTAATGCCTTGGGCATTTAACCTCATTATCGGCTTTAGCACACTCGAAACACTTGAAAACCAACTTTTTTTTTGAAAATTTCCAACGCCCTCTTAGATTTTCATTGTATCCACACTTTTGGCTTCAACAACCTCGAAAACCCTGAAAACTATACCATAATATATATCAATATGAGATTATATCTATATAATATTATATACTATAGAAAAAGACGGAGAGAGAGAGAGAGAGGAAGTAACACGAAGGGGGCATAACGCTTTTTCGTTAAGTGACGATTTCTACCAGTTTACTCCGCGATTCTATTTCCAAGAAGTAACTAAAATAAATACTTATAGGTAACAAAGAGAATGATTTACTTCAATAATAACACCAGTACGTCACATTTATGCTGAAGGAACAAAATTCCAACTCAAAATTTTATTTTCACACCTAAACAAATCCCATTTTTCCTAACACACAAAGTAACATCTCAAAGTTATAATAAAGCCTAGTGTAGACAATAACATTTGCCAACATCGTCCGGGACAATGAAGGGTGAACTTGTGCCCGGGCAATCTTAACAGCGATCGCCGACCTCCGCTCTCGTTCAACACCGGTTATACCACTGAGCGTATGGAGTTTGGACGATGAGATGTTTTGATGCTGGGATGGTATTGTTACTGTAGTATATAGAATGGAATAAAAATAAAATGTTGATAGGTACTGGTTCGACGTGTAATATATTATATTAAATAATAATATTAATAAAATCTTTTGACGTAAATACGTCTTTGAAATTGCTTCCATAGTAGAAGGCAAGTAAAAAACCAATGATAACAAAATCGGGGGATACAGTTTGGTGTTGCAGCTTCATATCTATAATCTCCATTATAAATTCAATTACACCATTGGATAGATAAAAGATAAAAGAATTCATTAGGCCTAGTGAGGACTGTGACGCATCGCGCGCAATGTCGGGGGAAGCGCCGCCATCTTTTATTTCAGACAATAAGTAAAAGTATAATATTTTAGCACTAAAATTAACGGTGCGCGGTCACAAGAGTGTATATAATTTGCAATAGGTATAATTACACTACAGACAGGTTTACAATTGAGGACCTTGCAGCAAAAGGGAGGCAAGTCCAAGTTTAAGAAATGTGCCTCGTACTTACATGCATCAAACGATAGTCCTAATTTTTGTTGAAATTGTAGATAAAAAAACAGTAACGGCAAAAATTTGGATCTGTCTCCCTTTTTCTGCAAGGTCCTCAATTCTTATTTCTTCTATCGATTGAATAGCTCTGGTCCTTACTTGGTGCTACAATTATAATATACAAAATTCTAGTACAGTAGTCTTCAGACTACGCCATTGGTTCAAAAGATAATATTATTTATTTATGTATTTATTGTTTAAAACAAGAAATACAGAATCTAAATATTTAACTCAACCTGAAAGATTTGATCCTGTTTTGGGTCCCAGGTTTAGTTGATTGGTATGGGACGGATGAAGTCCCAAGAAAATAGTACCCAGTAATTAACTAAGGAAGATTTCATAAAATATTTATTTATTTAATACTTCAAGCACATAAATGTACATAGTCGGGTTTTTCTCTTCGTAAACATAAATTATAATTTTCTAGATTTATAAACAAAACCACTAACCCTTCACATTACTTTTTCAATGCAAAAGTTCATTAGCTTTGAGTGCCGACGCGATGTACGGAAAAATTGCTCGAATTAGAAAGGAAATAAGCGCTAAAGTTCTAATTGCGGTTTTCCAATTCAACCTTATTGTATTACGTATGTATGTGGTTTATTTGTAGACAATCCTAAAGCTGTTTTCTCTACGGTAACAATGTAAAATGAGCGTCAAAGCGGATAAATAGGTTGCCGTTGAATAATATTACATTACCGTTTCATTACTTTCAAGAATTATGTTTTTGAAGTACTCAGTTTGATTCTCAGGTCGAAAACAGATGAGGTAAAAAATAAAATGAAACGCCTCAAGTCTGTGGTAGAGGTGATCACTATGAAGATTTAAATCGTTAGATTCGCCCTACCGTGTCAAAAGATAGTCGCGTTCCTGTTGGTTTTACACTCTGACACAATGACGCAGTAACTTGACTTGATTGTCATGGAAACGCTGTTTAATAATATCTGAGCTCATTCTTCTCAATATAAATAATTTTTCGCGAGACTAAATACGGTGAGGGCAAATCTAGTGATTTAAATATTGGCTCTAAAACATACTTAAAGTGAACCTAATAACCATTAGATGCTGAACGTTTATTAGGTACACTGTCATAAGCCCATTAAAGTTTTAGGACATTATAATAGTAGGTATTATAGGCAGCCATTTAACACACTACAAAATATACAATGCCTTATCGCTTTCTCTGTCTCATTTATAATCTATGTAACTGTTTTGAGACCAATAAACATTTTTCATTTTCATTTTTCTGCGATCTCTTGGAATGGACAGTGATAATAAATGAGTAAAATCTTAATTACTTGCGCTTTACATTTAAATATTTTTAAAAGGCATATATTTAATCGAACCTCAAGTAATACCCATTTTGCTATCCTAAAAATATTATTGAACACACTAATATAATGATTGCGCCTCTTTTTGTGAACCTCCTATAATTATATTTTGAGGTCCTAAAAATACTAAATAGTCAAGTTACTGCGACCATCAACATGTTGATGTTCGAAGCCGAAAAAGTTTTTAGAGGTTCATTAATTTAAAAAAAGCGTTCATCATTAGAATGTCAAAATAACTTTTTAGAGGATCAATTAACCGGTCAAGCGGTGCGGTTCGCCGATCGGCGACGAAACAATAGAAAATCAATTGTGTCTCATTAGCGGAACTTGACAGATTAAATATTTTCCTTTTAAAAATGTACCCAACACCTAACTCATCGTAGCAGTCAATATGGCAGTAAAACAGCCGGCTCCTCGTGACGAGTGGTCGTGATGTGCCTGCAATTTGAGCAGCATCACGTCAGCGTATCAGCGACGAGTCGTTGCTGGTATAATTGTACGTAAACCATCGTTGATGACTCGCTTGAAGTATGCCCAGGATTGTGAAAGTTTATGTTTGTTGGTGTTATTGTTATTTTATTTATTTATTTGTGCGCAATTACAATGTATAAGGCTGCCAGTAACACTCACAATACTAGTTTATACTGTATTACAAGTATTATTCCTTATTCCTGTGACCCATAGAGTGAGCAACGAGTGAGAACTTAAGAATATACAGGGTTATTGTAAAAACACCAACAACCTCATAAGAGGTCATTGTACTCATCATTATGAACAACTTTTACTGTGGAACCAAGCCTGAAATCGCGAAAAAACAAAATGTAAATGTAGGGAACAGATGATTTTTTTTTCTCGATTTCAGGTTTGGTCCCATAGTAAAAGTTGAATCATAATGATGACTACAATGACCTCTTAAGAGGTTGTTGGTGGTTTTCCAATAACCCTGTATAGGGTCCTTAGGAAAAGAAACTTAAACAAATGAAAAACTTAGACAATTTAGCAATGAAATTGCTACACTATTTTGGCTTCTCGTGATTGTTATGTTTGAAGCAACATAATTTTGTATTGACAGAAATAACAACAACAGCTTAAAGATTAAGGCATGAAAGTTGGCTTATAACATCAGCTGGAAAAAGCCATTTGAATTATGGAATATACCCTAGGCTCAAGCTTGGCTGATAAAAAGATAAATAAATCTCACAATCACCGCCTAATTTTCATTGTAATACCTAAAATGACTTTGTTTTTTTTTTTTTCGTTCACGGTGTACCAATAAAACATGTTTCAATACCCTATGATTCATAACGTTACATTTTTCCATGGTTGAGTAAAAATAAATGTCTAGAAAATCACAAAAAACCTTGAATACGACTAGCAACAACCCCATAAAATAAAATAAAACAGAGAAGCCTACACTTAGTGCCAAGGAAAGTGGGCCCAATAGAATAGACAGAATATTATATAGGGCCTAAGCATGCAATCTATTAAGTTATATCGACGAAACTTTTCAATCGCCTTGGCTCAGTTTTTGTGAAAGAATGTTTACTAACAGAGAAGGAATCATAATATAAACTTCCTTTTACGATTCAGGTGTATTAATAGAAGTATGTTTTTTGACGATTTCATTACTTAGTTGGGTGTCAAATTAAAAAGAAACTTGTATGACATGTTTTCACGGAAATGTGTAATAAAAAATTTGTATTCTTATAGCTTACCTACGTGTTAGGCTAAACTTCTTTATGTCATTCCTTAACAGTTGTAAACGTATTGTGTAGGCTATCAAAACTTATAATGCACTAGCAGCATCCCGTGGTTTTACCCGCATAAATCTCGACCCCGTGTGAATATTGGGAATAAAAAGTAGCTTATGTGTTAATCCAGATTATAAACTATCTGTGTGCCAAGTTTTATTCAAAGTCCATTGAACCGTTTTTACATGATTGAGTAACAAACTTTCATATTTATATTAATAGTAAGATATTAGTAGGATTACTAGGATAGGTACAGAATATAATAACTATGGTCGAATACGACCACTTGCTATAATATATAATTTCCTAGCTAGTTCTCCTGTATGTTGCACCTGCCATGTTTTGTCTCTGCATCACCCTAAGGTTGACTGGTAGAAAATGCCTCAGGCATTAAGTCCGCCTTTGTACAGTATTATTTTTTTTTACTTGTGCATAAAGTTTTAATAAATAAATAAAATAAATATAAGTAAACGGCAGTCTATTTGTGTAACATAGCTATTCACAATTAAAACAGCATTTATAGACGGACCAAGACAACACATCGTGTTGATCTAGTCGTATAAAAGACATTTTTAAACACGCTTATAAAAATTTATTCCATTGTGTTTTTCGACACACAGCTAATATTTATTCAAGATTTAACAACAGCTTACCACACCCTGCGGTCCTCAAGAAAAAAAAAAAAGAAATATTTAGGAACGGTCTAATTTTCCCCGTCGTCCCCCACATAACTCTATAGCCAAGCAATAAAGCTTTCCGTATAATAACGGTCCCGTATACAATACGCCAGAAGTTATAAATGTTAATATTATGCAATTACCCTGCCTTGCCCCTATGGGATACAGGTACGGTATCCGAACACCCCTATTTCCCCCAATTCGGTATAAGTTGTTACTATAACACCTGCGTTTGCGGAATTTGCTGAAAATATGTTAATTTTCATGACAAATTTGAAGGATAATCCCGAGTTTTCGTTGAGGGAGATAAGTAGATGAATGTGTCTGCGAATATTGTAGGTACAGATGCCAGCACATAAAGCTACTACAATCTGTCAAAGTTCTTTAATATATTTTTAACATTATCGCTAAAGCATAAGGTTCACAGTTGATTGGGAAAATTTGACAGTTTCGGGTAGCTTGATGTGCCTTTTTAACAACCCCTTTAGGAACATTTATAAATCATTTTAAATATGCCCTAAAGACAAATATCGTGAACTATCTTGAATAGAAGGGTCATATTCAGGACGTAGGAACTTAGGGCAGTAATAATAATTAACGCGAAACACAAGATATTTAATCAAAGTTGGTCCGGTTTGGTCCATCAACGTGAATTAAAATTGTAATTGTTACTTACAACAATTCAAATGATGTACTTATAAACAGTCCAAAGCTTTGGTCAGACTGGAAGTTGCTCCAGGTAAAATACTGATATTCAGCAACATCCGGTGAGACTGGAAGCCGACCACAAAAATATTTAGAAAAAGGCTAGGCAGATGAAAAAACATTCCAAAACTTTGAATCTAAACATACACGTAGCAATTTATCCAACGATTTAAATACGACGGGATTTTACAAGCTACACAACCACACAATTCTTCCCCACATGCTTACATTAAACGTAGTGCATTATCCTGGCATTTCATCCATGTTACGTAACAAAAAATAATTAACAATATTTATCTTTTCGTTACGTAAATTAATAACAGGCGCAAAACATTTAGCCGACATCGCTATCTATCTCAATTCATCACCAAATAACTCGTGTTCGCAATGAACGAACCAGACAGACAACTGAAAATATTATAAATGTGAGCTCAGAATTGTGTGTTATTAACAATACATACCTCGACCGCCGACCGAACATCGTGAGGAAACCGGCATGTCCTAGAACCAAAAATTCGAAGACATGTTACATCTATCAACCCGCACTGGGCCCGCGTGGTGGATTTCGGCCCGTCCCTCTCACAGAGAGGAGGCTTGTGTCCCAGCAGTGGGAACATTATAGGCTGATTATGATGACCTCAACTGCCTCGTTGGTCTAACCGTCGCAAGCGCATGAGGTCCTGGGTTCGATTCCAAGGTCGGGCAAAGTTTTTTTGGGTTTTGTTATCTGACATTTCGCAGTAGCAGCCCGGTGTTTGGATTTTAGCCTGGTTGATAGCAATACGCTCGCTTCTATTTCATGGGACTTAAACATAACTGGCGAAATGTAAGTGTACTATAAGCACACCTCTGCCCAACCCTTCGGGTAAACAAGGCGTGATGTTATGTAAACAATACACAACTGTACGTTATGTAGGTATCTATATGAAAAACTCATCATCTGCCCAGCCTTTTCCCAACTATGTTGGGGTCGTTTTCAGTCTAACCGGATGCAACTGAATACCAGTATTTTACATCGGGCGACTGCCTATCTGACCTCCGCAGCCCTATCTGGTCTGACACCCAGTCTTACCCCCTGGTAAGACTGATTGTCAGCATTCGGGCTTCTGAAGACCCGTAACGACTGTCAAAGATCCACGAATGACAACCGAAACCAACGGCTTAACGTGCTTTCCGAGGCACGGAGGTGTGTCGATATTTAAAAATGGTCACCCATCCAGGGACCAATCGTGGCAAGCGCAGCTTAACCTGGTCGATCGATCCATGCGGCTGCTATTACTTAGCCATAAGCCCCCTCCTATCTACATATATGAAAAACTATCGAAGTAAAAAGGACGGGAATCAAACAAAACACTGCATCTGTTCCAGATTTTAGACAAAAAGAAAAGAGTACGCTACGTAAACGTAGTCAAATTGAAAAAGAGGATATATCAAACTGTTTGTAAACAATTCTGTTGATTTTTTTTACCTTCCATATATCGCTTATTTGGAGAAACATCGACGTAAATGTATTTATTCCCAAAAATTTGTTAAATATGCCAAAGCACTTAGAAAGCGTATTTACGTTAGGTAAGCAAAGATTTAAAAAAAAAGTGGCAGTTACGCCGATGTTTCTCCAAATGAGCGAAATATAAAGGATGTAAAAAAAATCTGAATACGTAAATAAGCGTACCTACAGTAGAAAACTTGATTGTAGACTTTTGTAGTAGCCAAACGTACGCCTCAATTTCCTTACTCCGTCAGTAAAAGAACCAACCTTTTCAACAATAACCGCACCAAAATCTTACACACATCAAAAAACCTCACTCAAATTCACAACGGCAAAACAAACGAAAATTAGCATAACAACACTGTCACAGTATGGGAGTAAACAACAGAAATCTTGAACTCCAACAATTTGCGCAAACAACGTAATCCTGGCGCCTCCGCCATGTTTGAGAGCTGCGCGTAATTAGATAATTACACGAGACCTTGTCGTTTGCGCATTAAACTCTAGCCGTATTTGCGCGACCCGATCGATGGATCGACAGAACTGTTAATGAACGACTGTTGAATTTGTGAGTGACAATCGAATCAGTTTGATTGTTTTATTAAGGTAGGTACAGCTGTAGCATTGTAGACTAACATGCGAACATTTTGCGTATAGAATTCGGTGTACAAACACGTCGGTTGAGTTGTTTTCAGTAAATCAGATCACCTCAACATGAATTTCGAAAGGGTTTGCAGAATATTTATCTTGTTTACTTATACAAACTGATAACTGTATACCAATGCGTATTCCAAACAGTAGACAACGGAGAATTTTCGTATTAATAACTGGAATGCATGCCGCATTCCAGTTATTAATACGAAAATTCTCCACCATCGTATATGAATCATTTACCTCTGGAAATCTGCAATGTAAAAGCGAAGAACTGCTCAAAGGTATTAAAAATATACTTTCTAGATTGCAGTGCGATCTAGAAAAAAAATTATGTACCTACCTAATTGTTCATTATTAATATATTATGTAGAGGCACCGAGTTGCCATGTCTGACCATACCGCTGTTAAACCCGCGATGGTTTCTGTGGTAACTTTAAAGGTTCAACAAATGCTTGTAAACTGTTTTTTGATTAATAAACAAATAAAAATAAAACTAGCTTCTGCCCGCGACTTCGTCCGCGTGACTTTTGCCTCCGACCCACCCCGTCGCATCGCATCGCCTGTCCGTACTGTTACTTCGCTTTCGCTAGTGTTCTTTCTGACTTTTTTTCTTTATGCTCGGCTCCTGGGCCGTCTCCACGAACGTGAGAATCGCGGCGATTTCATCGTTGTGCCACGTATTTCTATTCACTCTCTTAGAACGTGTCTCCACAAGGCGATGTCATCGCGGCGAAAATTTGATGGCACGGCGAGACTATCGCCGCGATTCTCTCGCTCGTGGAGACGGCCCCTTAGGTACATAGCGTAATGTTATGCCTTCCTCAAGAATTGGGCTATAAAATGAAAAAAAAAAGGTTCATGATTGCTGTTGACTTTTTAATATTACTTCCTGTCTTTGCCTAAACTTATTTTTTTAAATCACGTCCACCCTAAGCATGGCTAGGGATCAATTTCGAAGTGCGTGGGTTTCGTTTTTTCAATCAACCGCATCGTCAATCAAAATAGGGGTGCGCTGAGGGTCGAAATTATTTAATCTATAGTTCAATGGCCTTATTAATAGGGAAAAATGGTAAGGAAAAACCTTTACCCTAGTGTCTTCCTTTGGTAGAACGGGCTAAGTTTGTTTAAAACAAAATTACTGCTTGTTAATACGGGTGGGTATAGTAAAAAAAGGCCAGGCAATCTAAATAAACCTTTCACAACACATTAGAGAATAAATATCATCCCTCGCAAACAAAGTTGTGTATTCAAATCTGTACCAAAATTAAAACGTGTAGGTACTATTAAAAACTGTTTTTATACCAAAAGAAATAAACGATACTAATACTTTGTTTCCTTTTTGTTACAGGTAAGGATTCCTCAAACCTCATCATCCAATTACTTTCCGAACCTTCATTATCAACAGGTATTACTTTACATTCATTTGAAACTACGCTTATTACCAATAATACTGGCCGTTATAAGTAAATGAAAAAACTGCATATTACTTAGGGAATGAACGATAAACAGAGGGGTGTCTTGCCACCCTAGTTAGTTTGAGAAATCAAATTAATAGGGTATTACTGTAGGTACCTACATGTGTACTGTGCACTTAAAATTGTTATACTGTGTAGATTGAGTTGGCTAATTCATGTTTCTCCCTGGAGTCCTCAAAAATAAACAATGCAATGAATTTTGTTTATGAGCAATCATTGTCTATGTCAAAATGTCTCTGGCTCGCTGTCTACAATCTACTCTATGGGTATTTTAAACTGTGTATAAAATAAAAGTTTAATACCAATTATGAACATAAATAGAATATTACACAGTTTTAAGTAGCACCTTCCCAAAATTAAATTTAACGGAAATATCCATCCACGGAACATTATTATACAATATTTTATTACAATTACCTGCTACTATAGGAATTTATCAATCAAAATTCCATTGGTAAGAAATAATTTCAGAGTATTTATCTGTTAATTATATATTTCAATTCCTATAATTACAGTTAGACAACAGTAAAATGGAAGTTTCCATCTGAATAGTGTATTGTTTAAACTCGTTTCTGACATCGTTAACTTGACATGTGAAAGTCCACGTGGTAACCTATTTATTTATAATAGAATAAGTATATTGATTTGGATGACCTCTGCATTGGGCCATTTGGGATAGCTTATTTAAAAAAGGTAACTTGTACTTGGGTATAAAATACTTTGAAAAAAATGCTGCCTACATTTAAATTCGGAACTGCCCTATTACCGACAAAATAAAAGTAGCTTACGTCACTTAACTTTTCGTATAACATTTTTTGTTGCATAAAAAGATTGCTCATTGCAGAACCGCTTCTAATAATTACCTACATAAAAAATAAAATCAAAACAAGCCAACTGCTACGTAGTCAGTTTCTATCCAGCAATTACGTACCCAATGTTAACACTTGTACCAATTCACCCCCAAGGAATACAAATAGAGAATTAACATCGCATACGCGTGACAATTACCAATAAATTACCACCGACTTGCTTGTTAAAAAAATGTAATGATTACCAAGAGAAGTTGTGATACGGCAATATTTTCGTTCGACGATTACAACCCCCTGCTTATCCCGAAAGCAGGTAAAACGGAAGCGGTTCGTCGGCCACTAGGATTTATAGCCCCAATGGGGTTCAAATCGAGGGCGTAAATTGGTAAATGCAAGGGTTCCTCGTTAGTGTACTGGACTAATACCTAATCCCACTCTGTACAGAAAAGTCCGTTGGAATGTTGAAAATATGGTTGCATTTGAATATTAGGGCTGCGGTACAAATAATATCTTCTCCAATTTCTATTTCCTTTATTAAATGGTAATTTTATCGTATAAACAGTAACATACCTTTGTTTTGATGGTTATTCTGCTTGCGTTTTTTAAAGTAGATATATAGTTTTGATCAAGTAATCTATTGTAGCGTGTTTTACCATGACCACAAAGATTTATAGCCCCAACGGGGTTCAAATCGGGGTTGTAAATTGGTAAATGCAGGGGTTTGAGTCGTTAGTGTACCGGACTGATACCTAATCCCTCTGTACTAAAAAGTCGTTTCAAATGTGATTGAGATACTGGGTTTTGGAGTCCGTGTGGGTTACAAATGTACGCTAAGGGTTGTGCTACATTAATGTATCACATATACCGTTGGTGTAAAAAATGTTGTTCATCATCATCTGCCTGGCTTTTTTCCAACTATGTTGGGGTCGGCTTCCAGAATAACCGGATGCAGCTGAATACCAGTAATTTACATGGAGTGACTGCCTATCTGACCTCCACAACCCAGTGACTGGGTAATACGATACCCCTTGGTAAGACCGGTTGTTAGACTAAAAAAGTAAGAAAGAGAGTGAAAAAAATGAGGATTTGGGCTAGATAATGAGGGTGATGGGGGTGATGATGAGGTGAGTGTAAAAAATGGAGTTATTGATGAAATAAAAAAATAAAAAAACATTTTTATACGATGTAGTCAAAAATTCCTTTACGTATTTTCAGGACATTTTAATCCCTCGTGCTGCAATAAATTTTGAGAATGCAATGCTTAGGAGTTAATTGAATGCCTTATAATATCACAATATCACTTCACTTTATAATATCACATCACATTATATTTATATGCGACATTTCCATCTTACCACACTGCAAAATGAAGCCATACAAAGAGCGATGTTAATAAAATGAATAGATCGTCATATGAAACTAGATAACCCGCCATACAAAAGATCGTAAGGTCCTGATAAGGTTCGATCCGTCCGATAGGGGGCGATAGTGCGCCTTCGGAAGTTCATCGTCTGGGCTCCTAACGGAAACGCTTTGTCCCTACGGATTTAGGGATAACACGAGAGGTCGATAAAACGCTCCCGGAATTATACGGAATTGAACCTTGCTGCGTACGAGTCTATTCCGGATACTAATTTAGACGCGAAAGATTCGCTCCATTGGTTTGTGATCCCTTTTTGAAATGGTGACGTTTGCATGGCATATGGCGATTGTGAGCTGTAAGAATTTTTATTAAAAGGCGTCATGTTGTGATAGTGGATTTCAAGGTAGTGAATGTTCATTGATTCTTATTTATAATCATTCTAACAATTTGACTGTTCGTACTACTATCAAATCACAAATGCGCAAATACTCAGTTTAAACCAACAAAATATCTATCGGGTGTTAAAATATTTATTCCTCCCGGAGCAAAAACTCAAACCTCTTTACCAAAGAGGCACCCCTCCCATGCTTCACGTTTGCATTTAACACCAGAAGCAAAATCCTTAATCATAATACCAAAATCTTTTCAATTCCACACATTTCCTCAATCCTTCATACAATATCTTCAAACATCTTGTAATTAAAACTTGCTCAATTTATTAATTAGACATTAAGTACTTGTAGCGCGCAAACTTCCAAGAACTCATTCCGCGAGGGAGCCGGTTCGATTCCGACTTGAAATGAATTGTCTTTTGAATTTATATGTAAATGTCTCCTTACCGAGAGAGAAATAGTTTATTTCTGCTTTTCTGAGCGTTTGCGTTGTTACTTTGAATAAAGTCTGATACGAATTAGTTTTACGCTTGCAATAATTTCGTGTTACCGCCAAAGGGGAGTCTCAAAGGAAGGCAATAGACACTGCCGGTGTGAAAACACACTTATTGCATTCTGGTAATTAGTTTGGTTCAAGGAATATTTAATTTTAATGTTCAGTCAGACGATTCTCGGGTGTTTAGGAAGGCTTTTCAACGAAATTGATTAAGTTAGGATGCGACGCCTAAGTGTCCTCTGTTTTTTATTTTTATATATTTGTATTGTAAGTTAGTTAGTCATTTATTTTAGTATCTAGTATTTATTATTAATTAGAATTCCGAAATAAAAACGCATTACAGTTAGGATTAAGTAAGGTGTTTCGAAATTCGAATTACATTTCGGAATAAAAACAGATCTTACGCTAAAGAACTAGCAGGGGATCGATGAGGGGGGGGGGGGTGCGGGAGGGGGGGATCATACCGGAATAAATCGTTTTGTGAAGAACACTATCAATCACAATTTGAATCATTTTGAAGGACATTGCTAATCCATTGTTTCATATGTTCCAAAAATTTGTTTGCTTAACAACGTAAATAACACAATGAATTGTGTTGAACTGTCAAAATTAAAGCCATTCATACTGTTAGTGTGTTACGCAACTACCCCGCTGTATGCATTTTCTCGTATTAAATTTTCTCAGGCCTTGATCTATAAACGTTACTTAGCACATGCTAGACGTGATCTGTCTCTATCTTGCACTTGTAGTTTGACAGTTGTGGGACAGCGACAGGAATAACGCTTAGCTAAAATAAATACTAACGTTTATAGAGCTCGGCCTTTTTTTTGGATTGGAAATCATCAAATGACCTCTCCCGCTCTGGGTGGAGCAGAAGGGAGTGTCAGACTCTTACTGACTAAAACCCATCCGTGTTCCTTCCTTAGCTCTTTATGTTCCGGGGTAGCGGTAACCCTTTCGGACAATCCCGCACCCCCATAGATCTCGGCCTAAGTCCCAACAAACAATGGAAAACAAAATACATCTTCCGACCCCCGATCGCATGCAGTTACACCATATCAAAACAGTAATAATTGACTTTTGTCCAATCAAACTGCAATACAAAGTCTGATGTCGCGATCTTTGACAGATCGTGTTGACACATACCACGTACTTTCACCTGTGTTTACGTACCCCCCTCTTCTCCCCTCACCGTACCGCCCGACCCCTCTGTCAATTCAATACGAAAATACAATTTCTTTTACGTTACAACTTCGCTCATTTTGTTTCGTCGAAGAATCGAAAGTTGGCCCGGTATATGAGGATTTCTATTGACTCGTATGCTAGTGACAGCCCTGAAGCTATTACTGCTTCGGGTCCCCTGATTATTGACTGAAATAAATGTACGGTATGTCTCTATTCTGTGCGTAGGGTTGGCTAGCAAGGGTAATTAGTATGATTTTGTTTTGCTCTGAATGGGACTCGTAAAATGCTGTAAGGGAGACAAGTTGTGATTAATGTGCTGTGTAACAGACATAGTAAGTCTATGAGTTCAGAAATTAAATGTTAAGAAACATTATTATTAGTATTTATTGTGTATACATTGTCAACCCAGATTGAATATAGCATAATCAATCTATATTGTTCCCACTGCTGGGACACAGGCCTCCTCTCTGTGAGAGGGAGCGGGCCGCAATCCATCACTCTATCGGATTGAAAATAGTAATTCAAAATGGTTAACTAATTTAAATATAAATTCTTATTCTTCTTCTTTTATTTAAGAAGTACCGAAGACTTTTCTTATTTCAAAAATAGACATGGGTTCTTCAAATACGCTGCCAAAATCCGAACATTCTATTTATTTTAAAATACCTTTCTTAAATAAGAGAAGTTTCACAACGTAGGGTAGTCACCCTACCTCCGCAAATTGAGAGGGTTACATTCCGAATTTGAATTTGTATAATGATGTTTTTGGATAATAAAAGGATTGAATAAGCAAGTAGATAAGACGGGGATTTCGCCGATCGATCGTCTTTCAAGGGGCTTGGCAATTCGATTTTGTGATGAAACGATGTCCATTTCAGAGTTTTGTGAAGTCTACTGAACCAAAAACAATATTATTTACACTAGAAGCGATTTTTTCATAAATTGTCTTGATAGTTACTGTTAGCCTGCATTATCCCACTGCTGGGCAAAAGCCTCACCCCATGACATCCAGCTAAAGTGGACCACGCAAGTGTTCTTGATAGTATTTAGTGTTAAATCTACCACGTCCAACCAGACCAACTAAACTATGTAAACGAAACTTACTCGTACATGTAGACAAAACATTTATTCAATCAACATTCGTCCCACACACAAAAACACAATGTATATAACACAAAAGAATCTAGTAAAAACAAACGATAGCTCAAAGCGATAGTACATTGCGTTGTTGTTCCGTCTCCTCAAACTGTCCACAACTTTATTTAAGTACAACGTACTGTTTACATTGACAAAGACATTTTATGGAATTCTCCCGTTATCCAGCATATTGTGTTTACCTAACTCTGTTGTACACACATAAGTTGGACTCATGTCTTTATCGAAGCTATTGCTTGAGGCCCCTCCCCGCCTTCCGATTGACATGTTCGTCGCCAAAGGCTATGCTCACATTGCCCACAGCAGCCTCAGTGACTACGACGTTGGCTTTATGCAATCAAGACTTGGTCCTTAGGTTATGGCATCACACCTGAATGGTTATGTTAATCTGGACCCTAAGGTGTGTTATTAAAGGACCATGGAAATTCGGACATCAGTTTGGGAACAAGTTTGGCCTTAATTTTATACATACAGTATACACAGTACATACAATATACAGTATCATCGCCAAAGTAATATTAAATATCGATACCTTAATTGGCAAACCAGCCAACTCCAATTTCGTCAAAAATATTGTTTGATTTGAGTCTACAACAAATATTATACAGTTTTAAGTGTCTCCTGAAAAATTTGCTCATATGGAGTTGGCTGGTTTGCCAATTAAGGTATCGATATGCAAATATATGTATAGTATATTCTAATTTTCGTTGACCCTTCACAAATCTTATTGACAGGTGGGTCTTAATACCGTCTTCATAAAAAATCTCTCCTGAAAATCGTCGAACAATAATAAAGATCACACCGACTCTTGAAGAGACCGTAACGTATCGAACTCCTTATCGCAATTTTAACGAAGGCATCGGCTGCGTTCGACAGCCCAGACACGCAGGGAAGGTTCAGAAGGTCCAAACACGCTTTTTAAAATTTGGGAAAGTAGTACCACATTAGAAAGAAAATACGTTTATTTGCAGTTACGCAGAGAAAGAAAACAAACAAAAAAATTGGGGGAAAATATGTGGCAAATCCACGCAAAACGGCCAGAGCTCAGCATAATGCTAAGACCAACATTTACATTCTTTCAACTGTCGTAAAATTCCCAGAATTTGGACGCGTGGTTACCATAACACCAGGATCGGTAATTTATAACAACAAAGTTGTCCAGTAACCTCGTCTATTAAGCCGTAAGTTTTTAGAAGCCGGCGGAGTTACCGTAGTTTCTGTTCAAAATGGGCAGGACTCGTCCCGTAAAACTAAGTTACGGCATAATTTGCTTTTCTTTTAGGCTGCAGTTCTAGTCCTCTCAGCTTTATGGCATATATCTAGTAACATATACACACAATTTCATCACCGCTTTTTTGGCATAAAAACCTTAACTTCTCAGTTAATTCGCCATTATAGTTTAGGAGTATACCTTCTGCTTCCTTCGTTTACTACAAGAGAGGTCAACAGGGAGGATCCTTAGGGAGGGGGAGGGAGCATCCTGCGTTCGACACACGGGTTCAGACCATTCGTCTAACGAGTCACTTGCTTCAGGTTTAAAGATTTTTTCTTTTTAAATCCGTCTGGAAGGATACCCTTATTTTTTTTTTCGCGGCAAGCTATGCGTAAGTTTTCTGCTCCGTTCCGTTTAGCTGATTAAAGTTTGACCGGGTTAGTTTAGTTTGTGGGATTAATTCAGTACGAAAATATAGAAATACTTTTTTCATTGCTGAATGGGTCTGCTTTTGACCTCGATCACGCCTGATTTAAAGCGATGGATGAGGTCTATGATGTCGGTTTATATTGCGCTATGAAAAAAGCAAAGAGTGATTTCGGCGAACCGTACCATCGGCGAAGAGTGATTCGCTATACCGTTCTGAGCTCCACATTACGTGACTTTAATTAGGGTTGTTTTCAAGCTTTGTGACGCTAATTTTCAAGCTAATCCATACTAATATTATAATTTCGAAAGTAACTCTGTCTGTCTGTATGTTACCTTTTCACGCCTAAACCACTGAACCGATTTAGATAAAATTTGGTACTTACAAAGATAGTTTCAGTCCCAGGAAAGGACATAGGATAGTTTTTATCCCAATATTCCCACGGGATCGAAACGTATGCGGGTGAAACCGTGGGGCGCAGCTAGTATAGACTAAAGGTATGCCTAAGGTAGTACTTATACCAAACATAAAGGTCAAACCAAAGGACAAAGCAGCGGTCAAGACACCCAGCTGAAAACAATAAATAATCCAGCCAAATAAAACAACAAATAAACATCAACTCACGATACTTCATTACGTAAACGAACGCAGACATTACTCATACAACTAATAAAACTTTCACAGTTGCTTTGCACGTAACTATTAATCAAAACGGAGGCTTTTCTGATAACAAGAAAAAAAGTATTCAAATGAATCTGCTAGATAGAAATCTCCTAATAAAAATGGCGCTTCATTCCCTGAACATTATCTCAACTGTGGGCTAACTTAACTTACAAAAGACTGTTAACTTGGACACAAAACAAAAGCAATAGAAACTTGAGGCACTGAATAAAAATAACGAAATCAGCGGCCCTAATTCATTTTCAAAAGTGAGAGTTTCTTGACGTCTCATTTTGATTGTGCGACACGACTGCGATACGATTTTAGATGCGTTTAGAGTTTGCGATTGCTGTTATCAAAACTTTTTTTAGACAACGCAGAACATTTTGATAAATTGATGTAGGACCGAATTGGCTTTTATTTGTATAGTTGGAAAGAAAACCCTGAAATTTCAAGAAAGAAAATTAGACGAGCTTATGGCTAAGTAATAAGTTAAGCTATGCTTGACTCTGTTGGCCCCTGGATGAGTGACACTCTTTACATATCAAGACCTGTCCGTGCCTCCGAAAGCACGTTAAGCCGTTTGTCCTGGCTGTCATTCGTGGATCTTTGGCAGTAGTTACGGGTCGTCAGAAGCCTGAAAGTCTGACAACCAGTCTCGCCAAGGGATATCGTATTACCCAGTAAATGGGTTGTGGAAATCAGGGCCGCTCCATGTAAAATACTGGTATTCAGCTGCATCTGGCTAGACTGGTTGCCCCCCCCCCCCCCCTCCAACATAGTTGAGAAAAGGCTAGGCAGATGATAATGACCGAGAAAGAAAATTAGGTACCTTTTGTATCATGTCCATAACAATTCATTGTAACTAAAATTAGTCTAAAACCATAGGGTTGAACGTTTATTATTTTCACAACACGTGTTAGCCGCACTAAATATAGTATCAAAACTATTAACATTTTATGTCGGCCTAACATTTTGAATTTAGCGCCTATAAACTTATTCAACATGGCTACGATTACCAGTCGTCGCGTGTAAACCCCAAGGGCAGATAACACAGCGAGGCCGAAATAAAATTAAAGAAAAAAAGGTAAAAAAGAAAAAAGTTTCAAAGCAACAATGGGCGTTCGCCGCGACAAAACACATTGCCAGTATTAAAGGAGTTGGAGAACTTTTCTTGTTCTCTCCAAAAGGGAAAGATGAAACGGCTTATAGACAGCAGAAATCTCTTAGTGTAGACGTACATGGAAGATGGGCCAGTGTGTGAGTGCGATAGTAAGCGTGAGTGGGTCTTTTAAATTGACACATTGCGTGAGTGTACTGAGTATGCTATATCCTCAGTGTTTATGTTTTACATCACTCTAGCGTTGTCTGCTACGAAGTAAAAGAACCTCTTAGAAAGAAAGTACACGCAGCCGGATGACATAATTTAGCAACGTCCTTTGTGCGTATAGTGCGTATATTATACATCCTGTATAGCGTTTGTGCTATACAGGATGGCATGGACATCGATGCGCAAACTACCGATCTATTCTGTAAAAATCTCACTGTGAAACTTAGGTGAAGTGAGCTGTCATTCTACTTGCTAGGGATTGGTAGTGTTGAGAGCTCACTTCACGCTTACTTCACCTCAGTTTTCATGGTGAGTTTCTTTTACAGAATAGCACTACTGTAACCATGAATTCAACGTGTACTGGAAATAGGTTGCACGTCAATGTCCGTACAGTCACGTCTAAAAGTATGTATACACTTGGCAATTTTCAATTGCGATTTTTTCGTGAAATAACGAATGTACCGTTGAAATACGACACTTAACATAAACCTATGGGTTCGAAAATACTATTTTCGTAATAACATAAAATTTCATTCAAAAATAAAGGAGAAAATCGCCTTTGAATAAAGCCAAGTGTATACATACTTTTAGACGTGACTGTACCACCCTGTATATTAGGCTGGTAAAATAAGCTATTTCAAGGATCAAGAGAAGACCCCATGACAATTAAAAATTTCAGTCGCAAACGAACAAATAAATATCTAAAGTATAGTTGAAGAACTTTAGCAATTTCGAAAAACGTCTATGAAAGTGAAATCAGTAACGACCCCCATGAGCATTACCGTAAAAACAAATCAAACAACTTTTTGTGGCCGAACTGTTGCTACGAAGTTGCTCATCTGAAGGTATTCAAAAGTTTTTGGAGATCGAAAGGGTCTTTTATTTGGTAGAATGTCCTAATAAAACCTGAGTGTTGAAGACAAGTTATTTGACGTGACCTAACGATTCAAAATCACCTGTTTGACTTCTCTCACGCAAGGTCGAAGTAGTCGTAACATTACGTGTAACCTCAAGATGAATTATGTTTCTGAAGTAGTCACGTTTTTTCTCGTTGGCACGAATTAATGCCTAGAAGTGGATTTTCTAAGGCTTCGGCACGCTATGTCTCTTGAGGTGTGTGGGGACATGTAATTAGACTGGTCTAATGGTTATGAAGCAATAAAATTAGTTAGCCAAAAGTACCTAATTATTAAGAAGAATTAGATATTGTGTGGAAATATTAAGGTAGGTATGTTATAATGAGAAAGTACACTATATAATAACTGTCAATTATTTGGTCCCAAGATACGTCTATATATATCCAAGGATACATATGTATCTATATGTAACAATAACGACTATTTTTAACTTTTCCTTTTAAAAAGTAAAAAATACTTCAATATTAAGAGTAAAACCCACTTTCGTAAACAACGACCGACATAAAGAACATACACTTGATGTGGAGATATTAAGGTCAGCGCACACGGCACAGCGCGTACCAGAAATGCGCGGCCCGCGAAAAGAATCCCTTTGTGTGTTGCCATTCTAAAAGTATTAGTTTTTCCGAATCCAATTTCAACTTGTGCAGTTTTTTGTCAGTTCGGAATTTACGGAATCCGAAGTGAAGATTTCGGAATGTTAGTGAGTAATGGTCAACTTCGGTGTTTTTTGGCTAGCTATCGGATCGGACGACGAATTCCGAGATTTCTGATGGAATTTCGTAAAATATTCCGGGAAAGGTTTTTTTTAAGTATGATTATCTAGGTAATATAGGCATGTCTACGGGATGCCTTTGTGAGTTAAGCCAAAAACAAAAAAGGATGAAATATTATCTGCCTCTTGACCCGGTCAAAAGTTATTCCAACACTCTTAGATAAGGGCTGACAACCTAAAACCGTGTAAATATGAAGAGGGAGACCCTTTGTATGCTCTTTACCTACCTCCTACTATGTACAACCCTACATTATGTCTATGTTTTACTTAGTAAAAGAAGATTAAGTTAGTTTATGAAAAAGCAACATTTTTACTTAGAATGTGACATCCTAACTTAGTTTGCATATGTTGGTTTGTTTGTAACGCTTTCACAACACAAAGGCACATGGGTAGACCATGACCTAGAAAAGGACACAGGTTATACTTTTAATCCTGGATCGCAGGTGAAGTCGCAGGCAACAACTAATATTATAAATGCGAAAGTGTGTCTGTCTGCCTGTTACCTCTTCACGCTTATACCGCTGAATCGATTTAGATGAAATTTGGTATAGAGATAGTTTGAGTCCCGAGAAAGGACATAGTTTAGTTTTTATCCCGATATTCCCACGAGAAACTTACGCGGGTGAAACCGCAGGGCGCTGCTAGTACTAAATAAAGAAAACAAGCCGGAGTTTTGGGCAAGAAAATTAATGGAAACTTTGTCTTAGTAGAAAAACAAAGTGAAAACAGAAACCAGTTTATGTGACATTCTCCCAGTATTTAATTTGTCTCATTTCTTTTGAAGTTCGCTCGGCAGTTGTTGCTAAAACTTTTCTGAAACGACGCCCAGGTAAAAGAATTTCCCATTAAAAAAGGACAGTACCGAATCGGCTGTAAACAATTCACTCCAAGTCCTTTATTGGTTTTATCAAGCGCGTATGTCAAATTCTCGTCTTTTTACAGACTTTCTTTTTTAAAGGAACAAACGGGATTCTTTAAAAAAGTCCTCTTCATTCGAACTTGGTCTAACTCGGAGTTGAACTTAAAACCTGTTTTGTTTTATTTTTTTATTTGAAGGGTGCACTAGTCTCGGTTTTATTTGCAACTTTTATTCTGATTGTTGGGGCGAGGGCCGTAGGTAGCCCGTAGCAGTTTATAAACAATTTTTTTTTTATAATGGGTCATAATAATCACCCTATAATGTTCCCAATGCTGGGACAAAGCCCTCCTCTCAATGAGAGCGAGTGGGCCGTAATCCACCACGCGGGCCCAATGCGGGTTGGTGGATGTCACATGTCTTTGAATTTTTGGTTCTAAGACATGCCGGGTTTCTTCACGATGTTTTCCTTCACCGTTTTGAGAGCAGTGGTGATGAAATAATTTACACAAAGTAGAGCGCCTGTCTGGGTTCGAACCTACGACCTACAAAGTCGTGTCCGTTACCATTGGGCCACCACTGCTCTTTATAATGGGTTTCTCAGATTCTGTTTTGACGAAATTTCTGAATTACATAGTTTTTAATAGTGCGAAGACAGAACCATTAACTACCTGCAAACGTAACATGACGAAACAGTTTTTGCCGACGGAAGAATAGACAAAATGACAAATAGAATAGATAAAATTACAGAAGGCCAATTCTCGTAATTTAAAACGTTCAAAATCTATTCGCAGTCTCATCTCAGCGACAAACAAATGTCAAAAACTTGTCAAAATGTAGGATAATTACCTAGAGGTTTTTTTGACAGATTGACACTGAGATCAGACTGTGAACGTTCTTAAAATTACGAGAATTGCCCCTCGGATTTCTTTAGAAATTTCTCTAGATTCTGTCATTTTATCTATTCTCCTACCGACAAAATCCGTTTCTATGGTGATCATGCTACGCGTGCTGATCATTTTCAAAATGGCAAAAACTCTAACACAAAAATAAGCTTATTTACTTATTTCGTAACCAAAATCCAAGTCTACCAATCTTCACGTAATATAATTCTGATTTTAATGCGCGTCACGCAATCTTGTGACGATTTTCAATCAATCCGTCAAATACGGAATTTCCAATCACACGAGTAATAAACAGCGGTGCTAAAAGCATTTTTTCATTTGTTACGCTTAAATTGAAGCGGTACCTATACTTTGTAAGGTTCCGTACCCAAAAGAAAACTCTATTACTAAACCTCCGTTGTTCGTCCGTCAGTCTGTCAACGGGCGGTCTCATGAAGCGTAAAAAATGGACAGTTGAAATTTTCACAGAATGTGTATAGAGGTATGAGGAACAGGGTGTAAAGTTCACTCATACTCTGTAGAAAAGGGAGGATCCTCCAACCAGACGGGTGTTGTGTCTGGCGGGCAACTGCCCATTGAGTCATGTCGGGCTGTTGTATTATATGCTAGTTGCGTGGTAAACTCTGCTTGCGCGATGCAGGATTTGCGTGACGTCAGTATGACGCGTTGTTCGCATGTGGCGTTGTAGATACCGCTACAATGTGTTTCTATTGTCGCTATACAACAAATAATAATTATCTTAAATTAAATAAGGTTAAAAATTAAAGGTAAAAGCACGTTTTTTGTATGGTGACCATACAAGAATTGTAATGAAATAGAATTGTTTTTACGGCGTTTTTTACAGCGGGCTGTATCGTATGAACCGTAATAGGTAGACAGTTGAAATTTTCAAAGAATGTTTATTTCTATTGTCGCTAGAAAAATAAATAATAAAAATAATTTATTTTATTTTTATTATTTACTAGCTGCGCGCTGCGGTTTCACCCGCATAAGTGTCGATTCCGTGGGAATATCGGGATAAAAAGTAGCCTATATGTTAATCCAGGGTGTCAGCTACTTCCATACAAAATTTTATCAAAATTGTTCCAGCCGTTTGAGCGTGAAGAAGTAACAAACATATAAACACACACACACACACTCACTCACAAACTTTCACCTTTATAATATTAGTGTGATTTTTCTAGCGTTAGTAAAAATAAAGAAGTTTCTTAAAAGAAACGTGTTTTATTCGGCATTGTTTGCCTTGTAGTACGGAACCCTTCGTGTACTCGACTCGCACTTGGCCGGTTTTACTTAGGCAAGTAGTTACTTAGGCTTACGTCTTTTTTATACCTTCAAATATATTTAAAAGCATGTACTTTCTACCCTACGTGTAATGACTATGTAGACTTTACGACATTTGCCCACATTCGCTTAACTAGTGTTATTTTTAACACTGGCCTATAAACTTCCACTGTTCAACATAGATCTCCACTTAAGTCATCATCATCTGCCTAGCCTTTTCCCAACTATGTTTGGGTTGGCTTCCAGTCCAACCAGATGCAGCTGCATATCAGTATTTTACATGGAGCGAATGCCTATCTAACCTCCACAACCCGTTACTGGATAACACTATACTTGGTAAGACTGGTTGTCAGACTTTCGGTCTACTGACGAACCGTAAACGGCTTAACGTACTTTCCGAGGCACGGAGCTCGGTATGTATAGATAGTCACCCATCGTTACAGATCTCCACTTAAGTTTCTGACCAAATATTCATACCTAAATCACCTTTTGCAATGTCACAGTTAAGTGATTACTTCATTTTCAGCTAATGAAGTAATTTTCGATCCTATTTAAGTATGTAGGTACTCTAATCAGCCAATGAAATAATTCAGAATATCCTTACACCACAGCAAACCACTCAAATGTCGTAGCAATTACCAAATAAGTACTAATTACTTACTAAACCGAATGGTGGCGAGAATTGCGACCAGGGTTCGATTTTCAAATATTTGGGTTGTTACACTCATTACCTCTGACGTCATTGGTCTTAATTAGGACCAGATGGATAGGTACGATATCATACTCTATCATCAGGCTTATCTAGTTCTGAGAGCAGTGGTGGCTTAGAGGTAACGACCCCTACTTACGAGATGTAGGGTTTCGGATTCGAAGCCAGGCAGGCGCTTTACTTTGTGTAAATAATTTCATCACCGCTCTAACAATGGTGAAGGAAAACATCGTGAGGAAACATGTACAAGACATGTGACATCTACCAACCCGCTCTGGGCCCGCGTGGTAGTTTACAGCCCACTCCCCCTCGAAGAGAGTAGGCCTATGTAACGTCCCAGCAGTCGGAACATTATAGGCTGATCATGTGTGATAGGTACCATATACATTTATTTATTTTTAGATTGAGTAGATCTAATGATTGACCCTTGGTCTAAGACCTAGACGTGGTCCGAAGAACTTAGTAGATATGTATATGTATACACCTTATGATTTACTAATCAATCCTACAAATTAATTTTACATTCCAAATACGAAACCTAATCGCACTTAAGATCTCACATAACTCGCACTTAATGTTTTAAGTGCTAATCTTGAAATACTGAATAGCATCGAATGAATGGAATAAAAATCCTTTTGGAAGCCTTTTCATTAGCTGATTGATGGGATCGATCTTTGAATAAATGTGAACAAGCTTGTGAATGTAAAATCAGAGCTCTCATTTGTCAGTGTTGGTTTTCGCATCTATTTGAAAATACTGCCTTTGGATGTGCGTACTTGTGTAGCTTCTGTTTACTCATTAAGTAAAAAATAAATTCATTTCCAATGTTTGTTTGTACGGAATACGTAGTATGTGTCCTCTGTTTTATTCTAGCGTTTATTTTCGTTTAGGTAGGTTCCATTTTGCTTTGAAAGAACTGGCGGTAGTTACATTCGTGAATAGTTCTATATAATTTTATAAACACATCAAGTTTCCGGTGAACAGCGCCGACTATCGTCTATCGGCTATCCGTGCAATCAAGATTTCAGTCTGCCTGTTATGTGTTCCTGGTACAAAACAGAATAACAAATTCCCCACTCGCCTTACACACTTCGATGAAAAACGAAACAAAATACTCTTCAATTATTCTGAATTCAGTCGCAAAATGAAGGCTGGAGTTGCCAACATTTTGAACCCCCCATAGCGCTTTATAATTACACAACAAGGCCCGGGCTATCTAATACCAAATACTTTTAATTGAAGTGCACAGTTTTACTGGACACGTCAGCATGAAAGTTATAATTAACGGACGTCCAATTTGGGTCCGAGATAATTTAGGGTCTGACGGGGCCGCGGAAGCGTTTAGCCTAAACTCGCCAATCTCAGATATTTCTGCTAAATTGAATCGGCACGTGGAACTCTTAAGTGATCTAGTATTGTTTGCCCTTACATCCTGGAAGGTATTCACACGAAAGGTTGGAAATATCAAACTTATTTTGGGTACGTTAATAGTATGAAACCTAACATTCAGAAATTGATGTCGTGAGTTTTTTGTATTACTGAAAATAATCTCAATGTAATCATATGATCATGTGTCAATCCAAAACGAATTAATAAGTAATAAATTTATAATAATCCTACAACCCGAAACCTTAAACAATTAAATTAATTGTATCTTTGTATACGTAAATATCGGAAATCACAAAACTCTCCGTAAAACACAATACAATACTGTAGATCTATTAGTAAATTAACTCCAACACAGACTCGTACAGACTACGTTTTTTCCTCTTAAATTAACCCTCCAATGCTTACAGCAGCGAGTATTGTTTAAAAACTCCCACAAAAACGTACGCCCACTTATCAAGTTAAAACATTTGTTGGGAATTTGAGCTGAATTTATTTATGTCATGAGCAGACTGAAGGAAAATCAACTGTCTGTTACCGTCGTGGTAATAATAATTGTATCTTTCCTTAAATAATTGTGTACTTTTGTTTATAGACTTCCTTACTTGATTGAAGTTCTAAAATTAACTGTTTTGTATTTCTGTGCAGAAAAATTATAATTGAAGAGTAACGGGCGATTTGGTTTGGTATAATTGAAATTATAGAACCGGTCAGTTTTGTTAAAAATACTTACGGGATACACTAAACAAAGTAACCTATCTATTGATATTTCAAATAGTCATTCAGGGTTATATGAACTTAGAGGGATCATCATCATCATCATCATTTCAGCCGAAAGACGTCCACTGCTGGACATAGGCCTCCCCCAAGCACCTCCACTTCGACCGGTTTTGTGCTTCTCGCATCCAACGAGAGATTCTTCTTGATTCTTAGAGGGATTGATGATTTTAATTATTATAAATTTGTAAATAAATACTTATTACGGTCGCGAGTTATATTTTATTCGCAACATACCACCTGACACTTATCTGCAAATAAAAACGTAAGAAAAAAAAAGACGGGTTGCACTCCGGGAGTGCCGGCAGAAGTGAAAACTTGAATATTAACGTTGAAATAAATCAATTATTAATTTAATTAATATTACTCATTTTTTTTTCAATATTTCTGCGTCACTTTTTTCTTTAATAGATGCACTTTGTTCAATTTCCATATTTTAAACACTTTCGGTCTTATTCATAAAAAAAGCCTATTGAAGGTTTAAACCATTCATTAGTTAAAATGCTCAATAGGCCTTTAAAACATTCGATAAAATTTTGTATTCATAAACGCTTCATAAACGTTCTATAACTAGAATGTCCTACAACTTCTAAATGTTGCCATTATAATGAAGTCATCCAACAAATTGGCCAACACATTAAATCGGCATACGAGAATATCTGTCTACGAACCGAATATTTGTGTCCATAGACATTATTACGTATGAAAAACTAATTTATTGTCTACAGTTTCAACAGTTTTGACGCGACAACGTCATGGTCGTCATGGAAACCAAAAAGTACTCTGTGAAACTGACTTTTCAAACATTTGTACGTCAAATGTCATTTTCTTCGGCCATCTTTGTCGTGTCTCACTTGGTTCAATTCGGTTGGCGCCGCCGTAGAAAGAGATGGGGGGGGAAATCTCTCCTGACGGTCACGTGTCCTGACGCGATGCCCTGACGCGAGTTTAACATTTTTTACCCATTACAAAAAGTGTTCAACGCCGCTAAAGAAGTTTTCACTTCAAAAATATGAATTTCGCGGGTACCCTGGCGCTTCTCCCTTAACGCATCATCCCGAACGTCTTCAAAGTGAGAGTGAACAGGCTTCTTCTGGGTAAGCTCGCTCCATCGTCGACTTTGTCTCTGTCACCTTTGTCCTAGACTAGAGTCCAAGTATAATCTTACTAAGCGTGAAGACTGTACCTACCATATCCCACAAATTTATTTATTTTCAAACGCGACTGACCAATTATTTCAAATAGCCTCTCGAAAACATTAAAACCAAAGCAGGCAAGGGTTAAAACTATTAAGGCGACACACACACACCTAATTCGATACACTACTCTCGGCCACGATACATCAACGCCATGGGCCAGTGGGCCTTGTCCAGTTCTAAAGGCCACTTAGACGTGAACACATGCAAATCACGCCAGAACATTCTTTCGTACCCTCAGGGCTTACATAAAACATGTCCAGTAAATTAAGCTGCAATAAATTAGTCACCCCTAGCTTTTAGGGGCCTCAGGTGGTTTGGTCCTCGCATAAATTGTGACCTCTTTGGTCCATTTCAATTGTTGATGAACTAGTCGGATAAGAAATTAAAAGGAAAAGCTCGGTCAATTGGAAATCATTGCTGGATTCATTGTATAAGCAACCTTATTAAAAGCACACATTACAATTCAAAATTAGTTCATTCATTTCCACAATTAGCAAATTCAAAATCAAATTAATTATTGTGGGCAAGTGTGTCCTCGGTACGAATAGTGGTAATGATTTTCTCTTTGAGCTATTTAGGTACTACATATTATAATATGTAATACCATCTGTTTCATTATAATTGAATGCTACATCATTTTCATTATTTGCTTGTACATTCAACAAAAGTTTGCGCTGTTACAGAAACTCGAAAGTAAAATAATAACTATATTGCATTTGTTTCATAGTCCAACAATAATAATAATCATCAAAATTCGCACAGAAATGCCGGAGATGCAGTACATTTACGCATATAACTTTGTACATAAGAATAATTACCTAATGTATTATATACTTAAACCTTTCTGGAAGTATGTAGATCACATCAGTGAAAGAATTATTAAAATTGGTTCATTAGCTTTTGAGAAAATTGCGGACATACAAACATACATACATACGGGTCGAATACAGGCCCTCCTTTTTTGAAGTCAGTTAAAAAGCGAGTCCAATCCTTCACTTTACATAATTCTGCAGAAACTCGACACTACCTGAAGTGTCGCGAGCATCTCGCTCGTGTACCCACATAAGTCGAGTAGTACATACGGGTATCATGAGCTCAGTACATTCAACAATATAACATGGCCAATACACCGCTACGCTCACTTTAGTATGGCCTTTAAAGTTGCCTGTTTTGGTCTGGAAGTATGATCCAAGTTGTAAACTGTGGCGGTTCTACAAAGATACATTTTTGCCTAGAGGTAGGACGATTATGAAAAGTTTCTTAAGAGCTCATCTAGTTTTAAAATATTCTTACTTCTTTTGACGTGTAAACTACCTAATTTACAGAAATAAAATATCGGTCATATATCATATGTCATATATCACCGTTTTGTTCTCTTTATGCTTCAGCACTTAGTGGCTTCTGTACTTCTGTAGGTAAGAAAATAGTCTCAAAAGCTTAGTTCCTGACCCGCTATCTCCTCCACCCGCGACCACAGCCCACTGAGAGACGGAAGGGAGTAGCACGGGACATCTTGCGGCATTCGCCCACTTGATTTATCCGACCACAGGCCACCACAAACTAGGCGCCTCCCGTATTTATTGCCACAATAACCCTATTAATTCACAGTACGACTTTGAACTTGGTGTGCGAGTGCGCCCTAATCCTTGCACTGTGGGGTCGTTACGACCTCTCGTAATGACACAGCGGCGAAAGTGTTAGCTGGAATATTGTTTGAAATGTGCGAGCTTCAATTTAGGGTTAGCGGTTTGAGTACCAAGTAATTGTTAATCGTATGGCGAGGATTTAAACTCGTCAATAATGAAATCGTTGTCAGCGGTATCGTCTTGTTTCTATTTATAACTATCATTATTCATGTCGATGGAACTTCGCTAAAATTAATAAACGTTTCTTGGGTATGCTTTTTTATATAAGAGGCTTGTCTGCCCACAACGCCTTACGAGTATTTGAGTTTCAACTAAAGACACGATTTGTGCAAAAGGACGTAAAGCATTTCTGTGGATCATAATAAATTAATGGTTCTGTACGTCATTTTAATGACGTACGGCACCCACATAGTGTATCAAACTCACCATCTACATATAAAGCAATTGTATCAATTACCACAAATGCCTGCCCATTAGCTCACGCCTTGCCCTAAATAGGTATATTCTAATCAATTCCTAATCTAAACAAAGTGGTGCGCCTGAAAACTCCATTAACACGAGTTCAGTAGCACGACTAGTTACAATGATTATTTATTAGCAAAGCGACGGGCGTTTCCTCCAATCGCGGATGTGACCGCGGCCTTATTCAATTTGATTCATTGCACTAATGCGAACCGGTCACGCGAATGACCGACCGAAAAATTCGACGCACCCGAAGGATGGGAGCGCAAACTTGCGATTATTAGGGGTAAAAAATAATGTATGTAAAGAATGTCTGTCTAATGTCTATATGTGTGAGTGACAATATGTCTGTGTATGTGGGAGTGTGACATATAAAAAAACAAATTAGTAAAAAACGACAATGATGAATAATTCTAAAGTAGAAAGGTACCTCATCATTAGCCTAGTAATCTACTGCTGGACAAAGGCCTCTCCTTTGCACGCCATTCATCTCGATTCTCGGCAACTCTCATCCAGCTGCTACCAGCCATGAGAGTTGCCGAAAATCGAGTTAAAAGGCGTGCAATAGGAGAGGCCTATATATCCAGCAGTGGACTGCTATAGGCTGATGATGATGAAAGATGTTAGTTCTTAATTTCTTATAACCGAATTACTTTCATGACAAAACATACCTCAAACATAATCTAATACGCACAGAAATTCGTAAACCCTTGAAGGATCACAGCAGTCATTTCATTATTTTCTCACCTGCGTCAAATCCTGTCGCCCGTCTGCTCCGGAGTCTTAACTACCAATTTGGCAATGCCTTTCTTCAAAGAGCCCGGGGCTTGACCTTCTTATTTTATGGACTGTGCCCTCCAATGGTCCTAATACCTCTCATTGTGCCTTCGCTTGTACCTCCGAAATAGGGCCTCTTCCTATAATTGCCTTTAATATAATGTCGTCTAGTGTTTCCAATTTTTTTATTTTTGTGCTTTATCTGTACCTATAAAATAAAAATGAATCGCCGAAATGTATGTACGCGCATAACTTCCGAACAACTGCACTAAATTGGATAATTATTTTTTGTTGTGTTCGGTATTGCCAGGACAAGGTTTGTATGAAAGAAAATTTCGGAAATTCGAAAAAAATAATTGCACCCGTGCGAAGCTGGGGCGGGCCGCTAGTACTCATTAAAATACATGGAATTCGGTTATCATGATATGGGCATGTGATACGGAATGAGGAAAATTTCGTGAGGAAAGTTTTGAGTATGAATGTCAGACCGAATGAGGAAAGACCGAAGAAACGATGGATGGACTGTGTGGAGGATATGGTTAGAAAGTGGGTGACTACCGATATGACGACTAATAGAGTATGGAAGAAAAAGACATGTTTGCCTGACCCCAAATAAAATGAGAGAAGGACAGAAGAATGATGACTCATTAAAATACATGTAAGTATTTTGGAAGGTGATTTGTTATTTTGATAAGAAGCAGAGAAGATACATACATGGTGAAATTGAAAACATGCGACAAATCGAAATGGGAGATTGTACTCATCATTATGAACAACTTTTACTATGGGACCAAACCTGAAATCGCGAAAAAAAAATCTGCTGTTCCCTACGTTTATGTTCGTATAACTCGTCAAAATGTAGGGAACAGCTGATTTTTTTTTCGCGATTTTAGGTTTGGTCCCAACCATTTCGATTTATCGCACGTTTTCAATTTCAACCTGTATATCGCTCGGTTATGTTTGTCACCTCGGTTAGGTTAGTGATCGCACAATCACTACCTTAATCACATCAAGACTTTTGCTTATACAGTTTTCATTCTTAACCCAGAAATGGAATCCAAGACACACGTAACTTAGGTATCTGTAACCACAAGACTACTGATGCCATATTTTTAATTATCGCTGTATTTTATAAGGTCAGCATGCATAATCGAGTATTAATGACCGTAATATGACACGCGGATATTTATGTTCCCGTCGCGTCCATAATTTATGCCCGACGGAACAGCTGTTACTAATTATTTAATAGATTTTCCATTTATTTATCAATAGAAAACATTAAATTCTATTGGCCGACCGCTTAACTGAGACGTTGCCTGAGGTAGCTGCGCGGTGCGGGAGGGGTGATAGTTGTTACAAATTGACGAATCACTGAGCTCTCGCATCACGTCACCACACCCGTCCCGCATCGCGCTACTACCTCAGGCAACGTCTCAGTCAAGCGGTCGGCCTATAGCTCAATATTGAAATTTTACATCTGGTCCTTCGGTCCGCTTAGTCCTTTTTGTTTTTTCACGTGGGAAATCCTCTCTTCGTCTGAGGAGAACTGAGGGTTATGTCGGACCCGACTAAAACCAAACTGTTCTTTCTACTACCATGAGTCTGCGGCCCGGGAGATACATGCACATTCGCCGCACCCCCGACTGGTATCAGCTTAGTATATGCCTAGCGGGCCCCATTACCAAGTGCGGCCGATCCCATGACCACGCGTCCTCCCATAGAGATAGAGATACACAGGGAAAACTGCGTGCCATCTCTTTGGGTCTTTTTTTTTCGCGCTGGAAATCCTCATGGACTTCCTCTATCGTGGCAGTGCCAGAGGGGCATGCCGGACTCTTACCGGCTAAAACCACCGCGGTGTTCCACCTCTACCTATGGACGAGGGTGTGGGATTCGCCAGAAGCTCTTTGGGCCTGACTGTTCTTCACTTATTCACCACTTATTCCTAGAATACCAAACCTATGAAAATGGAAAATCGTATTGAAAACAAAAGTCAAAGGTAAAAATCATAAAACTACCTGATCTTTCAAAGAACTACTTACATTGTACCTAAATAAACAGCACTACTATGCGGAATCAATAAAACTGATTCGTAGAAAAACTACATCAGTTTGTCATACATTCAAGTTACGGATAGTAACAATATATTTTGCCTTTCCATAATATATTCCCAGAAGTCGTCAAAGAAAGGTACGATAGGTAAAGTAAAAAGTATAAAACTATTCTACTACTATAAATATTAACTACAGAGTTCTAAGTAAATGGACACACGACCGGTAGCTTTGGTTTTAGGTTAATACGCGTGTATTTGGGTCACAGTGATAAGAAAAAATGTATTTTACGTATTACCGTGCATTTGCTGGAACGAATTATTTAATTCTCTTTTCATTACTTTTTATATCAAGGGCCAGTAACGCCATCTATGTTTTTGTAGAGGGACTTCTTCCTCGTGCCGCCCGTGTAGCAGTTTCCAGGACTAATTCCTGTCTTGGTAATATTAGAGTTTTGATTTAGATTCCTTATAATTAAAAACGTACAAAGTTTTATGTAATCTCTTGGAAATCGGATAATCGAATGAGGACACAAAAATAAATATTGATTAATAAAAATATATTTTATAGGCAAACCTATTTATGATTATATTACTTGAGTAATTCAAAGAAGATTAAAAATATTCTAATTGATAGATAATTAATTTCACAAGACAGTATTCCAGTAAAAACGGCAAAGGAGCGTTTTCTATTAAGCAAACTCTTCAAGACCCCAAGTGCCACCCCAAAAAGACAACCGAACTTTCATTTCAACGCTTTAATTTCGACGAAACCTTTGACAGCGTTAAATATGGCCTTTATTGCTTTCGTAATAAAGATTTAAGTAATGTTACAGTGTAAGTTTTCCAACAAGCGCCACAGAAGCTTGCTGTGTTAATTTACGGCGGTTCGGCGGGTAAGTTTAGGCGTAGGGCGTGCACAGTGCGGCACTGTGTCGCGTCGTGTTGGGCGAGAAATAGGTCAATGTAGTGACAGGATATTACGAAGCCACGATGTCAGACGCATCCGCGTTTAGTCGTTGGCTAAATGAGAAATAGCAGAATAACAGCACACAGAGTTGTCGCATTGCTTTTAATTCAAAAGTTGGTTGGTGTATTTTGGAGCAATCTGTTACCCGCTATTGGCGAGTAGTAGTTGGAATGTGCTCCAGTTTCATGTGAACTACTCCGAGCTAAGTTTCTTTATGCAAACGTTTGGAGTTAGAGTAATACAATCTGATGTAAAAGTGTATTTTAACGTTGTTGGAAAGCGTTTTGTATAGTTTATGTCTGATATTGGAAGTGACCTGGATAGCGGTGCCAAGTTGTAACAGTGTAGGCACGGCGGACACTGGATACGATCTGACAACGCTCACTTGTCTCCTATACTTTATAGATATTATTTTGGACACTTCGTTTTGACATCTTCGAAACTATGTTGTGACTTATTTGATAGTGATGTCCTCGATTCTTACGTGTAACTTCTTTATCCTCTATGACTGCTTCCTTGTTTGTTTGTTAATATCTCAGCTCTAACAGTCGTAAAACTCTTTAGAGGTTTCCAAATAAGTATTTTATACAGAACGTAAACGCACCTTCAGAGGATCTTTAAAGTTAGTTAAAACTATGTATATTAAAACGGTGGATCCTTTTTGTACTCACAATATCAACTTACATTTAAACAACGGCACAACACAAACTTTCTCGAAACAATTAATATAAACAATTGAACTGTAAACAATTCTGAATTCAGCTGAAACAGGCCAAAGTCTACAGTTTTCTCAACGACGCCCGTTAAGCGCGATTTATATGTGTGTTGCTTAGAAATTTACTTAATGTGTAGCTACGGAGCACTGCGATTAATCTTTTAGCTACGGAACCCTAATACTACCAGTATTAAGGTAGCGCCACACTGGTATGTGGGAATTTACGACGATACTTAATTTTATGAAGAGACTTTTGTTTGTTTGCGTTGAACCATATTTCTATCATTGTTTCGGTATCTTAACCCTGAGAGAATCGTGTGGCCTCCGTCTACCTTCATACCTCCCTCGTAAATCCTTTTTTGTCCGTTACCTTTAGACGCAGCCCAGTGCCCAGTAGATGTCACATGACTTCGATTTTTTGGTTCTAGAACATGCCGGTTTCCTCACGATGTTTTTTTTCCTTCACCGTTTTGAGAGCAGTGTGGTGATGAAATAAATTACACAAAGTAACGCCGCGACTGAAAATAATAAGGGTTTACCAACCAGAGAATTATTTGGATTAACATATTTAAATACAGCTCATTCCCGGATCCCGAGTAATCATTCTATACCACTTTGACTAGCTACCGAAGTCGGGACAAACATCTCAGTCCCCCACGCTATCTGTACAATACTTTTCGCGTGAGCTAAAGATTAATGTCTCACAATTTTGCCCCAGTTTGCCCTCAACTTACTCTAAGTTAGAAAATGTAGGCGGTTTTGTGATTAGGATTGAGATCTGTGTTTTTATTAAGTGCTTTTTAGCTTTACTTGTAGCTCAGCACAGCCCGTGGCTAAATAATAACAGCCGCACAGGTCGATCGTTCAGGTTAAGCTACGCTTGCCGCGGTTGGTCTGCGGATGGGTCACCATCTTTACATACCGAGACCCCTCCGTGCTTCGGAAAGCACATTAAGCTGTTGGTCCCGGCTGTCATTCGTGGACCTTTGACAGTCGTTATGGGTAGTCAGAAGCCCGAAAGTCTGACAACCAGTCTTACCAAGGGGTATCGTATTACCCAGTAACTGGGTTGTGGAGGTCAGATAGGCAGTCGCTCCATGTAAAATAGTGGTATTCAACTGCATCCGGTTAGACTGGAAGCTGACCCCAACATAGTTGGGAAAAGGCTCGGCAGATGATGATGACTTGTAGCTAACAAACAAACAATGTAATAAAATCTTAGAAGTCAATATTAACCTACTTCCAATTGTCATATCGAAATGAAACTGTGTATGTATACGTAGTTCGGATGACAAAACTATAATTTGGTATCTTGGAGCTAATCTGATGAATGACCCCGGAGGTGGATAGTGGAACTCTTCAATGCCTACTGGTACCTCGAGTTTGGGTTTATATGATTTGTTTTGACGAGTCCAATAGATTGGATAAGAGTTTTCTTTTGTTTTTATTTTAACTACATATTATTATATTTACTTGGAGTCAATTAATAATAGAATAAAAATAAATTTATTTAGCTATGGTCAATTAAAGTAAATTAAATTCTTAGACCTCACACTAGGAATCCCTGTGTTGTGAGATCCAGGCTCCGTCGCGTCGTTGCGTTTACAATTTTTATATAAAAAAAGGTAGGCACATTATAATTGATGAAGGTAATCTTTATAATTTAATGACAAGGCAATTTCTTAATCCAAATTGGTAGGTAATATCTTAAATATCAAGTAGAGTCATGGTACTTACCTACCTACGTGGTGTTATGATCCCATGACGCCTAAAAACAACATTATCTTTGCAGTATTTACTGCCAAAACGCGCCTATGTTTAGATTTGTCTTGTGGTGCAAAAAGAGCACTAATTTCAGTCAATAACACTGGAAAAATGTATAAACATTACCTAAGCTTAATTCTGACATACAATTTCATAACCTCAAACATAGGTATTAAATTGTTTCGTTTTACTTTAATTACTAGAATGTGAACTAGTCGAAAATTTTAAGTTACTTACGTAATCGAAGAGATGTCTATAAAATAATATGTTGTAAGTACTAAAATGAGTATGTAGATACCTATTTTCATTTTTACATACACATAAAGTCCATTCAAACTTATGTTTCAAATTGATTTAATTTCAAGTTAAACAAATATCAACTTTATTTTAATGACTATAAGATTAATTTCAGAGTGACTAGCACTATTGAAAAGAATATAAAAATGTTTGAAGTCGTAGCGTAAACTGAACTTTATCGTGTAAGAATTAAAGTTATTTTTCCATTAACTCATATTTGTTTACATTTTTGGCAAACAAATCGCGAATGGACCGACGACCTTGTGAAGGCCGCAGGAACTCGTTGGATGCGAGAAGCACAGAACCGGTCGAAGTGGAGATTATTGGGGGAGGCCTATGTCCAGCAGTGGACGTGTTTCGGCTGAAATGATGATGATGAAATCGCGAATGCACATTACATACACTCACGCGTTCTCCGATGGGGGAACGCAGAAATTACAGAACGACACCATCTGATCCTTACATACTCCTTTTGATTCGTTTACGTTCATACATCTGGTCATACACGCACGCTGGTGTTTTTTTCTCATCAACCTTATACCGCATATCGACCAAATCGCTTCCGTCCCTCCCTTGCACCATACACAGTACCCAAGCGGAGACGCCTGTTAAATTAATTGTAGCGCTTATGTCGCTCGCACACCCCGATTCGCTTTGAAAAATCATCGCTCATTGGGTTTTTGGTATGAGATTTATAACTTTAGAAACTACCTACTTGTTACTATCTAAGTGCTCGAGGGGAAGATTGCATTGTTATTCTAAAATGGGTTGTTAAGGGTAGTCGTTTACTGAGCGGGTTTTGTTACAATAGAGCTTAATTTAGCTTGATGAGCGATAATAGATTCAGTTGATGAATTGTAAGTAACTATTAGCATATTATTAATAGAGACCATGACCTCTGGGTTTGTTTCGCCATTCCTCGTCAGAGATCAGTCAGTTAGGAAATGCTGGCGCCTATCGTTTTAAAATATGGAGAAAAAAAACTGACGTGCAAAAGAAAGTCTTAAAAGATCTAATTACAAAAATAAACATCAACACAATCTAAAATTTTAATAAAGTATTGATTTTGAGTTATTAAATTCCTTCTTCATTTCTGCTAACAAACCACAATTTCACAAACAAGTCTAGCCAATATTTGGTTTTCCAATAATAGATTCGGTTTAGCATTGAGTCTAAATACCAATAAAAAGTAACATAAACAACAAACACACACAATTTTATTCGATCCCTTAAATAAAACTCACAAACACGAAAATCCAGCCCTTTATTTTAGTTACAAACCCATTACAAACTTTCAGAGCTGCGGCTTCTAAGCCCTATCAAATCAGTTTATCTGAGCACTAACTTCGAACGATCACAGACACCAACAAGCCTAAACCACGGTATCCGTTTCAATTTACACACACAAACGGAGACGCATACAAACATAAAATAATAGGGGCGAAACGACTTCGAAACTTACCGAAAGGGTCACCTATAAAGAAGATTAAAACTATGGTGGGAACCCATTATCATTGGGGCCGCTCGGTTGGATTCGGTGGCACAGTATATCAGAGGCAATTACGCCAGGAAGCCTCTACACATGACCTGAAAGTTCAGCACTTCATTACATAGCCATCGGTAACCCAATTTTGCTGGCAAAAGTAATGTCCATAATTTTTGGTAGCGCCCCGCCAGGGCCGGAGGCGGATGGAAGGATCACTTTTTATTTGTGTTTTATTTTGTGGTCTGTGTTTGAGAGGCTTTGATATTTAGATAAACTTTTATGAGTAAAGGAGTATTAAAATTAACATTAGTTTGAACTACAGCGATTAAACCCGAGAAAGTGCGACACAAAAAGATAAATACATACACGGATTTGCAGGACAAACGTACCTTCACAAGTTTTGTATCCAACGAGCAAACTTTATACCGTAACTGAACCCATTCATACGAATACACAAGTCTGTAACAACATTATTTCTCCGAGAATGCAAAACGAGGACCAATAAATTGTAACCCGTTTACACCCGTTTGAGCTACCCGAGTGCGTCCCCGATAACAACCGACGGCGACTCCCTTAAAACTCCATTGTGAATTCCAATCTAGATTTATTTAAATAGGCGAACCTTTGATTGCGATGCGAGGTAAGCTCGTTACATCATAACAAACGTGATGCTGCAGAACAAGGCGACTTTATCACTACACGTTAAAGTTGAAATTTGTATATACCAGCAGCAAAGTTATAATTTGCCACCGAATACTAACCCTTTCTCTCTAATAAGAGGATGAAAGGTTTTGAATGATTGTTTTTTTTTTCATGGTGAATGCTTCGGTTACCGTTTGATATGATAATTCGTGTAATAGGATGAGAGAGGGTGTGTGATCGTGTGCACGCATTTTTGCGGCTAATTTTTGAGAGCGTTTGAATGTCAATTGGGTTCTGATACTGTATGGGTTGTAAGATTAATAGGCAATGAAAATTGGGCCGTCTGTGGGTGTTTCTAAATATGTATGTTTAAATTACACTTCAATCTGTCAAAAAACGTTGTCACATTTAAAAAGTAGGTACATCTACTTTGAAACGGCTTAATATATAAGATTTTTCAAGTTAGTATGTGAAAAATTCATCGATTGACTTAACACAAAAAGTATATGTTACAAACCCACAAATAATCAGCTAGATAGCAACCGAAAGTCACCTTGTCATATTCCGTCGTAATGTCCCTGACAACTTGTAAACACATCGAATTTTAAAATAATAAATTCTACCCAGCCAGCAACAGCAACACAAACAAACGGAAACAAAAATAAGAAAAACAAACTTCCATCGAAATTCAAAATTAGAAGCCAGTGCTCCGAAAAAATAAACAGAGGACCACGGTTTAATTGTAAATTAAATTAAATTCGTTCGAAAATCAACTTAGGTGCTTCGGCGCTTCGGTAGGTCGCTAATGACGTCACGGGAGATACGTAACCCTTAGAAAAGTCGGACAGTTTTTTGATTAACTGGAAAAATTTACGTCACGACCGTAATTAATGGCGGGCGGGTGTGTTTCGAACGTTTTTCGAAAATTTTGGTCCTGATTGGTAAACGGCTAATCATCGTATCACGCTCCTAATGTTTAAAAAAGTGTGTTAACTTTTTTCTTAAATTATCCCGTACAATCTTGCTTAAACGAAATGTAATGTAAATTGAGAGCACTGGCCCAGTGGTATCGGCCTCGATTTACGGAGTTACAGGTCATTAGTTCGAACCCAGTCAGGCACCTTACATTATGTATTTAATTTCATCCCCACTGCTCTCAAAACGGTGCCAGCATCACCCACAGCAATTTTTGTACTAAAAGAAATGTTATCTATTTTATAATCATTACTCACGTTCAATAAATTCCCCAACATCATCTAACCTCATATCATAATAACTTCGCGAATTGATGACAAAACAGAAAAGTTTAATCACATTAATATACCAACCCCATCAAACCGAGAAATCGTTCATAACATAATTACATCTCCAGAACGCTACTATATTAAAATCATCTGCAGAAATTGAAGATATTCCACGTCTTCTTAATAAGTACGCCCGAATATTCTAGATATCAGCAAAACTGTTCGGGATGGCCTGACTTCTTAATGAAATTTTCGTATTACGACTTGCCGGTTTGTCCCTCCCTCTCTTACGCCCGCAATCGCCCATCTTGCTTACTCTTTCGTCATGTAAAGGTGCAGTTCCGAGTTTTATGCGAAATTTATTCATAACTGTGTAATTTATCCGCGCCAAGTAAAACGCTTGGTAATGGAGAGGGCTAGCGGGGGGAGTGGGGGGGGATTATAATGTTTTCGTCTATTATTAGTAGCCTGTTTAGCTTTAATCTGGAAATTTTCGTTATCTTTTATGTATCCATACTAATATTATAAATTCGAAAGTAACTCTGTCTGTCTGTGTGTATGTTACCTTTTCACGCCTAAACCGCTGAACCGATTTAGATGAAATTTGGTATAGAGATAGTTTGAGTCCCAGAAAAGGATATAGAATACTTTTTATCCCGATATTCCCACAGGATCGAGACTTTGCGGGTGAAACTGCGGGGCGCAGCTAGTATGAGATATATTTTAAATTGCGTCAACCTTTGTCTGGAATGTACGGTCACCAAAAGAGATAAGTAACCAGAGTCGTCGGATATACATAGTTGAAGTTTAGTAAGAAACCGATGGAGTTTTTCGAATGTTTAATTTGATAAATGAACTGTATGTTTTCTATTAATTTAATTTAATTGTTTCTTACTAAACTTTAACTTTATCCGACAACCCTGGTTACTTATCTCTTTTGGTGACTGTACACGCTCAACACACCATCACACACATTCCCATGATTGTCATTTTTGTACTGTTAAAAAATGTGCCTTTTGTGTTCTTTGACAACCAACTTTTTAATAACCAACGACATACGTAATGACTTTTATAATGGAGGAACACTGACTCCCAAATAGGGGCCCGTGGCTAAATGATAACAGCCGCACAGGTCGATCGATCAGGTTAAGCTACGCTTGCCGCGGTTGGTCTGTGGATGGGTGACCATCTTGATATACCGAGACGCCTCCGGCCGTGTCTCGGAAAGCACGTTAAGCCGTTGATCCCGGCTGTCATTTGTGGATCTTTGACAGTCGTTACGGGTAGTCAGAAGACCGAAAGTCTAACAACCAGTCTTACCAAGGGGTATCGTTTTACCCAGTAACTGGGTTGTGGAGGTCAGATAGGTACCTACCTATCTGAAGCATCTGCTCCATGTAAAATACTGGTATTCAGCTGCATCCGGTTAGACTGGAAGCCGACCCCAACATAGTTGGGAAAAGGCTAGGCAGATGACTGACTCCCAAATCACAGGTATAAACCTAGTTTGGGAGCCAGGAGACCTGTGTTTGAGATACTACTTCTGTATTTTGTAAATGTCTGTAACTGTATTGTCACTTTTTTTTAAACAAAGAACGTATTTATTTATTTATTAATGTTAACAAAATTATTTTAGCTACCGTAAATGTTTTACTATAGTTTCAATTAAACCAGTTCTAGGAATTAATTAACGGAACAGTATAAATATAGCACACAGCAATTACGCGGTATTCCAAAAAAATTAATGCATTAACTGTTTTGAAACTAACGAAGCGGCTGGTGAAATTCCAGTCATCCAGTTGGCTAACTGTAATGAAAATCGAATTGATTCCGGCAAAAACAAATGTAATGCCGTAATTTGCGGACCAATTGATATTCCTACCTTTATTTTTCAATCATACATTACCAGCGTTGCGTATAATTTGTGCCAGTTTTCGATTCTATGAAAACCTCTGTACAAAGTAAATATTAATATAATTAAAATACCAAACAATTTTGCAACAATACCCTTTGATCTTCTTCCATTTACGCCAGAATCCCAACAAAACAGAAATGGTCTTTCGAGACGAGACTTTTCCAAAACATTTAGGACCAGACCATTATATTATCACGGTGCGGTAACTCTGTAAGGCGACGGGCTTTTGAAAATTATCCTAAGGATGTCTGCATGTCGAAGGAATCTTTCACAGCCAGTCGTCTATAAATGTATAATGATCACCTCTCACTGAGGCAGGCTTAAAAGGAATCTTTGTGAACGTTTTTCTGACGATTATGGGGATTTCTTTCCTAACTTCCGCGTAAAAGAAGGAATAGTTGTACCTGGTTTTGTGTAAAATGTGAGGGGGAGATAGTTCGCTATTGTTCAGTATACATATGTAATTGTATAGAACTGATTATGCTTGCTGCCTGCTGAGCATTAAACTTAAAACCTTTACCCTACAAAATAACTCAATGAGGTATGTTAATGAGGTTGATTATTATCACACTAAGAAAACTTGCAGTGCTACAGCGCGTGCTACGCCGTAGCAGACCGTAGCGACGCTACAACTGTGCTACGGCGTAGAACGCACGCGATTTTTTTTGCATTTTTGTCTTACCAAGTAGCAAGCAATGACCCACTTTGGCAATTATAACCACTTAAGAATTAATATTATTGATGTCATCATGCCTTTTAAAAAAACATAAAAGGAGAAAATTACCTTATATTTAAACCATTTTCAGTGATTATCAACGATTACACTAATCACAATACAATTAAAACATGAAATCTATATTTAATAGAACAAACATTACATTCAAAGGTATAATGACTTCATATAATGCTATAAAGTTCAAGTGGCAATATAATTACGAAGCTCGCATGCCGTGACTGGCCCTTATAAAACGCGTAATGATAAAAATGGTTGCCCCGCTAGCCCTAACAAGATCGAACCGAGTACTTTAGTATTAATTTATGCATATTACAGCTTTGGTGGCTTTAAACAAATAAAAATGATTAATTGCCATAGATAAGTGTGGGCGAGCTAGTATTTTTTAACAAGACCATGTAGTTTCAGCCTTTTACGCAACCTAGGTTGAACAGGTTTTGATGTATGACTGATAACAACCCTGATTCGCACGCACGTTTTTCTACTTTTTCGACTTTTAATCAACCCTGTTAAAGTAATCCATACTAATAATATATGTAAATTCGAAAGTAACTCTGTCTGTCTGTATGTTACCTTTTCACGCCTCAACCACTGAACCGATTTAGATGAAATTTGCTACAGAGATATTTTGAGTCCCGGGAAAGGACATAGGATAGTTTTTATCCCGATATTCCCACGGGATCGAAACTTATGCGGGTGAACATAAATATTAAGTATAAATTTTATTTGTCATTTTAGCAAGTTTTTGTAATCGATTAACAAGTCATTTATTAAGTTGCAACACTGTGATTAAGCTTAGCATTTTTGATGTCTAGCAACTCTCTCTGCATTCATGCTTCTAAAAGTATTAAATTCAAACTATTTTCCACGCATGACTTTTTATTATGCAAATCCCTAACTAAATGATACTGAAATAAATAACTTGAAAAAATATGGAAATGCATTTTTAAAACACTTTTCCAACTTAATACTTTAGTTGTTTGTCTAGATGGGGGAGTGACGATCTAATCATTTGCGGGGCCAACATGGCCAGAAATTGCACAAAATATAGACGTAAGGAAGCAAAATGGCGAGGCCTTTGCCCAGAAGTGGGACAAAACACAGGCTAACAAAAAGAAAAACAAGATGGCGCTGCTCGATAATGTTCATAAATTAAATACTTTATCCTCGAACAATCAAATAGCTGCCAGTACCTAATTCATTTTTGATTAACAAACAAAAAAAATACATCAATCATATTAGTGACTTCTCATTTGTATCAAAGCCTAATTCTTTGTAATCTTAACATTGAAAATCTGTAAACGGAAAGTCACTTTATTTACCAAATTAATATGAATTTATTTATTAGTTTGATCGATAATACTGAATGTACTTTAAACCCCGAATTGGCATGTTATTTTTTTTGTTGTGGTCGTGTGTCCGAATAATTAACGCAAAACACTAATGTACGATTTTTACGTAAAAGGTAACTTTGATAAAAATGGCGTCTATAAAAGGTTTAGCCGAATCTGAATTGGATCATTCAGTTCCAATTCATATTTAGGTAAGTATCTAACTTATCTTAAACTCGAACTCAAAGCATTTATTAGGTACAATTAAACCATTTATCTACACCCATGCTATAAATCCTCTATAAAAGTTTCTGAAACAGCTTATTGCCAACATTAAAACAACCAGTGTCATAGTAACCATAATATCATCCAAACGAGTGTTATTATGTTGTACTAAATTTCATAATGCAACTCGTTTTCAAAAAAAGAACCTTGTCATGCACGCGCGTCTCACTACCACAGCGCAGTAATTTAAAAAAGGAACTTATAGGTTATTCGAATTCACGTCGTATGCCGCCGGCCACTATTATTGTTCTATATTAGTAATGCAAAAAAAAAAAAAAAAGTCTTGTATGCAACTGTACATAATTAGGTATTAAAACAGTTGCATAAATAACTATTACAGGCACTTTAGTATTTTCAAAGGAGTCGGTCATTAAGAAAGGTGAAGCTAGTTGACCATTCCAAAGCTTACAAAACAACACTAGTACACACGGCTACACATCAAGCTATACATTTCTAATTTTCGTTGACCTCGCATTGTATAGGTTTTTCGTACGGTCAGCATCAAAAGTTGACTAACGCTTCAGTTTTTTTAATCTTAGTTATTGAGCAAAATATTTGTTCAAAATTGCAGCAGAAGAATTTTTTTTAGAATATATACTCCTGTATATTATGTGAAAAGCTAAAAATCAGTTTATTGAAAAAAGTTGTTGTTAATTTAATAACATGTAAAAATGATAGTGTTAATCGACTTTTGATGCTGACTGTACAATTAGAAGTCAGCTTATACTGGTTAGAGCAGTGGTGGCCCAGTGGTAAAGGCCGCGACTTACAAGTTGTAGGTCGTAGGTTCGAATCCAGACAGGTGCTTTACTTTGTGTAAATTATTTCATCACCACTGCTCTCAAAAACGGTGAAGGAAAACATCGTGAGGAAACCGGCATGTCCTAGAACCAAAAATTCGAAGACATGTGACATCTACCAACCCGCACTGGGCCCGCGAGGTGGATTATGGCCCACTCCCTCTCACAGAGAGGAGGCCTGTGTCCCAGCAGTGGGAACATTATAGGCTGATTATGTTATACTGGTTATGTATAGCTTGATGTGTAGCCGTATGTACTATTCCTACCCCTACTTATTGGGTACTAGAGTTACACACCCACACGTCATTTCCTTGAAGTGTTGCCGTTATTCAATCCTCAGCCAAGGATAGTTAGGGAACTAATGCGGGTTGTAGCACTACTTAGGCAAACTATAATAAACTTTGAAACTGGTATAGTTTCAGGAATCCTCACTAAAATTTAAAGCAGATAATAATTTTCGAAGTATAACGGTTTAGCGCTAATTAAATTGATATCGAGGTTAACTGGAGTTTAAATTAAGGATGAAATTGGAATTGAATTCTGAGTGAAACGATCGCAGTGTGCACTTAATATGACTAGAAATCATACATTTCGAGTTATAGTGGACTAGCTGCGCCGCGCGGTTTCACCCGCATAAGTTTCGATCCCGTGGGAATATCGGGATAAAAACTATCCTATGTCCTTTCCCGGGACTCAAACTAACTCTATACCAAATTTCATCTAAATCGGTTCAGTGGCTTAGGCGTGAAAAGGTAACAAACAGACAGACAGAAAGACAGAGTTACTTTCGAATTTATAATATTATGGTAGTGGATAAGACAGATATTAAAACATAAGAATAACTAGCAGGGGATCAGTTCAAGGGCTCCGACCGGAATAAATCAACTTTAGGCAGTAACTGATCGAAACCTTTTCAGAAAACAAAAAAAAAAACTACCGAAAAATTCCTTTTTAACTTTTTAGATCTCATAGTCTAAAATTTTTTCCATCAATCGTGTTCCAAAAATCAATTGAGTCTTTTTTTTTTTCTAATACATTAATTTCTCCCATAGGAGAAACTATAAAAAGTCAATAAAAAATAAAAATTGAACGACTCCGCCTTAGAGTGTAAATGTGGTGCTGTTCCACAAACGATGGGACACTTAATATCATGTGCTGCGTGTCCTGTCAGCTGCACGTTAGGTACAGGAACTGATGAACGCTAGTGATGGCGCCAAACACGTAGCCGAATTCTGGGCCGAGTCCATTTAGATTGCCATCTACACGCTAAGAAGAAGATATAAAAATAGGTGTCCAATGATTCCACAACTCCTCTACCTAGATCTAACCCTCCAATATACGTGTTGCCCAAAAATATTGACAGTTACCTTTTTTTTCTTTTACACAAAATAATAAAGTACCGGACTTTGTGTTCGGCATCTAGGTGTAATGATAAGGTGATAAAAACACGCGTGTCTCGTCGCTTGTAATCCATTTAATCCGCGACGCCTCGAGCGCTACGTGCAGCGTAGGGGTTGGGGCCCCAGTTTGAGCTGATAATGGTTTTTAAAACAGGTGTCAGCTCTTGTGTCATATTTTTGAAAATATTAATAATACCTTATAGTTGCAACTTACATTTTCTGAAATCATGGTTTGTTTTAGCACGTTATTAGATTGTCATTAAAATTATCTTGTCGAGTTAAGTAACAAAAATATTATTCTTGTAAGTATTTAAAATTAAGTAATCAATTAAGTATCGTCTTTACGTCCACTCAGTTAACATAAGGCAGTCAGTTAGGAGGCTAGTAGCAGGGCTGATTCTGCGAAGAACTTGGCGATGATTTTTAAGAACGTCCTTCTCAAATATCATCTCGCGAAGTTCTTTAATGCACAACCCACTTATACCATTACTTTCATCCTTCATAATGAATCAAGCACCACCGTCAACTCATTCCTACTTTCACTCACCCCTTTTATCCCGCTATCGTCACGTATAAATGACTTCGAAATCGCTCCACAGTCCTAACTTACTCAATATCATAAACGTATAATTAATATCAAATAAAATGTTACCAATTTAATATGAACCGGTGACATTGGCAGCTATTACGTGATAAAAACACGCGTATCCCGTGGTGTGTAATCCGTTTAATCCACCGGCGCCTCCGGCAAAACGTGCAACAACAGTGTTCGTGGTACCAGTTGCAGCGACAAGCAATATAAAATAAAAAACTGATGTTATAAAATTAATAAATTATTTTGGTCAGTTGGTGTTTTGTTTCAAAAGTGCTTATGTTTGTGTTTTGTTTTTTATTGCTACCCTGTAGAAGATGGCGGGACAAGCTGGACAAAGCTAATGACAAGTATTCAAGCTTAGCCCTGGATCGCAAGAACTAGAAGTCATCGGGCTACATAAGTCAACTGCTAGGCAAAGGCTCTTTGCCCAGCAGTGGGATGATACAGGCTAACAGTAATTGTAATTTATTGCGAAAGTGTGTTTATAAGATTGCAACACCATTTGTATGATAAAAAAATATCTTCTATACTTTAAGTCGCGAAAATCTTAAAGTATGTAACGTAATACCTAAAAGTTACCTCAATTCTTAAAAAAAGTATTATTTCACAAGCACTTGGAACACTTTACAGACAAACATACAAACACGTAGACATTTAATAAACATTTCCCGCTGCAAGTGCGACCACACATCGCCAGCAGCGACCACGTACGTGGTACGTATTCCCAGCGCGTGGTCCACTAACAAACCGAAATTCTATTACCAAATTAGGAAATGTCTTGCCTCTAGATAGGTGCTAAATGTGTTTGCTTGTAATAGAAAAATAGGTTTAAGTTTAAATGATGTTGCGACGATTTTATTTGTGGTTCTTTTATTTTTATGGAGTTTTTCTTAATCTTAGATTCGCATGCGACCTTATATTATAGCGTCAAATAATGTTATCGTTGAATTTGAGCATGCTTATGAATTACTTATTTTAATTTACTTCTATAAATACAAGAATGTGTGCGCTATAAATAAAAAAAGACCGCCACTTTTACTAAACAACGGATAACAGTTCGTTTTTCATTAAAAAACTGTCCACTGATTGCTTCCACAGTTAGGACCGTTTGTGTACTGTCCATTAACTCCAATGTTGGTAAACAGAATACCTCCATACAAACATTTCAGTTACAATAACACAGTATAAAAAATAAAAACAGGGTCAAAATATTCGTTTATAAAGGGGAGGCTCGACCGAAAAGGATAAACACGTTAAAGGGTGCTGTTGGCTCCGCTATCCACAAAGAAAACACTTATGATTGTACGCGACGAGCGTTAGGGGGTTAAGAGGAGGCAGGGGATAAAAGGCGATCGAAATTTTTGCAAACACTCCTCATGTGAGGCAAAGGCGTTCGCCTTTGTTTGTGTACAGCCTGTAAGAATTTACGTTATTCTTTTTTTATTTAAACGTAGGCATTGACGTTCTATTTTATCGGCCGGGGCGATTGCATTACGACGATTGCACGGTGGAATGACATCTAATTTTTTTTATTAGATAGCTCTGATGTTATACTCGCCGTTTTATTTTCGTATATTTGTTTTGGACGGGTTGAATGCACGAAAAATGGTCGGGAAATAGACGGAGGGAAAACAAACAACATGCTGTACACTACAGTTGCATTTATGTAGGTATATATTTTACTTTGAACATTTATTCTATCGTGTTCAACTAACATGTCAATCGACATTATACAGGCAATGTTTTTGGAACTCGTGAGGGATGGATCTAGTTTACTTTTTTTTATTTTTCAATACTGATCTAAATATTAACAAACAAACCGGGCTCCATCACAATTACGAGAGAGTTAGCAGTGCATCTGTCTATAGACGTATACCTACTAAATACTTTCCTACTTATTAGCTGTTTGGACCCAAACTGCTAATAATAAGGAAAACATTTTGTTTCCCGTATATAAAATTAGCGTGGGTGCTTTGCCCGGTTTGTACGATTTAGCAAAACATGTTTTATTTTTTATTTTAATTATATCTAAGTTTTACTCATTATAAAAATAATCCGCCCAAAATAAAATCTCTAAGTACTTTTGAAAACCGCATCAAATTCTGTTGCATAATTTAGAATAACAACATGTTCACACAGACAGACAAGAAAAGTGACTTCAATATATATTATGAATAGAAAGAAAAAATCGAAGACATCGAATCGAGGTCAAGAGCGGGCCCATTCAGCAATATAAAAAAATGTGACATGTACCGACTCACACTGGGCCCGCGTGACTGCCCATTAGCGTGGTTATTAGCCCACTCCCACTCAAAGGAGGCCTGTGTCCAGGAATGGGAACATTATAGGCTGATTATGTGCGTGAGTGTGCATAGATTTAGCAATATCTATTATATATACAATACCAATAAAAGCTTTTTACTCATTTCTTCCGTCCCGGATCACTCTCATCAACTCATCAACCCAAGCTTGTCCAACAACCACACAACAAAACCAAATGAATATTTAATTTCAATTTCGATATATCATCATAATACAGTCTTCATTTAAAGCGGTGAGCACACACACGCGGAACAGCATGGCTTAATCTCCTGAATTTATAACAAGTATACAACAATTACGAAAATTAACGGCCACTCGGCCATCGGCCATTTTACAGCGTTCGGACCAAAACCCCCATCAGCGGTTTTTACCAATGAATTTTTAACAAATTAATTTATTGCTTCATTAATACTTAATTAGTAGTTGTGTGCTTATTAATTTACATTTGTTTTAATTTGCGGACAATGTGTTCGGTTACTTAACGTAATGTAGGTTTTTGTTATTTTGTTATTTATGTGCAATAGCTTTTGGGTTGGGAACTACTTTAATTTTATTAATAGAAAACAAACAGCTTATTTATCAAATTAAATTTCAGTCGACAACATTCATTGGTTTCATACTAAACTTCAGTTATATCCGACGATTTTGCATACTTATTTCTTTTGTTGACTGTACATGTAGACTATGGTCGCAAAACAGGCGGGCGTTAGCCCTAACACCGCAAGGGAAGAATTGGCCAGTCAAATAAGTTGTTGGGTGTGACTGTCCAGGATGCTCCGAGCGCTCAGTTCAGTTGAGTAATTGGCGGAACAAACTGCGCCACACGAGGAGGCTTCTTCATGCAATAATCAGTTGTTAATTACAAGAGTATTAGTTAATGAGGATACTTTAAGGAGTGAAAATAATATTGGTTAGTTTTCCAGTTGTCGAAATTATATCGTTAACTTAGGTACCAGCTGCTATTTTCGAGCCCGTATGAGCAAGAGAAGAGAAATAAGTAAATGTAATGTATGTAAATTATTGAAGCACGCAATACAGTAATAATTTAAAACTAAATTGTTGTTGAAAAGGCCCTTTTGAACACCTCTAGCATTGTTAGTGCTCAAAAATTTAAATTCATAATTTTATTTTTACATCCAACACAACACAACAGAGCAACGACATACAAAAGAACCGAGAAAGCAGTAGAACCCCGCCAAAAGACTCAACGAGGAAGCTCGACCTGAACCAGCCTGACGGCAAGGTCGTTAAAAGATGCCCATCCATAGATATAATTACCCATTTCTCCACTAGTCCAATGCTTACTCTAGGATGCATATCCGGTAGGCTCTTAAATCCTTACCTATCGTTCGGGCACATCTTCCCTACCATTACCGCGCCCCCCGGTGTATTCCTTGATATGCAATGGTCGCTGTAGCACCATGAAAATGAGGCTACAGGAGCTAGTGCGAATCTTGGGGTTCATTCGATTAATCGAGTCTGGTTTAACCACGCTGGGATCGGTGCAACTCATTCATTCATTCATATACTTGAAGAAATACAAAATACATTTTTATACAGTGTTATTAGCTGGGTTGTGGAGGTCAGATAGACAGTCGCTCCATGTAAAATACTGGTATTCAGCTGCATCCGATTCGACTGGAAGCCGGCCCCAACATAGGTTTAAGAATTAGGGTAAAGGCTAGGCAGATTGTTTGACAAGCCCATAGTTTTTTTTGAAGTGAAAACTTCTTTAGCGGCGTTGCACACTTTTTGTACTGGGGAAAAAATGTTAAACTCGCGTCAGGACATCGCGTCAGGACACGTGACCGTCAGGAGAGATTTCCCCCCCCCCCCTCTTTCTACGACGGCGGCGCCAACCGAAGTGAACCAAGTGAGACACGATAATGGACGGACGGACGGACGGACGGTGACGGTGACGGTGACGGTGACGGTGACGGTGACGGTGACGGTGACGGTGACGGTGACGGTGACGGTGACGGTGACGGTGACGGTGACGGTGACAGTGACGGTGACGGTGACGGTGACGGTGACGTGACGGTGTCGGTGACGGTGACGGTGACGGTGACGATGACGGTGACGGTGACGGTGACGGTGACGGTGACGGTGATGGTGGACGTGGATGTGAATGGATGGATGGACAGCTGATGGCTCGACCGTCTGTGTAGTAGCCACACTGCTGTGTATTCGTTACATTCGTGTATATAAATGTTTAAAATATGGAAATTGAACAAAGTGCATCGATTAATGAAAAAAGTGACGCAACAATAGTGAAACAAAATTAGTTATATTAATTCAATTCATAATTGATTTATTTCAACGTTAATATTCAAGTTTTCACTTCTGCCGGCACTCCCGGAGTGCAACCCGTCTTTTTTTTTACTTGTTTAGGTCATTACCTAATTTGACACTTACTTGTTCTTAAGTTCGTCCAAGTGCCTTTTAGAAAGCTAAGTACCTTCTTAAAACAGCACCCACCCGGCAAATAGAGTAACATTACACATTTCAAAACGTCGTAGAAACCATTTTATTTCAAACTCGTGATCGAACGCAAACATGACCGTGTGCGTTTCGCCTTAAAAAAACATCGACACCCCGCCTTAAGAGGTGCTTGGTGCACTCCGCACGATGCAAAGAAAACACGTACATTGATGAGTTTGTTACAAAAAAATATTTGCTTACTCAAGACCCGCGCGATATATGTCGTCCGATATGAAAGTGACGTTTCTTGTGGACCGTTAACAGTTTTTTTTCCAATTTTATGACTTTCTTGATGTTTTCTTTTCTGGTTGGGAAGATTGTACATCCTTTGCTCTTGTTGAAAATTACCAGATATATTTAAAATATATGTTTGGAAATGATGATCATCACTAGTACTTACTAGAAATTTAATAGGCCCATTAACTTACAACCTTCAACCACTGAATATTTTATTTAAAAAAAAAAAGATATTGTTCGCTACCAACATTTTATTTAATTATTTCGTTTTATTTGTTTGATAACCAATAAGGGTATTTCCTTTTAACTGCTTTATGTTTACCAGTCCTTTGTATTCTATTGTGAATGTTCGGTATCGAACAGACATTACAACAATGAAATGACACTCGAAAATAACATCAGAAACCTCTTTGTAGTATCGTAGCAACAGATATGACACTCAAATTATTTATTCCAAACACCATTGTAGGTAAAAACCTTTTTCATGTGACTAAAACATTTTTCTACCTTTTTTTACATAATAAATAAACTATAAATTACGCAAATAGAATAGGATAGAAATTCCTCAATCTAACAAAAATGCTCATATCTCATATTTTTCTAACAATAATTCTGTATTTTTGTGAAGAAAATACACGATCCCATCCGTCATAACGGGTCGAGTTTATTTTACTTATGTATTGATGTTTACGTTATGGAGGGCCAGTATTTGTCGCCACTTCATTTCACTCGAATCCCCTTATAAATGGACCGCTTAGATTGGTGAGAATGATACCATATATCTGATGTTGTTTATGACAACAACCTGTATAAGCTGAGATAAAACATTTCTTGGATTTGCGATTTGTATTGAATCTGCAAGGTAATTGCGTAACACATTATCAGTAGCAATGGGTTTGATTTTGACAGTTCAACAACATTCATTGCGTTATTTACGTTGTTGAGCAAACACATTTTTCGAACATATGAAGCAATGGATTAGCAATATCCTTCAAAATGATTCAGATTGAGACTGTGTGTGTTACGAAATTAGGGTGCAGATTATTTGTAAAGATAATGGCAACTAGAAGCTTGGTAGTCTGTAAACTGTTATGTCCTTAGAACATTGTAATATTGTAGAATATTGTAAGGTATTATATTCAAATTCATGTTTCCAATTCATGTCATTTCAAGTTAAAAAAATATCAATTTTACTGTAGTAAAAATTAAGTTGATTTCAGAGTAACTAGTACTATTTAAAAATTTCTAAAAATATTTGAAGTTGTAGCGTTAACTGAACTTTATTGTGTAGGTATTAAAATTATTTTTCCAATAACTCATATTTGTTTACATGTTTGGAAACCAAATCGCGAATGCAGATTACGTATTTCCTAGAAATTAGGATATATCTAACATCTCTATGATGCAAGGACTAGCAGCACCCCGCGGTTTCACCCGCATAAGTGTCGATCCCGTAGAAATATCGAGATAAAAGGTATCCTATGTCTTATTCTGATGTATAAGCTATATTATTGTAAAGTTTCATCAAAATCCGTCCAGACGTTTTTGCGTGAAAGAGTAACAAACATCCTCTCAAACTTTCGCCTTTATAATATTAGTGTGATTAGTGTGAAGTGTGATGTGATAATAATATTAATATTATAGTAGGAGTAGGATAGGATAGTAGGATTACAAGCACCATAACAGCCCTCGATAATATTCAAATAGTTATTGAGATAAAAGCCTCCACAAAAGAATAAGCATTGAACAACGAACATATTTATGAATATGCTGATAAAAAAGAAAGTAAAGCTGATAAAATAGATAAGAAAGAAAGACGTGATAGATATCTAAAAATGATGAAATAAAAAAATTAATTATTTCGATGACTCTTTTGTGGGGTCATCGACCGCAGTTAATAGTATAGTCACTTGAAAAATCAGAACAAAAATCACATTTCTTTGTGTACTTCATAGAAGTGTCGATAAAACAAATTAAAACAGATTTTCACAGCTTCAAGTAACGACACTCACAACGGTCGTTGACCTCCCAAAAGAAAAACGAATATTTTATATTTTTAAAGTGAAACTTCTTTACGCACGCTTGACTTGGGGAGTAAGCTGGCGAACGCGTGACGTAAGCGTTACGAAAAGTGTGATCGGGCGAGGCGAACGGGAGTTGAGTGGGGGATATAAGCAAGAGAAAGCAGTGCGCGCGCAGATTTTCTTTCTCTTATCCTCTCATAGCCAAATACGTTTGAAGTTTCACTTCAGTCGTGTGGTCATAAGCACACTCGGTTTTTTTCTTTATCGTTCGTCTTTATCCTGTTTACGTATCGACACTTATCACATCTGCAGAATTACGCTAGCTAATTTAAATTGACCCTGTGTAAAAAAATATCAAGGAATTGAAAAAAATTAACAACGAGTACCAAATACCGCGGTCCAAGAATAATATTCACAAATCGAATACAATTTTCGAACTACAAACACGGCTTCAAAAACCCGCAACAATACGAACTGTTAATAGTTCACATATTCACTGAAAAAACGTAACCGCTTTACAATGGAATGTGGACCTGGTTACGTAACCAATGGCTTTCGCCGTATCGCACGCACCGCTCGGAATGAACCAATCAGAACAATGTTGCTACGACTGACGTAATTAAGAAGTTTTCAACTCAATCAGTCCTTTAATATTTGTACAAAACGAAAGTAATCCCTTTAAACGGTTTTAGCTGAAGTTTGCGTGGAAACACACGGAATTAGGTTTGGTTTGGCAACGTTACGATTTTGTTAATGATTATGTAACGTTATGTGTGAACAGGAATAATATTATTCTCTTAATATACAGGGTGATTTGTTAATTGGCTAGGTGAACTCCACAGACCCGACGGGTTACATGTTTTTTTTTGGGAGGACAACGACCTTGTTAGTGTTTTTACTTGAAGTATTAGTTGAGAAAAACTGTTTGTGTATATTTTGTCGTGTTTAGATGGGACCAAACCTGAAATCACGAAAAAAAAATCAGCTATTCCCTACATTTATGTTTGTATAACTCGTCAAAATGTAGGGAACAGCTAATTTTTTTTTCGCGATTTCGGGTTTGGTCCCGTAGCAAAAGTTGTTCATAATGATGAGTACAATGACTCTTAAGAGGTTGTTGGTGTTTTTCCAATAACCCTGTATATTGATACCCATCGCGTCTACAGAGTTCAGCTAGCCAATTTAAAATAACCCTGTATTGTTAAGGGCCAGCTTCTATCAGTTTCAAACTGCTACGATTGGCTGTTAATAAATCATTCAACCAATCAGAGCAATTTACGCGCGCTTGACAATTTCTCACATTCATTTTGGTTCGATGTGTTTGGAAACGTCACGTATGTTGAGATGGAATTGAAAATCTTTGGTATAATTATTCCGACTGTTTAAGAGGAATTCTTAAAGAGTTACGGTCGTATTCATAAAAACAGCTTATAGTAGGTTTAAGACAGTCATTAGTTAAAATGCTGGATAAGCCTATAAAACCTTCGATAAAATTTCGTATTCATAAAAGCTCCATAAACGTTCTAAAACTAAAATGTCATTTAAATTCATTATAAATCTAAATGTTGCCATTATAATGAAGTCATCCAACAAATTGGCCAACACATTGAATCGTCAAACGAGAATATAATATTTTAGAGACCTGTTTTTGAAAAGCCAACCACCAGTCACCAGTCAGCGAAACACGAAGCAGACACTTCGTGTGCGTTAGTTTTTAGTGTAGTTATAATGTTGTATATAGGGTCCTATTAAAATAGAGGGAAAAATTTTAACACAGCGCTCAGTACGTCTAACCAAAGATATCCAAGCAAAAAAAAAAAAACACTGATTAAGGTATTTCTCCTCGATAGGTCCTCGATATGACTTTAAACTGTCATGCATTTAGTATTGAACTAAATGAAGAACGCCACCTGTAGGCTATGGGATAAATACACCCAAATAGGCTCGGATGGAACAGTCGATATTAGTGCAGGATATCAACTCAGGGCGGCGGCTGATGAACATCTAGCACGTCAAAGGCGGCGCCCACGGACCCAGTCAGGCGGTCCACTGTACACCCACCAACTCGCACTAGACAAGCGCGGTGGGTTAATCTATCTAAACCCTCTCTCCCTACTCTCTCATGAGAGAGTAGGGAGGCCTTTGCCCTGCAGTGGGACGTCACAGGCTAATAATAAATAAATAATAATTTATTTATTATTAGCACTTAGATAAGGTCCCACATAAATAAGGTATTATGACCTAAAATAATAAATTGTCGGCACATTTGTGTATTTTTGTTAGCTGATTGTTTTTCTTGTATCATGCGTAAACGCAATTGCCCTGCTGGTCTGCTAATGATCGCTCACAATGAGATGCTTTGCCAAAATTGAGCCTCTAAAGCACACCCCGGACACTCCATACAACGCTCGCAAAATAATTACCTACTACTACTACATTAAAAAATGACGTTTGTATACGTATGAATGTGTGCGTGAGGTACTTGTGTTTGCGAGCGCTCTTTGTTAAAGAACTGCGACGGTAACCTCGAAGTGCGGGGTGAGGTGCGGTAACTGATGTTAGTGCGGGGAAGGGAGTGGCCTTTCTGTACGTAGTACTTTAAGTATTCTGTGCTCTAAAGTAACACTGCATTCTTCTAAAAAATTCAGAGCAATTATACAAATTACTTTCAAGTCTTTTTCAACATACGTCCCGTAAATTCCTTACAAAGTGTACGTCTACGAGTTTCCAAGTCCTGTAATACCAGGTACTGCGTATTAATACTCCAATTAAAACTTTGATTATACAAAAACATTCTATTAGCGAGTGGATTTCGAGGTTGGATTATATCCAAAGAAATTATCCTTCGTTCATTGCCTTTCGAGCTGTTGAATTAACGTCGTCTTGTATCGAGCTCGATAATTAAAAAGATTTAGGTTAGTCGACGTAACTTTCAATATATTTTGAAAGCGTTTTACCTCTGCAGAGGAAAATTGGGAATTAAATTATTGCGTATTCTAGGGAAAGTGAGGTTTGTTTCAGAAAATCATATTATTTTATTACGCATAAGAATAAGGACAAAATCTCTGCTTAACGTTCTTTATCTTTCCTTATTAGAAACCATTACATTCAATCGGGTATTCCTTAGCTTACGATTTACATTTCGTATTTTTCTTCCACTCGTCTATTACGCGATATATACGAATTACTTTGAAAACGGCAATATCCCGTGTACACACACCACACACACATACCTACATACAAATCTACTGGATGTTATTGTATGTGTACGGGTGGTACAAATTTTTCAGTTGGCGCCTCGTCGACTTCGAGCCAACGCTCATTTGCTAAAACATCCCCCTGTATAGGTCCTCCACGTAGATGTAAGAATGTTTAGAAGTGAAGTAGCTATTTAATCATTTATTTTGTTACATTTTGGATGTGGTACTCCAGTGTGTGTTGAGACCTTTTATTTTATATAGACCAAAACCTATTTTTTTAATGTTAACCTATATTGTCCCAGTGCTGGGCAAAGCCCAAAATCTATGTTGTGATTTTTGTTTGCCTAACGATTCAAGTTTTTGAAGAGGAAAAAGTGTCAAAACTTGGGGACATATTCATAAAATAAAAAAAAATCTACATTGCAAAAACTTTACAAAGACTTTGTAGTTACCCTTTAAATTGGTAGACATTCGACTAGAAAAAGCGATCTTAAAAAACAAATAAATAGTTTTTGAAAAAGTATTCATTCAATTTTTTTTTTTGTTCTTTGGTACTACAGACTCCTTCGTTCCAATATTAAACCCTAACCACACACAAGCTACGAAAAAAAGGAACATTCCGATCCCTTCTTAGCTCTACGTGTCGACGTAGTGATGAATGCACCAAGTTTGTCCACGTCAAGCCGCGAAAAAAAAAATCACGAACACTACCGTAACGGAAATAAGCGACCCACGCGCCCCTCGCGCTGATTGGCAGTCGTAGACATACGAAAATTGAATGGGAATTTTGGAAATAGAACGTCACATTCGAAATTTGATTTTTTTTATGCTCTTTTGTCAACGTCTTCGCAATTTGGCAGGCTATTAAGAAAAATGGTTGGACTTGACTATTTTAAAGCTAATCTATTCAGCCTATAACGTTTCTACTGCTAGAATACAGGCCTCCTCTCTGTGAGAGGGAATGGGCCGTAATCCACTGCGCAGGCCTAATGCGCGTTAAAAGATGTCACGTCTTCGAATTTTTGGCTCTAGGACATGCCGGTTTCCCCACGATGTTATTCTTGACCGCTTTTGAGAGCAGTGGTGATGAAATAAATTACACAAGGTAAACCGCCTGTCGAGGTTCGAACCCCAGACGTACAATTCGTAAGTCGGGGAAGTTACCACTGGACCACTACTACTCAATTTTATTTTTTGACTTACCACAATTTTCTATTGACGACTACGTAGGAGGCCAAGCAAATACATCGTTAAATATAATCATATCCTCAGAAAGCATTCGGAGTTTATTTCAAAATGTTATTGCTATTATTACCACTGAGTTGCCCGTACGCAACACCCACGGAATGGTGCAGGGCGTTCAAACCACACCGCAAAACATTTCAGTCCTATAAAAATATGGCAAAGTGGGACTTTATTTACATTTACTCATGTAATAAAATTGAATATTTTGTACCTAAGGGCTAAAAAGATTTAATAAATAATAATACTAGAAGAAGGAGATTGTTATGTTGTCCTTGCATAAACTTGTGTTATAAATATCTATAACATCACGCTTGTTACCGTGAAGGTTTGTGCAGAGGTGTATTATAGTACACCCACATTTCGCCAGTTATGTTTAAGTCCCTTGTATAAATTTAAATTTCATCTAAATCGGTTCAGCGGTTTAGGCGTGAAAAGGTAACATACATACAGACAGAGTTACTTTCGAATTCATAATATTAGTATGGATTGCTGAATGGACCCGCTCTTAACCTCGATCACGCCTGATGGAAAGCGATATATGAGGTCTATGATGGAATGAGCGTGCCTAGAAGATGCCTACGGCACTGGAACTGTCACGCGTCGACGAAACACAGCAGGCTGCTTGACGCCGGACCCCGGTGGGAGGGTGGTCACAAAGCAGGTGGGCGTTAGCCCTACCACCGCAAGGGAAGAATTGGCCAGTCAAATAAGGTGTTGGGTGTTACTGTCCAGAATGCGCCGAGAGCTCGATTCGGTTGAGTAACTGGCGGAACAAACTGCGCTACACGAGGAGGCTTCTTCATGTGTCCCAAACATGTTCTGCATTACTGAGAAATTTGTGATGGAAAAACACAATAACACTTTGGCTGACCTGGGAATCGAACCTAGGACCACCTGATCAGCAGTAGCACTTGCGACCTTTAGACCAATGAGACACTCGACCAAACTGTAAACTTTATCTTATAACAAAATTAGGTATAGGTATTATCCCCTCGTCTATTAGGAAAGTTTATTAAGTACGGTAAAAAAAGAAAAGTAATTGTGTCTCATTAGTGTCAGCCGAGCTTTTAGGTATCTCAGGAATTTCGCATCCATTTCATTTTGTTGTTCATTAAAAGACTCGTACCTACGCTACGTGCCTTTTGTCAATACACATTCAATAAAACAATAAAATCTCTAACAGGTAACTCTAAAATTGACACTTTAAATACCATTCGCAAACCATTGGTCCACTATAAAGCTTATTATGTAAAAATTTCTTTTCCATAAAACTTTACAACCCACTTAACAGGCTCACATCGTGTAATAAATCCGAAACGACACTTCGTAGCGACATAAAGTCTGATCGGTAGGCTTAAAAGCGATCCGACACCCTACGTTTACGATTCAAGGGCCAAGTTTAACACCCTGTAGGTATTTACAGAATGATGACACTATAAAAACTCACATAATATCTGTAAACGTTTGACTTCCAATCTAGGCGCAATAAAACTGGTTATATCCGGTTACGACCGGGTATTACTCGATTTAAAGACTGTTTATATGTATGAAGCTCATTTGAGAGGTAACAAATAATCTAAAATAGGCTGAAAAGGCTTGAAGTTAATAGGAGCTCGAAAATTAATTTATTGTTTGAAAATACCATTCATAAAAATTATTTTTAGACCGCTTGCTGTTTGTCCTACAAGCCTCAATGATTTTCTTAAAAATTGTTGTCATCTGGGATGCTCGAATAGGAATAGTAGTACTCTATTCTATTTCTTAAAGAAAATGAAACAGATTTTAACGATTTCAAGATAACGAACACAGCAAACAACTCAATTTACGTTTTTATAGCTTTCTAAAGATCAGTGTCCAGAACGAAATTACGTTTAATAACTTCAGTCTACACAGCCGTCCTGCGTCAGAGCGAATAAAGCCAGCTGTTTACCTCGCTTTAACTAAGCCTCCTCGCAGTGTTGCCCTGCTCTGGTTTCACTTAAATACATCTCACAGATAGATTATGATGTCCGTCCTTTGTCTGACGTCACCCCAGTTAATCAGAGTTGATCTTACACGCATTAAGGTTCCAACGCTATTCGGCTTTGTCTACTAAACAAGACCTTTCCTAAAACATCAGCGCTCGACCCGACCCACTGTCCGAGAAAAAAGAATTAAGAAAATCCAACATCCACTTTCATACCAGCAAGGCGAAAGTTTCGAAAACTCGCTCCTGCGTTTACAACATTATTCAATTTGTCGTTACGCTGAAAAGCAGTGTACAAAGACGAAAAAGAGTTCCCTCAACCGGGGACCTGCGTATTTTTCAAACAAATCCCCCGCAGTGCGCGGCAGAAGTTGAGGCGAAACGGATCCGGCCCGCGTCCGCCTTTTCCGACCATCTGAATTGCAAATGGGGATGTGATGACGACGTTATACAAAACTAAAAGTGTCGGGCAAACTTCAGATTAAACTTCCCGAGCTGAGCGCAGGTATAGAAACAAAAACGTCACAATTATGATAATTTTTGGCCGCATCTCGGCGGATTGAATTTGCATGACTATCCGTTGCTGTGTCAACTGAGCCACCGTTCCGATGAATAATGCACGCGACGCTACTTACCTCGGTATTAACATATTTATTAATAAAATAAATATGAGACGTCCGCGCGCCGCGGCGTCAGAGCAGCGAATGCCACCTCCGCCGTGTTGACACAACGTAGACAAACTTTGCAAGTGGAGTGCTCATAGCGAATTGTTAACAGAAAACGGGTAATGTATGGCATTCATTATATAAATTGAGTTAGGACTGTGCGAACAACGATGTTCATTTCGTTAATGTGTACAGAATTAAACACAAATAACGCGACGTTGTTAAAGGGGTGTGCGACAATTATTTTAATGCTGACAATGGTTGTTATATTTATAAATTTTAGCGGTTTGTTAAACAATGTAAATGTATCTGAGTGCTACGTTTTGGCACGCTGTTAGTTCGGTAATGTTTCACCGAATTGATAATCGTACGCTTCAACTTAACTGGAAGCTTTAAGAGGAGGCTCCCTAAATTTTACGTTAATTTGCATTAATATTCTGAAACAGTCACACATACAATCAAAATGGAACTTTAGTATATAATTCATTGGATCTTTTTCTTTCCATGTACAAGACAGTTACGTAATTGTAACATTTTCGCTCGATTCATATTTTATTCAAAAATCATGTCTTTTTTAAAGATTATTACTTTTTTTTTCAAGATTGCTTAGCCTTTATGTCTAAAATAAATGTTAACAGTAAGAAAATATAGTTTACTATCCAGCCACAAGATATTTTTTCACTAGATCAATTATTACTTTAGTTATAAACAAAATAAGAATTGAGACTTACGACATTTAGTTTCGAGCTCGAACGCGATCAAAGAGCGCACGCGGTATTCAACCTTATTACGGCTACGTTAGCGTCTTTCACCATAGCGGTCTAACCGGTCTCTCATCTCTCTCTCTCATGCGTAGAAATTATTTTAGAGTGCCTGGTCTTAACAATTGTACCGTAAATATGCCTAAATTAAAATACGGATAACCTTGCTTTACAGGCCAGTGAAAGCTCGAAGGAATTACTGAAAAAAGTTATTCATACAACGTTATTCACAATATTACCCTCGAGGTTCCGAGACTTATATTCGTAAAAACGATATGAATAAAATTTACCTACCGACCTGTCCATTTTATTTTGTTTTTAAAATCGAATTGTAAAGCACCCGAGTGTAAACCAGCAATAGCCTAACAGGTACGGTTTCGGGCACACAAACGAGAGGACGGGATTTCGATTCCCGTCTTACACACTGCACTATTGAAATGAATTGCAATGAGTCTAGTTTTAAAAGTCCCGTCGCAGTATCTGGGTTAATAAGACATATATATAACAAAAACTGCTTTTCCTATCGTTCATTAATCAGTAGGTACCTTAAATACAAAAAGCATAAAAATCACACACTCAAAAGGTTCAAGATTACGCAGAAATTCGACTCATTGTCGCTCAAAAATCGTCCAAGCAGAGCGGCTATAAAACCAAAGTATTCTTATAGGGCCCTAAACTTTGAATCCTCAAGAGAGCGGATGCATGCCAAAGTGAAGTACAGCCAGATTAAATACGTGGCTCGCAGGTGAATAGGGGATGGCGAAAAAACGCGAACGGACAATATGACCACGATTTATCGCTACCCAGGGACATGAGTCGATTGCTAAAGAAAAAACTTGAATCCACGTATCTTTAGAATTGTTTGTTTTGATAGATCGTGCTCTGTCTTGGATAGAGAAAGTGAAGTGGCTTTACTTTGCAGAAATTATTTGCGAACGTAATTTTGCCATGGATACTTCGTTGGAGGCTATTATTGAAGTTAAGTATCGTTCCGCTCAATCCCAGCATAACCCAGAAATATTTGAATACCAATATCAACTTTAACATTCGTAATACTCGTAATATTACCTTCCACGCAAACATGCATCTGCATTCCCCGTCTGTTTAAAAATTGTTCAGCTGTCAAACATCTCACCTCGAATTGGGCCAATGCTGGCCAAACCAGCCAACAACCGTCTTGAACCGAAAATTACAGCGGGTTGGCGCCAACATTTGCGGCATGGAAGCGTAACTCAGACATCGCATTATGCCGCGGAACACACCATGCCAAGTTGCTCGGTGCGCTCTGAATTATGCATGCATTCGCCGCACATTAAACCGATACGACCGCGGCGCGCAGATTAAATATGGACACCCTGTTTAGTCATTCAGTCGTGCTAACTACGAGGTGAGAATGTTGGGGATGTTGCTTCGCGCGACTGTCTCAACCGTCCCTTATTTAGAGCCTAAGCTGGTTGTAACAGCCTGTATTTATATGGTGGAGGGGTGTTTGGTTCACCAACAACAAGGCCAATGTTGACCTCTCTCCCTTGTTTCTACAATGCCCTTCTTAGGACGAGACGCCCTTTCTCTTGATGAGGCTTTTAACACTTCTGTGCCCTCACAAATTATTTATTAATTCTTTGAACTTGACTCTATCGTTAAATGAAACCATTATAAGCCATATAGTGCTTCTCTAATCTTTTCCTTACGATTTATCATATAGGTTCTTATCTAAGTACATCAAATAATTTTGGCTCACACTACAATTCAATCTAATTTGGAATCTTACCCCACGCAATTAATTAATTCAACATTCGATTATGTTTAAAGTTAATCTACGGAATCGATGTTCTAAGAACTCGAATCAAAGTTCTAGAACAGAGAGCGAGACAGCGAATTCAATTACGGGAATGTTCTATCAATAGAAATAGAAATTAAGTTGATAGCAAACAATACGTAATCCTAAGTAACAGCGCGCGCTCGGCAAGGCTCAGCAAAATGACATAGCGATTGAATGGCACAACTCAACTGGGATAGTGATGTGGTACCATCTCTAGGGAAAGACAATTTTATTAGAATTCTATACGAAAAGATCAATAAATTCCTTTGTTGATAGAGATACAACGTACATCTTTACTTATGATAAAAATTTGGGTCAAGGCAATTTTTTCTCTTTACAAAACCGGCTCGAGACGTGAACTAAACACCTACGCAATTCTTTTCACACATTGTCATTTCTCATTTTCACTTTCGTTACCTATTACGTTACTCTGTCTGGAAGTTTAATTAACAGCTCAGTTATTACACAGTTCAAGGGCGCTCGAGTTTACAAATAGGTATTTCTATATGAAAATATCACTTCTCTACAACGTATGTAATTACTTGAATGAAGTAGGTACATTTTATTTAAAGTACAACATAAAATAACATCACGCCTGTAAACCCCGAAGGGTTAGGCAGACGTGTACCTATAGTACACCCACATTTCGCCAGTTATGTTTAAGTCCCATGGCGAGGGGGCGAGCCTATTGTTATCAACCGGGGAAAAACCCAGGCACCGGGCTGCTACTGAGGACGAGAACCTCGTGCTCACCAGTAGCGCTTGCGATCACTAAACCGAGGAGGTAGCAAAGAACAATTTCATCATATTTTATGTACATGAACCTTCAACAATTAAAACATAATATCCGAGACACAGTCACTGAGATAACGCAGGAAATGTGTGAAAATATCATGAAAAACGCAATGAAAAGGGTGCATAGACATTTGTCTGACATTATTTTTCATACTTAGGTAATTGCTGGCCCTAAATACTATATTAAAAAAAAAACTTAATAATTTTTATATTTCATACATTCAAATTTTAAAAATTAAAGTGTTTACCTGTTATTTGCCCACCCTGTAGTATTCCACACCCAACCTACCTGAATGATAAAAAGGCCATTCAAAGATCTTCGCATCACTAACCAACTTTTTATATCACAAAATTCTACTATATTCACCTTTATCGAAAAAAAAACAATGTAAACATAACTTCCTCCCACAACTTATTCCGTTCGCTCCATCGATAACATAATCGCGTATCTATATTTAAGATGGCACATCCCTACCCGTGTTTACTGTAGAAGTTTGCGGGCCTGGAACGACACTCGCAGACGCTTCCCCTTTATATTTTAACATTTCTATACTGTTTTATATATCCTCAGCAAATAGATACTGATTTAAACTGTAATGTGCAGTTAAAAGTATTGGGGTTTTTAATGGACTTTGGATCTGTGTGTTTGTGGGCTTTCTGTGGTTTATTCTACGAAATATATATTTTTTTATATACATAGATAATAGGTAATACGGGCTGGTGTCCGCAACTCCACGTCAATGCGCGTATTTTGCGTACGGAAAAGAAACAAAAAAACAATTTTTTTCTTTTAAATTCTACACACACAATCATATAAGTGTCGGGTAAGGAAATTTTTAAAGGACCTTGATGAAACAAAACCTCATAAAACTTCGCTAAAACCCAAAATCATCGTTTGACGACTCCCTTTCTCACGAAAACTAAATTAACGCTTAAATATTTTTTCACTTTTGGATTTTCAATTCACTGCTGGAGGTGGATCTACTCCCTTAGTAAGAAATCTGTAGTATCGGCCTAAGTTAGGGACATCTATTAATCCGTATCACCTACGGACATAAGATCAATTTGGAGCCCGAACTAAGGACGAATGACAACACAATTTGACAGTTGTTCTTACTCCCGATGTAAATTTTCCCGCCCAAAAATGATAATTAATCGGGAGTAGGTAAGGTTCACTCCAAAGAACCTGTAGCGGTATCTACAACGCCACATGTGAACAACGCGTCATACTGACGTCACGCAAAATCCTGCATCTCGCAAGCAGAATTTACCGCGCAACTAGCATAGGTATAACGGCTCGACATGAATCATTGGGCAGTTGCCCACCAGACGGAACACCCGTCTGGTCGGCGGATCCTTCCTTTTCTATAATGGATGAGTGAACTTTACACCCTATTCCTCATACCTCTATGTATCGAAGTACTTTTGACAGGCCCGTATCTTCGTTGATAGACCTAGAGACTAGGCCACCTGAGCCGAGCGAACAGTGCGTTATGGTCAACCACCTATCCTGCCCTCTGTGTTCCAAAACATGCAGTCAAAGTGACCTCTGCGCTGCCACCGACGAGGCCTGGGTGCGAAGATTTGGGAAAACAAGATCTAAAATACAGTCGTGCCAACGACACGAAGAAGAAGAGAGTGTCACCTAGTCTTACCGAAAACGGGCATTTGAGTCATAGAAGACCTCCGCGTAGCAAAGTTTGCTTAAACATAATATGCTGACCCGAAAGTCAAGTACAGCACTTCACACTAAGCAGCTTGAAACCACAACCTCAATGAAGCGGCCACAGACTCAAACGCATATTAATTACATATATCAACTACAAACAATACCTCACGCCACGTAACAGCGATGACGTCACCCGTCAAACTACCGTCACACTGTTGATCAACGCTATAATAACATGCTTTATGATTATATAGTAATACGTTCGTTGTAATGAACAGCTATTATACATTTATGGGAAAATATCATTATTATAGTCTGGCTGCATGCATAAGTATATAGTAAGCCTATAATGTTCCCTCTGCTGGGACACAGGCCTTCGTAGTCTACCACGCGGGCCCAGGTAGGTGGTAGAATGAGGTCACATGTCTTCGAATTATTGGTTCTAGGACATGCCGGTTTCCTCATGATGTTTTCCTTTATTGGTAGGTGAGCCTGTTAAAACGTTTTCATGGTTTCGGTTATGGTTTTCATTGGAGCATACGCAGTACCATGTCCCTGTAGTATATAGGCGTAGATCTTGTAGACTTTAGATATTTTTTTTATTTTATTATGTACCTGGTAGGTACTTGTTGACAGGCCTTCGCTATTCGCCCATACCTACTGTAATTTGAAAACATTGTAAACGCCAATTATTTTTAGTGAAGTTTCTTGCCGGCTCTCCTCCATAGGAAACGATCAATTGGAACCATGCACCTAGCTTCTTAAGTGCCCATGCAGGTTTATTACACCCAACACCTTATTTGACTGGCCAATACTTCCCTTGCGGTGGTAGGGCTAACGCCCGCCTGGTTTGCGACCACCCTCCTACCGAAGTCTGGCATCAAGCAGCTTGCTGTGTTTCGTCGATGCGTGGGAGGTCCAGTGCCGTAGGCATCTTCTGGGCACGCTCGTTCCATCATAGACCTCATCCATCGCTTTCCATTAGGCGTGATCGTGGTCAAGAACGGGCCCATTCAAGAATAAAAATAAAAAATGTGAAATAAAATATTTTAATTATGAGGCGGTAACTTAAGTTTTGTAGAAAACGTACAAATTGCATAAAACAAGAAAAGTTGAATTTCGCGGGCTATCTTGGCGCTTCCCCTTCAAGCGCATTTAGCTAGTTTTGGTGATATTGGGCCTTAGTCTAGTACCCTGGTGTGTTCTAAGCGACTATTCGTATCTAGCGCACACAGAGTCAATATTACTGAATAATTAAAACTTTTATAAAGAATTCCCGGTACATTTAGATTCAAGTTGTGGTAACTTAGTTATGCTCACTCCACAACTTTGATTAGTCTTTAAATATTACTTTGCTTCCCACTATTTGCTTGCTTTTACATTTTAGATTAGGGCCTCAGCTCAGTATTATTTTGACACCCAACTTTGATAGTTATATTCAAAATTTTACGAAAGACGATTTTTAATACAAGGTTAGATAATAATCTGGTTCTTAATTAAGAACATTTTTAAATCTTTTAAAAACGGTGAAAATTTTCCTCACTATTTTAATTATTAAATAGTGCTGCGACACCTGTCATCTTGCAATTTATATCGAAGTTTACTGTCCACAAGCCAGGCATCAACAAAATGAAAAAAATACAATAATTTTATTTGAACCGCACCTACATCAAGCCTCATTGTATAAAAAATAAGACCTCACATCCAGATGTCTTGGCACAATAATAAAAATAGAACTATTCTTTAAAAAAAACCGTCAATCCGTAAGGTAAATGCACCACACCTCGTCCCCCTGTAAATCACAATTTATTTAAACTGTACAGTGACTGTCTGCGGCACGCCCGCATCTAGTGGCGCCCCCTCGCGAACACTTTCCGTTTTATTTCTACTGAAACTTTTATAATTCGAAGCCGCCGTTTCTCGGTGGCTCGTTAAGCCACCTTTGTCGCCCCGCGAACATTTCTAAGGTAAATAGCTCGGATTCAACGCGATTGCTCGTGATTATTTATATTGTAAATTAGACGCGTCGTGCGACGAAAAAAATCTACTTTTGAATGAGAACGTAATTTGAGTTGTATTTACATGCTACAAAGTTTCGCCGAAACGTAAGCAGTTCGTATTAAAATTTTCGCAAAATGTTTTTGGGTATAATTTAATCTTTTTTGCGAATGAAAAAGCCGAATTAGATTTTCAGTGTGCTCAATATTTGTTCATTAGCCTTTCAAATAAGATAAATGTAACAAACACTGATTCCGGGACCTTAAAAAAATCCCTTAGCGCAATAAAATTCTAAAAACACGAAAATACAATCATCCCCGATTCTCGGTAAGTGTCGAAACGTGAAACCAAATCTCTTTAAATCCAGCGCGGTACATTCGCGCACAAAATGAAGGATATAAGTCAGTCAGATAGTACAGTCGAGCACGGCTCAAAGAACGTCTGTGGCATCAGTACAGTCGCACCCATTCGATAATTGCAACAGCACCGCCGACTGGCCCACTTCCACAAAAGGCCGTAATGCATTCGCGAAATTCTGACACCAAACCGTATCGATAGTGATGGCCCTGTGTTTGAAACATCGATAGAATTTTCTCACTCCTCTCGATGCCTTTGATCTGTCCTGTGGATTGGTTCTGACAAGTGACGTTGCGGTTTCGTTGTTGAACAGCAATTTGAATGCTCTGTTACAGCATAATGTATGAATCGAACGCCGGGCGGTAGAGCGTGCATTACAGAAATCGATCGGTGCTGATGAAGTCATTATTTTGTGGAAATGTGAGATTTAGAACGGCGATATGTCGAAGCAATCGGGACTTGAAAGCGTTCGGAAAATTCCTACTAATGGAGCAATTTTTTTATTAGTACATATGAATTCCTCTGTACATTACTTGACCGTTATTTAATAAATGGGCGCCTAGAAGTATGTTTCTAGATATTATCAATATAACCTCATATTGACTTATAATGTCAGTACGCTGATACCTACTCATCCATTTCTTTAGATCGCTCATTTCACAAAAAAAAACAATTTTTCTAAGAAACTACAATTCAATTCATCTAGAAGATAGCCAAATCTTTGTAGAAGCCGAAAATCTCATTTTCTCTTAATTTTATTACGTTTCGGCTTTCATAAAATATAATGATCTTATTTAATGAACTTCTATCATTTTAATTCGTGGGAGCAGCTTAATTTAGGTTAGTTTATGATATTCCATGAAATAAACATTCCAATCTAAAGAGATTGGAATGTTTATTTGCCAGAAGACCATGCCTTCGTTGCCATGATTCGCAGAATTACTATCATAATCGCAGAATACCTTAAAGTAATTTACAATAACTTCAAAAATATAATTAAAAGTTGATTAAGACTATATATATTATTTAAGGCTACTGCCCTCGACTTTGTCCGCCTGAAATTTCTTGTTTCCCCGATCCACCGCGTCGCATAGCATAGCCCGCCCGCGCTTTTACTTCGTTTTCGTTTAGCGTTATATCAGCCTTTTTTTTTATTTTTGAAGTGAAACTTCTTTACGCACGCTTGACTTGAGGAGTAAGCTGGCGAACACGTGACGTAAACGTTACGAAAAGTGTGATCGGGCGAGCCGAACGGGAGTTGAGTGGGGGATATAAGCAAGAGAAAACAGTGCGCGCGCACATTTTCTTTCTCTCTTCCTCTCATAGCCAAATACGTTTGAAGTTTCACTTCAGTCGTGTGGTCATAAGCACACCCGGTTTTTTTCTCGGCTTCTACAGGTCGTAGCGTGATGCTATAACCTTCCTCAAAAATTGAGCTATCAAATGCAAAAAGAACTTTTCAAATCCGGCTGGCACTTCCAGAGATTAGCGCATTCAAACAATCAAACTCTTCAGCTTTTTTTAACTTTATTAAAATATACATTAAATAAAAATGACATATAACTATAAATAAATGTAATAATAAAAAGTACTCTATATGTATATCAAACATTAATAATTACAGCCTCGTTAATAAATAAATCAACTCGTTGTATAATGAGATTCCTCGTGATACTTCACTAAGTTTAGTCCGCGAAGTTTCCCTCTATAATTCAAGAATGTAATAACTGTCTGCCGTCGCTCCTATTATAAACGTCCCGGTTACAACACAATATTGAAGTGCTATTAAGCTTTGTATCCAGGCCGATATAAGAATAAAATGGAACATAAAATGTACTGCTTAAGTGAATGTCAATGGATATGAGTTAATACGGTACTCGTAGACAATGGGCCATCAACCTACTTATGAATTATTGCCGTCTCAACTTCCACGGTGCTTTTATTATTATTGTCTTTGGTACTTTAGTTGCTCATATTATGAGGAATATATTCAAAACCAACCTTGATTATAATGAGACGTATTTTTGTTTAATTGAACGACGTTATCTTGAATTAATGAGATTCTTTATATAATATTTCTCTAAATATTTCACGACTCTTAGTCACGTTCGTCTACTAATAGTCCGAAAATAACGTAATGAATTTAGAATTCTTGTTTGACATAACGAAGTTAAAAGCTTTGAACTAGTATTTTATTAAAATACTTCAATTTTATTTAACAATGACCTCCTTGTGAAGATAAATTAAAATTCAGTAATACCAATCAGTTTCCAAATCCAGAGATAAAATAGTAATAGGTAGATAACTTTCATTAAAAAAAATATAAACAAAGAATTTATAGAAAATTCCAGAGAAAGCCAACTTGCAATGTCCACACATTACATGACAAATAAATTTCCAAAATGGCGAAATAGTGATTGTTCTTTGTGAAATGTCATTCGACCGCACCAACGTGCATTATGGATTCCATAAACAATGTTCGCGTTCAGAAATAGAACGGCTCCAGGTAAATAGGAGTTGTTCGGCCCCGTAACGTGGTATCGACTCGAGTTCCCGCTTGTCTGCTCAATAATGCATCGACAGATCGATAAGTTACAATACGATATATGCCGCAACACTATTCTGTATTGTTTGCGCGATTCTTTACAGAAATGATTTTTCATATAGATAGGTTTTTATTGAGTCGCGTCAACGTGATATGTGTGTGAATGGGGTACGTGAAATCCGTCTGTATAGGTTGTTTCTTGGTAGCAACCTAATAGCTGAGGGCTACAATTATATTAACATACGAAATTACCTTCCACAATTTGAGGTAGGTAGGCTATAATTATCACATTACTGATGGCTGTGGTGTTATTAGTACGTAGATAGACGTAGCTGTCCATCCTTATTAAATCTAGTTGCTAATTGTGGCCAGTGATGTGGTAATTAATCGCGGCACTGGTACCAGCCTCGCATATTTTTCAGCATACAATATATGGGCGAATTAGGTCGTGATTAGACGCGTACAATGAATGGGCGGCTCGTCGCTCGCGCTAGTGGCTGCTGTGGCTTTGTGTACGGTACTGAGCTGTGTCGTCCGACGCTGCGGTGCCGCTATAGTTCCACTGTTGAACCAGTTAACTTCGTGCAATTGTCTGGGTAATCGGTCTTTTCTCTGGCTTTGCCTGACTTATTGCTGAGGCCGAAATACAAACTGGCTACTGTAAATTGTTGAAGATTTGAGTCTATCAAATAATCCATACTAATAATTATTATAAATTCGAAAAGTAACTCTGTCTGTCTGTCTGTATGTTACCTTTTCACGCCTAAACCGCTGAACCGATTTAGACGAAATTTGGTATAGAGATAGTTTGAGTCCCGGGAAAGGACATAGGATACTTTTTATCCCGATATTCCTTCGGGATCGAGACTTATGCGGGTGAAACCGCGGGGCACAGCTAGTCATCCATAAAGAGTTATCTGTTGCGTCAACAGTATCTTTTGGAATGGCTATGTGGCTTCGATCTAGCGCCCTTTTATCAAGTCTCTAAGACCTTGCTACCAGCGTCTTGTAAACACAAGCCTCATTCTACTAACCTTATAAGAACAGAATCTTAGCATCCCATATCCTCAGACGACCGTCTATCATCGTCCTTACAAGATTACAGCAAACAGATTACAAGACGTCCATTGTAGTGTAAAGGACGTCGGCCTCCAGCCAATAATTCCAATTACGGATGCATGGGCCGCACTAATAAGTCAAATTGAACAATGCACCGACCCATAATTGCTTGTGGATATCGGCCCGCTGTTCACTTTGATATAGTAGATTACTATTCTAGCTTCATCTTTTCTCAAGTGAATTGGACTGGACATCCAAATGTGTTTAATTGTCAAAATCGCTTGCATGTGAGTTCATTTGCGTTGCAATAGAGGCTCTGCAGCCGTAGCTTAGTACCTACTGTTGTATTAATGCTCATTTACACTAACATTCGACGCCTAAATGAATGCCTCAAAAAAATCGCGCTGATGGATTTTCAACGCTCGGCTTGGTGTCGAAAGTCGAAAATCCAACAGCGCGGTTTCCGATGTCTGGCATCATCTGGCGTATTCTGGACAGTCAGTCACATCCTTAAGACTGCTGTACAACTAAATTTTGATTCAAGTGTCAGTGTTTTAACCGATTAAATGCCGTAATTACAGACACAATTAAAAAGCCATTGTGTCTCGCGTGGATCCACGTTTAAGCATACGAAGGGTTAAACTCGTTGAAATCTTTTCTGATTTAATTTAACGAAATTCAGATCCAAACGTAAACTGATTTTCCTAATGGAGATTTGACTCCAAAAAGCCTAGTTGACGTCTTGTTTGTTTAATCGTAATATCTGTCACTACGAAATCTGTCATTGATTTTGCATTTCAAATTATATTAGAACAAACAAATCAGTAGGTACTGGATATTAATGTCGTCCAATATCAATGCTTATAATTTCGAATATGTAAACGTTAAGTCCTGGTCGAACTAAAATGTAACATTCAAAGCAAAGTTAGAATAACTCTAAAACACAGTCGCTAGGACTCGTAGCTATAAATTATATTGTTGTTCCCAGCCCTACACCTCGAATATTTCAACTATATTGTCAGCTATTTCAATTGCAATACTACTTATGTTAGCAGGAACTTGATATGCGCCATTATTTTCCCAGATCTGTATAGAATCTAGCGCCAACTTGCCTTATAAGGCTAGTTAAGATAAACGAGCGCCAACTGTCCTGTCTTTATATTTTCTAGATTCATGCGCTTCATCCAGCTGTTTTAAGCGCTTTATTGTAAAGAAGACAGTCTCTCTTATGCACTTCGCTTTGCCGGGCAGCTTTTTCATTACGGCTTAGGTATAAAATGTACCAAGTTATAAAAAATACTTATGATAACATAACTTCTTGCCTTTATTCATCATTTCGAGTAAGGCAAAGTTGCCAAAGTCCTTACTATGGGTCCGTTTGTAAAGTCATACATAATCAGCCTATAATGTTCCTACTGCTAGCACACAGGCCTCCTCTCTGTGAGAGGGATTGGGCTATAATCTACCACGCGGTCCCAGTGCGGGTTGGTGGATTTCACATGTCTTCGAATTTTTGGTTCTACGACATGCCGGTGTTCTCACGATGTTTTCCTTTACCGTATTGAGAGCAGTGTGCAGTGGTGATGAAATAATTTACACAAAGTAAAGCGCCTGTCTGATAATGAGTTCGAACTCCCGACCTACAACTCATACCTTTGTAAAGTCTGTTTGACGCAAATGAATGACGTTAACGATTTGACGTGTCTCTCGAAATTCTGCTACTAATTGCCCGTTTTATTGCTTCAAGCCATAGCTAAAACGCCTGTAGAGACAAAATATACATGTACAACCTAGTGTATACACAGCCATCGATTATACAGTGTATAATTAGTGCTGTAATTACTCCAGTTACCTGCCGATCGTATTGGTCATCGCAATTGAAAGGCCGTAGGTGCTATGTACCTACATAACAAGATGGCTATAGCAATTAGGTATTCTCACATAACAACATAATGTAAACTCACACCTTTTTTCTATATGCCGTTCTTCCATGCTTGTTTTACGTTTTGTCATGTTTTTTTGTATGGATATTGTAGAAATATATTTTAATAGGCCGTCGCAAAATGTCTGCACTAGGTATTTAGAATACTGCAGTAGGTATGTCTGACAAAAGAAATGTTAAAAAATAAGATAATTTTTTTGTTTTGTTTCAAACCGAACGGTCTGCTTTTAAGAAAAACCTGTTTGCAGTTGAGTCGTAAAAAATAAATCAAATTGATTTCAGTACAAGAATAGAAAACACAATTAAATAAAAGCTCCTAGATATTGCATGTTAAATAAATTACTTGGTCCTCTTCATTTATAACAGAGCCACTTCAAAATTACAGCTACATTTAAAACTTAAAATTATTTATGAACCTCCAAAATGAACGCAACAAAAACTGAAATAAATTCCCATTTACCAAAAAAACTATAATTATATTGCAATAAAACTGAAAGTGGAAATCTTATCTATAATAAAAAAAGAAACCCTTTTAACCTCGGCATTCGTATCAAGCGGGCACCTAACCTATTAGATCGGCTGAGAGGGTGCGAGGGTGTGCTACCCTGTGCCTGGCACTGAAAAACGCTAGTAACAGCCTTTTGTTATTTAAAACGAGGAATTAAGAGGTATAAACCAGCAGCGGGATTTAGACCGTCTCTCGCGCTATAATTGGTACGTTTACCCTACACGCCACTGCGGCGCTTTCTAAAGATGTTTTCAGCTATTTGCACAGTGTTTTGTGGTCTTTAATGAAAATTAAGCACAAGCGACTTTCAATTCTAATGAGTAGGGTCGAAAATTACGTATCGGAGTTCGTCTCAAGTTTATACACGGTAAAGTAAGGCGTAAGATAAAATTTAAACGTGTCTCACTGTAATGATACGTTTTCTCATATAATATAAATGTAATAACACATTTAACTTTATGTACAGTAAGTGTAATATCTTATGAAGCATTATTTAACTTGCAGTTTCATGCGAACGTAAGTAATTTAGATTCTAAGGAGCTTATGTATTTAAGTTTCTTCACGCTATGTCTTAAAGACTTAATTTCGCAGGTAGTTTAACAATAAGTTGTCGTTCAGACTCGGTGGCGCATTGTCTATGCAATGTATGTGGTATAGGATCTTATACAAGTACATGGGCTTAGGTAACTGTTAAACAAAAGTATATCGAAATAAATCCTAATTGTTATCGATGTCAACAATCAGGTTGTGGAGATGAGTCGCTCCATGTAAAATACTGGTATTCACCTGCAACCGGTTAGACTGGAAGCCAACCCCAACATAGTTGGGGAAAGGTTAGACAGATTAAATGTCAATTCTGTTTTTAAAGAAAAATATTATAAATGATCACGTACATACATACACTGAAACCTGACATAGACAATGCTGATAGTTAGCCTGGCGCGACCATTTTTCGTTATTTTATATATCTATTATGTCCCACTGCTGAAAAAAGCCCTCTCCTTTTTCCTTCCAAACCTCCCTGCCTTGTTCGATCTCTTGCCATTTTGGCCCTGCAAACCTTATCAGATATCATATCTTACATCGTGAGCTATCAAAACATTTTAATACGTAAGACTCCATCGTAGACGATCCCAAAAACTCACCAAAATAAAGCTGATTGTTTTCCATAATCAGCATACAAACAAAGTACTCATATCATTTAAACTTAAATCACTGCATACTTAACACTGTAAGGACACAGTGTGCAGCCGTGCACCGTCTCTGAAACGCTTACCAAACATGCTCGCTTTCGTGATTCATAGCGCCTTATGAATATATTTACTTACTAGTAAAGACGTATTATTTTAACGACACGCTGAAAGCGTCATTACTCAGCGTTAGTACATTACTCGCTTGTAATTGAAAAAATATGGACCGATTTAAAAAACCATTAATAAAGGGAAATTATTATAATTATTGCCTTACTTTGAGAAATAGAACAGGAAGGAAGTACTTATGCACATTTTGTGGCGCTTAAAACCAGGCTACTGTTAACCGTGACTTAGCACAACTCAAAGAGCCTTGACCACAAAAGGTCGAGGCTTTTCGAATTGTTAAGGAAAATACTTAACAGTTGCTACTTAATAAGGTGAACATTCTGAAGGAAATGTTCGTAAAAGAAAACGGCAAACTTTTCACTTTTACATTAGACAGTGACTTTACAAGAAACGCCATCGTTTATTCCACGCAAACACACTTTTGAACCATTAATGAAAAGTAGATATTGACAGCTTTCGCCATTTATCTTTCCACGTCCCCTAATTTAACTTCTTCCCTCCATGTGGTACGGCAAGTCATCGTCTGATACACATCTTGAATTGACATGTTAATATCTCAGTTTTAGATAAATCGATTTAGTTATAAAATGATATCAACATAAATTGCCCTAAATCAATCAGGGTGAGGGGCTTTGAAGTGAAAATACGAATCAATACTGATGATGCTTCTACTCCTTTAAGTCCTGATTTAATTTAATGAAAGGTTATTTATTTAAACAGCGTACCTGTCACATTACTTTTACTTATAGGGTGAGTTATCACCCATGAATCACCAATAAGGACGATATAGAAGGGAGAAACGTTTTGGCTCCACTCGAAACCAAATATTAATTTCGCCTAAAAAGAACTCAACAACATTCAACGCTGATGTGTGTTACCCACGTCCGTTGCACGCGACTGTCGACAATCGAATGTGCATATCAATGCGAAGACAGATGCGTGCGGTCTAGCGTGCGGCCGGGGGAGGGGAGGCGTTCGGCGTTTGAATAAATTCCGCGGGAAATCGCAACGAGTAGGCTTGCACATTTCCATGTCAAACGTAGGTACGCCGAAGCGGTGTGGGGCGAAACTTGTGAATTTTTAACAACACATAGTTGTTCACTCCTGTCGATTCAGAATAGAATTTGATTTCCAACATTCACCCAAACTTTATGAACCTACAAAAGGTTTCCACCCCACAGTTTAAGAGATGATGAAATGGGATTATAAACGCAATTTGCTTCTCCCGTTGATTAACGAAACTCGTAAATTACGAAAGAAATACGCGTCGATAATGGTTTGAAGCCTCATTTTTATGCTATTTAAAATGGAGGACTACGGAAGCAGCTTATCTCAGTATTAATTCAGGAATTCCGCCATAATTACTTGTTCAAAGGTAGCGCTGAAGACGAATTTCGTCCGGACGGTCAGGGTGAACATTTTACGGGTCTCAAAAGTTTCCTATTGGAAAAAGAACTCTCTGTGGTTTTTCGTAAGGTTGAGTATTAGTCGCTTCGTGGTCTTGGCGGGTAGAGGATAAGCCGATTTCAAAAGGAACACGTGATCAGACGCTGATTACGTCGAAACTCCCCCTCATCGGTGTGCAGTCATATTCTAATATTGTGAATAAGGGGATATTCCGCTAGATTAAATAACTTCACCTTTGCTAAATCTTTTTCATTCGGTTTAAATACCTTCACGCGAACATTCCCTGGGGGTAGAGTCTTCTAAGCCTTCAATCATTGATCGTACTTTTTAATAATGTAGGGTTAGGAACAATTTTTAACCAGTGCGCAAATTAGAACCATGAATTCCGTATATGATTCTAGACACCCATCGTACTTTTTAATAATGTAGGGTATAGTATATCCCTCAAGCGTCAAGTGTACACCAAGTGTACATAAGAGAAAGTGCTCGAAACGTCAACGGTACACCAACTGTACACAACAGTGTCATTGTTAAAACAATTACTTCACTGCGGCCATTCAACTACTCCGATACGTGGGGTGTTTCGACAGGTAGGCGGGCAAACGTTTGAGAGGATATAGGAGCAAATTTTAACCAGTTTGCAAACTGTAAACATGATTCAGCAATTCTAGGGTAGAATTTTTTAGTAGATTATAAAAAAAGAAATCAATTGCTCCATACATTTTGGCCGCAATTGCACCTTTCTATGAAACCGCAGATTTTTTAACGACAACCAACTAAAGATTTCTACACTACGTCTAGAATCATTAATGCTGAATTCATGGTTACAGTTTTTCCTGTATGAAAGTAATAATTCTCTGGCAAACATTACAAAACACTGTAGCTTCAAAATTAAGGATAATAAACGTGTGAATAACGAGTTGATTGGTTGATTGGCTGAATACAAAATATCCATATTCCGGCACCCGATCAGTATTGAAATTTAAAACGCGCGGATGATTGGTGAAAATTTCATAAAAAATATGCGTGCATTCCAAATTGTGGAAAACAAGTTTATACGAATTATTTAATGTAATGACGTTTTCTTTGAAGAGTGACCTACATAATTAAAGCGCACTTTGGTATTGCCATATTGCTTAAATTTACCGTAGGAGTTAGGACGTTTTTTGTTGATAAAATTAAAAAGAAAGAAAGGATTGGGACACACACAGGAAATACAAACAAAAAAAATGAGAATTTAAAAGTAATAAAATTACATTTTAAAAAAGACCTGTGCGAGGTCAAAAAAGCTCCTACCTCAGCATAATGCTGCGATATTTAAATCCAATTTCTACTAAAAATAAAGTATGATGACTGGATTAAAGGCCAACATCCTCCTCTACCGTAAAAACAAGAAAAAAATTAACACTTAAGATAAGAAACAGCAACTTGCATAAAATTACAGGCAAAACTCAAATATACACAAAATAGCTGCGCAGTTTGTCTGTCTACCTAAACTTTTTAATAAAAATTACTAGGCACTAGCGGGTCATAAAAGGTAATTGCTCGGTATTGAGCGAGTGTTCGACCCCTGCTCGAGTACGTTGATAACTCCTCATTAAGGCGAAAGGTAAAATATCTAATTTTCCTTACCTCCACTCGTTTGCTACGAAAAATCCAAGAAAAACGTCTTTTCAGTTGTGAGGGTGTGGCGCGATTGAAAGAGGCAGCGAATTTACAAGGAAGTTTGCAAAGGCTGTCAAAGTGTACTTTAAGCTCTATAACTCAATCTTCCTTGGGATAAAAAAACTATTAAACTCAACTAACTAAACGGGCTAACTAACAAACTCAAAATATCGAGAGTCAACAACATGCTCAGATTATGATTTACTGTGTTTAATCCTACCACCATAAAAGAACGCAAGTGTCAAAATTTCGTTTACAAAACACTTTTTATAAATTAAATTGGTGTGGGTTTGGCATTTTGTAATTCCACAGTGGAAGTTCAACAGTAATGTAATCTACGATTTGTCTTGAATTAAAGAACCCTCAATATATTGATTCAATAGTCGTAATTTTTAACATCAAAGCTCGATTACGTAAGGAGTCGTCTCAGGCTGCCATACAAAATCGCTGCAGCTTGCCACTGACACCACTCCCAGGGCCGGCGCGATTACGCCGTGGAGCCCTCTCCTACCCATATTCAAGGGTCTTAAGATTTGTTAATTACTGGCAACATTAAAATTAACTACCGTTTCCGTTGTAATAAAAATCCTTCTCCACTTTTATATGAAAAGTTTTGGAAAAGATTTCTTTATTAGATTTTCTATTTTAGTCGTTTATGTATCCAACGAACGGGTAGGTTATATGGCTTGGACTTGAAGTAACTCACACAGGCGTGTTACGCCATTTAGCATGCTAGTGTTGGCTTGATTTTTTTCTGTTTTTTTTTTATTCATTCTGTGCTAGATTTTTATGGGGTCGCTGTAGCACCATGAACATGAGGCTACAGGAGCTAGTGTGAATCTTGGGGTTCATTCAATTAATCGAGTCTGGTTTAACTATGCTGGGGTCGGTGCAATTCATTAATTTATTCATAAAACTTTTTAGATGGTTTGAAATAATTCATAAAAAAAAGGTTTAAAAACAAACAGAAGAAGCACGAAAACACAAACAGCCATCCATCCATCCATCCATCCATTTGTCCATCCAAATAACTTTTTGAACATACACTTCGTGCACAGCAATGCCAGTCATCGCTTTCATTTAAGCGCAATCCAATGTAAAAACAAAAATATCGAATCGATCCGTCGATATTTCTGTCCACTACAAATAAACACAGATGACATCAATTCCGCACGTCATACAAAAACTTTCTCGTTACTTCTGTGCTTGAGAGTAACGTTACCGACATGTTTTTCACGAATTCACACCCTCCTAGATAGACGTTTCACTTAACCCCGACGGCTATCAACAAGCCTAATGTAAAGCCGAGGCCACATCGCGACGTCGACAGAGATAAATGACTCGCAAACTCAACTCACACTTAGCGGTTGGTGGCTGACTTCGCTCTATGTACTTCTACGTACATAAGCAAAGTAATGTACACTTTTGTAAACAGCAAGCGCTTTACTTTAACATTCAACTTTAACGTGTTCTAAAACCAGAGCGAAGTTGCGAATAACATGGTGAAATATAGCCATAGCCATTTTGTTTTTTTTTTTTATGTCATTTTTTAGTTTGGCGGTTTATAAATCGAATGTCGACCCATTTGTCAAACGCAAACGAACGCGGGAGTGGATATTCCGCGGATATGAAAATTGAGTTACGTTGGGCCATGGAGAAAAGCGGAGGCCGCCACATAACGGCCGCAGTGACGTCTACCATAAAAATCATGACATGGTTTGACTTTACGGTGTCAAAAAACGCTCGCTAGGAAAACACACCAACTTACTTTCATTAATAACGTTTCTGTGACGTCATTCGCCGGTAAAAAGCGGACGCTATGTGGCGGCCACCGCTCTTCGACGAAACCGTAGCTTTAGCAGGATTACTGTATGAAATGAGCTAATTCCTCGGAAAATCTTGTTATCACTTATTCAACATGAAAACCAGGCAATTTTCCTGGCCAGAATATCATTATAAATGGTGAAATATATTTCAGAATAAAAATCGATCCGAACAAACGCGGACTTAATTAATAAACGCAGAGCATATTCCCGGTAGTGGTGAAAATATGCATGAATTCAGAAAGTATTATAATGAATAGTCGAAGATTACTTGCTGTTTTATGGAACCTGAGTTCTCAATGATAGCGGAGTACAAAGAATACTCCGCTATCATCCTTCACAATTTCGCAGAACTGGTAGTAATTTAGTTATTTTTCTTTACGAGTTTCATTTTCAAGAGAAAATATAATTTATTATTGTTTATAGTTCTATGGAAACGCTTTTAAGAGTACTCAAGTGCATAGAGGCTATTTACGTATAACACACGATAAGTTTTTCACAAATATGTAGGTATTATTCACATGAAAGCAATGTATATTTCACGCTTAAGATCTACGGTTGACCTTCTCAGTTTCATAACGACGTGCTTATCAAACAGCAGCTAAAGGCTCCCGCAGACAGGCACAACACGACAGCGCGACGCGACTCTAGTAGAACAATTTCTATAAAAACTTCATGAAAATTGTTCTACCAGAATCGCGTTGCACCGTCGCGTTGCGCCTGTCTGTGGGAGCCTTATTTTCAATTTTTTTTTTTATGTATTTCTGTGAACATAAATCAATTTTTCATCTTTGTACTAATCTACGATCCGCTACGCTTCCGCTTATCGCTCCCCGCTCACACTCGCTCCCTACCCCTAGGTACAATTAAAATGCAAATACCGCGCCACTTGAGTTGCGCAAATCTTGCAAGTTATAAATTTTTCCAATCTAACTCCGTCCTTTGTTAACTAAGTCTCTTATGAATTCTAATGAAAAAAAGGAAAAATCTGGAATATCGCTAATGGATTATTTCACCTTCTGTTTTTTATTATGATAATTTTGTTCAAAATTTTAAGGGGCTGCTCTGAAATAAAGTGAATTTCAGTTTTGTAGTAGTAGAACATATAATGCGAAGCAATTTATTTGCTTACAACTAATTAATATTATAAAATTACGTGTACTTTAAGCTTATAGCGGTATCTACAACGCCACATGCGAACAACGCGTCATACTGACATCACGCAAATCCTGCATCTTGCAAGAAGAGTTTACCGCGCAACTAGCATAGATACAACAGCCCGACATGAATCATCGGCCAGTTGCCCGCCAGACACAACACCCGTCTGGTCGGAGGATCCTCCCTTTTCTATACAATATGAGTGAACTTTACACCCTGTTCCTCATACTTCTATAAGCTTTTCCGAAAATAATCTTAAACTCATTAAACAACTACTATACGACATAATAAAGTACGCACTCAAAAATCAATAATCGACAGCAAAGGAATAAATTAACATCAATAAAAATCTCGTTAACAACCCTACGTAACAAGGTGTGCGGTCAAACAGACCCTTACTTTTAATTATCATTTAACACGAAGCTTTCTTATACGTATTTCAAAATCGAGTGTGTGTCACTTAACCCGTTCGCTGCGGACTGTCCCGAGCCACCGCGTTTGGTAACGACCGGCCATTTATGTCCAGCCCGGTATGGCAGCCGGCCCCGCGTACCCATATATGGCGCTGAGAGTTGCATTCTGCGCTTGTAACGCGATACAATTGTGGTAAAAACTTGGAAATTAATTTACAGCGCTCACTGTCGGGTGCAGCATCCGTATTTGGTGAGAGAGAGAAAAAAATGAATGTTTACTAAGTACCAGTTCCAGAGGTCGTTGTTGACTAAATTGTTTTAGCGCTGCCAGTTTTTATACATCTATTTCTGTTATTTTTTTCTTTAAGAACGACTCAAATGTGCACCTTTCTTATCGTAACAGTGTTATAAAAGCCTCCATTAACGTTTCACGAGCCACTTCTAAGTAAATGTTCGCAGCAATCAAGCACTCGATAGCACCCAAGTAGTCCATATCAAATCGAATCAACGCGATATCTGTTATTACAACCATAAAGGCACTCGAGTCTCGCTGCCGAGATCACTATCCAGCCAAGTAATATCCTTTTCGGCTAAGACCTACTGAACCTCTTCGTAAGGGAACTTCATACGACAAAAAAGTGATGTGGTCCTGTCAGTTAGTCCGCGGCTACCATAAATCATAGAGGGAGTGACGTTGAGGTATATATCTACTTGTTGATCTAACTAGTACGACGTTGGAATATGTACAATAATGATATTCAGCTATATATGTGAATGTGGCGAGAGAGAACCATTTCCGTATATGTCACTCAATAGTTGTCTTCGAAAGTTATGAAGATTCATGGAGATACTTCAGTGTTTAGACCTATCTATTTACTGGCCATGCTTTTATATTTTCATGTCCTCATTTTGCAAAAGCTTTAAATAATATATTTACCTAAGTGAAAAGTTACCCAATTGTGTGTACCGCGCTGTTCGGAAAGTCGCCCAACTTGGGTGTGGTCGGGCACCACATATACTTTATAGCATCGCAATAAAGGAGATAGGAACGATAATTCCTTATACAGACGGTTGTAAACCCAACTTGATAATTGAGATGACTCCCATATTACAGTATTGCAAGTATAATTTGTTTTCGCAACATTTTTGTGGTATTTTATTAACAATAAGTCGAATTTGGGCGTATCGTTAAGATATTTCAAGTGATTTTTGGAGAGAGGTCATAACTTAAAGCATGCTTTTAAGAAAGATTGTTAACGAGTCTTTTATCAGTGTTACGAAATATTGAACTATAAGATTAGAAAACTACAAAGAAAACTGAGTATATTAGAGCCAGGAATTTGAGATTATTTTCAAGTTATGAAACAACAAACTGAATGTCATACTTAACAATAACACAGATCAAATTCCATTGCAACCAAAAATGTATTAGGACCTTTTTGTTACAAATGATCACTCAGAAATCAATTTAGTATACATTTCACTAAAGTAGATAACTGATTAAATGGCGATGCCGCATAAATTATCTGAGATTATGAACACATATCTGCACTTTATTACACCAAGAACATACTCGTACATTGTAGAAATAATACTTCATTCATTGTTACTTTAGAATCAGAAGTCTATTTATAAAATATCGAATGGCGACAAAGTACCCTTATCGTGTTTCTATATGTTAAATTGACATTATTTCCTGCATTTCATAGTGCCAATAACACTCAACGGGCATTCTTAATGCCAATCAGTGCCGGCCAGGAATAGCCATGCAGCTATGAACTTTGACATTTTATCAATACTCAACTGACAATTATAATGATACGTAAATTTTACGGTTTCATTGACCGCTCGTGATTTATATCGCTATTTATGCGGTTGCGAAATTTATGATGCTGCATCATTACATTTATAATAGGTAGCCGATTGAAGAATAATGTTTCAGCACAGTTTGTTAATTAAATTCATGTTTTATTACAAAATAAATTTAATAAACGATTGTTTACTCAGTACGCCAGAACGTTTCATGAAAAAGAAAGTAATTCTAAGGTAATTCCCTAATCGTAAAAGAAATGAAATGCGAATAATTTCTCTGTGTGAATTAATTACTCAAATGTAAAACAAGCTTAATTTAAAGAATCGAAATTCAACCCTCGTTCGCTAAAACGTCACGAGACGTTATAATTAAAAAGTAAAAATGGCCAATTAACTAAGCGCGCGTATACTGGAAGTCCTATTTTTAGAGAGTCGTGATCTTATCGTGCCGATCGGCTTCCGATCTGTCCGGACACGTGCGACGGATCACGACTGCGACTCACGACGCGCGCTTTGTCGTCAGTTTTTGTCGCAATAGTTATTTATTGGTGTCGTGATCGGTCCGCGCGCGGTCACGCTCGCGTTTGAGGGTTAACTTGCAATGGATTGTTTTGATGTTACTATTCAATAAACTGTTTGATTTATTTCTGCTTTATGGTCGCATTCGTGAATTGGTCGTTTAGACCGCGGACAATAAAACACAAAGGCGGGCAGACAACTCATGTGTTGCATCTCAATATACCTCTAATGTTTTGGACACGATATTACAAAACTTTTTGAACGAAAAAACAGGGGGATAAAGATTATTAGCAAACAGACATTCACACCCCAAACAGGGGGTGTTTATTACCGTATTTTTAGAGCCCAGTTTGTTAAGTATGCACTTTAACCTGCCTTCATTTTTTGCGAAATGGGAATAAAAGAAAAACAAAGTGCATCGTACTTTTATTATTCCGCGTTTGTTGTAAAAGAGGAGCTCGATTATATTGTGTTGAAATGAAAATGTGATTATAATAAAAAGAATGTAAAAAATACCGGTGGGGCAAGTCGGTCATCATTTGTGATGAATGATATTTTTAGATACATAACATCACGCCTTTATACCCCGAAGGGTTAGGCAGATGTGTACATATACCTAGTAGGTACGCCCATATTTCGCCAGTTATGTTTAAGTCCCATGTACAGTCAGCATCAAAAGTCGATTAACACTATCGTTTTTACATTTTATTAAATTGACAACAACTTTTTTCAATAAACTGATTTTTAGCTTTTTACATAATAGACAAGAGAATATATTCTAAAAAAAATTCTTCTGCTGCAATCTTGAACAAATATTTTGCTCAATAACTAAGATTAAAAAAACTGAAGTGTTAATCAACTTTTGATGCTGACCGTACCTAATAGGGGGCGAGCCTATTGCTATCAACTGGGCACAAATCTAGACTCCAGGACGCTAGTGAGAAGTAGCAGATGGAAAAACTTAATTACACTTTGCCCAACCCGAAAATCGGACCCATGGCATCATGCTCAGCACTAGAAGCACGCTTAAATTAAAGTGACCGAATTAAAAAAAACTAGTTTTTTGGCAAATCGCAAAAAACGTTTTGCAATTAGGACTTCGATTGTTTATTTGGACATAAATGTTACAAGATGTTAGTTGCATTGTTATTTTTATTTTTTTATGATAGAATATGGACCACATTTTTCCCAAATGGCGTTGAATTAAAGATGACGGTGTATCTAACTCATTTATGACTAATTTTGAATTCGGTCACTTTAATACTAAGCAGGCGTAGTGCTTGCGACCACTAGTTATAGTTTTATTTTTATATACCTACTCAATTTAAGCGTTAGGTACTTTCTAGCAGTGTGAAAGGTACGATTTAAAACACCAGTTTTTTATATGTATCTAAACTACAATAAAATAAAATAAAAACAATTCCCAGTTAGTTCCACAAAAATTTCGTACTACCCAAATAACGAAACTTAAAAATAATAAAAACAACTTCACTAAAAATGGACACTCGAAAAGAAAATGTTTATCCCAAAAATAAATTCGCATTTTGTAATAAAACCGTCAAAATGGCTCCATATATTCCGATAACCCAAACCACGTGTGCACAATACGCTAGGGACGTGGTGATGCGCCGAAACCTTAAAACGTTCTCATAATAATACGGTTTTGTTAAGAATTTTCACTCGCACTCGCCCCCGATATCGAAAAGATGCGAGTTCATCGGGCATACACAATGAAATAATAAACACTACGCACCCCACATCTGTTTTTGGCACATAAGTTATTTTTACACGGACGCTCGTATCGCAAGTGCCTCCGAGGCTTTTTGTTATTGGCATAAAAATGTTCTTCTTTCTTTCTTTATACCGAGATATTTGGTAGGATTAAACATACGCTAGAATGGTAGGATTTTATCTTCAACTAGCTGCGCCCCGCGGTTTCACCCGCATAAGTGTCACTCCCGTGGGAATATCGATGCGATAAACGCAAAAGTTTGTGAGGCTGGATAGATGTTTGTTACTCTTTCACACAAAAACTACAAAACGGATTTTAATGAAATTCGGCACACAGTTTATCATCAGGATTAACACATAGGATACTTTTTATTCTGATATTTCCACGGGATCGAGACTTATGCGGGTGAAACCGCGGGGCGCAGCTAGTACCTCATACTTCTTAATTTGACTGTTTAACAAATTAAATGTCTGAAAAATAAAACAATTCAGCTCATTAAGGGATTCTACGTTTTCCTACACAAACATAATAACAACGAAATAAACTTTCTAAATGTGGAAACACAATTATGTTTTATTAGACGACTAGCTGTGCCCCGCGGTTTCACTCACTCGGCTCCTAAGGGTCGGTTCCTCAAGAATTGAGCTATCGAAAGCAAAATTTTTTTTTCAAATTGGACTGGTAGTTTCAGAGATAAGCAGGTTTAGACAAAAACACAAACTCTTCAGCTTTACTATATAAAGATCGATACCAAAATAATGCCTTGGTAAAGATCGATACCAAAATAATGCCTTGGTAAAGATCGATACCGTAATAATGCCTTTGACACAGCAACGAAATATTTATTGAAACAAAGAAATCGTTGGCACTTAGTTATTTATGTCATGCGTGTTTTAACTAAAACATAGAAATGTAAGAATTGATTGTAATCACACTGACACACAAATTATAGGTATTATCATAAAACACATTGATTCTACTAACGATGTACAAAACTGTTCGATTTTGTATTCACTTTAATTGGAATGAAATGTTGTTTTATTTTATGTACAGACGCCAGCACATCGACCTACCCCAAACTCTCACATTTTCCCAATCAACTTTGAACCTTATACCTTAGTGATAAAGTTGAAAATCTATTAAAGAAATTTGACAGATTGTAGTAGGTTGATGTGCTGGCGTCTGTACATTTTATTTGAATTATTTTATTCATTATTTTTACTATCATCATCTGCTTAGCCTTTTACCAACTATGTTGGGGTCGGCTTCCAGTTCAACCGGATGCAGCTGAATACCATTATTTTACATGGAGCGACTGCCTATCTGACCTCCACAGTCCAGTAACTGGGTAATACGATACCCCTTGGTAAGACTGGTTGTCAGACTTTCGGGCTTCTGACTACCCGTAACGACTGTCAAAGATCCACGAATGACAATTTACTTTGTGTAATTAATTTAACCTCCACTGAAGAAACCGGCATGTTGTAGAACCAAAAATCCGAAGACATGTGACATCTATCAACCCGTACAGGGCCTGCGTGGTGCATTACGGCCCACTCTCTCTCACCGAAAGGAGGCCTGTGTTCCAACAGTGGGAACACAGATTATGCATAGTTAGTTGTTCATAAATACAAAATACTGTCTGAATTGTCTATTCCCAATTTACCTATGTTGAGTTTAAATATTGGCTCACCACAATAAATTATAAACAAAATGCAATAGGTACCAACCACTAAATCAATATAGTGATTTATGTAATACATTTCAAAAACACCACAAAAAACAGTTTTGTTTCATTTCTACAATAAGTTTGCGCAAACTTTTAACAACGGATCCAATGTGCCATGAGAACAATTCTCGGTACTGTCGCGCACAATCTAATTACTACATTATTTATTCAACCGTGAAATAATTAAAGCAATTACTGCTCATGGCGAACTTAAATCGTAATAATAGACGTGTAATGAACGAATTTAAATTTAAAACAAAATCAAAGTTAAATCGTTTCATCCGAAGAGACGCATCGTTTTACCGTAGGAGTACGTCAATTTATTAAAAACGCTGTAAATTTCGCAAGGTAAAAGTGTATACAGAGGACAAAAGACATAAAAACGAGCTCGCAGACTATAAAAAGCGATAAATTATCAAGAAATGCGAGTCTAAAACGTTTTGAATTAATATCGTGTATTGTCGATTGTACGTATATGAACGTGGCTGGGAGGTGCTAAATGGTACAAAATGTTAGTCGCTCAGACAGAGGCCGGGCAATTAACACGTGCCCACCATAAACCGGTTGCCATGACAACGCGCGCTTTCGGCACACAACGTTAAACAAACTAATTGGCTGGCGCTTTTGTCAGCGGCTGTACCATAGTTGTGTGAATGTAAAATGATGAATGGATAATAGTAGCCATGTTGATGAATGAATATTTTATAGGAGGTCGGTACTTAAACGCCTTTTTTATTAAACAGGTTTGTGTGCGGTATTTGATATCGGAAATCCCTTTCATGTTTCAGCCCTTCAATTCACTGTTTTTTGTTTTTTTTTTTATATTTGTTACTCATTTGTGAACAGGAAAACGTGTTTGTGACCAAAATAACTGTGTCTTAGACACTTCTAAATCTTCTAATTCTCCTAAGCTTTGAAAAAATGTTGTTCAACCCTTTTTTTTATTAACTTTGTTGCTGAATGGGCCCGCTCTTGACTTCGATCGCGCCTGATGGAAAGCGATGGAAGAGATCCATGATAGAACGAGCGTGCCAAAAAGATGCCTATTCTTCACTGTGTGCAGACGGGTTAAATGTGGATAGAAATACACTTCTGTTTCTATTCTATAAATAAAGTAACGATACTGAAGATTGACATCACCCTCTATTTGTTCCAGGAATGCTGAGGTCCACATTCGACCGCCCAGACCACGAACGTAAGTAAAACAAAACATTGTAGGTAGTCCCACATTACGGCAACCATTCACAGACCAGTGTATGAAAGATTTGAAAACACAGCACAAAAAAAAAATGGTGGAAAAATTCGCACACAAAAGGCCGCCGACTGACGTAATAGCTATCAATTTTTTTCCATTCCGCGGACGCGGTATTGAGCAGATCAGTCACTTTTACACGGTAGCCCACCTGTCATAACCATTTGTTCCATTGAACTGTTCCCGAACGAATGTGACGAGGATTAAGTTGCGAAAGAATTGAAATAATACGATATAGGCGGGGTTTTTTCTTTGTAAGATCGTGGAAAAGTGTGGAAAAATTGTTTTGAATTGATTTCTGATTTGCATGTACAGTCACGAGCATAAATATGTATACACTTGGCTTTATTCAAAGGCGATTTTCTCCTTTATTTTTGAATGAAATTTTATTTTATTACAAACATAGTATTTTCGAACCCACAGGTTTATGTTAAGTGTCGTGTTTCAACGTTGCATTTGTTATTTGTTATTACTGCTCGTGACTGTATATATGAATTTGCTGAAATATTTACTTTATCGTCCCTGTAGGCTTTTCATGACTTTGTTGGGGTTGGCTTTTACACAAGTTCACAGAGGCTGAAAAGCTGTGCTTTAGATGGTACGCACGACGATATATCAAGCTATATCTTTCCAGTATAAGCTGAATTGTGATTGCACGGAAGGAATATACAATGCGAGATCAGCTAAAACTGGAAAACTGGAAATGTGCTTGATATTTCGTCGTGTGTACAGCTAACGTCTGACTTTCTCAATCCAATTACTCGGCAATTTCGATGTAGGCTGAACCGATTGACAAACTTTCAGGCACATAACACAGAACCGATGAGTTTACGTGTTCTCTAAATCAAATTGATTCAAAATAATCTGTCACATAACGATGGATAAAACCAAACATAGACAGTGTAGGTACATAATTGTATTCAAGCAAAAGATATAATCTTAGTTTACAGCCCGCAAACAAAGCTTTGGTTTACCGTCAACAAAACACGTTAGTTCCGATAAGATTATAACTCATCCGTCAACGTCAAAATTTTCGATCGCTTTTATAGACAAACATCTTTGTAAATGGAACGGTGGCGCTGCTAGTCAAGAGAAGATGTCAAAGACCTGTCAAATCCAGTACATTTTACGTTAGTTCCGTGTTTCGCCACGCGCATTTATAAGTTTGTCGGTGTATAATCGAGATCCGATGGTAGGGGAGCGAGATAAATAATCGCACGGTTCACTACCAAACATAGAGTCGCTATTCGTCGCATAAATCAACGAATTTACACGTTTCCTGCTATTTGGGGAGAAATATTGTTTTGTTGATAATAATACTTAAACAACTGGTGGGCAGTGGAGAGCTTTATTGTGCGTTTGCATATTTTTATATGTAGGGGACCAAACGTATGTAGGCACTGTACAAGCAACTTTCTAAAGAAAAAAAATATATATACCTATTGTTTATTCTCTACAAACAAACGCGTTTTTCACACTAATATTATAAAGGCGAAAGTTTGTGAGTGTGTGTGTTAATATGTTTGTTACTTCTTCACGCTCAAACGGCTGGACCAATTTTGATAAATTTTTGTATGAAGGTAGCTGACACCCTGGATTAACATATAGGCTACTTTTTATCCCGATATTCTCACGCGATCGACATTTACGCGGGTGTAGTAGTATATTTATAATTTCCTGAGATTTCCTAGAAAGGCGTTACGTCAGAAAAAGCCCAGTTTAATCTCTGCTAGATATTTACTAACATGTTCTTTTCTAAAGAGCGTAACTGCTACAGCCTTTTTTTCCACTATGGGCTTTACGTACAGACGCCAGCATATCAACCTACTACAATCTGTCAAATTTCTTTAATAGATTTTCAACTTTATCACTAAAGTTTAAGGTTCAAAGTTGATTGGGAAAATGTGGCAGTTTCGGGTAGGTTGATGTGCTGGCGTCTATACATTTCAAAGCACTACCAATTATGTATGTAAAATTATAATTTATCCTACAAACAACCACGCGTTATCGTCCACAATACTGCAGTGAATATTTATTTAAAACTACGTCTAGCCACCAGTATGTACTAATTTATTCATCCCTACAACTAAGCAGGCTTCTTCAGCAAAAACTTCTACTTTCCACACAACTTCGCCGTAGCGGCTACTTTTTACAAACTTTAAACGCATGCATTCGCAGTCTTATAGCGAAAGTATTAAAGTTCACTTTTGTATGTTTCGTGTGCATCTGAAAGTTTGAGTACCAGTAATTATGTCAGAATGATTGATATTTTCAAGGATGGCGAGTTGAAACTTTGCCTAGCTATTTTTATTTTCGCTTATAATTCATGCATGTCTTAAACAGCGGCTTGTTGGACTAATCGCAGTAAGTATAGAGCTGCAGGTCTTTATGGCCAGCCGCATACGTCCGGTTTCCTGATTTGGTTTCCGAATCAGGAAATCTTCTCTTTAGCGCACACGTTCTTATATTTTCCGTCAGGGTTACGAATGGAAAATATGTATAAGAACGTGTGCGCTAAAGAGAAGATTTTGTATGAAATGCGTGCATTCGGGGTCTCCGAATCTGAATTCCCAATCTGAATTCCGAATCAGGAAACCGGACGTATGCGGCCAGCCTAACTTGGTGACTACATATTCTGATGGGGATGGAACAGATGCATAAAAACCTAAATAAGTAGGTAACTGGCTGGTTGATATTGTAGCGGTACCTACAACGCCACATGCGAAATAACGTGTCATACTGACGTCACGCAAATCCTGCATCTCGCAAGCAGATTTTACCGCGAAACTTACATAGATACAACGGCCCGACATGAATCATCGGGCAGTTGCACGCCAGATACAACACCCATCTGGTCGGAGTATCCTCCCTTTTCTATGAACTTTACACCCTGTTTCTCTATAATATCATCATTGCATGTGAAATCGGTACAATAACGGACATTTCTATGCCTTTGGTCAATCATCCTTCTAAAATTGTCTTAGGCTACGTACGCACTGACAGGTGGCTTGCTTAGCGCCTAGGGCAGCGGTCGGCAACCCGCGGCCCGCAACTGTTTTGTAAATAAGGTCTTATCATTTGGAATTATTTAAATTTCGCGCCAAAACTGAAATCAGTGCCATCAGCGAAGGCATAATTATAGAACTCATTTAATTTGATTTATTTTTTTTGGTATTTCTTTGCCATTTTTCCTAATTATAAATAAAATTATGTAAAAGTAAATATTTGTAGTTATTTTTTTTTGCATTTTTAACATGACCAATATAGGTACACAAAATTATGAACAAGTGCGACCCGCCTTTATTTCATTTTGCTACTATGTGGCCCGTGCCTGCTAAAAGGTTGCCGACCGCTGGCCTAGAACCTAGTGCCTAAACATCCTTTTATAGTCTATACACTCCAGGCGCCAAGCGCGCAGTGCTGCCGATTGCGACAATTCTAGAGCGCTCGTTTCACTTCACTACTCGCAAGGTGACTTGCTAGGCGCTAAACAAGCCTGTCAGTGCGTATGTAGCTTTAGAGATCTTTCTGAAGATCATTCAATATCACTTAGCTTGGTCTTCCAAAATTTATATAGGGCATTTACTAGTTAGATATACCAACAAGAAAAGACCATACCCTACTCAAAAAAATTGACTTACCTGACAAAGATCGCAAACAACTATACAAGTACCTATAACCACAAACTTGTTATGTAACATACATAATATATTATAAGCTTTTATTCTCGTATATGTATAATAATTATATTTCCGTGATAGGTCAGTGTCGGTTTCATCAGACTTCATTCTTTTGATATAATCGCTTTCATAATAATTATTAAGAAATTCTTTTAACATGGATGAACCATTGGATGCCCTTTCTATAGATTCATAATTATAATGTGCTTGTACTTTAATTAACGTGCTTCGATTTCGAAATAGAACATAATAATACACACCACATACTCGTATGACCCGTTAGCCTTCAAAGCAAAAGTGATCAGACATCTTCTGGGCTCGCTCGTCCATCGTAGACCTCATCGATCGCTTTCCATCAGGCGAGATCGAGGTCAAGAGCGGGACCATTTCGCAATAAAAAAAAAAGTGTAAAATATAATCAGGAGATGACTTACCAACTGAACTTCGACAAAACGTAATACGACAAGATTTTATTTCGACAATATGGAACTCCGACACGTCTTCATTTCGACAATACTTTAGTTCGAAATACCTTAAGTCTGACACTACTTTTTATTTTCAATATTATTTATCTAGCCAGGTTTTGTAATTATAACCGACAAAGTCACTTAGTGTCGAATGTAAATTAAAGGTTACTAGACTTTATTCAAATAGTAAAATAATCAAATAATAATTAAAGGATGATTAAAATATTGCTTTCAGTCTAACTACATACCTACTTATATATTCATTAAACAGTTACCTAAATAAAAACGGAGGTCACCTCTGTATTTTTTTGGCGCTTAACTAAAGTAAACATTCATTTGTTTTGCCGACAATCTAGCATATTAAAGCGCTTTAACACAATAAATCAGCCGCTGAAAGCGAGTCTCTTTCATTAAAATACATCCTCTGTACGTGAATTACCAAACACCTGCACAAGTTGAAAACCGGTACAAACTCCACACGCTAAACACGGAACTTTAGGTTGAAAATCACTAACTTGCTATCTAACGGGTAAACAATCGCTTCGAACGTAATTTGCCGGTTATAGTGTAATGAGCGTGCAGTTAGAAGGATTCTTGTCGAGTTCTACCCGGTGTGTTTGCTGCTTTCCATTTAGTGGCACGGTGTCTCTGTGTGTCTCGATTAAACTGGGTTAGCTTGTTTGCATAGTTGTCGTTGAAGAATACGTGCAAGCGTTTATTCACTGTTTTGTGACATGTTCAGTTTCGTTAAAGTAGGCCGATAGCTAGAAAACATATTTATTTCCAGTAATGTTCCTCTTCCAGTGTAAATACCTTCTCCTATTTGCATTTCCCATTCTGCTTATTATTGCTCATTTCAAATAAAAAAATAATATAATTTTACTAGCAGCGCCCCGCGGTTTCACCCGCATTTGTTTCGATACTGTGTGAATATCGGGATAACAAGTATACTATGTCCTTTCCCGGGACTCAAACTATCTTCATACCAAATTTCATCTAAATCGGTTCAGCGGTTTAAGCGTGAAGAGGTAACATACAGACAGACACACTTTTGCATTTATAATAAAACCTCGAACTTATACAGTTGCCAATTACAGGTTAAACAGCATCTCAGTTCTATAAGAAACGGTAAATATTCTAATAGTAATTCGATATCTCCTCTTTGTTTTCAAAATCAGTGAAATTAAGACCATTTGCTATACTCATTTCAGTTGCAAAGCGAGTCCTATATTCGTGTTAGGAGCCACGTCCAAAAGCTATGTGTCGGGTTAAAATGTGCAACGAACAGCGCCATGTTGTGTGCGCAAGGTTGCGAGCGTTGTACCAAGTTGTTTACTTAATCGTGTTGCAGAAATAGGTGACTGTGACACTCGGGTTTGTATGAAAATTTACTGCGAAAATAGGTTCCCTAAGGGTTTGGGATGCCATGTCATTCTGTATAGTGCTTGTTTCTGTCTCTGTTTTTTTGTTGCTGTGGATTGATGAAGTTTTCCGTGACGTAGGTGAGTCCGCACACGTAGGATATGTTGTTTGTTAGTTGCATTACTAAAGTATGTGTCGATGCCTAGAAATGCACACACAGATACAAAAACATTTTCAACAAATTATTAAAAAAAAACATACCGTCGAATTGAGAACCTCCTCCTTTTTTGAAGTCGGTTAAAAAGAAACTTTCTATTCTTTCTTTGTAATAAAACTCTACTATTTCTGTTTAAAAGAACTTTTTCACACAACACAACATTTTCAACATATTATTTTTTTCAGAACAGAAAAAGTTCTTCGTAAGGTTTTGTAGACACCAGCATACCACGTTTTAGAAAAATAACAACCGAAAGAAACAGCATCTTACTAAACCAAAAAAACTATGAAAAAGAACACTTATTTCTAAAGCAATTATTCTCGCAAGACACCCGCAGCTACGATTTATACAGAAATTAAGTACCCTTTTCATTTGTGAGGGTAAACAGGAAATTTGTACGCGTTCCCTGTGATATTACAGACTTTATCCTGTAGAACACAGGTAATTAGAACGATTCCACCTGATCCTTGCGGAAACCTTTTCATATACGTCTATGCTTTAATAAAGGAAATCACATATACTTATATGTATGTGGGTATACAGAAATCTTACAATAAGGAAGACTTGGGGAAGGTATGACTTTTTCTTTTGTCAGCAAAATATGATTACGAAAATGTCTTCGTTAAAAAGTGGAACCAAAATAATTATCCAGGATCAATTTCGAAAGAATTTTGTATCGCCACATAAATACCAGGAATTTCATAAACTCCGGAGATTAATATAAAGCGCTGTCCTGTCTAATATCTTATTAAAACTGCCTTTAAACGAACCTTCTTGTAACTTCCCCAATTTCCTTGAAGTATTCACATCTTTGAAAATAATGACGACTTTGACTCAAAGATTAACAGGCCCGTGATCCGTCTAAATAATTTGCTGTACCTAAAGATGAATCTTAATAATTTTTTCTTTGTAAAATTTCTCATTTCCCGTGTGTAAGTAAATCATTTCCCGGCGTTGCCCGTTGCGGGTGCTTCCCAGTCGATTTTACGACACTTTTTTTACGTCCCAGTTTTACTCGTCAAAGTTGCAAGATGATTAGATTGGATTCCCGTCTTATCTCCACCATCTTTCGACTCAGGTGATATAAAGGCAGGGTATTAAGAAAAACGTTGGCCGTTAACAAAAGTACCAAAAAGTTTTATTAAGGTTTTTAATTGAATTAGTGACGCTTGGACTGGACTCGGATTTGAACACTAAGGGTAAGGCTTTTCGTTTTAACGCTAGTCTGCTTAAGCGGCTTTTTCATGAACCTATCTTATTTTTCCTGAAATATATCTCGTGAAAGTTTGCCTAATTATATTAAAAGCTGTCGTCGAAGTAGCCACCTGAAAAGTTGTTTGTCCTTTTCCTACAAGATTTAATAATAAGGCTGAAGAGTTAGTTTTTTTTTTTAGTTTGAACGCGTTTATCTCTGGAACTACCAGTCAGATTTAAATTCTTTTTGCATTTGATAGCCCAATTCTTTAGGAAGGTTCTAGGCTATTTAACATCACGCTAGGACACTTAGGAGCCGAGCAAAAACGCTAAGCGAAAACGAATTATTAGCGCAGCAGGCGATGCGATGCGACCGAATGGGTCGGGGGAACCAGGAATTTTTCACGCGGACGCATTCACGAACAGAACTAACAAATATTTAATGCAGTCCATCTTTGGAACTAATTACTTCTTCCAATCTACCTCACTCTATATTATGTACTGTACTGTATAAATTACATTTGAAACTATCTTACAAACAACAGACTTGAATGAAGTTGTTCTCAATATTCGCCGACGAGGAGAGTACATACCGGAGACCCCGGCGATGTTTATCTAAGATTAATGGTATCAATATTATAAGTAAATACGTTCAGACGCAAGCACTTCAAGCTACTACAATCTGTCAAATGTATTTAATGGATTTTCAACTTTAACAGCTATATTGTAAGGTTCAAGATTGATTGGGAAAATTTGACAGTATCGGGTAGTTTGATGTGCTGGCGTCTGTACCATTGTTCAGTTTGTGTTGTTCTACTAATATTAGAAGCACTTTAGGCATTATGTACTTGGATTTCAATATCAGTATCCATGTCAGTTCTGTAAAGATATTGCTTGTATCATAAACTAAGCCCCGCGGTTTCACCCGCAGAAGTCTCGATACCATGGAAATATCGGGATAAAATCCTTAGGGAATAAAGGCGTGGTGATTATGTTAATGTAATTAACTGACAATGAACGAAAAAATTAATTAATTTTGAGTACCTATAGCTATACAGATACCTCCTTACACACCTCCTTAAACGTATTATATCAGATGAATAGTTACACACCGATTTCTTTCAGTCGTCAGTAATTTGACTTTCGAAAGAAGAAAACAAAGCGTTGTGTAACTAAACAGACGCTATACAACGTTTATTAGTAAGGGGGATAAAGTGTTAATGTTTATGCGAGCCATGGTGGCCCAGTGACAACGACCCCGACCTACCTACAACCCTGTCAGGCACTTTACTTTGTGTAAATAACTTCATCACCATGCTCCCAAAACGGTAAAAGAAAACATCGTGAGGAAACCGGCATGTCCTAGAACCAAAAATCCGAAGACATGTGACATCTACCAACCCGCACTGGGCCCGCGTGGTGGATTACGACCCACTCCCGCTCACAAAGAGGAGGCCTGTGTCCCAGTAGAGGGAACATTATAAGCTGATTATGATACAGATAAAAAGTATTAGGATAATAAATTGTCGTCGGTACTGACACCGTCAAAAAATACGATGCACGAGAGTTTTTCGCAGATGATCGTTTTTGTTGAAAATCTATAATGAATCATAATTAAATAGCGGCTCATAGAAGCCGGTGCCATCATTAACCATCTCACCCCATCCGATACACCTTAAACCTAACAATAACAATACAAAAAACTCATTGTGAAGACGCTCTAAAAAATACTTTTACAAATGAAAAAGAGCACTCAAACACAAACGACTACCTGAATCACTTCCGTTTAACGAAGGACACTGTCGTTAAGTACTGAAGAGGCGCGATTTAACGGAAAAACTCCGTTATCTTAGTAACGATCCGGCGTTACATCACGAAAGCGGCACAGGAGTGAATTTGCATTATTTTTTATCGTTTTAAACTGGTGATACTTGACGTCACGGAATTTCCTTTTGTTGTACATGACAATACTCTAGGTGCTGGGTCTTCGTTTCATAGTGACGGTGTTTTGAAACCATTTTTTTTTATGTGCGGATGAAAAATTACTTTGTTATTGTCCCTGGGAGGCGCGCGCGTTTTTGTTATTAAATTTTAGCTAAATCAGCGTTCGGTTTGAAAGCGTTGTAAAGGTGTGAGTTTGTTTAAATAAACTTGTGTTTGCTATATTCAACTATGTCTGAGAAATGTTGTATTTTTTATTTGCTTACAACGGCTAGAATTCAATATTCGAAACTGCTATTCATTAGACATTTACATTTCGAAAATTCATTGTTAAATCTGTGTACAAGCAGCGTTACATGAATCCTTAATTATTCAATTTAATATTTTAATACCTACATAATATGATACACGCACTAAAATTAAATTACATATACCATGGTGGCATGACATCGACGAGCACATTGAAACCAAGAATTCAGCAAATGATTCTAGAAAATCAGTCTGCAATTAATTATACAACATTTTATAAATTATGTAGGTACAATTACTAAAACTATATATAATATTACGTAGATACAATAAATCACTATTTTATGAAGAATTTTCCATACATACAGGGTGGCAGCTGACAAGGACATCGCGCTGAAATTTTAAACCAGGCGGTCTAGAATGATGTTCATCAATTTGAATTAAGCGACATTTTTTTTTTATCGGTTATAAAAAAAAACATCAGCTGTTTCATAGAAAAGTGCAATACCTACGCGGTCAAAATGTATGGACAAAATGGAGGGGCCTTCATAAAACATGTACCTACTGAATCCATGGTAACAGGTTGCGCGTCGCTGTTTCCCTGCAACCTTGTACAGACGCCAGCACATCAAGCTACCCGAAACTGTCAAATTTTCCCAATCAACTTTGAACCATATTCTTTAGTAATAAAGTTAAAAATCTATTAAAGAAATATGACAGATTGTAGTAGCTTTTGCTGACGTATGTACCAGTAGGAACATTATTCCAAAAAGTTCAGAAAAGTCTATTCATTTTAAAATAAAAAAAATCTCAGCCCTAAAGTTCTTAAAAGTCCTGCAATTAAGATAAAGCTCCGTTCAGAGTTATCTCACCTACTTAAATTTTAAGATTATTATTATACCTTTCGCATGCAAATCGCGATCGACCATCATCCGTCTTGAGAACACCAACGTTTGGACCTTTTGAGCTGTCTCTACAAATGGGTTCGTGATTTCTAACCTCATCTTTTGATATTAATCAATCTAGAATAGAATGTTTTTTTTAATATAAAATCGATAAAACAGATATGAAGATAAAAAAGGCATAATATAGTTACTCAAACCTCCAATAATTCCCATTTTGTGCTTTTATGAGTACAATTGAACTCTGTAATAATGATTGCGCCTCTTCTTGTAAACCTCAAATAATTCATTCTTTTGGGTTCAAAAAATACTAAATGACCAAGTAACTGCGACCAACTTGGATGTAGCACTCGCGCGCCAACGCATACATAGTTGATTAAAAAATATTAAAGTAGTCTGCACACTAATCTCTTCTGCTGACTGTACGTAAGTAATTAGTACGAGGAAAGATCCACAACGCACCCCAAAACATATTTAGTCCAATAACAGTCCCGTCACACACCAAAACAATATTTGATTTGCAACTTAATTAAATCGCAAAATTCATTAATGCTCGTATAGGTACCTAAAACTAGCTTAAATTTCATTAGTAGCGATACACGAAACAACACCAAACATGTTTCAGGAATATTGGAAACTACAAAGAACAATATCCATCTAGTATTCAAGAGGATTAGTGAAACTGAATTTGGTGATGGACAAAGGTAAATCAATAATGCTTTCACTATCCAAACGAATCTAGTTTTCTACGAAACTTCGGAATTTCGCCTACGGCTTCGCCCACACGTGCACTACCTATATGATCACAGTTTTACTAGGAGTTAGATATTAAATATTCCAGGGCTTATAGACTACCTACACGTACTGAATTTGGTCCAAATAATTTCTACCGATTCAATGACTAACAAGCATTTAACGCTTGTAAAATATTAGTCTAAATAGTAATATCAATCTGCCTAGCCTTTTCCCAACTATGTTGGGGTGGACTTTCAGTCTAACCGAATGCAGCTGAATACTAGTATTTTACATGGAGCGACTGCCTATCTGACCTCCACAACCCAGTCACTGACTCACTGGATAGCACGATTCCTGAGGGGCAATTCTCGTAATTTTCAAGAACGTTCACAGTCTGATCTCAGTCACAATCTGACAAAAATACCTCAAATTTGCCTACGATTTGACAAGTTTTTGACATTTGTTTGTCGCTAAGATGAGACTGCGACTAGATTTTGAACGTTTCAAATTACGAGAATTGGCCTTCTGGTAAGACTGGTTGTCAGACTTTTCAACTTCTGATTACCCGTAACGATTGTCGAAGATCTACGAATGACAGCCGGGACCAACAACTGAACGTGCTATCTGAGGCGCGGCGGGGTCTCGATATGTAACGGATGGTCACCCATCCACGAACCGACCGCGCCAAGCGTAGCTTAACCTTCGATAGACCCGTGTGGCTGTTATCATGTAGCCACGAGCCTTCTGGCCTATTCAACGTCAAAGATTAGCCAACATTCAACCCATGTAATATATTTGTCCGAATTAGTCTTTTAAATTTAATAGATACTCCGTGCATCGCTCCCCCAAAACTTGAGAGAACCTACGAACAATACCACATTGTTCAGAACAATTCGAACCCCTTTAAATTATAAACAGTATTGTGCTGTATCACTATTGGCTCAGATCGTTGCCCACAGATGGCGAGTACCTAATCAGTTCGAGTCCCAGTGGGTAACATACATCGACGGCTTCGTTTGAACATTAAAGTAACAAACTATAGGAGAGGTGGAGTGTAGAGGCGATTTAAGAGATCGAGTTTAGTATTTAGATCTACAGAGCTATTGTTATAATGTGGACTAAGTCAAAAGATAGGCAAGAACGGACAGACTATTTATTATAAACTGGCTTTTGCGAGCGGCTTCGCGTGTGTGTCGGAAATTATCCCACGGGAACGTACAGAGACGCCAGCACATCAAGCTACCCGAAACTGTCAAATTTTCCCAATCAACTTTGAATCTTACACTTCAGCGATAAAGTTGAAAATCTGTTAAAGAAATTTGACAGATTGTAGTAGCTTGATGTGCTGGCGTCTGTACTACCAGAATAAAAGTAACCTATGTGTTAATCCAGGTTAAAAAGTTATCCAAATCCGTTCAGCCGTTTTTGCGTGACTGAGTAACAAACATATAAACTTTCACATGTAGGATTATTAGGATAAACTGAAACGATATTAAAGTCAGTACTTAGATGTTGCCTTATATTATTTTCAAATAACAATAAAGGTGACAATACACGGACTCGATCGCGCTATGGTCGAAAGGTTATGGAGCCATGCTGCGTTTCGCGACAACACTACTTCCATATAAAGGCAACAACACGACTAAAACAAAACAGAATCGCGATCGTCCTACGATGAAACGCAAGTAAAAAATATTGCGAGTGAATTGCTGGTAAAAGTCCATATGACTTTCTTTATAGTGTGAAATTTACACTACCTTCTCTGTTATTATCTATCACTATAGTAGGCAGTAGACAATTATGTGTACAGTACCGGCCCTACCCTCTCTGCTGTAATATTAAAGCCCACATGTGGTATCCCATGTAACATCAAACCCCTTTGATAAATAATACCATCCATTGTATAAATTATAAGCTATCTGTTAACCGCGATAAACGTTTGACCTATGGCAGGCGTATGCATGGCTTAAACCATTTTTTAAATTCTTTTATAGACCTGGAAATGTAGGTATCTACTCGTACGGACAGCGTCAGAGAAAAGGAACCCCCTTTGGTAATGAGTCCCCTTTGGTAAGTAACCAAAGGGGGTTCCTTTTCTCTGACGCTGTCGTACCTACCAGAAGAGCTTTCAGTTGTTTTTTTTTTTTCTGAACCAAATATTCGAAGACTTATGACATCTACCAACCCGCACTGGGCCCGCGCGGTAGATTACAGCCCACTCCTTCTCGAAGAGAGGAGGCCTGAGCCCAGCAGTGGGAACATAGGCTGATTATGCTATCTAGATCAAACTGTGTCTATTTTACTTACGTGAGCGTTGTAAAATGTCACATACTTTATTAATTTGTACAAAAACTGTTATATTAACTCAAACAGTCGCACTATAAAAATATTAATCAATTAATTAGGCTTTATAGAGCATAAGTACAGTAGCATACCTATTCCGTGACCATTTCAAAACATGGCGTTATTTTCATATTATTGTTAGCAACTTGTTCCATCCCCTTGGCTCGCTTATCGCCCCCCTTTTATCTGCTGAAGACAGCCACCGTGTGTTTTATTCTGAATGAGACTAACATACCCCTGAGGATGACATGAGAATTTCGACACAAAAATAAAAGAAGAACGCTTGGGTTAGGTTCAACTCGAAATTGTACGAACTGATATATGAAGTTGATGATGTCTAAATCAAATGGCCGCCTATGTCTTACGCCGCGACGTAACCCCCCTGCTAGCCGCATTCGCGCCATTTTTCGCTCCAAGATATTATTATGATCGCCCAAGGAGTCGTTTTCCGTACGCCCACTTATAATTTGCGAGTATCTGTTATTCTCCAAGGGATGGGCATCTCGATCTGCTTATATCCGGCTCCATGTTTAATGTTCGACCGTTTTTTCGGTTATTGATATTTTTTTAGGATTCGGCCATAAGAAGATAATAATATGGCTGTGTAAATAGGAGTGTTTTTACTTTTATGTAGCTGTGTTTTTATAGAAATTTAATCTCCCAGTTAAATAAATAACCTTTTTTTACTTCGTTATGGATTTACATTTGTCCTTATCACGTTTTCTTATCTAAAGGAAAAAGAAACTTCATTTCAATAATGCCCGATGCTTTATTTACTATTTAAATAAAAGGCAACAAAACAGAGCTCGGCGGCCACTCCGACCGTCACAAAACACCAAAAAGTCTCTTTATGCAAAACAAAAAAAAAGAATTTCTCACGAGTTCCCAATCGCAAAACTCATCTGAATTTCATTCCGCTGATCAATCCGTCCACCCGTTATTCTTGGGGAGTCACATCGAAACAATTTGTAAAACTCTCTAGCAAAATCCTAAAGCAAATAGAAAAGTATTTTGAAATATTTGGCGAAGTAAAAAAATACTCGGAAAACTTTATTGTGTCGGAATGAGAAATTTCAGTTTATCTTGCGACTGCGGACGCCCGGGGCAACGCGATAACTTCGTTTTGAACTTGTATAAAATAATATTATCATTCAGTTGGTATCGTTGTAAATAGGTATCTTCTATTGGTATCTGGTTGGTATCTCCGTGTAATTAGACGGGGAGGCAGTTCTACTCGCGTTTGTACTCGTTTATGGTCGAAGTTTGATTTCCAATTATATTTTCAACGGAGAATTGGATTGTTGTTTTATATTTTAGTTCATTTTAAAACGGTTTTAGGGAAGCAGTACTGTTTTTCGTAGAAATTAGTATTTCTGTATACCCTAGAAAATGGTATCGTTTCCAGTTGGGAGAAAAGCATTTTTGTTTTTAGTTTTTCCCGGAATAGTTTTTCCCGGTTCCGATAAATGGGATATAGTCTCGCCTATCGCATAAGACCAAATTAATTTTCAAGCTATTAAACAAAACTTCACAATATTAATTGTTACAAAGTCGTCCCATAAACATATTTAATTAAAAAGTCTCTTCATTTCAAAACGATTTCAAAAACTTCATCCAAAGAACATGTTACTTTGTATGACGTATACAGGCGGCTTTAACTGTTGCTGTTTATTTTTATTGCCTACCATTTCGATGCTATCTCTTTTTAACTTGTTTAAAACTATATACCTGTCTCATTCTCGTCCGAAAGTCCTCGGAAAATGTAAAATGCTTAAAGTTTTTATTGCTTAGAAAGAGAAGGCAAGTGCGAATCGTTCTGTTATTTCGAATTTTATTTGTTACAGCAATTTTGTTAGCTGAAACTTGTTTGCGAAAAAGTCTATTATTTTTATTATATTTCATGCAAAATTTGGACCGAAATGAGTCATATTACTCGCGAACTTTCTCAGCTGAAACTGGGTTCTGTTAAGGCTTCTTATAAACTGCTATATTTGGTAGTTTTAAAGAAATAGGTTGGTCATAATGAAATTACGTACCTACAATATATAGCTTCCGTTAATTGAGTAAAAAAATCGTTTCTCCCAATATGCCTTCAAATATTTTTAGCATAAATTAAAGCCATGACTAGTAGTATACTAGTCATGGCTTTAATTTTGGACTTTTCATTTGCAAAGGCAATCACTTATTGCTACAGTATTTACGTGGGTACTTCTTGCATGACTAACTTCATAAACTAAAAAAAAACATATAGCTAAAACCAAGTGGTATATAACCAAGCGTTCCCTGTTAGGTAAACATGTAAATGTTTACAAATGCGGATCTCTAAAAGCAGCGTCGACATTTTTGTAGGAAATTAAAAAACTCAAGTTTCGCAACGTAACTTCCTTTATTACGTGGAGTACGGTGAATTGTTTAAATTAATTAAGTAACCTGTACAAAGTTCATTTAGTAGGCTATTCTGGGCTATTCTTTACTGTTATTACGAGTGTTTGGACCGGTCCAGTATAGTAGTCAAGTTTGACTTGGTCGAGTTGTTTTTCTTTTCATTTTCTACTGAACAGGAGGATTATTGCGTAACACACTATCAGTAGCAATGGGTTTCATTTTGACAGTTCAACAACATTCATTGCGTTATTTACATTGTTGAGCAGACAAATTTGTCGAACATATAAAGCAATGGATTAGTAATATCCTTCAAAATTATTCAGATTGAGATTCAATGTGTTACGCAACTACGCAAGTGTTTATTAGTATACCCGAATCGTTTTAGCGTGGCAATAGCGGTCATTGACCCACTTACACTTCCTAGCATTCTTTATTTAAAAAAATTGAAATAAAGTCCGTTAAGGCAACTACATGACCTAAAGCGCGGTCACTGTCGTACTGCATAGAAAAGAATGAGAAGCGCAATGACACAACGCTGGTAATTTATTGCAAAATATTTATTTATTTCTTTATTTATCCTCACACTGGAACGCCATACGGCAATTACACCAACGGAGTAAAAAATCACTTCATCTGCTGCTTTCCATCCATGCTGTGCGCGGTAGACATCGAACGAGGGGCAATGGATCACGCACGCTCACGCAGCGTCGAGCCATTTCTCCATAACCCCATCACTCCTTCCATAATATGAAGCAATTATCTATTTACAAAAAATGTATTATTTGGCCTAAAAAATTAAAACACTAGTGCTTTATTATGTTGCTTGTAAAATAATCTGACAAAAAATCATAATGATTGTATGTATATTAGTATGGTTTTTATTGTAAAAAAAAGTGTTTAGAGGTATCTTCATGATTTTTTTCTATCGTATCAAATTAGTTGTTGTATTATGTTTTCAACACACGATCAACCTAGCATATATCGTGAAGAATATCATGTTTTTTCTGATTTTGTTTACTGTATATTGTTTCTAAAACTTGCGTTTTTTTCGTTTAGGTCCTGTAAGCTTCTTAACGTCCTGAATCAATACCTCTCGTGATCTTCAACATGTTCGAATAACGAAAGACCATACATAGTTTATTATTTAGGTTACTACGGAGAGATATTAGGCAAAGGGCGATGACCGCTATCGCTACGGTAAAGCGATTCGGGGTTAGTATACCTTGTTCAGTCCGTTTTCTTTACAAAGGTGGATTAGGTATTTTCAAGTCAGAAAAGTACTGGCTCATCTCCATTTATCATCATTTCTTCAACCTACTGCACTGTTGCAAGAGCAGTGGTGACCCAGTGGTAACGACCACGACTTACGAGTTGAAGTGAGTTCGAAACTTCAAACCCTGACAGGCGCTTTACTTTGTGTAAATAATTTCATCACCACTGCTCTCAAAACGGTGAAGGAAATATGGTGAGGAATGTCCTAGAACCAAAAATTCTAAGACATGTGTCATCTACTAACCCGCACTGGGCCCGCGTGGTGGATTACGGCCTGCTCCCTCTCGCTGAGAGAAGGCCTCTGTCCCAGCAGTGGGAACGTTATACGCTGATTATTATGTACTGGCAGTGGTATCCCGGGACTCATTTAGAGAGTAAATATTGTTATGATGTACTTATTATCAAGTGTCAACACACGGTATTGCTTCACATGTGGTTCCCAGTAGCTAAGCCTGCTTTGACAATTTCACCATTAATCACACTATCACACTAATATTATAAAGGCGAAAGTTTGTGAGTGTTTGTGTGTGTGTGTTTACATGTTTGTTACTTCTTCACGCTCAAACGGCTGGACGAATTTTGATAAAATTTTGTATAGAGGTACCTAACACCCTGGATTAACATATAGGCTACTTTTTGTCCCATTCCCACGGGATCTACACATATGCGGGTGAAACCGCGGGGCGCAGCTAGTAAAGTTACTTCCGCTAATAGTACTTACATTAATTTCGACTTCAAACAATCTATCGCAAATTCCCCGATCAATAGTTTCCATAGTTCCTTTATTAACGATCAGAATGGCAGTAAACGAAGCTACTTGAGTATTACGTTGCTTTGTTACCCGGTTCAAAGATTGAGCCATTTCGACAACGTATAATATAGCCGATACTGGTGGTTTAATTTGAAACTTAAGTAATTGACGTCTCCCAGGATAGTTTACGAGGAATTTCGTGTTCATTACAAAGTTAGGTTAGGTTAGGTTGAATTTAATTATTTCGTGGAAAAATTGAGCGGTTTTGATGTTATTAGATATCACACCTTCCAATGGTGTTACTAATGAACTGATCAGGAGCTAAGAAAATGCCTCCTTGTACTATTTCGATAAGAAAATACCTTCTTAATCTAAGTGAAAAGGCTGTCTCAGCTGATTAATTAACAATTACCGCAACAATGAACAGTCAAAAGAACAATTATCATGTAACTTCATTGACCTGCGGGGTAATTGCGTAATACACTATCATTATGACAGCTCAACAACATTCATTGCGTTATTTACGTTGTTGAGCAGACAAATTTTCCAAACATATGAAGCAATGGATTAGCTATATCCTTCAAAATGATTCAAATTGAGATTGATAAGTAGTTTGTTACGCAATTAGGGTGCCGAGGATGCTGCCTACAACATAATCTTCTATTGTTTTCTATGAATCGTGAATAAAAGAGGTTATTGATTGGCTAATAACGCCATTTTTATTTTAATATTTTCCTCTTTTAACCATGAAGCCATACTGAAGATTTTTAGGATAATTGAAATACAAAAACAAACATGGAAGCTAATCAACAGAAAAATGTCTAATTGTGTGTGTTTTTCTTATATAAATATACAGGAAAATCACTTTCTTAACATACTCGAGCCGGAGGATACAAAATTAATTTGTTTATTGAACCGAAATAAAGGTACGCATTGTACCTACATGTCTTTAAAGTATATAAAGAATTCTGTAATAAGTACAAAAGAGTTGTCGTACTTTTCTGCCAGAGAAAAGGTCACTTTTTCTATTTGTAGTTGTTGTAAGGAATTATCTACTTAAAAAAGAAAGGAAAATGTTTATTGTGTGAGTAGTGTTTTGTTGATAGTGATATCAGAGGGGCAATTCTCGTAATTTTAAGAACGTTCACAGTCTGAGGGGCAATTCTCGTAATTTTAAGAACGTTCACAGTCTGATCTCAGTCTCAATCTATCTCAATCGAGACGAAACTGCGACTAGATTTTGAACGTTTTAAATTACGAGAATTGGCCTTCTGATCTCAGTGTCAATCTGTCAAAAAATACCGCTAATTTCCCTACATTTTGACAAGTTTTTGACATTTGTTTGAAACTGCGACTAGATTTTAAATTACGATAACTGGCCTTCTAGTATACAACAAATCATAATATACATATGTTTATTTACAAAGCGCAGTGCGTTCAGCACTATCTAAGCACAAACCACTCAGCCTACTCGTATTGCAGTCCACTGTTGCCCATACCTATGCCTCTCCCAGGCTGCGCCACAACACCCTGTCTTCCGCCTTCGGCATCCATTCCGTCCGACTCGCCCATACCTAAGCACAGTCAGCGATATTAATTTATAAAATTAACACACGACGCCATTTTGCGGTGTTATAGTGATTTCATACAACTGTCAAATGTCAATCTACACTATTATAAGTGTTAAAATATCTATCATTATACGTCTCAGACTAGGTCATGTTTGCTCTCCAGTGTTTTTGGCTAAACTACGCATTCGGAATCATTCCCTTTGTGAGTGTGGTCTAGAAGAGGGCACTCTTGAACACATATTTTTCTCTTGTCGTAATCTTTTAGTCCCGCTATATGATATTCTCCCTTCTAATTTTCCCAGACCTATTAATATCCCATTCCTCTTAACACTCGTTGAGTCCCCATTAATTAATTCACTTAAAAAATTTATATTATTAAATAACATCAAACTATAACATGGCAACTCAAAGGCTACTCAAACACAGTTGTAACTAAACCGTACTAAAGACAGTATAACTGGTCAACCTCAACGAATACACTTTGTTTCCCTTAACCTTGACATTGGCAGAATCATCGTTAAATATATGGAGCCATTACATAAAAAAAAAAAAAAAAAAAGTGTTAAAATAATTATCAAATAAAAATTAAGTTTTAGGAACCTGTTTATTTTTAATAAAGGATAAAAAAATACAACTGTCAAACTCACCTATCCACAACATTGCGTGATTGTTCACTCACAATGCATACTCGACATTGGGCTGATGAAACCATGAATCTTTCTTCATTTTCACATAAAATATCCGCTTAACTGTCCATTAACTTTAGCTTGCATATGTTCCTTAATCCGCTCATTACAAAGGCCGGTTAGACAATCGTCCGTACTTCGGAATGGCTTCCTTTTTCCGAAGCCGCACGGCCGATGACTGCAAAGTTTTCTACTAATTAACTGGCTTTGGGCAACCCTGCCCGCTCCGGGCAATCTCTGTATCCCTAGATTATGCCTATTTGTTGCTACTCTTATCTCATGTCTTATTAACTTCGGTTTGGGGAAGCTGGACATATGGATGTTGATATTTGCGTGATGATAGGGTCGATATGCAATATAATTTTGCGCTTGGTTGACTTTTCCTGATTTATTCTAATGAACTAAGGCAGAAACTATGGAAAGTCTCATTCCATTTGCTTTTTAACCAACATTTAAATAAATACTAGCTGCGCCCCGCGGTTTCACCCGCGTAAGTGTCGATCCCGTGGGAATATTGGGATAAAAAGTATCCTATGTCCTTTCCCGGGACTCAAGCTATCTTTATACCAAATGTCATCTAAATTGGTTCAGCGGCTTAGGCGTGAAAAGGTAACATACAGACAGACAGTCAGAGTTTCTTTCGAATTTATAATATTGAGTATAGTATGGATTACATGAACGAACAACCGACCTTTACAAAATTAGCTCTAAATAAAAAAGCCGTGCCCTGAACACCGCCATTAACAATCGCCTGCAATTTCCCTAATAACAAATAAAGTCTACAACAACACTCCCAGACAGGAACAATCGAAAAACTCTTGAACACTCGTTTATTAAAAAGAAAAGATGTTTGAGATTGTTTTAATAGACTGTCGTTTAAAATAAGCTAGTCGTCAAATTACGACGACTGTTTCGAGGGGCGATGGTTTGTAACAAAACAAACTGTACCTACATTATAATTGCTCCAATTTGCCGCGAGCACAGCGACGTGGCAGATTGCTAATGACGTCACACGGTCTCACCTCCTGCTTGTCCATGGTGAAGGACGGTTTACACGCGACGAGAGACGCAAGGCGAAAATTATTTAATTTATTTCTCTTTGGCAAACTAACAGCGTGTAAATGTATCTAATTACTCACAGCTAAGTCGAAACGAATACTAATTTAATAAGCGTTTTGATGCTCTTTCCTTCTTTGTATGAGAAGTGCCTGCACTGCTGTTAGACAGTATCTGTAATACTGCATATATTTGTTTGCTTTTATTAAGTGAATTCTTTTTACCTTTTATATATTATTATTTTTTGTCTCCTTTACTCTTTCACACGCTGTCTACATCTCTCTATTTATTGTCCTATCGCATGTATGCTGGAAGAGATTTCTTATGAAATAAGCATCACCTTTGTACCTATTTTTCTGTTCTGTTTTTTTCTTGTCTGTTTATATATGTGTGTAGGTACATAAATGGTAAAATAAATACTGTTATTTTGTTTTCAAAAAATGTTTCAAGTCCTTTATGATTTCCCTACTCCTCTTAATTAATACTTCGAAAGTTACGTTTGTCTTTAAAAGGTCAAACAAAATGACTTTTCCCATTGAACGTAATTCAATAGGTTTAAGTACAACCATAAATGTCTCTATTCACGAATATTGAACGTAGGTACATCTTCGTAGCTATTTCCAATTTATTTGGAAGCAACGCAACGTTGCACTATTTGAATTAAATAAAATCACAACTGAAAAATGTTTACAACACTTTGTTTATTCCATCCAAAACGTAATTCTATTAATTAAATTGATATATTCCGGTGTCCGGTCCGTATCCGGTTAACAAATAAATAAACGCTTCTACTTCAACATGAATGTGATAGCGGGTTATATTTTTAGCTTATAAAAGGAATACAGGTTGGGAATATCAATGAAAACCCACTGGCACTCGGAAGCCAGAAAAATTACTGACTATTCTGACCGTACCTTGGGATATAACCCGGACATTTCTGATATTTAGATTACGCATAGCAGTCACTTGTTTTGTTAGATTTGAATTCATCAAGAATAAAAATTTCCATATATTTTTTTTAATAAATTCTAATCTTTTCTAAAAAAGGAATATTACAATTTCAAACACTAAAAAAAGTTTTTAAATGGCTCTAAAATAGTAATCTCTATGCGAATTTAAGTAATACAAAATTATTTTTCAAGCACATAAATGTACAGAGGCGGACTTAATGCCATAGGCATTTTCAAACAGTCAAACTAAATTTAAAGAAAGAAAAGCAAAAAATAGTTTGGTAATGATACCACAAATTTGCTATTCAGGATATGGACTGTGCTAAAGTCATACATCGGTGAATCGTGTCGATCCCGTCTCGACATCGTATCGTCCGGTGTAAAGTGGCGTCTACCTTGGCCACAATTAACGCGCGCTTCAAGTTTTCTTCCGAGAGGGAAATAATTACGATTGAGTTGAGTTTCGCTATCCGACGCCCGCGCCGGCCAGGCTGCCATAATTGGTGCTTAAACAGAGAATTCAATTTTCGATAACATTTCCAACCAAACCTATAGGAATCAATTTCGATAGGAAAATTTCCAGTAGTTGAGATCGGAACTTGATTTCTGTTTTGATTTTCGCACGGTTCTTTTGATGTGCAGAATATATGGTACAAAATTGGTTTTATAAAAAAAATCCTTAAGGAAAACGTGTTATTAAACGGCGCAACAAATAAGGAAAATGTTTTTGAAAGTACAAATTTTCTAAGGTACAAATTTTGCGAATCCTTATCTCTCTAAAAATAAATGGACATACATAGAAAAGGATTGTTGTCCTTCAGAAATCTGTGCTCAGTGACACCGTAACTAAGGACGCTCGACGCTGTAAAGCAACATGGCGTATTACGATTCCTCTCACGCCTTACGGCAACAGATCCCAAAGAGCGCAATACTAAATTTCACACGCGCCATTGCCTGCCTCGCGTTCGGGAATACGTTTTTTAAATTTACTTAATATATTTCCGCGGTGGCGCCATCTGTGTGCAGTTACTTTCCGCTGTTCATTTTTTTTTATTGTCTTCCCTCGCGACGATATTTCGCGCGAACGTCGCGTACAGTGCGAACGGGTTTTTATTTATTCTTAAATTTTTGTGCTTGTCGTTTTGTTGTTGCTTTGTTATTTTTTTAAAGCTACGTTTATGTGTCGGAAAATATGTTTCTCTTGGTTGTATCAAGTTCCTTTTACCAGGGAATGCGAGATTTAAATATCTTCTATTAATTACTCCGTCACGCATTCAATATCTTAAAAAGGTTTAAATAAACCTTTTTAATATGTTCTCATTCCTAAAGGTTAACAGGAAAGCGCAAATACCAAGCAGAGAAAATACAAATTACTGAAATAAAATGTATACAACTTTGGTAGGCACTAAAAATGATCACAAAATGGTAACCGAATTGTGTTTAGAAAAAACATTGTAGCCGTAGCCGACCTACAAAGATGCTACGGCTCTACGGGCTATGGTGCTACGAAGCTACGCCGTAGCACCGCACAAAAAAGATGCGCTTGTAAAAGTTAATTGACTGGAATAAACCGTAGTACTAAAAAACAAGTAATTTACAGCTTGTTTTTATCGAATTCGTGTAGAACATTGTTGTTTTCTTTTAGATCAGTGGGAGTCGAGGTGCGAGGCAGAGGCAACGTAAAATTGCAATGTCGATTTGTTTTCGGATGCATTGCAATGTTTATTTAATGGCTTTAATAGTTTTCTAACGTTGGGAATGGGCAAATTAAATCCGTTTATTATCCCCTCGAGGACCCATTTATATTTCTACACTATAAATTACTTTCATTCCAAAAATTTGTCCAACAAAAGTGTCGCCCCACCAAAACTCAGTACAAAATCTTCTCAACGTACCTCTAAAACCTGCTACCAAAGCAGCCGTCAAATAAACAGGAAATTATTTAACATCAACGCTTGCAAGTTTACTCTGTGAATTTAGACGTGACGGCGTCAGCACGAAAATAATAGGGCAACTCGCAAACTGCATAGAGTGCATAGAATGCATAGATAACCGAATTGTTAAGACGAGTCTTGTCTTAAAACGCTCATGTTTATGCATGCGGTGCACGCGATTAGTGATGTACCGTTTACACGAGTATATTCAAGTTCTAGTGCTGTTTTAGAATGTTGGGTCTGGGCCGCCGGCTTCCGTCTAAGTTGGGTCGGTGTTTGGATATTTATTGTTTGGTAGTTGTTTACGTTATGATCAAATCAGGTTATTTTAATATATTGTTAGTCAATAGTACGCAAATCGACTTTCTTTAGAGATTTTTTTTGGGAAATTCGTATCTTAACCGATAATCATACCAGGATTGCAGTCATATTTAGTAAAAGATGATATTCTTAGATTTTCCTGAACACATAATGGAAAATGGAAAGTGACTAGCGACCTCGCTGCATGAAATAATCTTATGAAATCACCGTATGAAGCACTGTCTTTGAAGCGAAAACTTCTTTAGGCGCGTCGGGCATTTATTGAGATGGGAAAAAACATTGAACTCGCAACACTGTTACCGACACCGAGTTAAATTCGGATGTGTTCGGCTGTCTTCGGGATGTAGTAGGTTTTAATGTATTTCCGATATGGCAGTGAGTGATGGCAAAGTATTCTGTTTGTGTTTTGTTTATATGACGATTCAAAAAATACACACGTTATTGTTCAAGTTTTCACATCTGTGAGTGCCACTTTTTTATATTAAATTAGCCAGTTATCAAGTTCAGTTATAAGCAGTCTTCCATCTAAACATTCTTCCGTTGTAAATCCACAACGGTAAAGTTACTATGCAGTTTTACTACTGAAAGAAATCGTAAAGTACATCAGGAACAGCTGTTAGTTCCCACGCAGGTCGCAATCAAGATATCAATCCTAGAAAATGGGTTTAAACTAGTTTATAGGAGTTTGTAGATGGATAACTACTTCTAGTATAGCGTTTGATTCTTTGAATAATAATCATAATGTTCTTCCACTCTCGTTTTGGCATGAAATATGTGAGAATAGCTTACGCCGAAGTAAAAATATTTGACATTTAGTAAGAACACAACTCGCGAATCCAATTCAACTCACCCTATTGATAAAGTAAAAAGTTTTATCACGTTAAAGTTCAGACTCATTAGACTTTGCTCCTGCGTTTTGCGTTCTTCGTTTTCATTGGCTTACGATACGCGAGCGCCATCGCAACGAGGACGCAGAACGCAGTACGCTTGCCTTCTAGAATACAGACAATATGAGAAAAACAATACACATTTTTCTCATTAATTACAAAATACTGGTAGAACATACAATATTCAGCCGTGTTTAACAACAGAAAGAAAAATGAGAACAAATAACACAAAATCTGTTCTCTATACGTTTTTAATTACTAGTTTATAATACCAATGTTTTGAATTCCGTTTCAGGTAGATTCTAGGAGTTTGAAAAAGACAAAAGTAAGCTAAAATTAGAAGTTTCTTAACCTTTTGTAGTGCTTAGCATTTGCACTCGCTTTGAATAAATATCATTCGCACTTATCAAAGACCATACACCACCCAAAGCGATGTATTTATTGACCCAAGTATATAGATCCCACTATATCTAATCCTCCAAGTAGTATTGCATAAGAAGCAGGTTTCCAGTAAAACAATGTAATAATAGATGTTTATTCCCGGACAGTGCAACCGCCAGCTGTCGAGGCTATTTTGAACTGCCGAGAATGACCTCCCCATTGCATTTAATCGCCAGATTCGACTCTCGAGACAATCCTAAATTCGTCCGCTGTTTATCTAAAAATTACACAATAGACAAGGTTGACAGCGAGGTTAAGTGCAAAGCAAACGTGCTTATTTATATCCCCTCTCATTTATTGATTTGACTGTTTGTATCCAGCTTTTAAAAATGAGAGCTAGAATAGTTCTATACCTACTCCTAAAGTCAGTGCACACGTAGACCACTTTTGAGTTTGATCATGAATGTGCATGTTAGCTTCTCACGTAACAAAACAATAAACGCACGATTATGAAAATTCCCAATTGATTCCCAACAATAGGAATTAAATATATTGTAATGTGGACGAGATGTTATAACGACAAGTTGGCAAGGGACCGCTTCCGCAGAGTTCCGCAGGAGGCGGCCCGTCGGACTATTGGTTGCCTTGCTCCCGCGTCCATCTGTAGGCTAGACACGTACGGACTGGGAAACTCGCCAGCCTCGCGCCGATTGCGAAAACAATTTCGGATCGAATGGGAAACGCGTTTGAACTGGACTTTTGGAGCGGAAGTATTAGATTCGGTTTAATTGATGGGATATTTTTAGTGTTATCTAACTAGGTTTGATTGCTATTCATTTACGCGGGTGTAATGTTTTCCTGTTCGCAGCGGGAAATTAAAGCAGTGGCTTTGGAAGTGCCAAATTAAAATGTAATAGAGTTATTTCTATGCTATTTGTTGTAATGGGCATCATATTTGTATGTAAAGTTTTTTAAGGCAATATTCTGTGGTATTAGAGAACGTCAGGCTGCTCCCAAAGGCATGCTTCAACTTCACAAGATTTGAAAAGCGAGCTTTGATAAAATATATTTGTTACAAAAATGTTGAAGCTGAAACAATTTATGGACATACAGGACAGGTCGCTCGGGACTACATACTGCCAAACTGTACCTAGAGTACAAGTTTAAAAATCCGTGTCAATGTACATCTTAACCCGTCGCCGGTCGCTTGCCAAAATCTCCCTGGGTCACGTGCGCTTACGTAACCCGGCGGCGGCGCGAGCGTAATTTTAAGAAGTATATTGGTTTAGTTTTTAACGCCAGTGTGGATGCCAACGCGACTGAAATTAACCCTGCCTGCTTTATTGCCTGCTATACCACCACCACCACCCGCCACCGGTCCCACGGAGCGATCCTCGTTCGAATTTTTAGCTCCATAACTTCCAGAGGTTTTATTTTCAAAGCGAGTGAGTTTGTTCTAGTTGTAAGAAACGGGTCAAATGGGAGTCATTCGAGAAATATTAAATGTAACTATTATTGAACTTCTATATTAAGTTCGCAGCTCTTTTACTGGCGCGCCTGTTGTAAAATGTAATTTGTGACTCGCTTTCGTGATGTTTCAGAACTCGAATTTTATTCGGCATTTTATAAACTCTTAGAGTATGTTGAGCACAGTTTGGTAGAAAATTACTTTATACATTTATGATGGAAATTGGTGCTGTTTTTATTTTAAACATTTTACCTTTTCTTTCCCTTACTTTTCGTATTAAATAAACCCAATAAACCTCTAAACTATTCCACAAAACTATTTCCACAATAGAAATAATCCTAATACACCTGTTCTACGCAACTGCTTTACAAATCAAACGGCCTAGATCTACTTGAAAGGCAGTAATCTCTCAATATCGGGCCCATCCCTTTGCAAATTTACCTATTGGAGTCTAGAAACAAAGCTGTGCTGATTCGATTTAGTTGCGAACGAACGGGATCTTCTTTGATGTGTCGAATGAAAGGCAGCGATCCGACTGTAATACACTTAGCCGGGCCATTTCAGGCGGTTCTCCCCGTTGAGGAGGAGAGAGGGGAGGCTCGATGCACTCGTAGCTGGTTCAATAAGATTTTCATTAAGCGTTGAAAAGTTTTTAATGAGCACGGATTTTGTACTTCAACCCTTGAATTTTCGAGTACCTATTTTGTGCAAATATTTGGTTGGGTAGCGCTTTTTTTTTTGTTGAATCTCGATTTGAACGGGAACTTCTTGGGATATTTTGTGGTGTTAACAAATTTCACGAGTAATTAAAAATATGCTGCAAATTATTTATCCAATACTATTCATGTTTCTAAGTGAAGCAATGACACAGTTATTATCAACCTCAAGTAATAAATCATATATATACTTATCTAGTTAACGTTAAAATAATAATTATGGTTTAACGTGTAATTATTTCATTACCGTTAGGCATGGCGCAAACGTTCCACAAAACGTTATGTTTTATGATGGCGTGTCGACATTTTCCCGCAAATCGACAGCTTAATCGAGTCGATCGTGCGAGAGTGAGTTTTATTTTTTAAAAATGGTCGACATATAGTTTTGTAGAACATGAAATCAAGAAATCGTTATGCGCTTTCATCTTTAACTACTAACTAGTATAGGTGCATTTAGTCTCAAATTCGCGTGGTGGATTAAGACCCACTCCCTCTCACCGAGAGGAGGCCTGTGTCCCAGCAGTGGGAACATTACAGGCTGATTATACCCTCCTGAGTCCTTGTGGTCGTTATAACGGAAAAATTATCTCGTACGTCATAAAGTCCTGACATTATTCACGGTTGCCATTTGTAATAACCGGACGTACTTTGTAACACACATATTAGTTTTTCGTTTAAAAATCGGCGCTGCTACACCTGATTTCGTCGGTTCGTACACGATAATTTGTCCGTTATAACGACCACAGGGACTCAGGAGGATAGTATAGTCTCAAATTCAACAGATATAAGTATCACTTTGTTAGATTTGGGAAAACGAAAAATCACTTTCTCCTACTAATATTATAAATGTCAAAGTTTGTATGTTTGTTGCCTCAAACACGCAAAAACGGCTGAACGGATTACGTTACGGTAGTACGTTCCCGTGGGACATATTCCGACATTCACGCGAGCGAATCCGTTGGCAAAAGCTAGTTTACTATAAATCAAAATAACCTCAAACGTCCCTGAAGATATAGACCTATTAACCCCCAGTTCTACTACAATGCCTATCGCAACAAGCCGCCTACAATCAAACCTCCTCCCTATCGACCCATTGAGTAAAACAAATCGATTTGCGGAAATTACTTATAAGTAGGCGAGCAAATAGGGCTAAATCTGATAAGTGGCCGACGGTAGCTTTCTACGGTTCACGCCATTTGATGGATGCCTTCATCGTGCCGAGGCTATAGGCTAGTACACACACATACACACAGAATAGCCCAAGTAGGTTAGTGTTGGTTGATTACTAATTTAAATTGGTTTTGAATTTTATTTAGGTCTAGTTTTTAATGGGTTAAAGTAAGGTTCGGATTTTAGGATTAAGGTAATATGGAAGTTTTATGAGATCTGTAAGGGCCGGTTAAAGGTTATTAATCATGCAAACTTTATTACTTTCTTGTCAATAGTGCGTGTTATAAACCAATAAACAACAACAAAATTCAAAACTTCTAAAATTTTAACAACAAACCAAAACGTTGAACTGCCAAATCGAAATTCAAATATCAATCAAAATTAATTTCTAACGTTAACAGAAACTCATTGGCGGAACGCAAAACGCTGTAAATGAATACACCGACCATTTTCGTGGAATAAGTTGCAATAAAATTCAAAGAAATCAGATACTTCGTTTTACCGCTGGCTCGATTAGCGGCAATGGCCGCCTACCCCGACCCCCCTCGCCCCCTCCCCCACCCGAGCGGAAATACTGGCCTTCTCCGTAGGCGCGCTATTTCCCTCAAAAGCTGCTATCAGACATGCTACGGATAATGCACTGGCTATCCAATACACTTTGTACATTTATTACAGTGAACTGAATTTTTTATAACAAAATAAAGGGAAAGTGGTATTGGTTTAATGATAGGTTTAGTTAATAGTCCTAGTGATGTTTTTACACGGTAGTAATTTTTTTAAGTGATATTTATGGTCGGTGTCATTAAATCTGCCTTTGAAATGTCCGGTGTTGTTTATGGTTTGTTTGTTGATGGTTTTATTTACTAACCTGCAGGGCAATTGCGTAACACTATCAATCGGAATCGGTTTCATTTTGACAGTTCAACAACATTCATTGCGTTATTTACGTGTTGAGCAGACAAATTTTTCGAACTTATGTAACTTATTTCGAAGCAATGGATTAGCAATTGGCTTCGAAATGATTCTGATTCCGATTAATAATGTGTTACGCAATTAGGGTGCTGTTTCGGGATTTTCCGTTTTGTTTCGAACTCATTTGGAGCTGGTTTTTAGTTGAAGGTCTGTCGAAAGACAGTTTTCATGACAACAACGATTTGCTATTCATCATTATCCCAATAACAATACCAATCGGAGCTCCGACATCAGAGTTAAATCAATTTATTTATCCGAAAATAATTTCATAACTTTACAAGAGTGTTTTCAGATAGAAGTTCGTCTCAAACAATTTTCTAGATTTCAGCGCTGAAAATTCTTTGAGCTGTTAAATTCTGAAACTTGTTTATAATTTTGTTTATACGGAATGGTTGTTTTGCGCCTTCCGTGAACTTTGTAACGTCGACTCTTATTCCAGAATTCGTTTACATAGACGCGAAGAAAATCCTTAACTTGAACTCAAATATCGTAAAGTTTTGAGCACCTAACGTCGCCAACTGATAGGTATATCCACAGATATAGATATACCTAGATAACGCAAGTATCACGAACTGTATGAAAACTAAGCGTGCCACTTTTTGACTACCTATTATGACGTCACAAGCTCGCGCTCTCTCGCTCACGCTCACCGAGCCAGCAGTACGCAAGATTGAGCGCGAAAGTGGCGGCTTATGATTTTCGATCGTAAACTGGTGCGATTTTTGGCACGCGAAGTAGGTGCTCTTGCGTTATCTAGGTGTATCTATATCTGTGGGTATATCACTATAGATAAGTATTACGTAGGTATTTTTTACAAAGACAGTCTCAGTTTGCCACATATTGTAAAGTTTTGTTCCTACTTTCGTTTTCATCTTCATAATAAATGATACAAGCTTACCGTCTCTGCTTCGCACGGTTTCTACGACTTGACAAAACATGGACATTTCTTTATTATGTTCAAGTCCAATATTAATGTATTATACACATAAACCTTCCGGAATAAGTTCTCTAAATTATGGCGAAAACCGCATCAAAATCCGTGGCGTAGTTTAAAAGAAAAACGCAGTCACACAGACAGACATGAAAAGCAACATTAATTTATACATTTACCTATAGGTGAGTTGATGTTTCAGTCTCAGTAAACAAAACCATTTTCAGGTCGTTGTTTGGTAATAAAATGCCAAATACTTTTACAAATCAATTCACCCCCTTAAATACCGCAGGTGCTATTGTTAGAAAATAATGTGTAATTAACTCCGACCTTTTCCAACAATACCTACCGTAGAGCTAGCGCGTAGAATTGTAGCGGAAAGCACAAATGGCCATAAAAATAGCGAATGGTGCTAACAACTCGCTCACAAAAGGTAACCCTGACCCGGTAGCGATAAGTTCCGCTCCTTAATTGTTCTTTTAAAACCACTATAACGCAGTAATCGTAGCGTTAGATGGCGTTTTATGGTTTCGCTTGTAATTGCAGCGAATGATTGATAAATTGACGAGAGGTTATTTGATGATTTGATAAGGGTTTTTAGCACTTACCATTGAGTAAAAGAGTCAATGTGTTAACGACAATGATAAGGACTGTTTTATGTTATTAAAGCTACGGTTTCCCAGAAGAGCGGTGGCCGCCACATAACGGCCTCCAAATAACGACCGCCACAAAACGGCCGCCAAGTAACGTCCGCCAAATAACGGCCGCAGTGACTGCTGTCATCAAAAAGAAAATGTTGGCAGCCAGGTTTGACTTTACGGTGTCAAAAAACGCTCACTTGGAAAACGCCAACCCAGTTTCTTAAAGAAGGTCTCAGTGACGTCATTCGCCGGTAAATTGTGGCGGCTAGAGCTCTTCTAGGAAACCGTAGCTGAAGCCCTAATGTCTACATATAATCCTCTAACTAAGCCATCAGTGAAATGTCAACCTATTCCCAAGACAAAGTAACTCGCAACAAATTACTTAATTTCAAACTCCATCTAAACAAAGTTTATACTGTATACCAAACGCTTGTGTTTTGACAATCAAGACGACGAAAACACCGATACTGAAATTTAATTCCATCTTGATTGTGGTGTCTCAATTTATATCACGAGGCGGTAGCGTCGCTGCAATTAAGGAGCTCAGGCTTCGTTCCCAAAGTCCCGCAAGTCGTCGGGAGCCGACAATAATTGAGAATATGCAACTGAAATGATCGCGATTTAAGCGCTTAGGGGCGACGTACACCGGGAGCATTGCAGCGGAGCACCCGGGACAGCCGCGCGGGCGAATTTCAAACCACACATCAGAAATGTGTGGTCACATTTAAAGGCGTGGTAGCGGCTCCTGGCTAAGTAATAACAGCCACACGGGTCGATCAATCAGGTTAAGCTATGCTTGCCGCAATCGGCCCGTAGATGGGTGACCATCTTTACATATCAAGACCCGCCCGTGCCTCGGAAAGTACATTAAGCCATTGGTCCCAGCTGTCATTCGTAGATCTTTGACGGTCGTTACGGGTTGTCAGAAGCCAGAATGTCTGACCAGTCTTTCCAAGGGGTGTCGTATTACCCAGTTAAAATACTGGTAATCATTAGACTGGAAGCCGACCCCAACATAGTTGGGAAAAGGCTAGGCAAATTGATTGGATGTGGGACCCACTCGCTCGCCCGCACAAGTGTTCGCGCGTCGCACCGCACTTTGCCGAGTGTACGAACCTCTTTAACAATTATTGTCCTCCCATTGTTGCCGTGAAAGATTTAAGCAATTTGAGCGGTCGCTTAGTTTCTCACTTTTGTGAAGTTTCAAGTGGTAATTAATTGGTGTGAGAATCTAGAACTTGGAATAAATGTAGATGTTTCGCTGCGAAAAGTTCTTAAGTCGCACTTATGTTTCCATGTTGCTTTTGAGTAACTTTTGAGTTGTACCTTGACTTCTACATTGTTCAACAATGTTTCAGAATGCTGAGGTGCATTTGTTTTGTACATGAATTGCTCTTATTTCCTCACAAAACGTTTTATAAAACATAATAGAGATCGCAGAAAACAATAAGGCCGCCCATTGTATATTTTTAGTGTTCGATCTATTTTTTGGTTATGTATTTTTGTGGTGTACAATAATGTTTACAACATGTAACGTATACTTCTATCCATTTACCCAAAAATAAATATAATTGAATCGTCAGTAAGGCTGTTTATTTGCGAGCGCTTAACTGTTCGTTGTCGAGTGCAGCCTGGCGTGGAAACTGACCGCTTAAGCTCTAGTTGAGACCAAGTCGCCGCTACGTAAGCAAACGGACACTTTGACAAATGTTCGGTAAATATTTGAACAAAACTTTAATTGTGATCTTTGTACACTTAACGGTGCATATGGAGTTTGTGTCGATGCAATTTGTGGTAGCCTATGAAATTTTGATCGTCCTATATATATAGAACTAGCTGCGCCTAGCGGTTTCACCCGCATAAGTCTCGATCCCGTGGGAATATCGGGATAAAAAGTATCCTATGTCCTTTCCCGGGCCTCAAGCTATCTCTATACCAAATTTCATCCAAATCGGTTCAGCGGTTTAGGCGTGAAAAGGTAACATACAGACAGACAGTTACTTTTGAATTTATAATATTAAAGTATGGATTTTGAAATTAAAAACTCATGTAAAACAAATAAATTGGTTATAGTATCAACCATCACAGTATTTCTAAAGTATCTACAAGAATTGAGCATTATTATTTCATGAATTTCATTATTGAACTATAATAAAATACAATTCAAATGCAATATTCTCTGAAATTGAACATCTTTCCATTGTGTTACAAATGCTCTTGTTCAAATTACAATGCTAGCATTTTCAGTTCCTCTAAATATGATTATTTTGTAAGTATCAATATTGTATTTGCAATGGGCATTAAACATTTCCCGTCAGACAGAGATCGCGAGTCGAACGAGAATACTAAATAATTAATAGAAAATCTTGCGGACTCTCTGGTATTAAGGAGAAAGCCAGACTACCGCCTCTTATTATTCAAGGAAAAGCATTGTTAGATGGCATTGGGTTTAAAAACAAAGTCTGGAGAGTTTTTCGCAATTAAATATGAAGACGACATTTTTATATCATTCTTTTGTATCATCAGCTAAAGCTACATAAATAAGTACAGTGTGTAGGGTTATCGATTACCGTTAATGGAAATCATTTTAATTAATAGTTTCGCAGCTAAGTAATTAATTATAACAAACATGAGATTGTATTTATAAATTAATAAATACTTAATTAACAGTAACAAATTGATGACAACAAATGAATGATAATGAAACGAAAAATAGTTCATAACTTACATTTTACAATTACAACTGCAGTATTAATCGGAATTTATTTCAAATCGCATTATATGTCAGTAGGTATGAGTAAATTCGTGCTTAAACAAGGTAGGTGGTATGAGTGTGTGGTGTATACTCTAGTGGGGTCACATTTCACCCCGACAGAGTACGTCGACATTATAAAAGGCCTTTGCTTTAATGTCGCACTTTACGTTCATAATATACATCCGACTTTTAAAGTTATGGAGAATGTGTTCCGAAATTATTGAAAAGATTCTTCATGCCACAAAGTAGCGAACGCAGTTAAGTTCAGAATTCAAGAATTTATCATCCTTCACATTCTTGTAACGTAGTTATTACTTGTAATTTATGAGCTAACTTACCAGGTACAGTATCCACAAGAATGAATAAATTGAAATATAACTTGCTGGTACATATATCAAAATTTAGTTTTCATATTCATTGCCTTGCAAAACGGAACGGTCATCCCGAAACGCACTAAAATGTATTATCTTAATACCATTATCTCATTCGAGCGAACGTTTTTCACGAGTAAGCAGAACTGAAATTGGTAGTCGGCCATTATTTTCATCCGCTTTAACAGGTGAATTACTTATGAGCGGCTTTTTGTGCCTATATTTTGGGGGAGAGCGGGCTGCGCTTAACGCGTCCTCGGGGCGGGCGCGCAACTCCGAGTTTGAGTTAGCGATAATCGCGATTTTCAACGCCACCAGAACAATGTTTGGCGTTAAGGCGACTACACGACCTAAAGCGCGGTCACTGTCGGACTGCATAGAAAAGAAAGAGAAGCGCGATGACATAACCGTGGTAATTTATTGCAAATATGAAGCAATTATCTTTTTACAAAAACTCTCAAACACCAAACAAATAAAAACCGTATACTAAAATTCGGGGAATTAAATTGTCTTTTAGATGGTGAAAGTTTTATGAAAATACACCCGATAGTGTTTGCGTGATTGTCGTTTTTATGTCCGCGGTAGACATTACTTTACAAATTAATTACACTATGTTAAAAAAATATAATTGCAAATATTCACATATCAAATTACGAAGCAAATGGTCTAGTATAAAATTTATTTTTTTCAAAGAAATCAGTCCGGTCGATTAGACGTGATGTTGAATTTAAAATCATTAGAAGTCGTATATCTGCGCCTTAATGATTTTTTATCGCGAGCTGCAGTTGTTGGGCTCATGCTTTTTAATTTGATACTTTTTATTAGGATTTGTTTTCATCGCTTGTTTTTTCTTGCGTTAGCGAATTTCAAGGTGTGTTGGAAGAGCTGATATTACTTTAATGAAAAGCTGTAAGGTATCGGGTTTCAAAATCCTGTAAGCTACCTAGTTAGCTTAGTGGCTCTTTTTATCTGTTACTAACGAGTTTACAAAAATAATGCATATTTATACGTTCTAACAGATTTACCTAAAGCTTGGTGTTATCGCAGCATACTGAAACTAAATCCCATTCCCTGTTACTAAGCGAAACTAACGGAAAAAATATACAACAACTTCTTAACGTTGCATAACGTTTACTTATAGAACCTCGCCAGCAGCTAGCATGTTTAATCACAATTCCTTGCAGTATACACGTGCCGCTTAAACATATCACCGATAAAAACAACCCAACACCTATTACTGAAGTTTCCTAGCCTTCTAAACAAGGGATATAGGCTACATATACAGATCAACGTTCGTTGTATTGTTAGAATTTAACGAGAGTACTGATAAGCGAAGTTCCGAGTCTGCTGTCAAAGGGCGAACGCGTTTTATCAGCCATAGTTAGCGAGCAATTGATATCGCTCTCTGAAGTAGCTACTGTAACAGCCAAGTAAGGCGGTGTGCAGAATGTAGTTATTGACTTTTGTGTTCGGTTTATTGTTTCTTGAAAGTGGGTCTGAAACCATGCATGAAATTATACTGTATCTACTACTGAATGAATTGACAAAAAAATCTACACCTGAAAAGATTATTCTTAACTGATTAACTTTACTATTTACAATGGTATTAAACACTAAATAAGACTACGTACATGATATGTTACAGTCCCAGCTCTTTCATGAGCGCAACTACTTTTGACAGAAGAAATCAGGAGAACGTTATTTCGACTAAACGTAGCGGGTTAGAGCGGCAAAATTACGGAAACACACCCTGCTTATTTTCAACATTACCATTTTCATTCAAACATCAAACAGCACGAATCACAAAACACTTCCTTTCTCCCCGCCAAAAGTCTCCAGCTCAATTTTTACCTCCACGTGACAATTAGGACGCGTCATGTGAACCGGGCTTTGGTGCGGCAGCATTCGCGGTCTGTAGCAAAATTAGTAAAGTTTATGCCATCATTATTGGCGTCGCTATAACAAAGGGCCCCTACCTCCTTTGCCGAGCTTTGTTAACGTATAATTGCTCAGCACTCAGTGCGAACAGAATATTGCTAATAGACGGATAAAGTTACCGTTATTTCAAGGCTTACTGTAATCGGTTTTTCTTTGTATGTTCGGGTTTCGACGGAGGGTTAGCCTTTTTGTTGCCACTGTGCGAATCCTATTTGTTTCTTCACATGTCGTATTACTATTGCCCGGATGATATCCTCTTTGAGAAAAATATTTGCAATAGAACCAAAAAATATCCTCACGAAATGAGATAGATGCACGTGTAATTTAATCTCTGTGTAAAGGTCTAACAACAAAAGGACTCCCATAAAAAGTAATGTTATCAATAGTGAACTATCCCATGCTATTTAATATCCCGACCCGTCCGAGCCAATAGGGGTTAAACTGACCGGTCGAATTAACCCTGACACACCCGGAACTTCGTCAACTCGACTTAACCCGTTGGAAGGTTGACTTTCAAACGACTGCAGTTGGTAAACTTCGGCGAACATCGTCAAAATTCGTAGCGACTACAATTTTCGTAACCGCAAATTACGCTTCTTTGAGCGAACCGAAGTGGGGGCGGAAACAGCCGAAGTCGCTTCGTTAGAGGTCGGGATTGGACCATTGTAGTTGAAGCTTAATCGCTATAGGACAATGGACAGTGATGTAACGTAATTGTTGCTAAATAGTCACTGTTAAATCGCAAAGCGTTGACAGTGCGCAATTTTAATTGTTCCGAACGAAAGCGCAATGGCTGCGTATCGCGAGCTTTTTTAAAGTGACCGCATTAAACTGTTTTATGCGTTGATTATTGTCGTTCAAATGAGGCGTTTTCCAACGAATGTCGAATTAAATTTCGTTGACGACCGCCTTTTATACTGTCGTAATTTTCGCGCGATGAATTTTGTACTCGCGCTAATTTACAGCTGGATTTATTTTCGAGTTTGGAACGCTCGAAAGTGTATTTTTTCTAGAAAGTTAGCTTATATATTATTTAAATTCTAATAACGAGCTTCACAAGCAAACGGGCGGCGCGTGCAAAGCCCGCTAATTGAAACTATAAATATAAACCCCCAACATTTTCCTCCGCTTCTATTTTCATTTCAGTTTTTTTTCCAGACCTACTGAATGGACGGTCTATGTAAGGAAACATTTCTAAAGTTTGAACTCGAAACTGTTTACCGTAACAACAGTTTCTTTATTTCCCACATTTTTATTTTACTTTCTTAGAACGTCATCACCAATTCTGAACAAAACGCACGAAATGAAGACACATGTGTTTCACTTAAACTATATCGATATAGAAAAAAACGACTCAATATATCGGAGGGTTATAATGCGCGCATTCGAATAAACTACCGGGTACTTTCCGTAGCAACACAGCAATGTACTTAAAACAACCTAAAAAGTTACTCAAAAGTTATGTTCCGCTAGAGTTCGCGTAGTATCGTCCCGTATCCGTTTTGTTCCCCTATTCGCCTCGCTCGGCCCCCTCCCCCGCTCGCCTGCGGGGGGAGGGTGCGCGATAACCGCTTTTTATACGCATAATGCTCGGGATCTCGTGCTAAGCTGATAGAATTGTGGTGGAATCAGCAGGCCTTTTGAAGTTCTATTAAATTGTAACACTCGCGAGTTCGCGCCAACGCGCCCGTGAAATTGTGGCTTTATTGAAATGGCACGAAATTATTTATCTTTTTTATGTGCGCCGCATGTGTGAGATGGAATTTCTAATTTAGAATTATAGTGGCGGTGTCTACGTACGTTTTAGAATATTAAATATTCACGTTTAAACGGTAAAGTTTGTAATTTATATGACGGCAATTCGGATTCAGTTCGAAGAATGCTTTTGCAAACGCGCCTGTTATGCGTCGCGTCATATGGAGTATTTTAAAACTTTATCAAGGAATGTTTTATGCAAAGATATTTAATAAAGTCTACGACTGGCTACGACTAAAGTTGGTATACATAGCATCGTAGAAAATATGTTTTCGCTATGAACTAAGATTAAACTTAAAGTAGGTTATACCTAAGTATTAAAAGCTTTTTAAAACAGACCATGGTTAAAGTTTCTATATTACAATACTAGCTGACCCGGTAAACTGCGTACCGCCTCAGGTTTAATAAAAACGAATGTATGAGAAAATTAATTACCTTCATTACCTATTATTTTTTTCGTAAATTTTTCCTACATTCATTCATTCAGGTTTTAATAGTTTTTCTACTATTCGGGGCGGAGAAAAATCCAACAAAGCAAAGATCATCAAAATCGGTAAAGCCTTCGTGAGTTATAAATGGTGTAACTGGCCCGTTTTTTTATTTACTTATAATAATTTAGTAATCACGGATCAGAGATAACTTGTAATAATGCAAACTTCACCTATGGCTCCTATGGGAAGTATGACGATGCGATAAATAAAATTATTAAGCAATATAAATGATAAAAAGCATATTAAAGTGCTAATAATGAAACGATAATCGCAAAAGAGAATTTTTCATAGTCACGTAGCCGTAGCAGTCAATCTGAAAACCCGCGTAGCACGTGCTACGAAATTCGTAGACTCGTAGACACAAAACATTTCAATAAAACTAAAAGTCATTTCATGTTTACTTCCTACTAACACAGACTGTAGTTACCTTCACATATTATGGTAGTTAGTTCTAAAATTAATTTAACTTGACCTTGAACTTTGCTACAAGACGGCAATTATAACCTTAGACTACTCGTAAACAAACCTACATTTATACGTGTTTCTCTTTCACACATACTTAGTTTGCGTTATCACCTGTGTGCTGTGTTATGATAATGAAGCGCATATCTGGCAACACCGTCAGTTGTTTGTAAACAATTTCATTGAACACTCACGCACGGTTATAGATATGAGTGAACGTACATACAAACAAACAAATGTGGGAGAAATGTAAAAACTTGACTGGACAGGTCCGCTCAATCTGTGTGGTTCTTTCCTCAAAAGACCATTTCAGCCACAATCTACATGGTCTTAACATGATCTGACCAAGATTTTGTCTGGACTTTAAAAGAGACTGTGACCTCTGAGTTTGTTTCGGCCTTTCTTCTCAGAGTAGTCAGATAGGAAACGCCGACCTCATCTAGCTTATAAAAAATATGATTGACGTGGAAAAGTGTTGTACAAACCTACTTACAGAAAAATAAATCATTTATCATTTGTTGGGGATGACGTATGACGTCTTTTTGGTGTATAAAGGAAAGCTTGTTTAAAAATAACTGCAGTAAATATTTTGCTTAAACTATAAGCTTTGTTTACTCTTCTTCTCTTGTGTCAACCTGTGACCTCCAAGACTATTTCACTACTTAAAGGGTTCTCAGATCTAAGGGCCAAAGCACACACGCTACTTTTTGCATCGGCGAACGGCGATTCAGCTGCTTTTTAGAAGCTAAATGCAGCGACCAAGCATTCCACACCGCACACTTAAAAACGCCAAACGCGGCGATTCAGTTGCTTTTCGGAAACTCGATACAGCGGCTGAACGCTACACTCCGCACACATTCGGATGCCGGTCGCAGCGATTTGGCGCGCGATTCCGATACCACGTCCGAACGCAGAGAGTCGCCAAAACGCGATGCAGCATCGGAACAGTCGCTAAAACGCGCGATTCCGATACCACGTCCGAACGCAGAGAGTCGCCAAAACGCGATGCAGCATCGATACAACCGCAAAATCGCCGATCGCCGATGCAAAAAGTAGCGTGTGTGCTTTGGCCCTAAGCGAGTTCCTTCAAAGGAACTACGCGAAGGAACTAGTGAGCATAAACGGGTGGCTTGACCTTGCTCAAGTGGAGAGGTTGCCTCAACCTGAGGCACACTGCGCTATGAGGCAGCTCAGTACGACCCATATCTTGTCCCACTCTAAGGAGCCATTCGCTTCGTATCTTCTGGTTAGAGGTAGCCTCAGTGTACCTCAAGTGGAGGCGTCTCGTCCGAAGGCTGCTCAAATAGATAGCAGCTTAAGACAAACACTCCTCGTTATCACCTGTATGTCGTATTATGATAATGACGCGCTTATCTGGCAACGCCGTCAGTTGTTTATGTACAATTACATTGAACACACACGCGTGGCGATAGATGAAGAGAAGTGATGCTGCCGCAAATAACCCTTTATGTGCATGTATTGATTGCCTAATTGATATTGTCGATAGATGCTGAAGTAGCGTCACATCTCTATCGATTAGGGATAGATATGTGAGGAGGATGTTGAGAAATAAAGTAATTCATTTTGATGGATTCTGACTTTAATTTAGTTTTGTCAATTTATTTATTTATAGTTAACTAAAACGGTATAACACCAATTACGTTAATTAACATAAAGACAATTATTACGTTGACAACAATTAAAGGTATTGAATAAGAGGTTATGACAACCTGGTTTAATCATAAACTCTTGAAGGAAGTGAAGAAGATATGTCCGATCATTAAAAATCATTTTAACCGATTTCGTAAAAGGAGGTTCTGTATTTTAATATACGCAATGGTTATCCTAAAGCCACCATTTTTTATACAACCACCAAATTTCCAAGAAAAAAATGGTAGAATTTAGATATTTGGTTATCTTTATCTTAAATAAACGAATATGGAGTAAATTCTTTTATGTACGAAGTCACAATATTTTCCTCGAAATAAAAGGAATCTCTTTTTCGTAAAACCAGGTAATATAACGTGCAATATCAAAACATCAAAAAAATATATTGATCTTCGTTGTATAAAAGAATAACGACATCTGTTCGTAATTTCATGTAATAAAAACATTTTTTAAACTTGGCTCATTACATAAGTTGACCCAACAAAAATCATTAATCTGAATGACATTAAATCGTATTATGTTTTTTTATTAAAATGTTAGTTTTTATGTATCTCACCTGATTTTGGTTTATACCATACCAGAGGAGAAATTTTCGTAATTTTAAGAACGTTCACAGTCTGATCTCAGTCTCAATCTGTCAACAATACCTCTAATTTCCCTACATTTCGACAAGTTTTTGACATTTGTTTGTCGCCGAGGTGAGACTGCGACTAAATTTTTAACATTTTAAATTACGAGAATTGGCCTTCTGCTTTCTATGCCCAAAACATGTTCACACAGCCGCTAGCCGATGCTAAAAACTGCCATCAGTAAACGCACTACCAGTCTCATTTTCCCTCCAAATGTTCAAACTGGCGAGACATGCATTATCCGGAAGCCTATTATTTACACAATCCCATTGCGTTCCTATAGTGGGATAAAATACACCATCAAATGACACAAAGGAAACTTAATATTCTCGTATATCGTCGTAATAGAAACCGATATAACAAATCTACAACAAGTGGCAAATCCCACTATAAATGTAGCAGTAACAGAGAGCAGTTAGTATCGCACTGGGCACCGTCCGTACATATTAGTGGTCGGCCGCTATAATTTATTTGCCCGAGTAAATAGGATTAGCAGCGGGAGCGCTGCACACTGGGTCATTTTTTGCGCCGCGCGGACAAAGCGCCTAGCGACGGGCGGCCCAAAGATACCCACTGCGAGTACTGCGACCACTACCATGAGAACACACCACGTGCACCGTCCATCTGTAACACAGTAATTTGATAAACTGACAGCTTCAACTCGCAGAAAAACTCCAAAATATAGGACAGCGACGTGACAGGTGCCCGTAAAAGCTTAGAGATTGTGTTACGGTAAAGTAATCCGCGACCACCTCCACCAGTTTATCCAAGCTCTCGAACAAATAAAAATACTTATCACGTAAAACCACCCTCGTGGCTGTCGGGCCCGCCTCGTAAAACCAACTCCTGGCTAAGGTAATAAAATGTCGCGACCAATCAACGCTCGCCCGTACAAGGATTCTCAGCGATTGGATTTGTCTCTCACGACTCCCGGATAACCGGACAAATCTCACGTTTAAAACGACAGCCGAGGCGACGTCGCGTTGCGATTTTGAAATTAGAGCCAACGTGCACACCACAAAAACACAGTATATGCATAAGTGATAGAGAAGGCGCGTAGAAACGCTACGTGATAACATTATTCGTGTGAAAAATGTATCGAACGGTACAAGTGGCGAATCTCGAGAGGGCCACATCCGAATAAATAAGGCCGGGGGTGCGGCGCGAACTTGCAAAAAATCCCCATTTACTGCGGTGCCGGTGCGAATATAAAATATTGATCTCAACGGAAATTTATGAAAACATAAAAATGCGGAGGTGCGATGGCGCGCCCTGATGGAATACCCGTGTAGATACTTACCGCTGTCTTCTTGATTCGTTTCCGTCTACATTTCTGAGGGATTAATCTCGCGCGTGGATTATATTACACGTACGTCATTTTCACGCCTAAAAATTACGCCGCGTAATTTTGGAATCTCATTTTTACAGTCCTGTTTAGGCGGCACTCATGTCAAGAAATTCAATTTAGAACACTTATATTATACACGTTCATAATGGCGTTTCGGTCAGAGAAAATTTTGCAAATGAAATTCCGCCAGCGAGGGATCTTGTCCTCTGGGTATACCCTCTCCACACCCGGTTATTGCCCATTTTTTATATAGAAAAGTCCGTTTTAATCCACACGGCGGTGGTCATAACTCACGCCTTTATTTAGTCACTAGATTACAACTAACAAGCCCTGCCTTATTTCGCGTTCCTTCCGTTCTAAATGAGGCAATTCGTAATTGAATTTATTCTCTAAAAATAGCGAGGTGCGGTTGCATTTGGCTGGCGTTCCGGCGCCATTTGGAAATGAGCGATTTCACACTTCACACTTGAAATGGTAATAGGTTTACCGTGTGATTACTAACCTGGATTAGCGCATGTAGCGGAGCTGCCAGCCTAAATTTAGTGCGAAATCTGGCGAGATTACCGACATTGATCCACTCAAGTAAGATCTTGTTCCAAATAAGCTTAGATAGAACTAAACAAATTACACATCTGCTACGTCTGTAAATTGTGCTCCACATTAATCAGACGAAGTTTCTGAACTTTTGTTACGACGAGTTTATAAACGACGAATAAAATACGAAATATGTTTTAAAATGTATAGAATAGATTTTTAATAGTTCTACGTTTTTGGTTGTACGTTTTTTCCTGGATGGCAACACTAAATCCGCGTCCATTGCAACTGCGCTGGCTTGTCAACTTGACGTGATGGATGACGTCATTAATGCCTCCACGTGATCGAAACAAAATGGCCTCCATTAGGGTTGCAACAATGCAAATAAGAGACAAAGCATTACTCGACGACCCTTGGACGTGTCGCCCCGGCAATATCTTTAACACATGTGCTTAGCCGGAATCCGAAAATAAATAGATTGTGGAGTCAGGCCCAAAAAAATGGTACAAGGGTCATCAATCCTTTACGCGTCTGCATCAAATATGTATACATAAGCGCGCAACAGCAACGCCGAACGAATCGCAACATGACACATTCTCAATATAACCCTCATAAAAAGGTCCGATAAAATATGGAGAGTAACGGATAGTGGGGAAAAACTATTACTCGGGTCTTAGAAGGAATGGATTCGGGGTCATCGCATTGTGTCATCTTCCATATCGAGGGGCCATCGTTCGTCAATGTAACATTCGGACCCGTTAGGCCACAAGATGGATGGGCCCGGAAAGGCCCGTGGGCCTCCGCACTGTTTGAGTAACGCCGGCAACGTTTACATTTGTAAATGGGTTTTAAACTGGAGTGCTGGTTTGACCGTCCGGTGCTCGATATATTTTTTCTACGTCCACGCATCGCCGTATGCTGTTGTTCAAATGTTTTACATTGAAATTTACATACATACGCAATTAGATTAATGCCACAATGCGATAGTAATTAATTAATTGTATCCTGTGCAAATATTTGTGCTTAACCATAACAGCCGAGTTTATTATTAATACTGTTTGCTTGTGCGTTTAATTAAATTAATTGCTTAGTACAAACCCTTCGTTCTAACTCTGACCAGAAACACAATGATTGTGTGTAAGTGTATGATGTGTAATAATTGCGGGTATAAATCAAAATGACATGTATTTAATCGCGGTTCCCCGCGAACCCTAACGGAAGAGGCTGGAGGGTACTGCCGCGTCTTTGTCGAGGAAAAAATGTTAAGAAAAGCGACCCTCGCTAATGCACACAGTACTATATCTATTTGGGTACAAAGGGCTGTGAGTATGCTTGACCTCTGTACATATAGAATGGGTCGCCCGGCGTTTCCGTGAACCTCGCGAGTAGCGCTTATGCGGAATTAGGTTATTTTATACTTTTGAAAGCATGAAGCCTAAAGTAATCCGCTTTGCAAAAGTTGCTCCAAAGACTCGTTTTGTCTCTTTTATATTAAAAAAGTTGGAAAGGATTATTCAGTTCCAGTCGACGGGCTTTAGAGTGAGAGTAATTACCAATTATCGCGACTATTATCAGCTTAGTTTCTAGTGCGATTAGATGTTTTCTAACTAGTTAGAACAATTCTAGCTCTTAATGAGTCTTTAGTAGTTATCCAAAACAAAATAAACTTTTATTTGCGGTTCTTGTATAACACTAGCTGTTGCACGCGACTTCGTCTGCGATCCAGGATGAAAAGTAGTCTATGTCCTTTTCCAAGTCTTCGTCTACCATGTGCCAGATTTCATCAAAATCCGTTCTGCCGTTTTAGGGTGAAAGCGAAACAAACATACAAAAAAAAATCAAATCGTTTCTCTTTATAATATTAGTTTGGATTATACAAACTTTTATTTTATTGGTAATAAAAAGGAATCGAGACTGGTTGAAGAACAAACACTATAACTATAGCCACATCAGCAGTAATTAACCAAGCTCTGAACACAACGATCTGCTTTAAAATGAGACCACAGTGTGACAGCGTGCGCACCTGTCAACGTCACGTCAAATCCCACCGCGCCCGCCATTTTATATCGAAATGCAAATAACCTCACAAATCGAGGGTGTAACGCGATCCGTCCCGAGGCACCCCGGAACAGCTGATTTATTTCATACGCGATATGATTTTGCCGCAATTGAGAGCCCTCCGCCGCGCGGCAATATATTATATCGGTTGCATCACGAGGTGTTAGCTGTACACAGATTTTTTACAAGTGAAGGGTTCATAACCAATTACGCAAAGAAAACGCATTTTTTGTACGCACCGTTATAATGACACTTGTCTGTGGTTGGGCGCGTGGATAGGCCACTCAGTCGGTGTCGAATGCCACTCAAGATTCAAGATGGCGGGCGCTGCAACTCGCGTTGACAAATGCGCATCGAGCGGCTCTGCTGTCATTTGTTTATTTTTTCATCAAAAGTGGCCGAATAATTAGCCCACGGTGACAGCAGATTAAATTACGAATCGGAACACTGCGTAACCGAGACTCCGTTTTTACGGTTAAAAACTCCTTTCTCAAAACCGACTTTTATGGATGGCAATTTTAACATTAAACTGGTGCAGCCCTGTATAATAATGTTGTTAGCGTACAATGGAACGGTGATAAAACTGAAAGCTTTCGAATTTTAGTGTTCATATTAAAAGTCCGCATTATTTTGCGCATGAAATTCGACAGTGCATCACTAACTAGACACAAATGAGAACATACGAGTAGATATCGATACGTTGATACGGTACCAAGGGGATTATTGGAGGATAGTTATCTGGGTAAGAAACGTCCATCACTAGGGTAATTTGGATATATGCGAATCCCCTCTGGCCTGGTGTAATCGGGTAAGCTCAATGACCCGCGAGGGTGTGCGCGGGACGGGGCGGGGGTAGGTGCGATCATCAATCTCTATCAGGGTATCGCCGACGGCGATGCTCGCGCTTCCGTTCCTGAAAAAAGTGGCGACGAAAAATATGACCGCTTCCATACTGGACATGTGACAGTGTGACGCGCGTGAATATATTCCCATAACCGCATGTCTCTCCTCTAGACAAGGGGAATGCGGATTAAGCTTTGACAAATATTTCACTTTTATTTTTGCAGCCTTCATTCCGTATTTGCGTACTAAAAGTTCACACCATACACTCAATCAAAAACAGCTCAACAGTAGTAATAAATATAATTCACGTTTATGATGTTAAATTGCGCTACATGTGTCTCCCCGTAACGGCACCGCGGTTGTTATCTTCCGCTATTGATAACGCGCATCAAATTACACAATCGTACACAAGCAATTACACAAAACATTAATTCACAACACCCAATCTCGTTTGTGAATCGTTCATTAGCGGAAAGGGGGATCGGTAGAAATGGAAACTTTTGACAAAAGTTAAGACGTAAACGGCAAATGAATCTGCATTATTCCAACACCCCACGCCGCCGGAGACGTCTCGACGCCCGCTCCTCAGATAAGACAATTAAATAACTATCTCGGCCCATTTATCTGTCGGAGTTTCGTTTTGTTTGTTTCTATTAACCGTAATTAATGCCTCCGCGGACGGGTAAAGGTTAATGAAGTCGAGCCACCGCCGGTTATCGGACATCTGACGGGCTCAACTGGAATCAAATGTCCGCAACCCGCCGTCGATCCTATTGTGCGCGACTAATAAACATTCTTGGCTCGCGGACCGGCCGAGGACTCGCTGACACAAAGACGCGCTCCGTCTCCCGCAGTCCGCAGTACACTCGGCTGTAACGAGCTATGTCAACAATGCACGTCTATCCACAAGCGACACACTCATTCCGTTCTGCCGACTCTTCGCACCTCGTGTAATATCGTAAGGAATTTCCCAATTTCAACACCCTTCTAAACGGACGCGATGACACCTATGAATCTAAGTCGCACTCGGGATCTCGCACCCGAAATCCATCGACGGGTATCAGTCACGGACGTAACTGCATTCTTCGGTAGACAGCTAATTTGGCTCCCCATTTACGTGTAAGTAGAACATCTATCACGGCGTCTCGGCATTTCTTCCAATTTACCGAGTACTCGTCTATCGAAAGATTCAATGAATGATAACGAGCCTAATAAATACGGAGTCGGCTCCCCAAATGGCTGTAATTAATTTAATGGATTTAGACAAAGAAATATGTACAATGAGATAGTGAGATTAATGATGGCGCTGCATATTGTTTCAAGCATTAGTTAGTTGATGTTGAGTCGTGAAGATACTCCGGCGCTGGTGTGCTGGTGTGCCGTGTAACCGGAGCCGCCCGGCTGCTCTCGGATGCTTTATTTTTTCTCCATTTACTTGTAAACACTAATGAAGGCTCCCGAGCGAGGCTTCTAACGAGCTCTAACGTTGCACTTTCTGTTTATTATCAAGTCTGTAATCTAACATCCGAAGGTAGGTACTCCAACTACAGACCTCAGCACAGCACTTGGGTACAAATTAACAGACCCAATTACTGCTCTGTAATGAAAAAATACCCATAGGTCTTATACTATGTATCAAAGCAAATGATTTACTCGCAAACAACTTATTCCCTAAGTAAGCATTCTTTGTCAAATACTACACCGCACGTCGAATCCTAATGAGATTAATGTAAATTTATGTTCTGAAAGTAAGTTACTTTGTTCAGCGGATGTTTGCTAGACAATATGTACATTAACATAACTGCCCATAAAAAGCCTTACTTCAGCCCCGTCTACAACTACGAGTGTACGAGAAGGGTTCCGTCTACTGGGTTGTTATATCACAAAATCAGCGCAACATAAATTAGTGGACAGGTCGCGTGACGGACCGACTTAGCAACATCGTCTCCTTATCGTCGTCCGGAAACCACCCGGCTAACCTCTCTACCTACAACCCGGATACTAAAAAAACAGCCCTAAAACCAACTGCAAAGAAGTCAAATTCCCTTAACGCAACCAACTATATTCTAGAACGAAACAACCAATCTCAACTCTATTCAAGCAACCGTACGGTCCAAATCCTATTCACGACAATAGGAATAGTCAACAACAAATAAGGCAACATTGCCAGTATGTCAACATAAATAAAGCTGAGTGTCCTTTAACGAAGCAGACGTTGACGTCGGGACACTAATAAAGACCGTACGAGACAATGTCGACTCTAAAGCTTTTGTGTTAAAATTGAGATTAGTTACGTTAGCAGAAGGGGTAGTAAATGAAGGTTCGCATTTAGCGGTCGTGGTGGTAGTGATATGGGTGGACTTCCTTTGTCTGGTAATCTTATCAGCGTGGCAGCCGGCCGCCGCGTCTTGACATGATACATTGCGCGCGCTATACATTTACATTCGTCGCCGCTCGTACCAGCACGCACGTGCAAACGCGCCATCACGATTTAATCGTTCGATTAAATCGTTTCGTTCGAAAAACACGTGTAGTGTTCACTACACGTGTCGAATATGCTCAAAGCGCTATTTGTACAACAGTTTTACAAATTCAAACCAATGCGGGAAGTTAATCAATCAATTTTAATAGAATGAATCCGTCTATGTACCGTGGAGATAAGCGTATGTATACAGCATTGGGCTCCGGCCAACCGTGATCCATCGATTAAAATGTACGCGTAATGTCATTACGCAAGCCCATTCCACTTGTAGCGGGAGATAGCGGCGGCCTTCCTTTCCCGAACTGCTGAATTTCGTTAATGCCTCCGAATTTTTCGATAATGCTTGCTAAACCTTCCGATATCGAGACGTAAAGGAAATTATAAGAAAAGCCAATTCTTCAAAGCCGTAATAATAAAAAATACGCTTTGAAAACGAATCTATTGAATATCGAGTACTTAGTTTTATTTTATAGATTACATAATGGATGGAATCCCTCGGAAGACAGTTCCGGGCATCAGAATGTAAGGTCCACAAAAGCCCTCGTGCTCGATCCCTTTGCAATCGCAAAACTTTGAATACACCTCTTTCGACTATCGAAAAGTTCCCGATAATGGATTTGTTCGAGCACTCGATTGTTCAACGATGAATGGGTACTAATTAAAACGAAGTCACGACGACGCCGGTCCAAGTTCCCGATTGTTTCCCAACTATAAATCGCAGCGCCGCTCTCTCATATAAATATTGCACGGGTCCAACTTTGGTGCTAAATTTAAAATCGAAATTGGGGAATCGAGAACATACGGTTTAAGTGTTTTTACGGCACAACTATTCTGAACTATCGATATACGTATCTGCATATGTTTCTCCGATATTAATCTACGTCGATAAGGATTCTCTTGTATGTTCTCAATTCGAGTTAGGATCAAGATTAAGGGGTAAATTCTAAATTGCTTCGGGAATGTTCGTGTAACGAGTTTAAGATTGTGAGCACGTGTTGCCGCCGCGTCTCTTGCCTTCAGAGATTGCCCAAATGTATCTCGTTTCTATCGGTGTGCGTCTAACACGTGAATGTGCTTTACGTCTCATACATCAACGTCGCAGGTTATGAAACTACCTGGAGAGATATATACTAGACAGTTTGTGCCTTGCCAACATCTGCGCCAAATTACTTTCTTGTGTCATAAAGTAACAGCAATCTTCCACCAATAATCTTGAACAAATAGTAAAAAAGCTGAATGTTAATCTTAGCAGGAATAATGGACAGGGAATTAACCTCTCTAGCGAAGCTTACTGGCGGGTAAACCGCAGTTACTCTATTACAAGTCGGTCTGTTTCTTTTCCGTTTCCAATAAGAAATCACGTTTGTTCGGGCCGAGCTCGGCCGCAAATGAGCCGAAACACACCCCCTTTATCTTCCAATAAGTAAGCGAGCTTTGGATTTCTTCGGAAGAAAATACGGATCCTAAACGGAAAATAGGAGATCGGATGCCAGATGGCTCGAAAAATATAAAAATAAACGAACCGGAATATGGATAGTGGCCTCTATCTGATTGTTATTCAGTTTTATGCATAGTGTAGTCTCAATAAATAATATGGGATAGTAAAAGCGAGCGCCGAAAAGTCTGGGTAAGCTGTAAAAAAATACCGATTTCCTTGCGTAAACAAACTCAAAAAGGACCAATCAGGACCCAGTATGTGGGAGGCAATTTTGGCAAAAGTAAAAAGAGAAAAAAAGTGAGTTTGTTCCGGGTGCGCAACGACAAATCCCATGACGGCATTCAAAATCGCGTTCCCTTTTTAAAGTTGAGACGATTCGCGTAACGAGTGTCGAATTCTCCGAGCCGTGGGCCCCTCAGTAGACGAAGTGCCCCCGGAGGTGCCTCGGTAATTACCAACCATTACAGACAAAGGACACGACTCGTCCGATTACCATAATTCCCAGGCCCCGAGACGGGATATAAATGGGCCACATTTTGTAGTAGCACGACGACTGACGTGTGTATTAATGACTATGCTTGTCCTCCTAAATTAGGTAAGGGATTTGGTGATTTAGTTTTTTCATCGGCGGCGGGATGGGATGGATCGGCCGTTCGGTACGCTCGACTTGGCGCATTTGTCCTTAAACATCGGCCCTTATAACAAATTACCGCGTTTAGAAAGTGCTTAGTGTCAGTAGTAAAGCACGCCATGAAATGTTGTCGACAACTCTCTGATTATGTTACATAGGAGTCGATGGATGGTAGTGTCAACGTCACAGTATACACCATTCGCTTACGGACTTTCAAGTATGTATTTGAGACGAAGCTTGGAATGCAAGAACGTAACATAATACGAACGCAAGAACGTAATAAAACATACACCTGTACTTGCACAGTATTTAAATTAAAGCTATTTCACCTTTCACCACTTCATTACCGCACTATAAATAGCTATAACTCATAGTAGGTAGGTACTGCGGATTATAGTGCGCTTTATTTCAGTCCAATGAAACTCATTAATCTCTAATTGCTAAGAAAAGAATGGTATCAAAGGGCGAGACCACAAAAGGCGGCTGACGATATTATTGTCGAGAAGTTCACCATTTTCATTTCGGTAGTGATCGAGAGGGTGGGGGAGATCGATCGCGAAAAAAACAACACAAAAACCCTTTTAAAATTAATTGAGTTTTCTTGCGGCTACATCGGGTGGTACAATAAATTAATTAACGCTCGAAGGAATCCTTAAAATTCGTAAAGGATCAAAAGTTGGATGTTATGGCGGGCCGATAAGAGGCGTCGAGGGCGCGGGCCACAGATAATACTTCGATTTTCCATTAGCTTATATTAGCGATGGGAGAGTCCGCCGCGCCCGCGGTTAGACAAGTAGCTCCCGATCTAATATATTTTCCTTATAAAGAACAGCCGAAACACGCGATCTTTGATCCATTTGCATGAGCCTATCCACGGTTATTTGTTTACGAGCCATTACGGTGAGCAATATTCGCCCCTAATTGAATTTCAACTTGTAAATTTTCGTGGATGGAATTAATTAAATTTTTCCCTGTGCTAATGCCTCCGCCACGACCGCTGGAGCATGCTGATTAATTTTGTAAAAGCCTTTAACTTTACAAATAACGACATTTGATAACAGATTATTGGTAATAATGAAGGCCAAGTTCTGCTTAGTTAATCCTCCTGGATTAGAGGAGGGAATTTAGGTTTTACACGAAGAGATAATACTTTTATGTCCATCCTTGGGTTCATGCGTCGCTAAGTTCGTCATTTTTTCTTTGTCTTATCAAACTACCGTCCTATTTGTTATTTTTCTTTTTATTGACGAGGCAAAACTGCCACAAGCTTCCAAGATAAAGGCTGGGCTTTATTTATCGTAACTTTTAAAAGGGTTGTTTTATTTTAACAGCAATAAACCTGCAAGTGCTCGAATTTTTTCATTCGTTTGTTCCGATTCTCGTTATTGTTGGGGCTCTATTTTTGTAATCCAAAGTTTTCAACGACTTTCAGTGTTAGCCTTGTTTGATTGCATTGACTTTGTTAAACTTGAGTCAAAGTTATGAAGAAGAATAATCATGTTTATAGTAAGCACTAGTAAATTATATGCCTCGCGTGAAAATGGACACACCTACTGCCTGAAGCGAAAAACTGACAAAAACTACGTATACGTTGGAGGAGACCTTTTCTGATGTCAGCCAAACCGTCACGATCACTTCTCTCAAATATATTAGGGTAAACTTAAATTCGCTGTGTAATATCTTATCTAAACCTCATCTCTTTATTCTACAGGGTGTCTCTTGGAAGGGTCTCGTCTCCCCCCCGATGTGCCGCCCCGCAACCCGACCATGTCTCGCCTGAACGGTCGCATCACCGGCAATCCTGCGGACCTGGGCGACTTCGAACCCTCCTGCCTCGTGCGCACGCCCTCAGGCAACTTCTACGTGCCTTCAGGTGAATGTTAGAACCTTTTTGACTTCTTTATTAGGTTAAGCACACCCACATCCACACACATATTCACACTTTAATTCAACTCACTCCAGATTTCTGCAAGCCTAGTGAATTTCTGCTCGCAGATATAATGTTGGCTGTAAATAGTAATAATAACCGATGACCCGATATAATGATGACATGGTAATCATCTGATTTCCCAATAATTCCCATCGCTGGATGGGAAAGATAAAAATACGGCTAGTTACTTGATAAAAATACTGGAACAATGTGAATCAACTTTTCGCCATTGTAAATTTTAGTCTCTCTCAACCTCAATAACTTTAACCACACAAAAACATCAAATAATTATGTAGCCTACTAGCACATACCTAATCTAAATCTAATTTCAGGGGATATTCAAAAGAATCCGTCTATGGACTACAAGTCGAACTCTTCGTGTAGTAGTCCAGGCAAGCCAGAAAAAAGCACGTTAGAAAGAATGGAGCGGTCAGACCGACCGCATCCGACCTTCGGTACCCCAGTTCCAGTCCTCCCGGTCCGGAACAACCTTCGATCCTCGAACTTTCCTTCGGCCGGTTCGAGGTTTCACTTCCGAAAAGGCCTTTCGTCGAGGTGCTCGTGGAAGTGCACCGCTATTGTATTTATAATACTCTTCGTTGTATTGTTAGCCATTGCGTCTTATATGACAGGTGAGTTTACTATCATAGCTAACTGTGTTTTATTGGGTGTTAAAATATTTTATTTGAATCTCCAATTTTTATTTCGGTGTACATTGGTAATCAAATTGAGTCCAAAACATTTTCCCTTCGTGACATCAATCAATCAGAGGTCGATTTCTTGAACCTTATTTAATGAGTTTGTGAACTGTCTGTCACTTTTGAACAACAATATTATCGTAACGTAACATTCTCAGTTCAATGTTGGTTACGTTAAGTATGTGCTTAAATCTTATTGTTATCTTTTGTTCGCAGCGTCATATTTTGTTAACTGGACGTATCAAAACCCCAAATCATGTACAGTAGTCGTCGGTGAACCAACAGAAGTGTTTCCGGCATCAAAGGCAACATCTCTGGAGTTCGCCAACAAAACTATGGCGAGGCCGCATCAAAGCTTGCCAACCATAGGCACAGGTAAAGAGGAACATCACTCCCGTCCTCGTAGAAGTGTAGATGTAGTAGATGGGCATGCTTCTTCTTTACCATCTGTTTCTGTTTCTTCCGAGGATTCTTCCACCGCTGTAAATATGCATGATATAACCAAGCCTTCTGTGAACACTGTTAGCTTAGTGCATGGTGTGGCAGAAGACATCACCACTCAGCGGGACGAGGAAAAGAACGAGGGTTCTAACAATGCTTTTGTGTCTAGCAATAATGATGATGTGTCGGTTAATACTGGTGATCTAACAACAAATAATCGCGAGACATCTACGAGTAACAATCCTCCAAAAGCCCCGGAGACTATTGCTTCGACAACGGCTGAACAGCCCGCCATATCAGCAATGGAATCGACTACTGTTGCTGCCACCACTACTGAAATAACTACTAAAGTAACTAATTACGTTAGCAGTACGATTAGTACAGCTCCTAACATTATTAAAGAAACTCACGTAGAACATCCACTCGAAATAAAAGAGCAATTTAACGCCCCAGTTAAAACTGAAAAAGATAAAATTGATTATGAGCCTGACGATATGCAAGGTGACTCATTTCCATTGATTCGTTCGTATGGTTTAGAAAAGCTTAAGTTCTTCAGAATCCAAAACCAATTGGAACAAATTAAAGAAGTGCTTCACATTTATTCCAATGATTCATCTGATATGGATAAAGATTTAGAAAAGTTTCACTACGATAGTGAAAATAGTGGTTCAAAAACGACAAGCACTCTCAAAAACATGACAACTGAGCCAGTAATCGTTACTGGAACCCCTGAAACAATAAAACCTATTGCTGAAGCGTCTTTAACAGCTAGTTCTACGGAAACGACTTTAACAAATGAACATATAACAAAAAACGCCATAATTAACACTACAAATCAATTTACCACGCACAATGAGCATGTTGTGACCACAACACCATCGCTGAATGTTACTAATGATACAACTACTACAAGTACTACCACTGAGGCAACTCCCACCGAAGCTCCAACTGTGAATACTGTTGATACCAAATTTCCTGATGTGACTAATCCTAAACATGTGTTGATTAACCTGACGATTTCTGCGGATGATGCCGAGAGCTCATCATTTAAACAGCTTTATTCTTTAACATTGACTGTTCCAACACTTGGAGATACCAATGATATGCCAACTGTTAAAATTACTCCCATGGATTCAGAACCAACCCAAGCTTCTCATTTTAACAAACCTGTTACTTTAGAAGGTTCTACGAAAGTCAACAATTCAACAAATGATGATAACGACATTGGGGGAAGCTGTGAATGTTCATGCCCAGCATGCATAATCAATGCCACTGATGATTTTTATGATGAATCAACTGAAAATGGACCAACGACAGTATCTCCTAAATCTGATTCATCTACCATAACTGATCAAATTTCAAGCACTGATCGCTCTGAACTGACAGAATCAACAACTGAGGATTTAACAAAATCGTCAGGTACGACGGAGTCAAAAACAGTCACATCTACAGACTCTACAACAGAAATATCAACCCAGACAGAAAATATTTCCACTACAGACAGTATTGAGTCCACGACAGATTCTACAACTGAAACGGAAATGTTTACTACAACTGAATTACCAAAATGCGTTTGTCCAAAAATTCAGCCTCTACCCATTCTTATACTGGAAGGTGAGGTTGACCTTCAATAAAAGTCAGAGATAACTTACTAACGGTCACCAAATCCATCACCGCTTAGGGTTCTGTGAACAAATTTGTCTAACATACTAATATGCATGCTCATCACTGATCGCAAGGATATTAAATACATATTATAGCATCATACTTTTTTGTCGCATGCGCTCTAATAACATACCAATGGGTAGTAGTTATTAGTAAATATAAGTAGATACTATACAGGGTGGTCCAAAAGTCGTGGATCAAACAAAATAAGTAGATGAAGGAGGTCATTTCCAACAAAAAATCTTTCTACAGCATGGTCATAATTCAATTGCCCTAAAAGTTATGAATATTTGTGTATACCGAGTTCTTTTACAATTAGATGAATTTAAAAAAAATGTGATATAAAACAATAAAATAAACGGTGTTGTATTACTACTAGATAATGTATCAGCACTACAAAGTTCTATTAGGACTCTGAGTATCAAATTTCAAGAGCAATTTATTTTTTTCCAAAAATTTTGTAACGGTACCAAAAAATTTTTCTCACTTTAAAAGCGTTGGAAATGACCTCCTGTATCCCCCTACTTCGTTTGATCCACGACTTTTGGACCACCCTGTATATAACAGTGCATACGAAAATTCATCACATTATCGCATGTCAAAATATTATGTGAAATCTTAATACAAAACTAACATCTTAAAATCTTCTAGGTGCGCGAACGTTCCCAGCGCAAACATTTCCACCAGATGGAACGACGTTCAAACAAATTACTTTAGGTGAAAAATTATCAAAAGAAATCCCTCCATATAGTTACTGGAATATGCAGTTTTATCAAACTCAAGCCAGTTACGTGAAGTTCGACTACATGATACCCCGAGGGGCTTCCATAGGCGTATACGCGAGAAGAAACGCTCTACCGACACATACACAATATCATATCTTGGAAGTTCTTAGCGGTTTCAAGGCGAGAACAACGAGAACTTCACATGTAAGCATTAATCATTATTATAACAGCCATGAATGATTAATTATCTAGATAACATAAAGCAAACACTTTAAACTAGGCCTTTCGCTTACAGCCTTCGATCAAGAAAGAAGTAACACACTATATGGAGCAAGGCCACTGGTTCTTATCTTTATACAACGACGACGGCGACCCACAGGAGATCACGTTCATTGCAATGATCGCTGACGAAATGACGCACAACTGTCCTAATGGATGCTCAGGGAAAGGAGAATGTCTTATGGGTCATTGTCAATGTCAGGCTGGCTTTGGCGGCGACGATTGCAGTAAAAGTAAGCAACACATATACTATTTATTTATATTTGACCGTCGAATGTATATTCCTCCTAACATGTAACACAGGTTTGGTACCGAAACGTTATACTCCAATTTCATAATTTTTTAGGTGTTTGTCCAGTCTTATGCAGTCAACGAGGCGAGTACATCAATGGCGAATGTCAGTGTAATCCTGGATGGAAAGGCAAAGAATGTTCCTTACGGCATGACGAATGTGAAGTCCCAGATTGCAACGGCCATGGACACTGTGTCAACGGAAAATGTTCCTGTGTCAGAGGATACAAGGGCAAGTTTTGTGCTGACATCGACTGCCCTCATCCAACTTGCTCCGGCCATGGTTTCTGCATCGAAGGCGCCTGTATATGCAAGAAAGGCTGGAAGGGAATTGACTGTGCGACAATGGATAAGGATGCGTTACAATGCCTTCCGGATTGCTCTGGACATGGCACGTTCGACGTTGATACCCAGACTTGTACTTGTCATGCGCGGTGGTCTGGCGACGACTGTTCGAAAGGTAAATTATTCGTTTTAGTCTTTGTACTGGCTATCCTGTTACCTACTACAAAAATACTTAATTTAATTGTTTTTTTTTTTGTTTTTTTTACAGAGATTTGCGATCTTGATTGCGGTCTCCACGGAAGATGCGTTGGCGAGTCTTGTGTCTGCGATTCCGGTTGGACTGGCGAATTCTGTACTTCTAAGCTTTGTGATGCCCGCTGTAGTGACCATGGACAATGTAAAAACGGCACTTGTCTCTGCGTATCTGGTTGGAACGGTCGGCATTGCACGCTGGAAGGCTGTCCGCGAGGGTGTGCCGGACATGGACAGTGTAAAGTTGCAAATGATGGTCAGTGGTCCTGCAAATGCTTCGATGGATGGGATGGTCCGGATTGTACGACGCTCAAAGAACAAATCTGCGACGATGCAAAAGATAACGACAAAGGTATGTGTTGTTTTGATGTAACTCCAGGATTGTATTTTAAAGTTCAAACCATAAAAAAATTATTCGTCTATTCCATTTAGATGGCCTCGTCGATTGTGAGGATCCAGAGTGCTGTCTAAGTCCCATCTGCAAAGGCAGTCAGCTCTGCGTGTCTTCGCCGAAGCCTACAGATATTCTCCTTAGGAAACAACCTCCCGCCATCACAGCATCTTTCTTCGAACGGATGAAATTCATCATTGACGAAGGTAGTCTCCAAAACTACGCAAAGCAGGAGAACTTCAACGAAAGGTGAGTGCTTGATGTTCGGTGTTATCTGTTAGGGTTAATTGTTAACTAATAACTAGTTAATATTTAGTTTGTCGGCTAATCCTAAGCCGACAAGCGCCGTATAAATATTTGTTATATAAGATACGCAATGTTGTGCCCCAGTCGATCCCATTGTTTTATTTACATTATAAGAGTGTACCACAATGCTTTCTTTCTTTTCTTACACTTATATGGAACAGATGTATGTATTTGTACTATCGACGAACAAAATTCTAGAAGATCGTCACGTGCATGTGATACACGTATACTAACGTCGCTGTTACTAACGTTTCCGAGCTTCCTAACTTGTTTCTAAATTAATATTATTATACACAATAATAATACTTACTCATTCTGTCATTTCTCTCGGTTTTTTCTAACGCTGCGCAGTATGTTTTGGAACCACTTCAACTCGAGGTAAGACTTGTGAATCGAACGTAGGATAGTGTTTGTTTAACTTAGAGTTTATCTACGAGTTCTATATATCCTACATCATATACATATGTATTTAATTGGCGACATATACTATACTTATTCTATGTATCTGTGTCATGCATGTTGTGCTACTATAGTGTTTAGCTACCTACTATTGTGTCCTGTGAATTTGTGTTCGCTTTTTATTTAAATGTTTGTAATAATATTGTCCGTGACGTTTGTTCAAAACCCACCATCTGAAAACATTTGATAAAAATCTTTTACACAATGTTACACCTGTAGAAAGAAATGATTAATACCTACTTATTAGATATATAGAGTCCCTTTGAATCAATTACAAGTTCTGATCTTTGAATTTTAATCAATTTTGATCTGAATTCTTTTCAAATATCCAACTACTTCTAGTCCCTTAGTTAATTCACCATTTAGAATTTGTATGATAGACAACGTAGATCACACACGTAAAGAATATAATTCACTAGCCCCATGTAATTTTATAACTAGACTTTCACTCATAGAAACTAGAACATCCCTTAAAAAAAAAACTACAAATCACCAACATTTGTCAATACCACCAATCAATATTCCAGAACTTTCCACATACCTAGCCAATCACCAACATTGGTCCATACGACTAATATTTAAATTAATACTAATGAATTCGTCGCCTGAATTTCCAGTCGTTCAGCGGTTGTCAGAGGCCGAGTGGTCACGTTACTTGGGACTGGTCTGGTTGGCGTCAGAGTATCTACTGACACGCCCCTCGAAGGTTTCACACTGACCAGAGAAGATGGTTGGTTTGATCTGCTGGTGAATGGAGGAGGCGCTGTTACGCTAAACTTTGGAAGGGCGCCATTTAAACGAGCTACGAAGGTCGTCTACGTGCCTTGGAATGAGGTAATTGTATTATTTTTTAATAAGGTCACCTAAATGGTATGAACGAAGTGCAAAAAATACTTTAATGATGTTAAATTGCAAATTATACCGTGAAGACAACAATACGACAATAAACGAAAACACTGCCTAAGAGTATTTTGCAAATATCAAATAAGTTCTAGCTTCGAAATAAAAAAAGTGATTTTTTCAAACAAACTAAATAGTAGTGATGGGCCGACTATAGGTTTTGCCAATCTTTGACTAGCTGTAGTGACTAAACTATAGGATATAATTATTTGATTGAATTTTCGTATGCAGACTGGGAACGTCATTTGATATACGCAGTTTAATTTATTATTGTACTAGCTACGCCCCGCGGTTTCAGCCGCATTAATTTCGATTCCGAGGGAATATCGGGAAAAAAAAGTAGCCTATGTGTTAATCCAGGGTGTCAGCTACGACCGTACCAAATTTTATCAAAATTAGTCCAGCCGTTTGTGCGTGAAGAAGTATCTAACAAACATACAAAAACACTCACAAACTTTCGCCTTTATAATATTAGTGTGATTTTCGTCTCCACCTTGTATAATCATAAAATGTGAGTACCACCATGTGCCCTTTGCCGAAATTTCGTCATAATAACGTTACAAATTGGAAACAATAAGTTCGTAATTTTCAAGTCGCCTCAAGACGTTTCGTAGAATTCGAAATCAAATTCCTAAACTTGTTTATATTTCATGTCTCATAAAAACCTTAGCTCGATCCTAGACATGCTTGATTTAGTCTTTAAATATTCAAGCGACTTTCAACCGAACTTCATACAGGATGATTATATTTTTTCCTAAGTAAAAACATGCAAACCAGCGATTAACCTAAGGACGTTAAAAATGTTATGACTCTATTATTTTTCTTAAATCTTTATTTAAAACACGCTTTTGCCTTGCAGTGTTTTAAATCCAATATTTTACTGACCATGCCTATGCTTAGACTTTCATTAATGAGTGCATTATTTATACAACCCATAAAGACTTTAAAATTGTACTTACTTTAGATACGTATCAGATAGTTGAATTTATGATTTATTTTAGTAACAGGTTTTCTCCTACTTTTTTTTCATTTAAATTCATATATTCTTAAGCGAAATCAAATGTTCATTCGTATTCCCTAAAAAATAATTTGGATTGTAACTTTCAAATAATTCAACCCGCTTACCAATTTGCTTCAGGTTGTGATAATCGATACTGTGTTAATGACGACGATGGACGAGAAGATCAACATGGGACCACCGCAGGCTTGTCTCGCTCATGATTACGATACGATGAAACCTGTTGTATTGGCAACCTGGAAGCATGGCTTCCAAGGAGCTTGTCCTGACAAGAGTGCTATACTGGCTGAATCACAGGTATGATTTAGAAAATTTTGCTCTTCCTAATCTAATACAGTTTTAGGACGGACGGACGGAGGACGGAGTTCGCGTCCTGAATTTTTGATTTTCATCATCTACTTTTGCTGTTGACTGTACCAGATTTATCTTGATTAAAAACATCTTCAATTCGACATGGTTCTTTACCTGATTATATACATATTTGTTTATAAGGCTATGCAACGCCCTCGAATGAGGTACTAAAACCGTTGAAATAAATAATCTGACTAATAATATATTGTTTGTAGGTGATCCAAGAAAGTCTCGAAATCCCTGGAACTGGTCTACATCTAGTTTACCATAGCTCCAGAGCTGCTGGCTATCTCTCCACGATCCAACTACAACTTACTCCTGAGAAAATTCCATCCACGTTAGCGCTCATCCACCTGAGGATAACGATAGAAGGCATACTCTTCAAGAAGACTTTCGAAGCCGATCCAGTCATCAAATTCACGTATCCATGGAACCGCCTCAATGTGTACAAGCAGAGAGTATACGGAGTAACAACAGCCTTAGTGAAAGTAGGCTACCAGTACACGGATTGTAAAGATGTCATCTGGAACGTGCAAACGACCAAACTGAGTGGACAGGATATGAGTATATCGGACGTTGGTGGCTGGAATTTGGATATCCATCATAGATACAACTTCCACGAAGGTAAATTAACTTATTATTATTTCGTCTTATGTAGGTAGAGTGTAAGGATTACGTACCTAGACCCTACATGAAACATTGTTCTAAAGCCCTTTACCACAGGGTTTAAAGCGTCTCGTTTTGGGCTTTAGTATATCTAAACGTTGTGCAGTCCTAAGTACAAAGCCATGTAATCTGTTAAGTGGTTCAGTATATTTGACCTCTTCAATGATATCGATCGGTCTTGTTGGATGTGCACATAATACGCAATCTCTTCTAGAATAATGTGTTAATAATACTAACTTAAATACACATTTTTAAAATTCAGTTTCAATTTGTACATATAAAATCCACGATGTACATACTTAGTCAATTGTTTTAATTATTTTTTTTTTTGTAATTTTCCAGGCATTCTCCAAAAGGGAGATGGAACAAATGTATACTTGAAACACAAACCTCGTGTGATCATCACAACGATGGGCGACGGTCGTCAACGTGAACTGGAGTGTGGGGACGAGTGCACGGGCGTCGCGTCCAGACAACGACTCTTAGCACCTGTAGCCCTTACCGCGGCCCCTGACGGATCCATCTTCGTAGGAGACTTCAATCTTGTTCGGAAGATTAGCCCCGACGGGACTGTGAGGACAGTGGTCAAGTTGAAGTAAGTTTTATAATTTCAATGCCAAATCCTTTAGTCATGTAGGTTGGGATTATGTGACCTAACGTATTTCTTTATTTTTCAGTGCCACTCGAGTCTCCTACCGATACCACATGGCGCTATCACCTCTAGACGGCAACTTGTACATCTCAGACCCAGAATCCCATCAAATCATAAGAGTCCGTAACACAGAGGACTTCACCGACCCTGAACACAACTGGGAGACTGTTGTCGGTTCCGGAGAAAGATGTCTGCCAGGTGATGAAGCTCATTGCGGTGATGGAGCGCTGGCACGGGATGCGAAGCTGGCGTACCCTAAAGGAGTCGCAGTTTCCATCGATAACATCGTCTATTTTGCTGATGGCACGAATATCAGAATGGTGGACAGAGACGGTATCATAACTACTATCATCGGCAACCACATGCATCGAGCTCATTGGAAACCTATCCCCTGCGAAGGAACGCTTAGCGTTGAAGAAGTCCATCTGCGTTGGCCCACAGAGCTCGCTATTAACCCATTAGATAACAGCTTGCATATCATTGACGATCACATGATTTTACAAATGGCTCCAGATGGTAGAGTGAAAGTGATTGCTGGAAGACCTCTCCATTGTCCGTCACCCATGACCGGTATCGATGTTGAGTTGGCAACGTACGCTACGTTAGTAATGCCACAAAGTATTGCCTTCGGTTCTGCAGGTGACCTGTATGTGGCTGAAAGTGACTCTCAGAGAATAAACAGAGTTCGACTTATCACCACCGATGGAAAGATTTCGCTATACGCTGGCGCCGAATCTAAATGCAACTGCTTAGAGAGAGGCTGCGATTGCTTTGAGGCCGACCACTTTTTGGCCTCTAACTCGAAGTTCAATACCATCTCAGCTGTCATAGTCAGCCCCGACGGTATTGTTCACATTGCAGATCAAGCTAACTACAGGATTCGATCAGTCATGGCAAGCATACCGGACGCAAGTGGAGCAAGGGAATACGAAATCTATTCACCTGACACGCAAGAGATTTACATCTTCAACAGGTTCGGCCAGCACGTCACGAGTAAGAATATCTTGACGGGAGAGAACAACTATGTGTTTACCTACACCGTCAACACCAGCAATGGTAAACTCAGCACTGTAACTGACGCAGCCGGCAATAAAGTGTTCTTACTGAGAGACTACTCCACCTCAGTCAACTCTATTGAAAACACTAAGGGACAGAAATGTAGACTCAAGATGTCCAGGATGAAGATGCTCCAAGAGCTGAGGACTCCAGACAACTTCAATGTTACGTTCGACTACTACGGTCCAAGTGGGTTACTAAAATCTAAGTACGACAGCACAGGAAGAAGTTACGTCTACAAGTACGACGAATTCGGACGTCTGACATCAGCTGTGACGCCCACCGGCAGAATCATTAATCTGAACTTCGATCTGAGCATCAAGGGCGCCACAGTTCGCATCACTGAAAACAATAAGAAACCTGTTTCGATCTTAATAAAAGGATCTTCAGTGAACACTCGTACTGGTGAAGCGGAACAGAAAACGATTATTTCATCCGATAGTAGTATTTCTTCCAGCATGCCTTGGGGCCACGTAATATCTACGGACACAGTTCCATACACAGTTTTGGCTGAAGTTGATCCAATATTGGGAGAAAGCTTCCCTATCCCAGCAAAACAGAGGACCGAAGTAGGTGGTGACTTGGCAAACAGATTTGAATGGCGATACTTCTTGCGAAAACTTCTAAACAAAGCGAGAAGTGGCAAAACCATCGCGCAAGTTGGACGTAAACTAAGGATAAACGGTGAAAACTTACTTACCTTGGAGTACGACAGAGAATCGTCAACGATCGCTGTGTTCATGGATGATAAGGTGGAACTCTTGAATGTTACCTATGACAGAACCGCGAGACCAGTTAGATTTGGACCTAGCAATGGTATATTTGCCGAAGTGGTGCTTGATTACGACAGGTTCAACAGATTAACTAAATGGAGTTGGGGTGATCTAAATGAAACATATGGGTTCGACCGAGCTGGCAGACTAAACGAAATTCGTTACGGCGATGGATCATCCTTAGCTTACTCCTTCAGGGATATGTTCACATCTCTACCACTGAAAGTAACAACACCTAGAGGTAGCGATTATCTGTTGGACTACGATGATTCTGGTGCACTACAAAATTTGACTACCCCAAGAGGTCATATTCATACGTTTGCACTCATGACATCACTAGGCTACTTCAAATACCAGTATTTCTCCCCAATGAACCGACATCCTTACGAAATCTTATACAACGATGATGGAAATATTCTTTCTAAAATATTCCCGCATCAATCTGGCAAAATTGTGTACGTGTATGATAACAGCGGAAAGTTAGAAATGGTATTAGCAGGAGCTTCTGCTATCCGCTACGTTTACCACGAAAATACACATCTTGTAAAGAACGTTGAAATTACGGACTCCGAATACGAACTAAGGCAAGATTACAAATATCACGCCGGAATTCTTAAAGATGAGAAGATGAAATTCAGTCCCAAGAGTAATCTGAACAACGCTCATTTCAAATATCAGTACGACGGCAACGCTCGGCTTTCCACAATTGATGTTAATATCAATAGCAAGGAAATGCCACAACTGAGAATGAAGTACAATCAAAACCTAGGTATTCTTGAAGCACTCAGCGATTTGAGAATTTATAGAAACACATTCAATAGATCAGTGATGCAGGACACAAGCAAACAATACTTCACGATAACTGATTACGATGATCGTGGCAGAGTCAAGACCATCCTGATTAACATCAAAGCCTTTGACGTGTTCCGCCTTGAAGTAGAATATGACTCACGAAATCGGATAAAATCGAAAAAGATTATGATCGGCGATACCTCATCAAACGAACGAATTAGTTACAATTACGACGGACACTTGATGGAAGTGGTAGGATCTGAAGATGACTGGAAGTACGTCTACGATGAGAACGGCAACGTGATTGGAGTTATTGAACATGGAGAGAAACGTTATCTAGGCTACGATATTGGTGATCGAGTTGTCCAATATAGTGATGTTGAGTACAGCAGCTACGATGGTCGTGGTTTCGTTATCAGACGTGGTGAACAAAAATACAGATACAACTCCCGTGGCCAATTCGTACATGCCTCTGAAAGGGACAAGTTCCAAATGTGGTATTACTACGACGACAGGAGCAGATTGGTTGCTTGGAAGGACGACAAGAGCAATGTCACTCAATTCTTCTACGCCAACCCGCAGACTCCAAACCTGGTAACGCACGTTCACTTTACGAAATCAGGAAAGACTGTACGATATCTATACGACCAAAGAGATTTCTTAACGTGCATTGAAACGGAAGACCAACGATTCTATGTTGCTACTGATCAAAATGGTTCTCCGCTCGTAGTATTCGATGTAAATGGTGAGATTGTAAAAGAAATCAAACGCAGTCCTTTCGGAAAGATCGTGAAAGACACAAACCCCGAATTCTATGTGCCTGTGGACTTCCAAGGAGGAATTTATGATTATTATACTAATTTGATTTACTTAGATGCTCGGCTATATGATCCTGTAGTTGGTCAATGGATGACACCGAGTTGGGAACATCTGGCGAGTAAACTTCACCTCCCTACAGACATCTTCATTTATCGGTTTAAGAACAATGATCCTATAAATAGGAATCAGAACACTGCTTACATGACGGATTTGAGCAGTTGGCTTCAGTTGTATGGATACGACCTGAACAAGATGATGGGATCGAGGTACATAACTGACATGATCTTCCAACCGAAAGTGGAACTGACTGCGCCCAGATTGACTCCTGATTTCGAAGTTTTGTCTGGACTACAATGTATCATTGAAAAGGTATGTTCCTACCCGTTTAGATCTTTTACAGCTAAATTAATACTTACTAAACTTTTATTACTGTCATGAAACTAAACAATATCCATTTGTTTTTCAGATAAGCCACAAACTAGCTGATATGAACTTTGTCCCAACTCCGCTTCTAAAAATGGAACCAATCACGAGGAATCTCTTGCCACGAGTGTCTTACAAACGCGGAGTGTTTGGCGAAGGAGTTTTAATATCAAGGGTAGATGGAAAAGCGTTAATAAGCGTCGTGGACGGAGCGAACAACGTTGTCGAAGATGTGATTACAACAGTCTTCAATAACTCCTACTTCTTAGACGTCCATTTCAATATCCACGACCAGGATGTATTCTACTTCGTGAAGGACAATACGCTGAAGATCAGGGATGACTTAGAAGAACTCAGAAGGCTCTCTGGCAAATTCAACGTGTCGCAAGACGAAACCAACGATCAAGGATTGGAGGTGAATTTCTTTTTTTATACGACAATTTATGAAAAATAATTATTATAATATGGAGTCCAAAAAAAGCCCAAACTTAACGGCATACTTTACATTTTTCAGGTACGAGTTCACGCAGTTGGAAAGGGCTCTGCGCAAGCGGTCATCGTGCTCCGCTACGGTGTAGATCCCAACCAAGAGCGTATCAAGCTCTTGAAGCATGCTCACAAACGAGCTGCAGCAAGGGCTTGGGAACGAGAGAAGGCTCTGGTTGCGGCTGGTTGGGAGGGCAGGGGGACATGGACAGAGGAAGAGAAAGAAGAACTTATCTCGCACGGAATCGTGGACGGCTGGGTAGCCAGAGACGTCCATTCTGTATCTAAATACCCCCAACTAGCCGACGACCCCGCGAACATCGTCTTTGTACGCGACAGCAGAAGAAAACGGAGAAAGAGTGGGAGAGCGCGACACCGCTCATAATTTTAACGTGCCATAAATCAACGCCATTTTGATTTCCAGATTTGAAACTGGCCATTTTGTCGAAAATAGTGAAGTTTCAAATATGGAACGCCGGTATTTAGTTCTTAACTTTTTTATTGGACTGAAGTGTATAAACGTGAATAGGAAAGATAAAAGAGGCTCCTGTGATCGGTGTGTTACTGATGGTTACGAATACTAGGAGTTTAGGACTGAGTGGGAAATAAAAGTTTTGTAATTTAAGCTTACGGTTAGGTTAAGATTGACTGGAAACCGAAAGAATTCTATGTCGAAAAATTAAATTATTTTTTTGATTTCGTACTTAGGCGTTACAAAGCTCATACGTTATTTTTACATACTTTATGCCCTTCATCGTTGGACTGAACTGAATCTCGTAACAACTCACTACAGGGTACCGAGTCATAAATAAATAAACTTAAATAATAAAAAAATATAATAATACGACTAACTGAGCATAATACTTATAAAAATCATGGAACCAAAATACTCAATACGCAATCACAATTTTAACTTTTTATATTGTTTCAATGAAATATTTTTTTAACATTTTTATTTCCTAAACTATAGGTACGTAAATCACTTATAATGTTATAATTTATCACAAGATCCATGTATTCCTATTAAGTTTTAGCCAAATATTTTGTTCTATCCTTACATATTTTAGGTATTTGTAAATAAAAAAACGTATATTTTATTCTTGTAGTTGTTCCTTTTATAGACCTAAGGTCTTTTTACTTCGCAATACTAACACTATTTAGCAATAATTTTGTATTTTATATCCTCTAATATATCTGACTCTTCAAATTAAATGACGTCTATATTTTTTGCTTGTTAGGGAACTTGCCACGTTAACGCTCACTGGCTTGTAACATAAAATTTGTAGAGATCAGATCTCAATATTTTGGCGTGAACTTGGAAGTGACTAATTCTTTTAATTTCATTATTCAAAGTGTGATAATATCATGTGCGACTTTTGTAATATACGTAGATTCAGAAGATAAACTTTCAAGTGCCGCCAAAATGTGAAAATTGCGGTGAAAACAGAACAAATCTTGACCGGCCGACTTAGAAAGACTGACTAGGCTTTCACCCGAAACGTCAAAGAAATGGAATGTTTTATTTTCACTCTTTACATACCCTCATTGTTGAAAAAATTTAAAAAAATCTTACCGCCCCAAAAAAAGAAAATTATTTCCATTAGACGTCGTGTGTTTTCAGTAAAGTAGTAAAGCCATTTTACCCGTTCGGAGCGACAGAGTTCTAAGTAGCATACAGTACTAATCTCAAAAGTAGCATGACATCGTAAAAAAATAAAATAGACTAAATAATAAAAAAAACTAATTAAAATTACAGTCAACGTAATACGTACATTCTGCATGTGTTGTGCAATAATCGAACAGTAGGTCTTATCGTAACCGTTTAGGAACAAACTTCTTGCTGACTTAACAGAACGTTTAGTACTAGAGACTGATTTATTGTTTTCACTCCCCTGAAGTAGCTGCTAAGCGTCCAAACGCGCCCGAACAACTAGACGTAGCGTGAGAAGTGTTTCGCGCAGTTACGAATGTTAATACTATTGTGATTCGTAGGATACTTCCTTATCGATAAGTCAGCGAGAAGCACAAATTGTAATTAAAAAGTAGATATTTATAGTATATGTCCATAAATGTGTCTCATTTAAAATGTGGTGTCTATTCTGTGTTAGAGATACTTTAATGATAGGTGACTGAGTGGCCGGTGATAGGATGAGAATATTTTTTACAAAAAATGTATAGATTTGGTGAAAAAAATTCAAAATTCGAATCTATCGGGTCGGGTGCTGAAGGCCCGCGCGTTGGTGATATTTTGGAAAATGTGACTAAAAGAAGCAATACTGTAATGTAATACGTCTTACTCTTTATTTAGAACTTTAAGGTGTATTTTTATTTGAAATTAATTGATAATATAATAATATATCTATTGTGAATGTAGTTATTGATTTCATGGTGATATTTAGAGCGGTATGTTATCTTTTTTATGATGTATAAAGAATTCTAATTTGTAAATAGGTACTTAATTGAGTATGTAATCTGTAAAAATATTGTACATATCTTTACGCTTGAATTATTTATAATGTAACCCGATAAGGATCTTAGGATTACGATGAATTGTAATATATCAAATTGGAAGGGATTTTATCGAAAGGTTTATAACGTTTGAATATAGGCCGAACATTCGAATGAAGTATGTTTGTTTTATATTCAAGCGCGAGCGGTTGTTCGAATGTCGCGTATTGAACGGTTTTCAACCTTTTGGCGGGAAAATCGATGAGAGAAACAGCTCCATAGATAACGTGCGGCCATTGACATCCATAGACTTCAGCTTCTAGATTACTTTAGAGAGCTTACAGTGTACGATCTTCACACGAAGCATTTACATGTAGAACTGATTTCCTCGTAAAGCATTTAATTTGTATGTAGATATGGTGCATAGACCCCATTAAAATACTCTGAATGTGTATAGATAGTCAACAGTCATACTCTGTTAGTCGGGAGAGTGCGTGCTCATCAGACGCAAGCATGTACGATAATAATAGAAAGTATTCTAATGGAATATGTAATAAAAAGTATTAAAATATCTACTCGTTTCATTTTATACCCCTCTTCTGTAATAAAAAACTCATTTGCATTATAAAAATAATTTATTTTCAATATACAAATAAAACTAAGTGCTTATATACAACTAGTGATATGTTTCACAATGGAATAGACTCGTAGAAACAAACAAATCAACAATAGGTATATACAACAAAATATGTTAAGCGGCGTCCCCACTTGTTCGCCAACAATACTTCCAACATGTCAAACAATATTTGAGAAAGGACACGTTCAAGGTCAATTAAAATTAATCCATGAATCTGTAGACAAATATCCCCTGGGATGATGAAAATTTCATTATTTTTTTCTTAGGACGTGTAGTTTTTGAGATATGCGCGAAAAAAAACTATGCTATCTGATGGATAGATAAATCAGTTTGAATATCTTATCAGGCTGATAATCACAACCTGTTGATATAGTTGCTTCAGTTAAAACTGCCCCCTTATTCACAAACACTCGATATGCTTCCGTATCGTATCGAACATTAATCATTGTTATCGTAGGAGTCTTCTCAACGCTGTTCACAAGTCCAAAACTCGAAAATTTTGTAAGTTTAAATCTAATAGACGCCCGCTATTCTTCCAACAGCTATTTGCTGTTGAGGGGAAGTCAAATCAGGTTATCGAAATGTCAGGTTTTCGATACGATAGCCTGTCGTATGGTTGTGAATCAGGGCTCTGACCAGCATAGCTATTCACAACCATCCGACAGGCTATCGTATCGAAAATGACACATTTCGATAACCTGATTTGCCTTGCCCCCGACAGCAAACAGCTGTCCAAAGAACAGCGGCCGTCTTTTTGATTTAAACTGACAAAATTTAGGATTTGGACTTGTGAACAGCGTTTAGAGGACTCCTACGGTAACGTTGATTGTTGTTAGATACGGTACGGAAACGTATCGAATGCTTATGAATAGCTATGCAGATCAGATAGAAGATCTTTCTGGATAATCACATCAAGTTGAGTCTTATGGATCTTAGCAGATTTAGTAGAGACTAATCGAACTCCCTTTGATTTTGCTGAAAGTGAAAGTGAATTAGTTTCTGGATTTAATATTGAATATAGAAGTGGGGGATTTGCTTTCATTTTTTTAGTAGAATATTATTTGATTTAATATATTTAGGGGGTTTTAATTTAAGAATCATATTTTATTTAAAATTAATATTAATTTCTTTTTTATTTAAGTATTTGAGTTCGAGGGACTTTACCTCGTTAGTTCCTACATACGATCTACGAGCGATACTAAAAAAAAACACACGATAAAAATACTTTCCCTCTGCTTAAATCTCCATCCACATAATACTTAACATGTTGGTAACTTTGTTGTGAGAGATGTTAGCGTGTTTGTCACAAGTGTGAACGCAGCTTTAGCACAACAATTATATTTTGTAACAGACATACCTACACAACTGCACAATAGCCAATGTTGTACAAAAATGCGAAATGATGGCTTTAACAACGTTGAAAGCATTTTCTAATACAAACTGCCTCATCTGGCAAATATCACCCAATATTTCACGGTAGAATAGTTTTGACGACAAAAGCACTCTATATTTGCGTATTATGAAGGTTTTAAGCCCTTTCGCAAATGAAGAATCACCGTGAATAACACGTCACACAATATTGACCTATCAATGGCATATAAGGCTCCGCCTCTCGTTCTTGCCTCTAAAAAGCGTATAGTTAGAAAAATACTATATTTAACACTAAACATTTCGAAGTTATCAAAGAGTTTGTGTGATGTCAAAATTAGTACACATTGTATAAGTTTATCACTATAATAACACCAATTATAATTTAACACCTATAAATTTAACATTATGAATATAACGTAATAATTAAATATTTTAATTTATATAAATAAATACTCGACCATGACTAATTTCGACTAATAATGTCCTAGTTACGAACATAAAATATTAATTAATTACAGTACGTTTATTATGCTGCTAAAAACGCGTGGCTCGATATAAATCGTACTGTCACAAAGGTGGCTTTTGGTAAATTACCGCAGGAGACATAATTGCTGTGTTTACGTTATTTTGTTAGACTATCACATTATCATCCGGTTTTTAAAAGACAAACTGCCAAACTCATGTAAACTGCTGTGATAACAACACCATCCAATGAAATTACTTCACAGGATATGCCTCACCCTCTTCCCTGCCTATAATGCACAACCGCCTGCACCTTCCAACGAAGTCAATGATAGGGCTGTCCAAGTAGCTACGCTCTGGTTGGACAAAATTTCAGTCCAATCGAAACGTAGAGAAGAATCACTTGATATGAGTTTGACAGTCTGATAACAACTACAGTCCGTTCAGTTATTTTAGATCTGATTTTGCATCACTGTCCAAATCAGTGATCTTTATTCTCATTCTAATAAGGTTGTTGTTGGGTTGCAGCCACTCACTAATCCGTCGATATCATTGTAATCTTTATTCTCGTTCCAATAAGGTTTACTGATGTCAGAGGTAAAATAATTGTGACCGGACTGTATTTCTGTGACAACTATATTTAAGTTGTAACTTTTAGAAACGGGGTGTAAGACAATTTTCTAATATTTGAACACACGCAGTACCTATTTATAAAATAATATTAACCCTAAGCAAATAACGTAATGGCATTTTATTTTAAGCGAGAATTCGCAGTTCAATTAAAACATTAGATTTAAATGCAATAATGACAATATAATAACATTTTAATACATTTTTCGATTTAAAATCAGTCGGATTCAAGCATAAATAATAAAGTCTTAATATTAGGGCCAGTTTAACTAAAATGATCGCTAAATGAATGTGACAAAGACATATTGTCAAGCGCGTATAATCTGCTGTGACTGGTTGAATAATTTATCAACAGCGAATCGCAGCGATCTCGAAACGGTGAAGGAAACTCTCTGTTCTAGAACCAAAAATTCGAAGACATGTGACATCTACCAACCCAAACTGAGCCCGCTTGGTGGATTACGTTACGGTCCACTGAGACTCGGCCTGTGTCCTAGCAGAGGGAACTTTATAGGTTGATTATACAATCGCAGCAGTTTACGTGCACTTGAGAATTTGTCACATTCATTTTGAGATAATTTTCGTTCGAAAAACGCACCCCTTGACACACATCAATAAAGAACGTTATAAAACTATATAAATTGTATAAAATACTCATCTAAATAAGAAAATAAAGATAACTCAAAAGAGAATTCAAAATAATAATTATTAGGTATTTGAAAATCATTTTGGAATTAACAAAACAATCATAGAAATAGCACCAGTAGATAACGCGAATAAAATATTTTAAATTACTTTCGAAAATGTATTAGTTTTACGGTAGTTATACCTAGAGATCGGATATTCGGATGCATATTTATAGATAGATATAAAGTGAATTTTTCGCTAAGAAAGTATGGAAGCGGCTTCTTAAAATATTTTTTCTGTAAAAAAATCCCGGGATGCCAGGAACACCGGGAATGCGTAGGTAAATAGTCGGGTGAACTTATAGTATAGAAGGAAGGAATCACATAAAGAAAATTATTCTAAATATATGTAGTCCGTTATCTTATCTTGACGTTGTTTGCTATTGCAGTTTGGTGTCTACCTACCTACTTTACTATATTAGGTAGGTAGAATATGCATCCGATTTTATAGTCAGAAAAAACACAAAATTCCGGAATCACGGGATTTTTACGATCCATACAAAAGTGCATTCCAAATAAGTCAACATTTCAAAGTAAGTAAATATACATCCAATTCTTTAATCAGAAACCTAAATTTGTCGATCCCGGAACCGCGGAATTTTTTCGATACAAAAGCGCATTCCATATTAGCCAACATCTCAACTTTAGGTGAATATGCATCCGAATATCCGATCTCTAGTTATACCTCAAAAGTAATTATACCAAAAAAGTCATTCATTTCATTTTCATCAAAAACTTTAAAAGTCGACGGCAGTCATAAGGCTGCCACTGACTTTTATATACTTACCCCCTTTTAATAAACGTTGTATAGCGACTGTATAGTTACACAGCGCTTTGTCTTCTTCTTTCGAAAGTCAAATTACCGACGACTGAAAGAGAGAAATCGGTGTGTAACTATTCATCTGATATGATACGTTTATTAGTAAGGGGGTTATTCAGATTTGACGTTGTACAATTTTCAATTTAAATAACTTCTGAAAGGCAATATAAAACAGCAAAAAACTGTAACAAGTTATTTCGAAAGCTTCCGAATATCACATCTTGGACTAAGCTCCAGAATGTCAATAAAAATCTTTTAATTTCAAAGTGCAAACTATGCATTGCATGGAACGTTAACCTCTGCAATTCGTAGATATTTAATCAACACAGTCCATTGCAGACCTTTAATTAGAATAAAGGTGTTAACAAGTATAGCTACCAAGTACAAGTGCGACCGCGGGCAACGTTGCATAAACATTTAAAATTTTAATACATACCTACTTACTTCTACTTACATCCTAACCTCCTTACTAATAAACGTATTATATCAGATGAAAAAATGACACACCGATTTCTTTCTTTCAGTCGTCAGTAATTTGACATTCGAAAGAAGAAGACAAAGCGTTGTGTAACTATACTGACGCTATATAGCGTTTATTAGTAAGGAGGTTATAATCTAGGCTTGTTATAATTAACGTTCTGTCATAATATTTTTTTGGTAATTTTTATAGTAAACAGCATTTTTATAGTATTTTATTTAACCAAAGCGTCCTATTTTGTCAGAATTTGTTACACACGTGAGAAGTCAACATCAATATTATCATTCGGAACGTATTAACATTAGGGCAGTTACACTTTGGGCGTATTTTCGACACTTATCTGGTTTTTGCACGCATACGGGCGTGCGTACATTTTGAACGTACGCGCGTGCACACGTGTATGTAACGAAATGATCACTACAGTCCTGTCACAACCATTTTACCTCTGATTTTGCATCACAGTGATCTTTATCGACGTTGATATAAGGTTCATAATAGGTTGTTGTCAGAAGTAAAACAACTGGTTAGAGACTGTACAGCATGGGTCGCTATAGGAATCGTTTACTAGCGAGTAAAAAGGTCGATATGCGCTGAAAACACGCACAATCCATAAAGACTTCGTTTACCTAAACACCGCTGCAATAGCGATTACTTTATTCCTATTACGTTTAATAGTACCTTCGTTACGTACCTTAGTCAGCCTACTAAACGATATCAAATACGCGTCAGACTAATGGCGGGTGCAAGATTTAGAGGAATAACTTAACTAATCTGCGTTCGCAATTTATTTGCCAAAAATGTAAACAAATATGAATGAATGAAAAAATAACTTTAATTCCTACACTATAAAGTTGAGTTCACGCTACAACTTCAAACATTTATATATCTTTTTCAGTAGTGCTAGTCACTGAAATCAACTTAATCGTCATTGAAATAAAGTTGATATATGTTTAACTTGAAATAGGGTGGGGGTGTACAGCACTGCGCATTTTTACTATAAGTACACGATGTCCAGATAGACATTATTCAATCATTCCGATCCAGCCTGTCTCTTGCTGCCCTCCCCCAGCGACGCCCTAAGCCGAGGTCCGAACCCCACAGGGGGTGCCCTTAGCATGTAGTCGCTTAGTTTATAAGTCTTAAGCCCTGGCTGGAGGCCTTAATATTGAGGCATCCACAGGCAAGCCCGGTTAAGCAGACGACAACCTCATAGGTTGAACTGCGAGATGCCATTCCCAAAAAAAAAATGGATATTATTTAAGTTTTTCAAGATGTTATGCGTGGTATTAAAATAAACTTTTAAGTCAAACTACAGGTAGCAGGGACATCGACGCGCAAACCGTGACCATGAATTCAGCACAAATGATTCTGCGTAAACCCCGTAAAGTTTTTTCGCCGGTTATAAAAAAAAAAACGGTTGTTAAGGTGAATGGGTAGTTGTAGCCCGCGAAATTCAATTTTTCTTACGTTTTTTGCAATTTTTCAGGTCAGTGTCAGGTTGTATCTTGATCAAAATATGATTCGCGACTATAACCGGTACGTATTTACAGAATTATAATAATTAGAATCATTAATACATCTTTCTAAGTTAGATTTCTACCGTTAAGAACAAATCTCGTATGGAAAAGTGTTTATGGTAGAAATCTAACTTAAAGAGATATATTAATGATTCTAATGACTATGATTCTGTAAATACATGTCTAGTATATTCGCGAATCATATTTGGATCAAGATACAACCTGACACTGAACTGCAAATTGCAAAAAACGTAAGAAAATTTAAATTTCGCGGTCTACCATGGCACATTCACCTTAATACAAAAGTGCAATACCTACGCGGTCATAAGTTTTTTTTTTTTAATAATCTTGGTGATTAATAATGTGTCTGATCTTTTAAACAACATCTACAGGTTGAGTAAAACTCGTAAGAACGTGAATCAACAATGGAAAGGTATAAATAAGGTCAAGATGAACATAGCAGTAAAAAAAACGCATTTCGTCCGACGCGCTCATATACAACCTACAGGACGTCTATTAATAGTACATTACTGCAGCGGCCAGCAAAAGATGCATTGACGGACGGACGTTGAAATGTGGGCCGAGGCGAAGCCGAGGCATTCATACGTAAGTCCATCAATGTCTAGTTGTGGCCAAGGCTTGTATAGTACTTTTCTCAAATAATGCGCGGAAATTAAAACTAAGTAGTACTTAGGAAGAACTTTTTTGTCAAATACAATTACTTTTCAAAATCAATGACACCTCGTGAACAACAATAATTTTTCCCGCGTTAAAGTGTTCATTTGTTTTTTTTTTTTTTTTTTTTAATAAACAGCTTTCTATTTGCAAGCCAGTTCGAAATAAAACCTTTGATAAGTTACCTCCTTGGTTGCCATGTTTCGGAGTAAAAGATCGTTCCATTTTTAAATTACACAACAGATATGAGTTTACTATGTTATTTATTTGGCCGCGAAACCACGTTAGATACGGATTTTCACACAACTTTTGCCGGCCGCTGCTCGCATGTATTTGGCCAGTATAGCAATTTCGATTTATCTCGAAGAAGGTTGTCAATATAATGCTCAAATTTCCAAGCATGTTTGAGAAAATACTTTTATGTACACCCATGCTATAAGTCCTCTATAAAAGTTTCTGAAACAGTTAGCTTACTGCCAACATTAAAACTACCAGTGTAACCATAATATCATCCAAACGAGTGTTATAATGTTGTACTAAATTTCATTATGCAACTCCTTTTCAAATAAAGATCATTGTCATGTACGCGCGTTTCACTACCACATCGCCGTAATTTAAAAAAAGAACTCATAGATTATTCGAATTCACGTCGTATCCCGCCAGCCACCATTTTTGTTCGATATTAGTATTGCAAAAAATTGTTTCAGAACCTTTTATAGAGGATTCATATCATGGGTGTAGATAAAGTCTTGTACGCAACTGTACATAATTAGGTATTAAAACACTCATGTGATACTATTATCAGACTCGGCTTCGCCTCGTGTGATAAACCCACGTTCATATTTTAATACCCCTTATTATAAAACAGTTGCATAAATAACTATAATATAAAACATCGAGTCAAAGAAAGAGACAATCGTTTCGATCACGCATTTATAAGGGTCAGTACACAATTCGGTGATGTGTGGTGTACTACGTCGAGCTAAGCCGCGCGCTGCCGCTCGGCGTACCTCACTGAATTGTGTACCTTTTTGTGTAGTAGATAAGGTCTATAATAGTATTGCTATCTTGAAAACTGCGCGACACGTCGCGTCGCGGTGTGAACTGACCCTAAGACGCCGGCGCTAATATTCTTGAACGTAGTAATACTTTTACGGGACTTTCACGGGCAGATATCTGATATTATAAGGAATAACTTAAGCTAATTATATTTTAGAAAAACAATGAAAGTCAAAAGATATTAATGTCATGCGAACGAAGTCGCGGGCAGCAGCTAGTTATTAATATAAAGCAGTAAATCTCCTCTAAAAGCTCTTTGACTACCATACAAAATATAGGTGCGTTGTCAACCCAGAGTATGAGGGTAGATTTTCGTTATTTATCATCATTTCATCATTCATCGCACAAATTTTTTTTGGGTTTCGGTCCTAAGTGCGTAGATTGTTACAATGTATTCACTTACATTGAAAATATAGTATTTTGGTATTCGTTTGTTATTTCGTTTGACACAATATATGTTGGGATGTGACACGTGCCGCGGTTGTGGTGCGGTGCCGTATTATAAATAATTAATATTAATAACACCTGTAAATAATGATAACTAACGAAAATCTACCCATGAGTGTGGAAGCTAAAATGCGTTATGTTGTTACACGGCACCTTTACCCTTAAAACCGTTTTTTTGTTTTTCAATAGACACATTCTTCTTTCGCATAAAATGATGTATCTCTTCCTTTTTACCCGACGCCCATAATAATACAATAAAACATCGTACGTATGTCTATGGCTCCTCAATCGGTCCCGTGACTCTATCCCTAATTGTATTCCACTTGGCCATCATCTGCTTATCCACGTGGTCTATGGTCCATTTTTGCGTGCCGCTAGTTGGGTCACAACGCATGATGTAAACTTCCTTGGATACAGGACTCCAGTCAATGCAGCGGTCGGTTGAACCCTGCTTTATTTGCTCTGTGTTCTGAAAAAGAAGAATAAAAGTGAGTGAGTGTTCAGTGTGTTTGTATTGTGTCCAGTGTAATTTTTTTTCCACCTTATATACATTATGGTACGCAATAAAGAATTGAGAATTGAATAAAACTTCTTATATAAGAACTAGCTTCTGCCCGCGACTTCGTCCGCGTGATATTTCACCCTCTTAGGGGTGTTCACAAAGAACACACCTTCCAAATGTCATGTCTCTAGGACCAACGGTTTAGGCTGTGCGTTGATATATCAGTCAGTCAGGACTTTGAATTTTATATAATTAGATGTTAATCGTCTTTATATCAGCATCGGAATTTTGTAATTATCTTAAAAATAAGGTAATTCTGACTTGAAAGATCAAATTCAAAATCTAATTTTATATAAGTCGGTTTTAACGTAAATTATTGCCGTTGATATAGTTACTACATATTAAGAGTTATTGGAATTTGAACCTTACGTATTCTTGTTAAGGTTAAAATTTTAAGCGCTCTGAATTTGAACCGATGCGTGCGCGGGTATTACTAGATGAATGAACCTGAACGAAGCAGGAGGACAATGTATAAGAATAAAAGGCCTATAAAGTTCCCACTGCTGGGACACAGGCCTCCTCTATGTGAGAGAGAGTGGGTCGCAATCCACCAAGCGGGCCCAGTGCGGGTTGGTGGATGTCACATGTTTTCGAATTTTTGGTTCTAGGACATGCTGATTTCCTCACGATGTTTTCCTTCACCGCAGTGCTGATGAAAATGTATGGAAGAATGGTAAATTGATAAACTATGTACATACCATGTCATACCGCCACAGCTGGTTGCCGCCACCGAGATGGCATGAGAACAGTCGTATCGGGCTCTTATCCGCAGACTCCGGCAGATCCCAGCACATGTTTCTCGATTTAATCCTGGAAGTTTAACGAATAATTAGATACTCAAACAAAAGTACAAAATAATTATACTATCTATTTTGGCCTCTTATGAACCCATTGCTGGTGAAAGGCGTACTTTTAAAAAGGGGATGGTTTTTTGACCTGCAGTAAATGTTCCATCAAATATTGACTGAACACACACATTTAAGTATTGGAATAACAAGTCTTGCTTCGGGTCTGGGATGGTGGCACAAGGCTTTACGCGGTACTTGTCCTTCGGTTATGGTACAGTCAACAGCAAAACTAGATGATGAATTGAGTTTATAACTTTTGGAGTCAAAACTGATCACGAATATATGGCATCTGTACTAGTAGTAAGTGTTTGGTATAATTTACAATCACATAATTTTGAATCACTTCGACGCCACACAGTTCTGACGCGAACTCCGTTCATTAGTATTGAATTTCTGATTTTCATCATCTACTTTTGCTGTTGACTGTACACTATGCTACCACAGTCAAACTAGAAACAGTATGCGCTTCGATAAAATTCGTGGTTCCGAATTAGTACGAAGGTCGCGCCACAGAGTAACCCTCCACAGAGGCAAAGTTTCTTGGTTTTGTACCGCCTCGCTTTGTAGTAATGCAAATTGTAATGCACATAATTATCATTGCGCTTATGAAGCTTTCTCTCTGTTGGGTTATATACACCAGTCGCATCTCGTCATATGTCACCCAAAACGTTTGAGAAAAAAAAATGGAATTGCATTATAACCGCTTTATACAAATATTTCATCATCGCGCTATTTCCGAAGATATACGATGGTTGCCGAAGCGCATACTTATACTGGTAAATCTGTAGAAGTCATTACTACTGACTTGATGTCCTTGTGCCAAGAGAAGACGAAGTTTTGGTCCTCGTCTGGCGGCGTGGTAGCACACGGGTTCATGTGCAACTTGTCCATTTGTTGGCCGTATTCAGCGTCGATACACATCTTGGTGTTTGATACTGGTCGCACCTTTATAAATTAATTATAATAGAGTTATAAATAAAGTTAAAGGATTTGATCATTGGACATCACCTTACTGGTGATGTTTTTCAGAAAGGTCGGGTGCGTAGTACTCGCAATCGGCGTGCGTGTATGACCAGAGCAACGACCATCGTTGGACCAGAGGGACCAATTCTCGTAATTTTAAGAACGTTCACAGTCTAATCTCAGTCTCAAACTGTCAAAATTCCCAACATTTTTGACAACTTTTTGATACTTATTGACTGTGGCTGAGATGAGATTGCGACTAGATTTTGAACGTTTTTAATTACGGGATTTGGCCTTCAGATTTATGAACGTAAACGAAGCAAAAGGAGTATGTAAGGATCGTAACAGGTGGCGTTTTGTAGTGTCTGGCTATCCCCAGGGGTATTAGCATAGCTAAAGGATTTGAATAAAAATGTTTAAGTTACGGGTAAATACTTACACGTCCGTTAGCAAATGGATTCGGTTCTACAATCGGGTATTTAGCTGTTAGGTCAAAAGCGATCTGAAAATAAAGATAAAGTCGTCAGAATTAAACTACTCTATACAGCCTTATCTAATGGCATAACTAGGTCAAAGCATAAAAGACTAACTGAAAAAAATACTAAATTCATTTACTGTGTGTGAATGGAGTTTATTATTAAGTTTAGTAGGTAATGTAAAAATTTATCCGCTCGAAAATATGAGCCCAATACGGACTTACGAGTCCTATTTTCCTTATTTTCTGGGACGACCTAATATCCTCCAACGAGTAACGACCGATATTTACCTGCGTCATGAACCATCTAAAAGACTTGCACTTCAGTTTCTCCCTCAACGCCTTTTGTTCGGAAATATCGCCGGGGTCGATATTGAGGTATTGAGGTCTTCTCGCGTACAAGTACTGCGCATACTCGTCCATCCACACTTCGGCTACGCGACGATAGTTCTATAAACGGACAATAATAGATTACGGAAACATCTCGTATTTTAAATACACAAAAACCCATCATAAATAACGCGAGTTGATTTTGACCTTAGTGAATAAGGGCTGCTTTATCAAATACGAGACGTATCTATACAGGACAAACAGCAGCAGCTCTCAAAAGGAGATGCGACTTTTCTGCGGATTCGTCGTTGTTCATTCGTTCGTACGGGACAATTGACTCCTTTACACTTCATAACATGAGAATCATAAAACAAACTCCAAGAATATAGACGACTAGCTGCGCCTCGCGGTTTCACCCGCATAAGTGTCGATCCCGTGGGAATATCGGAATAAAAACTATCCTATGTCCTTCCCCGGGATGCAATCTATCTCTATACCAAATTTCATCTAAATCTGTTCAGCGGTTTAGGCGTAAAAAGGTAACATACAGACAGACAGGCAGACAGACAGAGTTACTTTCGAATTTATAATATTAGTATGGATACTTAGTCGCAATCAACGTGGCCACCTACTGGGCCCAAACAATCCTTCTGCATCGTGTCGCGGGCACGAGTTTTCTAAAATCTTGTTGGCCCAAAACTTCTCACCTTCCACATCGTCGTCGGTGGCAGAAAACAATAATAATCCATACTAATATTATAAATGTGAAAGTGTGTCTGTCTGTCTGTTACCTCTCCACGCTTAAACTGCTGAACCAATTTAGATGAAAATTGGTATAGAGATAATTTGAGTCCCGGGAAAGGACATAGGATAGTTTTTATCCCAGAAATCATCCTTTAAAGGGGTTGAAATTTGTATGGGGAACCAATAACCGCTGAACCGATTTAGATGAAATTTAGCACCTGGATAGACCATGGCCTAGACACTTTTTATCCCGATATTCCTACGGGATCGAGACTTAAGCGAGTGAAACCGCGGGGCGCTGCTAGTTATAATACAGGGTGAAATTGAACACATGCGACAAATGAAAATGGGAGATTGTACTCATTATTATGAATAACTTTTACTATGGGACCAAACCTGAAATCGCGAAAAAAAAATCAGTTGTTCCCTACATTTTGATGAGTTATGCGAACGTTAATGTAGGAACAGCTGATTTTTTTCGCGATTTCATGTTTGGTCCCATAATGTAGTAAAAGTGGTTCATAATAATGAGTACAATCTCCCATTTCGATTTTTCGCATGTGTTCAATTTCACCCTGTATAAGCCAAGTACCATCGAGACGAGAAGGAGTACCTACAGTAAACCGCCCGTCAGTACTAGCCCTGGAACTATGAAAACTGCTCATACTGCTACGTTACAAAGGTGCAGTTTTCGTCTATTTTTTACCATAGACGTTCGGTTGACTGTGCGTCCGGCACATCCTGAACATTCCGTTACCACCCTGACTAGCTGACTGGTCTGAAACCACGACATGAGAATTACATATAACACGTGCCGATGACTGAAGTATTACTTGTTATCTTACCTTGCCAACAAAGTCTCCATGACCCGGGTTAGGGAAGGGCGCAAACTTGCGGTAGATGTGACCAACTCGTGAACACGGCACGTCCACCATACGCCCGCCGCACTGCCATATCTGTGACACAATTATTATTACTATAGCTTTATGGTTAAACATACTCAACTGACTGCCGCGTTGGTAGCAAGCGCTACTGCTGAGCATAGGGTCCTGCGTCCGATTTCCAGGTCGGGTAAAATGTTATTTTTTTTTATTTTTTTTTATTTTTTTATTGCTGAATGGGCCCGCTCTTGACCTCGATCACGCCTGATGGAAAGCGTTGGATGAGGTCTATGATTGAACGAGCGTGCCCAGAAGATGCCTAAGGCACTGGAACTCCCACGCATCGACGAAACACAGCAGGCTGCTTGACGCCGAACTCCGGTGGGAGGGTGGTCGCAAACCAGGCGGGCGTTAGCCCTACCACCGCAATGGAAGAATTGGCCAGTCAAATAAGATGTTGGGTGTGACTGCCCAGGATGCGCCGAGCGCTCGGTTCAGTTGAGTGACTGGTGGAACAAACTGCGCTACACGGGGAGGCTTCTTCATGCATCCCAAAAAATGCGTTATTGGATTTTCTTTAAGGAATTTGTCAATAGCAGCCCGGAATCTGGATTTATGCCCGGCTGATGGCAATAGGCTGGCTCCCTATTACATGGGACTAAAACATAACTGGCGAAATTTAGGTGTACTAAAGGTACACCTCTGCCGAACCCTTCGAGATTACAGGCGTGATAATATGTTATGAAATATTAATGAGTCTCACGCATAACATCGCTTATGCGCTATCCTCAGGGAGTATCCTGCTGGGACACAGGCCTCCGTTCTGTGAGACGGAGTGTCATGCGTTTGCAGTAAAAGAGATTTTTGAATGAGGAATAGGCCCACCAAAATCTTTGAGACAATTTTAAATACATGCCATTTTGTTTCAAAAATTCACTAAATTGAGATGGTATTGTTTACTATAATATTAAACAATTCCAGCCTATTATTGCCCCATTGCAGGGCAAAGGCTTTTCATGCAAAGAAGGCACGAGAATTGATCATTTGAACACCACGCTTGCTCAAATGGGGTTGGTGGTTTCAAACTTATGTTAACTATAAGTCCAGGTTTCCTCACGATGTTTATCCTTCACCGACGTCAGTAATGTCCAAGGTAAACTCAGAAAGTACACATTAAAAAAGCTACATTGGTACTTGCCCGGATTTGAACGTGCACGAGAAGCGAAGCTGTACGAGCATCGCCACATGAAATGTATTGTTTTAGTTTTTACCTTAACAAGAATTCGCTTATTCGCCGATTACTACTTAGTTTACATTCGCTGAACAAGCTATCGCGCCCACCACAAGTAACCTACTTTATGCATTATACAGGGTGAAATTGAATTCATGGGCATCCTTTTAAGGGGTCATTGTAATCATCATTATGAACAACTTTTACTATGGGACCAAACATGAATCACAAAAAAAAAAATCAGCTCTTCCCTACATTTTGACGAGTTATGTGAACATAAATGCAAGGAACAGCTGATTTTTTTTCGCGATTTTAGATTTAGTCCTATAGTAAAAGTTGTTCATATTCATGAGTACAATGACCCCTTAAAAGAATGCCCATGAATTTAATTTCACCCTGTATATTTTAATGTTTTTCCTAATAAATCGAGCGATCTATAACGGACACAAGACAGTGATTTTATTTACTGTATAAATCCCGTGTGATTCGTATCCACCAGTAGTCTACATACTACATCTCCGTGTACGGACAAACTGCCCGTAAAGAAGCCTTGACCGCTGGGTCATAACGACGCAACAATATTATTTTTTACTATTTCTAGATTTTACCTTCATCTTGTTTAACCGGAATTATGAGAAATATATTAAAATGCCATCGACCCGTCGCGACATTTAATTTTTGCCGTCACCATTTACGTCGTATAATATGAGTAGGTTCTAAACGATAAAAGATTTTATTTCTGAAAGTAGGTCAATCATATTTTAAAAACTATATGTGATCGGCATTTCCTATCCGACTGCTCGGAGAAGAAACACACATGTCACAGTCTCTTTTGAAGTCTAGTGATAATCTTGGACAGATCATGTGAGGACCATGGAACCTAAGTATGGTCAAGGTTTTCATATGCCGCATGTATATGTTGTTATGTACAAACCTTAAAACTTAGTTCATACTGCTCGCCGCCCCAGATGTCCAGACCAGGATCGTAGCCACCCAACTCCCAAAAGAATTTGCGCGATATTGCGAACAAGCCGCCAGCCATTACTGGGCTCCTGAATACGAAAAATATTATTTTTTATTTTGTACAGAGAGAGGCCAGCCCATCAAGCTACCCCAATCTGTCAAATTTTCCCAATTGAATATGAATCTTATTACTTTGTAATAAAGTTGAAAATCTATCATAGAAATTTGAAAGATTGGGGTAGCTACATGTGCTGGCCTCTGTACAAATGACGAACTTTCATCCGCACTTTACGTTAACGATTCTATCGCACGCCAGATTTTCAACTCTCGGTGTTGAGCCGAGCATAGAGAATACAACAGAGCGCATCCCAACGCGTCAAAAAAACACACTGTTGGATCGGATCGGAACTCTTGGCGCTAAGCAGTGCAATGAAAATCCGGGGCGCGACAAAAATCGCCGCGGGAAAAAAAACGCGCATGTGCGAACCCGGGCCAAGAGACGGATTTTCATAAATCCTTCCTTAGTGCCCAACTTCGTTATATAAAGAACAATTCTGCATAATTTCTTCTAGACCCCGCGGTTTAAGCTGTACGTTGTCTATCAGAGAATTTAAGACTTTTATTAAATAAATTTTGCTTTGATGTTTAACTTCTTAACCGAATTTAAGAGAGGGTTGTGGATTGAGATACTGTTGTTGTTGATTCGTTGACGATTTAACTTGTTATCAAGTTTCTGCCACAGGGTTCTGTAGTGTGCAATCCGTGCTAACCAAGCCCAGCCTCAGCCCAGCAGCAAAGCCTTTTTCAAATCAATCATTTTGTTTCGGTCATCTAAGAGATCCATTAATTGTTACCGCAAAACGGGGCTACTTTGTTTTTTTTTTACTTTTTTAGTGGCGCTACTGTGGCGGAAAAATGTGTTTCGTGACGTGTCAATAATAAAGTGCACTAGTGAGCGAATCGTTGCAATAAAAATGGTAACCACAGACTTACGTGATATTTTAATAATGTGTGTGTATATGCCTACTGATCAGCCTGATCACTTACCGGAGTTTAACCAATGCTTGGGGGAACTCAATGCAATTATAGAAGACAGTGACATTGAAACAGTGTTTATGTTGGGGGATTACAATGCTCATCCGTCAGCCCCTTTTTATGCTGAATTGCTTAACTTTTGTAGTGAAATGCAGTGGGTGTGCGCAGATGTAAACACACTCGGTGAGTTTTCAGACACACATACATTTGTAAGTGAGGTTCATGGCTGCAAAAGGTGGCTAGATCATTGTGTGGTAAGTAAATCTGCGTGGTATACTATATCAGACGTTACAGTCCTATATAACACATACTGGTCTGACCACTTCCCATTGCAGATTGAATGTAACCTAGGCCTCATAAATAAAAAAATTAAATTGGATAATAATCATTGCAAAAATAATATTATTTGGGGTATAAGGAAAGAAGATGAAATAGATAAATATATTGAATGTTGTAATAGTAATTTAAAGCATATAGATTTTCCTTTTGAATTCCGCGAATGTGCTGATAAGATGTGTGATATTTTAAGTCATAGACTTGTCTTAGATAAGCTATATAATGATATTGTCAAGGTAATATCTCAGGCCTCGTTAGACAGCTGTAACCGAGGTGTTAGTAAAAATGTAAAAAGCAAATGCATACAAGGCTGGAATAAACATGTAGCTGACGCACACAAGCAGGCTAGGTTAGACTACCAGATGTATGTATGGTATGGTAAGCCTGAAACTGGTCAAATTTTTGAAAAGATGTGTCTTAGTCGCAAAATTTTTAAATCAAGGGTTAAATTCTGTCAACAAAATCAGGAACAGATTCAAATGGACATACTTGCTAGTCAGCATTCTGCCAAACAGTTTAGTAAATTCTGGTTAAACACTAAGAAATAGTAAGAAGTGCCTCCCTGCTTGTGTGAACGGTACCAGCGAACCTAAAGATATTGCTAACATTTTTAAAGATCATTTTATGGTGGACTCACCACTGAAAACATGTGAAATGAAAAGGACTGATAATAATTATAATGTTACACAGCCAATTAGAATTACCAGTAAGGAGGTGGGTAGCGCTATTGGCAGTATGAAACGGGGAAAATCACCAGGGCATGATGGGCTCAGTGTGGAACACCTAAAATATGCTGGCACGCACATAAATAGATTACTATCGATGCTGTTTACGTTGTGTATAAGTCATTCCTACTTGCCACCTGATTTGATTAAAACTGTAGTAGTGCCTCTTGTTAAGAATCGTACTGGAGACATAGCTGATAAGAATAATTACAGGCCTATATCACTCGCAACTATAACAGCAAAAGTGCTGGATAGGGTACTGGACGGACGGCTTGGTGGATGTATACAACTACAGGACGCCCAGTTTGGGTTTCAAGCAGGTTTGCCAACAGAAAGTGCCATTTTGACACTTAAGCATACTGTTGACTATTATCTAAAAAGAAAAACACCAATATATGCATGCTTCCTAGATCTATCCAGGGCGTTCGATCTGGTATCCTATGAAGTACTCTGGAATAAATTGAAGGGGGTCTCTTCTGACATTATAGACATCTTCACGTACTGGTATAGTAATCAGAAAAATGTTGTAAAATGGGCGAATGTGTCTTCGGATGAGTATAAACTGAACTCGGGTGTCAGGCAAGGAGGGTTAACGTCCCCGAGGTTTTTTAATCTGTATATGAATCAGCTGATTGAGGGACTGAGCAGCAGGCATGTCGGATGCCGCATAGATGGCGTTAGTGTTAACAACATAAGTTATGCGGACAACATGGTGCTGCTGAGCCCATCAATCGGTGGGTTGCGAAAACTATTGGGTATGTGTGAAGCTTACGCTGAGAGGCACAGTTTAAAATATAACACTAGAAAAAGTGAGTATATGGTTTTTGTTGGAAACAACAAAAGGCCAAATAGTGTGCCACCCCTTTCTTTAAATGGAGAACAGTTGAACCGTGTTTCTCAGTTTAAGTACCTAGGACACATTGTGACTGACACCTTGAGGGATGACCATGATGTAGAGAGAGAACGGAGGGCACTGTCGGTACTAGGGAACATGCTGGCATATAGATTTGCTCGTTGTACGGTAGACGTTAAATTGACGCTATTTAAAGCGTATTGTCAAAGTTTCTACACGAGTGATCTATGGGTTAAGTACACACAAAAAGCCTACAATGCCCTCAGAGTTCAGTACAATAACATTTTCAGGGCACTGTTGCGGCTCCCGCGTTCATGTAGTGCTTCAGGTATGTTTGCGGACGCGCATATAGATGACTTCTATGCAATTATGCGGAAGAAAACCACGTCAGTCTTGAAAGCCGTGCGGGGGAGTAGCAACCGTATCCTGAAAATGATAGCGGATAGGTTGGACGCGGCTGTGTTCAAGCGTTTCATCAATCTGCATGTGAGAGGTGCGGGGTGATGAAGCGACATTATTATTTGTCACTTTTACTTTTATTTTTTGTACCACTTTTATTTTTGTATCTACTAACATAGTTTTTTAAGTTTTTTTATTGTAACTAACATGATGGGCCCTGGTTGTCTGAAATAAAACATTTATTATTATTATTGTATGACTTTACATATCTCGGGACCATGGGGTCCCGGTCCTTTGGAAGGCGTACGAGGGGCCGAAGGCAACCCGCAGAGGCCCCTTAGCAAAATTTTAATGAAATGTGGCACCAACCGACGATTCTCCCTGTATGCACTATGCAAGTGCACCCAAGGACAACCCCCGGTTGGTGTAGGACTATTGCCGGATATGGAAAAATAAAAAGTTGGGCTATGGGTTTGCGTGGCTAAAGTGGACTGGTTACCAAGAACTATGAAAGAACTATGACCCCTGCCGAATCAATGTTTTATATACATATACACGGATAAAATAGCAGGGGGTGACTTGCACACTCAATAATGGGCCCCCGGAAACGGTCGCTAGCACATAGTGACGTAGCGACAAGGGGGCAACATGTCCTGAAGTGCTTATGAGGAGTGGAGAGGTATTCCACGGCTATCAGGACAATCCCGGAAGTACGGTCAAGATCCCTACCAGCATCTTACTGAAATACTTCCTTCCTCCGAGCACGTTTGCTCTTGCGAATCTCCACTCAAGCCGGCCAATAAAGGCAAGAATGAGGTGGGAGCTCTGTTCCTCGTCATTGTTCACTCCAGCCGGCCAATAAAGGCAAGCCAGAGGTGAGGAACCAGACTTCTCCCGGGAGATAGGGTCCGTGGGGTCGCTACTGCCCAAACAGCTCGCCACATGCTGTCCTGCGGGTTTCTGTATCTCTCTTGGTCTGGCTCCTCACCCTAGACCAGTTCCAGCAAAGTAAACTCTTCCGGCACAGGCCCAGAGTTCGGAGCGCGCAAGCCCCACCACGACGTCAACGTAGAGATACGGCGATGGGGTTATTATTATTATTATTATTTGACTTCCAGGGTTACTTTGACAGATTTTGTAGCTACTTTGACAGAGCGCCAAAATCGGTTTTCACGTGTGCTCAGCAACTGTGCGTGACCTCGAGTAATATTGCGCGAGGCGCGGGGTGTGGGGAACGCGTCATAGCGTTGTGATCGGCCTGGTCAAAGTAACCCTGGAAGTCAAAGTAGCCCCGTTTTACTGTAGTAAAATGTTTGCACCTAAAAATACTATTGTTAGTATTTTGTTAGATGCGCATTCTTATAACTGCATCTGCCATTCTCCACATAAGAAAATTTAGGTAATAGTTCTTTTGTTAAAATTAATCAATTATAGGAATAGGAATATTTAAGTACATGTTTATATTTTTATTTATTGCTGAATGGGGCGCTCTTGACCTCGATCACGCCTGATGGAAAGCGATGGACGAAGTCTATGATGGAACCAGCGTACCCAGAAGACGCCTAAAGCACTGGAACTCCTACGCATCGACGAAACGGCCAGTCAAATAAGGTGTTGGGTGTGACTGTCCAGGATGCGCCGAGAGCTCTGTTCATGTAATTTTAATACAAGTACCTTGATAAACCGATATAAGTTTATAATTTAAATTTCATAATCTTTCATCGTAAACATCAAAATACAATTACAATAAAAGGATTTACCGCTACATACGTAATTAAAACACAAAAATTGATTAAGAGCTTATCAGCAATAGAGTCAGATTATTATTGTGCTCTTGGGGCGGATTGACGCACGCATATACGTACAAAAATGGCGCTAACTATCGTCATTTCGTCAAACCAAAAAAGCGCCATTTCAAATTACAATTACAAAATTATGTCCTTGACTTACGTCAAATAATAACGATTACTTAACTAACCGTTTGAAACAACCGGCCCTTAATGACGTAACGACAATCTAATATGTATTTAAGAGCTATTTGCTGAAACTCAATATGTTTGAAAGTATGTTTCTTCGGTTTTACAGTCAATACACGTACATTGGTGTAGAAATAGGGTACTTTGAGCAAATTGAGATAGGCCTTTAATATAAAAAAACGACTTCCAAAAAAAAAACACTACAAAGTGAAAAATTACTGTAATTTCGGAAGTCGGTGCCTTTGGATCTGTATTTTAGTTTTTCGCCACCGACTTCCGAAATTTAAGTTAATTTTCACTTTGTGGTGTTTTTTTTGGAAGTCGCTTTTTTTTTTGTTAAAAATGTTTTATTTCTCGCTTTTTAGTGGGTCTGCTCGTAATTTATCTAAGTTACAATAGCCTAGTTCTGGTAGTCATCTGTGGTCTTTATCATCAGTTCTAATGGTGCTTTCCGAGAGCAAATGCACGAGTTACTATAAAAAAATACCCAAATCGCTACAGGTGTGCCTATAATATTTGAAGAGTTCCTTCGACTTCTCCAGGATCCTATTATCAGATCCTGACCTGATGACAATGGGACCAATCTGAAAGTACATCCTTTCAAATAAAAATAATTTTTCAATTCGATTTATAAATGTCGGCGTACTGAGGTAACAAAGATAAAAAAAATATATATGTATGACTGTATTTCAATTTATTTACGAATTGAGAACCTCCTTCTTTTTTTGAAGTCGGTTAAAAAGAAAGTTAAAAACTTTAGTTTAAAAAGTTATAAACAAAACATCGATATCGATTTTTTTTTTTCGTTTTTCGTATAACCGGAGTCACACGTCAATTACTAAGTCATGTAAGGTGTAATTCGTACAGATTTCGTGTGGGTCCTGCTAAAAACATAACCCTTCTTTTAGGCTTCCCCGTAGTCGGGTAAAAATTTGACCTTTGACTTAGCTGGACACAACAAAGGCGTTTGTGGTGATACAAGTAGGTAAACATTACATTATTATGTTTCCACGAAAGGCTGAAATTTTTAGAAATTCTGTGGGTTCCAGTACCCACAGTGAGACGTCGTGGGAACGAACCACATTCACTGTAGTACTGAAAAGTTGCATGAACTAACTCTTATTACAAATACAAATTCTTATTACAAAATCGTAAAAACAAGAAATACGTTTCTAGTATTATCGGGCAAGCGCAGATCTGAGGTGGTAATTGTCTAACACACGATGCCAATGCCTTTCATTTTGACAGATCAGCCACATTCATTGCGTTATTTACACTGTTGAGCAGACGAATTTTTCAAACCTATTAAGCAATGGAAACTTCGGATTGTGATGGAAAGTGAGTTACGCAATTAGGGCGAAAGCCAAGTGCACCGTAGTGCTGTTTCACCAACAAACAAATTCCAACGTTGCACTCGTTGAAATAAAGTCGAAAATAAACAAGTGAAAACCACATTTAGCTACTCGCCAGGTCTTAAAGAAGGTAAAAAAAAAAAAACAGTTCTTACTCGAAAGGCTCAGGCATATTCTGTTCATCCTTGGGCAGTACAGGCAGCCTCTTGTAGAAGAACTCCCAGTCAAAGGCGCCGCGGGCCCCTTCATCCTGCGCTCGGTATTCGAACGTGTCGAACGCTATCACGTCTATGAACGGACACGTTGCCGTGCGGTAGTTCAGCGCTATCGGTTCTGTTCGGACAAAGTTTCCTCTTAGATTAACAATTTAATGGGTAGCCACTTCCTCTTTCCTCAAATTTTTATGATTGGTGTAGATATTTTTAGGACACAATTATTTAACACATAAAGTTTAAAGTTTATCTGTTAATACTTTGAGCACAGTTTGCGTTGACCCTCTGAACAAATCATCCACATTTCCCAATCAAGGCATTGAACATTGGGTGCCTTTAGTTTGATAAACTTTAGACCGATCTCTAAGAACAAAGAAATGTTTAGTTATCCGCAGCCCTGTCACCTGTGCACTTGATGATCTTATGCCTGCGTCAGTGAGCGGCGTTCGCGCAGCTGAATTTTGGGCCAAAAATATTTAAACTCTTTGCTATCGATACGCTAAGAAAAAAAAAACTCAGAAACGCTTTCTTCTCTAAACTTCGCTCTTAACAGAGTGGTCGTCTCCAAAGGCTGGTGTATTGTGGAGCACGCCTCGCGTTCTTTCAACTTCTAGTTCTATTAGAAGACAATCTGGTGCATTGATATACAAAGTAGAATGTTACAAGGATATATTGGCGCCTGAACCACATAAACAGGGGGGCGTTATTGGTAAACATTTGTGAAATTGTCACAGAAATTGTCTTGACAAAACAAGATGGCGGCGTTAGTTCCGATTTTGGCCACGCGTCAAAATAACCCTGTAGGCCTGTACTGTCTTTTTGCCGTTAATTTACCTCTGATTTTGCGTCACTGCCAAAGTCACAGTGATTATTTCTGTTGAAATGAGGTTGCTGTTGGGTTGCAGCTACTGACAAGTCTGTCAAAATCACAAAGATCCTTATTTTCGTTACAATAAGGTTGCTGTTTGGTTGCTGCTGCCAGAGGTAAAATAACTGCGAAAAGATTATAGCGTTGTATCTTTTCGACAACTTTTCAACCATATTACCAAGGGCATAAGAGTGAAAAGTAGTCGACCGCCATTGTCCGCGGCTGTACATAAAGCTCTTTACAATTCCGTTCTTACTACTCCATGCAAGTAACTCCCACCTTTCTGCAGAGCATTACAAATGTACAATAACAAACAAATACATACACAGACCTAGTAGGGGCGGCAACCAGTTGACGTTGGCTTCGGTGTGCGAGTCCAGGAACAAAATAACATCACCCGTGGCTTCCTTCGCTCCGGCCAAGCGAGCGGTGATCAGTCCACTACGTTTTTCAACTCGAACGACGCGCACTTTTGGCATGTTCTTCGCTAGATAGTCGTCTAACTTCTCTTTCAGGAAATCTGGAAAATTACATACATGTAGCATAAAGAATCATGGCAGGCATACAAAAAAATAAAGATTTTTAGAGAAATTGGAATTCTGATTCTTATAGGTACTCTTGGGTGCCAAAAGAGTATCTTTAGGCATTTATAATATTTTTATAACCCCGCAATAACAAAATAATGTTCAAAGTAAATAGTTTAACGAGGAGCTCACTATTTCAGAACGAAACGGCGGCTGTCAGTGTAAACAGCAGTGGTAAAGATTTAAATCTTTAGATTCGCCTACCGCGTCAAAACATGGTCGCATTTCTGATTCGTTTTGACACCTCTGATACACAATGACGCAGTGACTACACTTGATTGTCATAGAAACGCTATTTAATAATGTGACTAAGTACGGTGAGGGCAAATCTAGCTATTTTTTTTAATCATTAATGTCAAATACTGCATTTTTAGGGTTCCGTACCTCAAAAGGAAAAAAACGGAACCCTTATAGGATCAATTTGCTGTCCGTCCGTCTGTCAAGACCGTTTTTCTCAGGAACGCGTGGAGGTATCAAACTGAAATTTATATCTAATACTCAGGTCTACTGTCCCTTGGAGGTGTGAAAAAATCAAACTTCTAAGCCAAAGCAATCAAAAGATACAGCCGTTTATGCCGCAAATTTTCGAAACTCGCACGGGAATCAAAACCTAAAGGGTACTTCCCGTGAACTTAGAATCTTGAAATTTGGTACGAAGTAACGTCTTACAGTACAGATAAAGGAATAATTGCGAAAACCGTAAATTTTTAGTTACATCATATAATAAAAAATATTTTTGAAAATTTTAAAGTTACTACTTTTTTTCTCATGAACGCTAGAGGTAAGTATTAAATTGAAATTAATATCAAATACTCAAGTCTAAAATACCTTTAAGCTGTAACAAAATCAAACTTCTATGTCAACACAATCAAAAGAAACGGCAATTTAAGCCACATATTTTCAAACTCGCAACTACTCGCAAGGGAATCAAAACCTAAAGGGTACTAGAATCTTGAAATTTGGCATGAAGCAATGTTTTATAGCACACATAAAGGAAAAATTCCGAAAACCTTAAATTTTTATACGGAACCATCGGTGCGCGAGTCCGACTCGCACTTGGCCGGTTTTTTTTTAATAAATACAAAATGGGCAACGAGATGAAAAGAAAAACTGATAAGTATATTAACTTCGAAACATTTTAATTATGCGGGGTTTTAATAATATGATAAGTATATCAATCTACTCCTGGTAATGTATTCCCAACATTGGAAAATATTTTGAACACTCTAAATGAACTCTTTTTTTTGTACAAATTAACGTAAGGATCGCGCCATGATTCTTTAATCAAATGAGACGAGCCGAGGACAGGTGGCCTTGAATCAAGTATCACCAACTCCGTCAAAGCTTCTGAGGACGAGCACGACCTTCAGCAATGTAGAACACATAAAAAAAAGGAGCATGATAAACCTTTATTCCCCGAATGATAATGAATGATAGCAATTTCGCCTTTATTCCCCGTCAGGTAGAGAATTAGAGATGTATAGTATACCCTCATTTCGACAGTTACTAGGAGGGGCGAGCGTATCGACGTTAAGTTTAGTGTGCTTACACACGAGCGACACGCATCAACGACATAGGCAACTGCAGTCGAAGACGCGTCGGCAGCTGCTACTAGGCGAAAATGTAAACTCCGGGATGCTAAAAAGCTGATGGAAAATCTCCAATGGCCCGACCTGTGTCCGAATCCAGGACCCCATTCACGAGCCGCACTAGGGACTACTAGACCAAAGACGCAGACTAAGAAATGAAATAAGGCCAAGTAATTGTTTGTCTCTCGTGTTGACTGGGGCGAATTCCATCCCAGCATTCATGAGTGGCGTTATATGAATATTCATACCTTGCTGACTGTAATAACAAAGCCAATAATACATCTTCACATATCCATTCACATCGGCAATGAGAAGCAACGTCATATTGAATGATATATTAATTGTAAATATTGGCATTGTCTATTTTTAAACGGTTTTATATATCAACAAAGATGCTAATAACATTCACAAGTCAAATATGTGAAACAGTTATCGAAACCACAACATGAGTTGTTGCTTATTTTAGCCGCTTCAATAAGAAAATGATTTGTAAAACGAACAACAGGCCGCGGTCCCACTGTCGTGACGACAGATTATCGTGTCGTTCAAAGCGTCGGGAAGTGTACTTGTAAGAGATTTTCCTACAGCATGCCAATCACCTGTTGCTTTATCAAGTTAGAAGAAATATAATCTTCAACTATAGAGTGGATTAGGTAGCGTCAATAGTGAAACGACTAGGTTTCCAACGTATGACCTCTTTTCGCCAGTTGGTCCAATAATCCGTAAAATTAATGACGTTGTTCAATCTGTCTTAGACAAAAAAAACAGTTTTACTATCGAGTCTTAGCCATCATAAGAGGCCGTCTCCACGAGCGAGAGAGTTGCGGCGATATTATCGTCGTGCCACGTATTTCTATACACTCTTTTAGAACGTGTCTCCACACGGCAATATCATCGCTGCGAAAAATAGATGGCACGGCGAGACTATCGCCGCGATTCTCTCGCTCGTGGAGACAGCCCCTTACGCAACAACGTACCATTCCCTACTGGACGTTTTTACTTTTAGACTTTTAAAAGAGACTGTGACCTCTGAGTTTCGGCCTTTCTTTTCAGAGTCGTCGGATAGAAAACTCCAACCTCATCTAAATGTGTTTCATCTTAAACCTACCTCACCTCAAACCTCATCTAAAACGACTTAAAACATCATCTAAACCTACATCCAGACATAAAATCATTTATTATTTACCTAAAATTCAAAACATAAAACCACGCTCGTGTACGGAAAGATAGAACAGAATAGACAGAGGTTTAATACTTCCACACTACACAAGATACTTGACCTTTTAACCGCTTATGTCGGATTAATCCGACAAATATTTTCGTGTCCATTCCGCCAGAGTCGTATATATAAGACCAAATAACACAGCTCGTTTAATCTGTATTATTATTATATCATCACAGCTCGTTTCATCGGTATTTATTTTTCGTTTTTTTTTTTTTTTGGCTGGCGGCGCTGGGGGCACGATAACTGATACAGGGTGTTACGGAAAGGGTATATCAATACAAACGGGTTGAAGAGTGTATCTGGTCTAGAATCTCTGTACAAAATTTCAGCTCAAAAGCATTAACTTTGAAAATGCTTAATATTTTTTTATTTCGACATCACGGCGCTGCACAGGCGCGCGGCGGCGTGATGTGCGTGTACTAGGCGCACAGACACACTACAGATAATGGATAATGACTCTCGTAGTACGGTGACACGTTTGTTATGATTTCAATTTACGAAACTTCGAAATAAAAAAATATTAAGCATTTTCAAAGTTACTGCTTTTGAGCTGAAATTTTGTACAGAGATTCTAGACCAGATACACTCTTCAACCCGTTTGTATTGATATACCCTTTCTGTAACACCCTGTATAAAGTCGGGCGGTTAAAATGTTAATCATTGTCATAAAGTAGGTAGTAGATAAGCCAATTGCGATAAACTGGTCACAAATATCAAAATACAAAAGCCAAATAACATTCTTCTTGACCTGGGGATCAAACACCGGACCCCACTCAAAAATTGCGGTTCAGACTAGAAGGTAGAACATAATCTCACGTTCCTCATCATTATCTGCCTAGCCTTTTCCCAAATATGTTGGGGTCGGCTTCCAGTCTAACCGGATGCAGCTGAATACCAGTATTTTAAATGGAGCGACTGCCTATCTGACCTCTACAACCCAGTTCCTGGGTTAATACGATACTCCTTAATAAGACTGATTGTCAAACTTTCGAGCTTCTGAGCACCCGTAACGACGCGACTGTCAAAGATCCACGAATGACAGCCGGGACCAACAGCTTAACGTGCTTTCCGAGACATGGAGGGGTCTTGGTATGTAAAGATGGTCACCCATCCACGGACCAACCGCGGCAAGCGTAGCTTAACTTGATCGATCGACCCGTGCGGCTGTTATTTCTTAGCCACAAGCCCCTCCCAATCTCACGTACCTATTACTTTAAAAATTACCACCCAATTACCTTATTATCGCATCACATCAGTTTCGTTCAATGACAACTTGTAGGTGCAAAAATAAAACAAAAACCGGCTAAGTGCGAGTTGGACTCGCACACGAAGGGTTCCGTACCACCGTAAAATATTTAACAATACATATATTAAAAAAAATCACGATTGTTGTATGGGAGCCCCCTTAATTTATTTTAATTTAATTATTTATTTTTAAAGTCAATATATAACTAAGTATTCATATAGAGCAAAAAACGGCAAAAAAATCACGTCTGTTCTATGGGAGCCCCCCTTAAATTTTTATTTTATTCTGTTTTCAGTATTTTTTGTTATAGCGGCAACAGAAATACGTCATCTGTGAAAATTTCAACTGTCTAGCTATCACGGTTCATGAGATACAGCCTGGTGACAGACAGACAGACTGACAGACAGAGGGACAGTGGAGTCTTAGTAATAGGGTCCCATTTTTACCCTTTGGGTACGGAACCCTAATAACAAGTGCATTCAACCTCTATCTACAGGTATTTAAAGCATAATTAATGCTATGGCAATAAAACACTCTAGATAAACATTAAACGTAGGTACCTAGAACCGAAGTAAAAGCATTAATTAGCATACACACAATACGCGCAACTAATAATGTTAATATCCATTTAAAACTAGTAAGGCGTGACAATTAGGTAATGCAAACATCAATCGTGTGCCGTTTCATGAAATATCATAGAAGTACCAGCTGGACCTACATAGGCATCGCCTAAAGTCTGTACATTCATCCATACTATCCATACTTAATATTATAAATTCGAAAGTAACTCTGTCTGTATGTTACCTTTTCGCGCCTGAACCGCTGAACCTATTTAGATGAAATTTGGTATAAATATACACTTGGGAGCAAATAAATCGAGCCACTTCCTTTTTTCACGTATAATGGTTATTATTTTTGGTATTACGGAACGTATCAATTCGAAACATATATTGCCTAAAAGATTATTTAATAACCTTTACAATGAGGGTAAATTATTGAATGATAACCTTATTTAATGATAAATTATTGGCTCTGAAAGAAAAACGGTAATTTTGATAGAAAATTGTCAGTCCAGAAAAAAACAATTAAAAACAAAATTATGGTATAAACTTATTCTTAATATCTTGTATTACCCCCCCGCGCCCGGATTTCGATTGATTTTCTGGACTGTTTTAACCCTACAATGTTCTATCAAAATTACCGTTTTTCGTTCAGAGCCAGTAATGTATCATTAAATAAGGTTATTATTCAATGATTTACCCTCATTGTAAAGGTTATTAAATAAGCTCTTAGGCGATATATATTTCGAATTGATACGTTTCATAATACCAAAAATAATAACCATTATACGTGCAAAAAAAAGCAAGTGGCTCGATTTATTTGCTCCCAAGTGTAGTTTGAGTCCCAAGAAAGGACATAGGATAGTATTTATCCCGATATTCCTACGGGATCGAAACTTATGCGGGTGAAACCGCGGGGCGCAGCTAGTTTCGAATAATTGAAATGACAGTAAACTATTGAGTAGGGCGTTGCTTTGACTTCATAATGAAAGGTTATACGGGCAAATTCATAAACAGTTTTTTTTATTGTAGAGTTTAACACAAAGAGCTAAGTACGTGTTACGTGCCAGCCTTTTCTAACTAAGTATCGACGGCGAAGTGCCAATAACACCTAACTGACAAAGTCAAAAATTTACACAAAAAACGTTCAAAAATAGACACGGTGGTTTAGCTGGGAGGTATTTCCACATTTTAATTTAATGCTGCTGGTGTTGCAACTAAAAATACACTTAGGATATTTCATTAAAACATGCGAATAACGCCTTTAAATTCAAAGCGATAAAAAAGTGAATTTCTCGAAAAATGTCAGGAGGGATTGGCATTTCGACGTCGGTGGACTAAAGCTGGAGTCCAGTAACCTATTACATACCACGCCATTATTGTCCCACTGTACATGCTCTAGACGGGTTGGTGATTTCAGACATTTAACCACTTTATTCATAAACGTTGCTTAAAGTTAAGTAGTGATTAGCGACTGTTTAAACATACATTTCTGACGTTTGAACGTAACTTTGTCATCTTTTATAAATAAACCCCATTAACTTATAAGTCCCGCACCCTAATTGCGTAACACACTATCAATCTGAATCTGAATCATTTTGAAGCAAATTGCTAATCCAATGCTTCATAAGTTCGAAAAAAGAGATGGCTAAAAAAAAACCCAGAATCGCCAGAAACTTCATATATGCCATTTTTATAGGCATAATATGTACAACAAAAATATATAATAATATACTGCAAAAACCACGTGGTATACTAGATATACAGGTTGAATTTTTCAAGTGGGCGTGGATGGCCAAATCCGAAACTATGAGGACTAGCAAAAGTACTCAAAGGAGTCGCGGGCTCGATTTTGATGAAAACTAAAACTGCATCATTGGATTTTTGAAAAATCAATATTTCTAGCCAGGAATCGAAACTGTTGATTTTGAAAAAAAAAACACACTGTATTAATACACCATTCGATAGTGTCGCTAATAAGGATCGAATTCTGGGAAGTAATGACATACGTCAAACTAAAATAAAGAGCTCATTTATAACAAAGTAAAAAAAAAACATCCTGTATAAAGATTATTAATAATAAAAAAGATGAAGGGTATATTTTTTACATTATTTTAATATATTACCATAATTATACTAAAGAGATTGTGATAAAATAAAAGTCAAGTAATCAATGTAAGTATGAATAACATAAACACACAAAGTATAATAACTTTTATACTATATGGTTTAGGAGGCTGATTTTTTGAAACCGTACTGGGCTTAGTATTATATAGTGAACCCATTTTTATACATTTCGTTGCTGGCGATTCTGGGTTTTTTGTCTATGAACTTTTAGCCATGTCCTTTGTCTGCTCACCACGTAAATAACGCAATGAATGTTGTTGAAGTGTCAAAATGAAACCGATTCCGATTGATAATGTGTTACGCAATTGCCCCGCAGGTTTCCTCCCGATGATTTCCTTTACAGTCAGTTATGTAGATTTAGCGGATTTTGAACAGTTTTTTTTTTAACTTCGGTAGTAACCATTACATTTTATTGTAATAATATTTGTAGGTAGGCAATCACGTATGTTCGATACCAATAATTGTCTATAGGTAGCATTTTTATTGACTACAAAAAAACATATGTGTCCCTATGTGCAGACCACAGAGCCATTCACTATGATGAAACTTGTACGTGGCCCAAGCCGTCCTTTCAAACTTCATTAAAAGGTAACATATTATTACCCGCAATGGCCTTCAGACTCGTATCGGCAAGAAAAATAAACAACAAAAATGTGATTATGGGCGCGCTTGACTGCAGGCTTCACTTACTACAAAAACTATAAAATACAAGTTTAATTTTAATCACAGTGTCTAGACGTCCCGACTATCTTAGTCAGATTTATTTTAGTCACCATCCCCGCCTAAATATTCGCTGCATGGATCGATATCTAATTGTTACCCAATAACTGGGTTGTGGACGTCAGACAGGCAGTCGCTCCATGTAAAATACTGGTATTGAGCTGCATCCGGTTAGACTGAAATCCGACCCCAAAATATTTGGGAAAGGGCTAGGCAGACGATGATGATCAAAACCGGGTACCTAAGTATTTTAGTCCAGAAAAACTGTGTCAGAGTCGACTGAACTCCGAAGTTGAACTGGACGTGAATGCAATTTAATTTCAGTTCAGAATACTGACCGTGACTTTAGATTCGAAAATCACGGTCGAGTCGAGGTACAAGTCTTGTTATTGTTTAAATTTTCGAGGTAAAAAACTAGTCGTGTAAAACTGAGTCATAAATATGGATAGACTACAGACACGGCCGCAGAAATCGTGAAGAAACCGGCATGTCCTAGAATCAAGCTTTCAATGACGTGTGACATTCACCACCCACACTGGCTCCGCGTGGTGGTTGTCGATTATGAGTTTACGACCTACTTTCATAGAGGATGTAATTTTACAAAGCTTGAAGACAAATTCCTCAACGTGTGCCTATTTGTCATGCTTTTCAGCCGCACATGGACGAACATGTAGGGGCTAATCCATCGCTAAAGCTTACGAGGATATGGTATGTTTTGGGTGATGAATAAAATTCTGTACTTAATAGGACTTTTAGGAGACCAAGTGTGTAGCCATGATAACTTTTAGAACCAGCAGGTTACGGTCTCGATATCTCCGCCGAAGTAATGTTGGTAATTGAAATAGAAGATTATTTGAAGAAAGTCGGTATAAAGGGTCCCCGAAACAATCAATCGCAACTGTACATTTTTACGTGATTGATACCCATTGATGTGCAAATTGATCGACTGCCAAATGCAATTGAAGTGACTGACAATATTACTACAATTACAATTGATCAGTTGCAATTGATCGTTTCGGGGACCCTTTACGGCAATAAATGGAAAAATAATAGACCACTGAAGGTCCATACCTGAGCTAGACTCAATGGTGAAATGTAATAACTACTTCTACAATAAATACTACTGCAGCCGTCGTAATTGCACGCTTCACAGTCGCGACTTCCGCGAATCTCGGCGATTAAAAATTGCTTTTTAATGTAGTAATAATTAAAAAACTGTAATCTGAAATCTTACCTTTGGTGCTTGCATCGTCGACTAGAAGAACTTCCTTTATCAGAGTACTGGGCGATCGAAGCAACACGCTGTACGCAGTCCTAAGCAGCGTACTCCAATGCTCGTTGTGGAAGGGAACGACGATGCTCACAGTTGGCAGGGAGGCAATGTACACCTTCTTCTCACAAGTATGGTACCGAATGTCCGGTAGGGAACGATTCAGTGGAATTTTATCACTTAGCGCGCCATTGAAGCCGTTTACTGCATAAAGTTGTTGTTGAAGGACAGCATCTGAATCTGGCAAATGTGCTGGCTTTCCTTGTTCACCGATTCCTGATAAAAAAAATATTAAATAGGTTGCATAGTATAACTGCTTATTCTAATCTGAACTCGTGTTTTTTTTGAGACCATTTCAATGTATATTACTCTATTTGTGTGAAAGACATCTATAAGCCTTAGTAATCTACCATTGCATCTTGGACATATATCAACATTGCCTTCCTGGCTTTTCTAGGGTCATACAGTCTGGGCCAGCATTTGTCCGGTTATTTTATATTTCATGACCATGCCTTTTACATAGTTAGCATTTAATATTATAACATAATTTGTAAGCATCAGCCTATAACATTCCCACTGCTGGGACACAGGCTTCCTTTGTGTGAGAGGGACTGGGCCGTAATCCACCGCGCGGGCCCAGTGTGGGTTGGTTTACATGGTTAAGTAAATTAAATTTCACCAGCATTTTTATTTTTTTATCATTTTAATGTAGGCATTTGATTGAATTTTATTTATAAAAAGATTATATCGTAAAATTCGTTAGATGGTTATTTATAGCTACACTTAGATACTATGGTTTCAGCTAATCAGTTGATAATACCCACCCACTCGCTTCCTTTCATGTTGTATCAGCGCATAGTCATGCCAGTCAATTTTCTGCAATTATAAAAGTCAAATACAACTTAAAAACTTCAGAATTATGTAAGGACTGACTGTATAACTGGACTGTGTGTATCTGTGCCTTTTTCTCCTGGTTCCGGTGTACCACAGGGCTCTAAGTTGGGCCCTTTGCTTTTTTTGGTATTTCTGAATGATCTTTTAGATTTAATAAATTGCAATTGTTTAGCCTACGCTGACGATTTAAAGATATACTGTAGAATATTGGACCTGAGTGATTGTATGAACCTTCAAAGGGATCTTGATGTCCTTCAGGAATGGTGTTTGAAGAACAGAATGACGCTCAATGTTAAAAAATGCCAGACAATTACATTTACGAATAAAGTGAATCACATTAAATTTGATTATCATATTGATGGATCGGTACTGAGCAGAGTGTCGGTTATCCGTGACCTAGGGGTACTTTTCGATACAACACTATCTTTCCGCGATCATATAGATGGTATAATGACTAAGGCTAAAAGAATGCTTGGCTTTATAATCCGTACGTCGAAACCTTTTCGTAATTATAGTAGCATTATTTTACTTTACAACGCACTAGTAAGGAGCTCCTTGGATTATTGTTCCACTATTTGGTCTCCCTATTATTCAACTTATTCTAATAGTGTTGAATCTGTTCAGGCCCGTTTTGTTAGGTATTTGTGTGTGAAGAACGGGATTCGTAAAGCTATACCTGATTACAATGACAGGTGGAGGCACTTTAAAATGATTAGCTTAAAAGAAAGACGTAGCCATTCTGACTTACTAATACTCCATAAAATTATAAACGGCTCCATCGATGCACAATTGGTAAACTATTTTAACTTCAGGTCTAGTCAACGTAGTAAGCGTCATCATCGTATTTTTGAATTGCCTACATCCACCTTAAACACCACATTTAATAGCCCTCTAACACGTATGGCAAGGCAATATAATGAAAGGTCCAACTTGACAGATTTTCTTATTGGTATTTTTTCCATGAGTTTTGCTTCATACAGACGTTCCCTATTTAGACAGTGTGAAGAGTGCACGTATAGCTTAAATTGGTTTGTTTTTGTAGTGTTCTAGCAGATCTACTAGACACACTATTTATTGTTTTCCTTTGTCTCTAATATTTTTTAGTTAGATGTCATGCATACCTGTTATTTGCATGGTTACTGAAATGCTAATTTTAGTTGATATTTCTCTTGAATTGTAAGTGACTGTGCTGTTGGTGTGCTTATTATCACACTAATCACACTAATATTATAAAAGCGAAAGTTTGTGAGTGTGTGTGTGTGTGTGTGTGTTTATATGTTTGTTACTTCTTCACGCTCAAACGGCTGGACCAATTTTGATGAAATTTGGTATAGAGATAGCTTGAGTCCCGGAAAAGGACATAGGGTACTTTTTATCCCGATATTCCCACGGGATCGAGACTTATGCGGGTAAAACCGCGGGGCGCAGCTAGTTATAAATAAATAAATAATGACCTTAATTTTCTTTTAAAACTATAGACAACAACATGACAGGTATCACACCTATATTCCCCGAAGGGGTTGGCAGAGAGAGATGGCAATATACAATACACCACAGAACAGTTAAATATCTGTTCTGTGCCATACACCCACATTTTGCTAAATACATTACATCTTTATAAGAATCAAGCAATATATTTCTGTCATCAGATTATTTTAACACATATATGCTTTACTAGCTGCGCCCTGCGGTTTCGCGGTTCGCGTGATTAGTGTGATTAGACTTTGAATTACAGTGAAAAATGTAAACCTTTAAATTATTATTATAGATAAGCAAGATAACTCAATTAAAACAGTTTGAAACCTTTAATGTCTTGATAATAACTTACATGATAATATTTCAACATCTACAATCAATTTTTAATGGAAAAAATGCCAATCGCTAATGCTAAAACTATGCTGGCTCCATATTAATTATAATAAGTAGAGGAGAATGATGAATGACTCACCTTTAAGGTACTGGGTTTAAAAATGCCCTGATCTTTGCGAAATCTTTGTGGGATTTGAAAAACTTCTATAGCATTGTTTGCAAGTTGGTTACTTGCATCTAGGCTAGTCAATAATTTCATTATGTACAGTAACATCACTATTAGCGTCAACATCAGAAGATTGCGCAGTCTCAGTAGGCGCAACAATTGGCGCCTTGAAACCGACATTATGCTGAAACAATAAGAAATAAGATATTTTATGATTAATCTTCTGAACCATTTTAATTTCAATGAAACAGTACATAAATTCTTATTGATTTCAGACCTGTTGAGTCAAGTTCGAAATTTATAATTTAACTAACTTTTCGCCCGGGACTTCATCCATGTGAATTTCTTACTTTCGCCTTAGAACTTCAAAGCCCTCTCCACCCAATTAAAGAGTTGTTTTCGGAAATGAATAAGTACAATCTGTATTATTCACTTAAATAAGTATTTATGCTATGGTTTTATTTTCTAAACTGAAGGAATGAAATTTTTCATAGAAACTGTTATAATCCCCCTATTTCAAAAGAGGTTGTTTTTTGAAAAATAGTCAGGTACATTTCCATCATTTGATCCTAAGACATTTAAAACAATTTTCAAGTTTATTGAAGCAAGCAAAATAACCCAATTATCCCGCTCTAAAGATGATTTTCGAGAAACCCACAAACACAACCCTTTTTTTTTCAAAATCATGAATTACTAGTTTCAAATTACCCAGATCGCACATTAAGATTCTTCCATACAAACTTTAACACCCCTTAGTCCTTTTTAGGGAGCTATTTTGAAAAACTATAATGTCAAACCTTTTTGTTTATGTAGATAAATATTCATACCTACCAAGTTTCGAGTTCATAAAACTAAAGAAAGAATTAAGCTTTATCATATTAATGAAATACCTCTTTTCACCCCGTAGGAGAAGAATTTCCAGAAATCCTTTCTGTGTAGATGCCTATGTTTCAAGCAAAGGGAACCTACTGTCCAAATTGTGGTTTGGGCTGGATGATGATGATGGGACACTTGTCTTATAAATATACATAGAAGATAAGAAAAGGTGACTAATTAAATATTGTACAATTGTTAAAAAAACCAAGCTTTAATTTTGACCCTAATAAATTAATTGAAATAATATACAAATAATTCCCTTTAGAACATTGTATAATAATTAACTGATCAGGATCTACAGATAATAGCCTTTTTATCTGATAAGACTGTTAATAAACCGCAACAAGATAATAATTATTATACTAATGTATGTCAAATTATTATTAATAATTTTCAATGTATAACAATAAATACGTACAGAGACCTTCCCTGACGATTATACATGTCTAGTGGTAAATAAACACTCCACATTTATTTACATTGTTTACGTATGTGTACAACTGTACAATACTTACACATTTGCATACGGTTTGTGCTAATGCTGTTGCCTCACAAGGATGCACTAACAATACAAAAGATGTTTTAATACACCACCGCCGTCAAGGAAAAACGAGATTTTCAACAACAAGACACGAAAGCACGAACGAAATACAAAAACTAATAAACCGCCCGGTGCTAATCACAATCACACGACTAATGTAAAAGTTATTGTGATTTTTTGCTTATTTTGTATTTTTGATATACTCCTGACTAGTGACTATGCCCAGATTGCGACAAGTATGACAGAGATATCCGATAAAGTGACATTTAAAGACCAACTTTTTGATTTTGGTCGGCTTATAATAAGGCTGTTATGTTTTTTTTTAAGTTTTCTATGCAATGGCAACTAAAAATTCAGTCTAATTGAAAACAATACTAATATTTTCTTTCCTTCTATGTAAATTTTAAAAACACTTTAAAAATCATTTAAACGTTAAAGCAAAATAAATAGGTGTGTAAAAAAATATTCAAGAAGAGTGCTCTTTTTTCATTCAATTAATAAATCTGAACGCTTCGGAAAATTCTCGATCGCTACCTTGACAACTGTTTGTTTTTGATTGGCTGAAAATTTTCAGGAAAATCAAAATCCTCCCAGCAGTAGACTAGGGAATTTGTATGATTTCTGTGCATCGTATAATTGTAACATAGAAAAAACAATAAGTGTTTCAAATATATTTCAAGGTAATGCCTAGGGTGAAGTATTTTAATATAATTATGTTGAATATGATATAATTGTATTTGGTCGCTCTTTATTGAGGATTTCCGTTATCCGGCTGCACCGAACAATATCACCGAGCGCTACATAAATTCATACATATTTTTAATTAAGTTAACTCCAGTTCTCGTGGCGGAGTATATACTGTCCAAAGTTTTCTCATTCTGTGATATTGCCGACGCTTTTTGAGTTAGCCGACGTGTTCCGTCATCAGTGTATGTTTAATTATTTTCAGATGGCTTTATTTAGCCGTAAAGTATACTTATTAGGTGCCTTACTGGTGTTAGTGAGTGCTGCGGGAGTGGTGCAAGCCGACAGCGATGATGCTGACGACGAAGTGACTGTGGAGGTTAGTGCTTATAGGTTACATGACCTGAATAAACTACAATGATTGTTCTAAAAAAAACTGTAGATAGACACAGCTGACAGAATTTTTATGACCCACATTGTTATCTAGAGATATTGAAACAAAATGTGAGTTTAGATTTTCAGAGGCCTTGTTAAAACAAAAGAAATTATCACTATGAAGTCAAATTGTATAGCACAGACAGATTTAAGTATCCTCAAGGTTCCCATAAAACATACTCTTTTATAAAGTTCATATTTTGCTTTACAATATTCAGATATAATTTATTACCCAAAGTCTTATTTTTGGTTATATTCTTAAAGACTGCCTCGTGATATTATTATCTGATTGAACATATGGAGAATCTGAAACTGTTTTCTTTGGGATCTCTATCTTGTGTACAAAGCAGCAATGTCACTCTTACTATAGTTTAATGAAGTTTAACTAATCATGTCAATTCTCTATCTCTTGCGTATTGTGTAGGAATCACTTTTCTTTAAAAAGTTGGTTGTATTCTGCAAACTATGATACATGGTCTTAACCATGACCTGCATGTTGTTAACAGTATCACATAAAGGAAACTTATGGATTCCACGATAATGCTATACCTCTAATTAAGGGTCTGGCTGACATTATATTTTGGTTGCCATTAACAAACAGAAGAGAAAAAAACGAAGCTGTTATTCTATTCTCAAACATATTAACTACTACAAGGAACTACAAACAATACTGGTATTCAGTTGCATCCAGTTAGACTGGAAGTGGGCCCAACATAGTTCTGAAAAGGCTAGGTAGATGATGTGGCCCAGGAGTAGCGGTGGCGGCCTAGTGGAAACAGCCAAGACTTAAGAGTTTTTTCACCCAGGCAGGCATTCTACCTTGTGTCATTTATTTTATCAAAACTGCTCTTAAATTGGTCAAGGAACATTGTAAGAAAACCGGCATGTCCTAGAACCAAAAATTCAAAGACATTTGACATCTACCAACCCACACAGGACCCATGTGGTAGATTACGGCCCACTCCTTCTCACAGAGAGGCCGGTGGCCCAGCAGTGGTTAAAGTTATAGGCTGATTATGCTAGGTATATGATGAAAAGGAGTATAAAATAAACCTCATTAATTTTTATAGACGGTGGAAGAAGAAAACCTATACCAGAGTCCAACAATAAGTCCTGAAAAGGTATATCTTGTGGAAAACTTTGATGATGAGGCTGCTTTCAAGAAGAAATGGGTAAAGTCTGAAGCAAAAAAACAGGGGGTAGATGAAAATATTGCCAAGTATGATGGTAAATGGGAGGTAAGTTTTAATTCAGAACTTCTTTTTCTTGGGCCAATTACTGAGAAAGAATACAGAAAGAGTCATTCAGAATAACATACATAGACAACTTGTGATCGGAATTACACATACAGATAAAACATAATGAATCAGAAGGTCTTACTAAATTTCAAAGAAAGAGTACTTTTTTATTGCACTATTTTCCTGTACCAGTTTCTCATGCAGCTAGAGTACTTTATAAACTATCTATGCTAAGGTTATGTTAAATAGAAATTGGTATGATTTTGTTAAGCCAACCAGAGTGGCATAATCACATGTTCGGCAAAGGCCTTTGCTCTTGAATAACAAAAAAAACTGTATTCCTGACATTACATCATAATGGAATAGTTAAATATTTGCATGTCTTATTTACACATAATTACTTGACAAACTCAAATAGAACATCACCTAAATGGCTTGCACACAAGCCACGGTTGAAAATCTTGATTTCCATAGCAAAGTCTACCCATAACAATACCTTATCTCGCAACTGATAAAAGGTGCCATAGTAAATGTTCATGAATGAAAAATATACAGATAATAAATTATATGAGACTGGCCAGATCAGCACTTTAGTTTCTCAATAATGGTATATGTTATTGTGATTGATACATCCTAATTGATACTATGATTCATGTTAGGTATGACAAAAATAGTTGGAAGATAGATTTACATCATCTATTCATCATATTGATCCTAAAGAATAAAGGTTATTTTTAAAATTATACACAGACTAGCTTCTGCCCGCGACTTTGTCCGCGTGAAATTTCACCCTCCCCCCATTCACCCTCTTAGGGGTGGAATTTCGAAAAACCCTTTCTTAGTGGATACCTATTCTTCACAAAGAACACACCCTTCAAATTTCATGTCTCTAGGAGCAACGGTTTAGGCTGTATGTTGATATATCAGTCAGTCAGTCAGGACTTTAAATTTTATGTGTATAGATTAGAAGAGAGAAAAAATGTATAACATATTAAGGTTTTCTAAATAACATCTAAAGTATCCAATCAGAAAAAAATATTTTTTTACAACATTAAGAGAATCAATATTGCAATGTCATAATTCAATGACCTATGCATGGGTAATTATGTAACTATTACATCTTTCAGATTCAACAACCTAGTAGAAAGATCTTCAAAGAGGACCTGGGTCTTGTCTTGACAACTGAAGCTAAACATGCAGCCATATCAACCCTGCTTGACAAACCATTTGAGTTCAAGGACAAGCCTTTCATTGTTCAGTATGAAGTTACTATGCAGGTAAGGTTTTAATCAAGAAAATATAATTATCAAACCTATCTGCCATCCTTTTACAGAACAAGGTTTTTCTTTACACATGGACATAATTTATGGTGGTTTTAGTTTTTGCAATAAGAACCTTGCTGCGATCGGAATACAGGCCCTTCACACAAACTTAACATGTTTATGTAAAGGACCGGTACTAAATTGACTGTTTTGTATTAATTTGTAATTAAAAAACTGGCTTGATGTTTGAGGTGCTCTCGTTTTGTAGTAAAACGCTATATGCTCTGTAATTAATATAGCTATCATTAAACTATCGCAAACACATCTAGTCAAAGTTCAGGGATTGATGGCAGAAGATAACAAAAAAAAAGATTAGTGCAGAATTAGTTTTATGCCCAAGAGTGGGATGTTGAGAGCTGAATATGACGATGGTCATCTTTGTAATCAATACCAGTCTTAATCGAGAGGAAAAAAAGAAAGTAGTTTGTAATTTAGCTTGTCATCCTACATTGAGTCAACCAAGTTCAATCTATTTTTGTTCCATGCAACAACAAAATGGTGACTCATTTTTGTCTTGTTGCAGTAAATAAATCATATTTTGGTAGGTGTTATTTTTTATTCCCTAAAGGAAAAATTCATCAACCAACTTCATGATCTTTAGCTTATATTATTTTTATGTCTGACATTTCTCGAGACCGTGGGTTCCGTCCCGTACCTTTGGAAGGCTCACGAGGGGCCGAAGCCTATTTGCAGAGGCCTGCTAGAAGTTTTAAGAAAATGGGACACTGTTTTGTAAGATTTAGCCACGTATAGATTTCTACCATCACCAGTTTCAACATATTTCAGAATCTGTAATATTGAAAGCCTATCTAGGCACATATTACTCATTGTTCCATACAGTAAAGCTTATTGAATTGAGTCACTAATTGGCTTATAGGCTAAGCATTAGATCCTATTCATATTTTCCACGTAGCTACTTATAACTGGTAGACGGTATCTACCTGAAACTCCGACGTGTATTGCGTCATGTGAATGTATGTGAAATATGAATTATAGCATAAGTTTCGATCCCGTGGGAATATCGGGATAAAAACTATCCTATGTTCTTTCCCGGGACTCAAACTATCTCTATACCAAATTTCATCTAAATCAGTTGATTGGTTTAAGCGTGAAGAGGTAACAGACAGATAGACACACTTTCGCATTTATAATATCAGTATGGATTAAATCTCGTTATAAGCTAATTAGCGTAAAGCTGTGACCTCGTATGGTTATAGTTATCGATTTGGTAATTTTTTGCCCGCCTTCCTAGGTTTGATGAAAATTTTACTTAGGTACTGCTCAGCATTTTCATCGTTCTCCAGTCCTTATCCAGGTTATTTGGGGTCGTCGTCATCTCGGTAGTCACCCCGTTTCTATCCATGTCATATTTCAAACAATCCATTCATCGTTTCATTGCTCAGCTTTTCATGGAATAAAAATACATAGAAAATAAAATCCTAAATAATACGTACGTAAGAACCAGTTAGCATATCTGTTTTATTTATATTAATAACTAGCAGCGCTCCGCGGTTTCACCCGCATAAGTCTCTATCCCGTGCGAATATCGGGATAAAAAGTATCCTATGTCCTTTCCCGGGACTCAAAATATCTCTATACCAATTTTCATCTATATTGGTTCAGAGGTTTAAACGTGACGAGGTAACAGACAGACAGACACATTTTCGCATTTATAATATTAATATGGATTTTGCCATCAAGGACAATTTAACGACTTTTAGAGGACTAGTCAAGACGAGCAAACCTATTATGATCATTAGACATTATCATTATTTTTATATTTTTGCATATCTCAGGACCATGGATCTCGGTCCTTTGGAAGTCGTAAGAGGGGCCGAAACCAGCAGAGGCCCGATATTGAATGAAATAAGGCACCAACCTACGATTATCCTATTATTGTAAGCTTGTATTGTCGACAGCGATTGTGGACAATCTTTTAATAAGTATTATAATAATTGAAGGATTTAATCCAATCATTAGACTTGGCATGTTCAAACCCCAATTCAACTTACAGCAGAAGACGAATGCGACATTTCTTATCCTAAAGCATCTTCCTTCGGAAGTACATAGTTAAGACACCAAAACATGAGGATTCACGCACATACAATGTTGTTACAAACATATCCTGGACGCTGTCCAAAATCGTTTTCGGAAGTGCGTTATGACGTTAGGTGTTATAAATAGCTTTGATTCGCGTCAATATTTTTTTGTTTGTTTATACTGGACGCTATAAACCTCGTCCTACGTGCAGTATTTTTGTGAAATGGAAGCCCATTGTGATGCAATTGGTGTTCGTCGTGAATTGGCGGTGTTGGTTAGAAAGTAGTTGATTGTTGACTGACTATATGTACATAAATCAATCAACCTCTGTTCTGGTTCTAAAAACATCTCTCTCATAATAGCCTTGACGAACCGTACTAATGAATCAGTATAAGTCAGGAGAAGAAAAATCTTAAGCTTTCCCATTCTTTTGTTATTCCCTGAAAACTCCGACTTCTCCTAAATAATAGGTACATGCTCCGACATCATCCTCCTGGCCTTTGCCCAATTCATTTGAGGTAGGCGCTCTATGGGGTTTATATAAACGTTATTTATTTATAAACGTTGCCTAAAGTTAAGTAATGATTAGCGACTGTTTAACCATACATTTTTTATGTTTAAAGGTCTTTTAACTTTAAGCAACGTTTTTATAAATAAACCCCTATATCGTCTAATTACATACACTATAAACCGGCTTTCTGTATTCATCCCTTTTCTAGCCATATACAAGTGACAAATTGTATTTAATAAGTACACAAAACCCAAATTGTGCAAGCAGAGCCTATGTCTCAGCAGCCAAAATCTGTAGTCATACATACTCAGCCTTAAACTCAACTTACAGGAAGGTCAAAACTGCGGTGGTGCTTACATCAAACTCCTCTCCCGTGGTACGAACACCAAGGCAGACCTCCGCAAGTTCTACGACCAGACTCCTTACACGATCATGTTCGGACCCGACAAGTGCGGCAATGACAACAAACTGCATTTCATCTTCAGACATGTTAACCCCAGGAATGGAACTATCGAGGAGAAGCATAGCAAAAAACCTACGTGAGTGTTTTGTTTTTAGAAAGTTGTTGAGGTTTCTACTTGATCGCGTTGTACTAAAAATACAGTCTCACAAGACTTACTCTTTTCATAAACACATACGTTATTCATTCAGTCATTTTGTGGAAATTGGCGAAAATGTTAATGTGTTTTTTTTTTTTGAAATTTATCACACCGTTATTTTAATACTTACAAATGTTGCATGCTCCCAGAATTTGATAATCGATGATCGACCCTATTGTCGTTCAATACGCACAACTCTAGACCGCTACTGAGCAACTTTTAACAATGTCTAAAAGCCCATTGACATAAGGAGAATCTCGTTCGTATCTTGGCTAGCACAGGCGCTACTTATCAGGCGATTATTGCTCTTATGTGTTCTAACATTGGAGTCAAACCACCAAATGAGCCATTACAATCATAGACCGTGGTTATCATTGCTCATGCCCTCTTTGTGTGAGAAGAGGCTTTTGGCTTGCAGTAGGTCAAAAGTAGACTAGTATTATTTATTTCTTACTAGCTGCGCCCCGCGGTTTCACCCCGCATAAGTTTCGATCCCGTGGAAATATCGGGATAAAAACTATCCTATGTAAGTTTATAGTTTTTATTCCGATATTTCCACGGGATCGAGAAATTTGGTATAGAGATAGTTTGAGTCCCGAGAAAGGTCCCGGGACTCAAACTATATACCAAATTTCATCTAAATCGATTCAGTGGTTTAGGTGTGAAAAGGTAACATACAGACAGACAGACAGAGTTACTTTCGAATTTATAATATTAGTATGGATTTTTACAGCCAACGCCTGGATGAGATCTACAAAGACAAGGAACCTCATCTGTACACCCTGATCATTCGCCCTGACAACTCATTCAGCATCTTAATAGACAACAAGGAAGTTAACTCTGGTTCTCTGCTTGAAGACTTCACTCCCGCCGTCAACCCCCCAGAAGAGATTGATGACCCTGATGACAAGAAACCTGAAGACTGGGATGAGAGGGAAAAGGTGGGTAGTTAGAGAATAGATTTGATTTCTTTTTGGTTCAAAAATGTTGGCTTGATGCTTCAGTGAGATAGGTATCGTGAACTTAGGTACGCGGATATTTTGACACGACTGCGGCAAGGCCAAAGGGACAAAGACGAAACGTTTACTTGGCACAGTCAGTACTGTTTGTAAGAAACACATATGATCATGTGTATCTTGTTACGTTTTTGTCATAACCTGTCCATATAATGAGATAACTTACCTAACTCTAGTCAGCACCAACAAAAAATTTGTCCAGCAAGCATTCCACCCGAGCTTGTTTATATCAAGACCCAGATCTTCATCTGTAGGAAATATCCCCACACACGTTACTACAGAAACTGAACCCGAAAAAATGGAGACCCCCAGTACAGAGGATGTTGTACCTACTCCTCCTTCTTGGCAACGAGTGCCTGTTAGTCATACGTTAAGAATGGAGCAAGAGAGCAATCATTCCATCTCAAACCAGGGGCCAAGAGCTCCTGAACAAAGGCAGAAAAGGTACCGATCCCCTGAAGGAAACGGAGCATCATCAAAGATGACCAAAAGGACCTTGCTGAGAGAACAAATCTTGAGTGATCGTAGAGGAATTATTGCAGGAAACGCTGCCCAGATATCACCACCAGCAATAGAGACATCGAATAGTTTTAATCTTTTAAGTGTTGATTGTCAAGAGCAAAATCCTACTCCAGAAAAAAGCTCAAAGAAACCCTCAAAACCTCCACCCATTATACTGTATGGTATAGATGACCTTAAAAAATTAACAAGTTTTATTGAAGAAGTTATGGAAAAGAGTGACTATACGTATAAAGTGGTGTCTAGAAATAAATTAATAATCTCTTCTCAGTCTGTCGAAAAATACAAAACTCTCATAGAACACGTTCGAAGCAAAGGATTAATAGGCTACACATTTACTCAAAAAGATGAAAAATGTATGAGAATTGTGATCAAGCATCTACACTATAGCACACCCAAAGAAGCAATTGTGGAAGCCATAAAGGAAACAGGAAACCAAGTGAAAGGAGAAATAGTAACTGCTCGTAAAAGAGGTACCAAGCAGCCTTCAAATATTTTCTTTGTTAACGTACTCCCACATGATAACAACAAGTATGTTAAAGAAATTAAATATATTTACAACCAAAAGGTTATAATTGAAGACCCAAGGAGGAAAACCACAATAGTCCAATGTACCAGATGCCAACAATATGGACACACAAAAAACAACTGTATGGGACCATACAGGTGTGTGAAGTGTGCAGGGTCGCACAATACGACAAAGTGTACTATAGATCAGAACACACCGGCAGTTTGTGCTCTATGCTCTGGAAGCCATCCTGCCAGTTACAAGGGTTGTAAAATCTATAAGGAAATCCTCAACAGGAAACAAGATACCAACAAGATACAGAAACAACAAAGACCAAAAGTACAAAAACCGATAGAAGATCTAAATGTAATTGCATTGACTAGATCTGAGTCTGCAAACAACATAAATATGACAAATATACCTAAAAAACAACCATACAATAATAGTAATAAAAAATATAGCGAAGTAGTTAAAGGTAATATTACTACTACGACAGAGAACACTAGAAGAAAAATGACTTCTTCCACAAATAATGTTGACCCTACAGAGTCACGGAGAACAAATGTAGAATATAATCTGCATGAAAATACTCTTAAATTAGAGGCCCTCTTATTAAAACAGACCGAAAGGATAGATGTACTTATCTCACAAATGAGCACAATGATGAATCTCATCACATCACTCATCAGTAAAATTCAATTATGACCTCACTGCGAATAGCTACCTGGAATATCAATGGTTTGCTACCAAATAAACAGGAGCTGGAAATGTTGATACAGGCAAACAAAATAGATATAGCGTTAATATCGGAGACACATCTCAATAACCGAAAGACATTAAAAATGAACAACTACTGTGTATATTGCACAAATCACCCTGACGATACATCGCATGGAGGGACAGCGGTAATTGTAAAGAATAATATCAGACATTACTTTTATGGCGAATTTAAGGAAGACTGGCTGCAAGCGACTACTGTCACTGTAGAAGACAAATTTGGTCCTGTCAATGTAAGCTCTGTATACTGTCCGCCCAAGTATAAACTTAAGCAAGATATGCTCTCTAAATTCTTTGACACTCTGGGCCACAGGTATGTCTGCGGCGGTGATTGGAATAGCAAGCACACAGACTGGGGTTGCAGACTGACAACAACTAGAGGACGGGAGCTAAAGAAATGTGTCGATAATCACAGATTAATAACCCTCTCTACAGGCGAACCAACCTATTGGCCAACAGATCCTTGCCGAACTCCAGATCTACTCGATTTCTTTATTACAAAGGGGCTCTCAAACATACATCTAAAAATAGAATCGTTTTTTGACTCCTTATCGGATCACTCACCTGTACTGCTAACACTTAGTGTAACAGTAATACAAAAAGAACAAAGCTATAAATTAAGCAATCATAAAACAGACTGGAATGCATTCACCGAATACCTGCAAGAGGAAATAAACCTACAAGTGAGTCTTAAAACAGAGGCAGAAATAGACGATGCAGCCTTCTACATCACAAACCTTATACAGGTGGCGACATGGCGTGCTACTCCGACTCTGGAACTCCCATTGAATAAGTATAACATACCTCTTGAAATACGCCGTATACTCGAGGAAAAACGTAAAACAAGGAGGCGGCTGCATGCAAGCAGATCAAATCATGACAGAAGGGAATTTAATAGGATCTCTAGGGAACTGAAAGCCGTGATCATTGAGAACAGGAATGATACTTTTCAACAGAAATTGTCTACACTGTCGACTCAGAACAAAGATAACCACTCTCTTTGGAAAATTACCAAGAATTTCAAAAGGCCACTTAACTCTGTACCCCCATTAAAAACACCCACAGGAACTTGGGCTAAGAAGCCAAATCAGAAAGCCGAGGTGTTCGCAGAGCACCTAAGAAAGATTTTTACCCCCAATCCATCTACAATGGTTGACTTTGAGAAAGAGTTGGATAATTTTATCAACAGTGATCAGCAACTTTCACTACCAATTAAATTAGTGACACCGAGAGAGATGAAGCGTACCATACATCATCTAAAAAACAAAAAAGCACCTGGTTTCGACCTTATCACTGGTGAGATACTCAAACGACTTCCTAGAAAAGCAATAGTTTTTCTGACAATGCTTGTAAATGCTATATTTAGAACTCACTACTTTCCTAAGCTGTGGAAAATATCGCAGATATGCATGATGGCCAAACCAGGGAAACCTCCAACTGATCCCAGTTCGTATAGACCCATAAGTCTTCTCCCAACTTTATCCAAATTGTTTGAGAAGATATTCCTACGAAGACTAAAACCAATATTAGAGGAAGAAAAAATAATTCCCGACCACCAATTCGGATTTAGAGAGAATCATGCCACAGTGGAACAAATACATAGAGTGGCGCACAAAATCAGGCAGTCCTTAGAGAAGAAAGAATATTGCTCAGCGGTGTTCCTAGATATTCAGCAGGCGTTTGACAGAGTGTGGCACAAGGGATTGCTCTTTAAACTCAAAAAACTTTTACCTAACTCGTTCTTTATGATCATGAAATCATACCTGCACCAAAGAAAGTTTCAAGTGAAATATGAAGACGAGTACTCCAACCTATATGACATCGCTGCCTCAGTTCCGCAAGGATCAGTGCTTGGCCCAGTACTGTATGCCATATATACATCAGATCTGCCAGACACTGAAGATGTAACGACAGCAACCTACGCGGATGACACTGCATGCCTTGCGAGTGACAAAGACCCGGACGTTGCTACACAAAAGCTGCAAACACAAATTAATAAAATTGAACTTTGGCTCCAAAAATGGAGAATAAAGCCTAGTGTAAACAAATCTGTGCAGACAACCTTTACCCTAAGAAAAGGTGAATGTACACCAGTCCATATGGAAGGAAAACAATTACCAACGAGTAACTGTGTAAAATATTTGGGTCTACATATAGACCGAAGACTAACATGGGCCAACCATATCAAGGCAAAGAAGAAAGAGGCAACAATATTGTACAAGACCTTCTCTTGGCTATTGGGACGCAAATCACAGCTATCTCCGAACAACAAACTACTGGTCTATAAAGCCATCATAAAACCGGTGTGGACTTATGGTATAGAACTATGGGGTTCTGCCAGTAACTCCAACATAGAAATTCTGCAGAGATTTCAGAACATAGCTTTGCGATCAATATCGGGCGCAGGATGGTTCGTGAGAAACTCCGAAATCCATGAATACCTAGAGATGCCTACGGTAAAGGAAGAAGTAAACAAGAACTGTACTCGATACAAGAAGAGATTATTAGAGCATACCAATGAGTTGGCTAAGAACCTCCTAACTAACCAAACCACAACACGCCTTAAAAGATGGCATATACTAAACCTGGATCAGAGAGACTGAGAATAGCTCTTATCATGCTTTGTGTTGATGTCGGCTCATTGGAGCCACATTATCAAAAATATACTACCTACTCAAACCACATCTGATTATGGCTAGATAAGCCGATTGCAGATCATATTATACAAAAAAAAAAAAAAAAAAAAAAAAAAAAAAAAAAAAAAAAACTCTAGTCAAGCGTTTTGGGGCAGAAAAGGGACGTCACCATGGATTCACTACATGATTCTGAAAGCGTTGAAATTGTTCGTCCGTTATTAGAAAAAAAAAAAATTCTTGTAGGAATTGCACTTTTCTATGAAACACCTGATTTTTTTTGGATAACCGACGAAAAGTTTCTACGCTACGCTAGGGGGCTTAGAATGTGCTGAATCAATGATTACATTTTGTGCGCCGAAAATGCTACATCGTCCAAAAATATTGTCAGGCCCTTTGCATCAGAATCTACAGTGCGAATTCCGGATTATTCTTGCAAAAATTGGTTAATGAAAGTCATTGTGGATGAAAATGGCAAATCAGATATACTCAGTATGAAGTAGCACACCTACTAACTTTCGTCTTTAGCCACGTAAAACGAACTCTACAAAGGCAACATCATAATAAATCACATCTAAGTGCAAATGTCTATTTGTACACATTTTCAATGTACTCTGTGTTGGAACGTTCCTGGCAAAGTGCCCAGAATAAAGTGATGGTTCTCATTAAAAAAAAAAAAACAAAATTAAATTTTAGATTTAGTGCTTGCTTTCACACTAAATTTATGCCTTCATTAATGCCCTTTAGTTATGGAAGCCAAACCGCACGGGGAAATTTAAAATTTCTTGTAATAATTTAATCTTACATCATTCACAGTAACATATTCACTTTATAGTTGAACAGATAAATGGTTGCACTCCACATTTTTATTTACAAATTTAATAAAAAAGAGGGCGGGTCGCTTGTTACTACTAGCCACCCGCCCCTGTTATGCATGATTTTTACGTCTTAACAAAACAACGAGATCTCTTTTTATATGTAATTTTAACATTAATGTATTATACACAAACCTTCCGGAATAAATTCTCTAAATAATGGTGAAAAACTACATCAAAATCTGTTCCGTATTTTAGAAGAACAACGCGATCACAGACAGACACGAAAAGCGACTTTTATTTATGATAATTATGTTTTATAATCATAAATAACAAACCAACTTTACAGTTGAATGGGTATATCTTTAAACAGCATTTTAGTTGAATAGATAATTCCTCGTCTTTCATAAGAATTGCAGCAAGTGGCGTTTTGTAGTTTCAGCCCACCCTCACGGGGAAAAGAGTTTATGAATGTTGTCCGGTCAAGGACCGCGGGACACCGATCGGTGACCAAACAATAGAAAATCAATTGTCTCATTAGCGGAGCTTGACAGATTAATTGTTCGTTCAATAATGTTGTACTTTATACACAGATTGTGGACCCAACAGCGACCAAGCCGGACGATTGGGATGAGGATGCTCCCGCGCAAATCGTAGACCCCAACGCAGTGAAGCCCGATGGATGGCTGGACGATGAACCTGAAATGATTCCAGGTGCGTAGTATAAAAAAATACAACATAGTAATATTTTCGGGTTGCGGCAACGAAACGTGTCACGTGTCAGCGCGTGCGTGCGTGGCAGTTTCAGCTGTAAATTGCATGTTTCATTCAGGTTGTACAGATATACAAGCCAGTGTTGGAACTAAGAAAATATACTTCTTACTTTAGCCACACAAATTGGTTCCCCAACCATATCTAGCCTTACTCAGCATAGTCCTTCGTATCATCAGTCATATCTATTGTACGAAACATAAGTTGCCCTGTTTGTCCGTGCTACTTACTACTAGGTCCTGGGTTCGATTCCCAGGTCGGGCAGTGTTATTGAAGTGAAACTTCTTTAGGCGCGCTTGACTTGGGGAGTAAACTGGCGAATGCGTTACGAAAACGTGTGATCGCGAGTAGGGAAGGTACGTAAAAAATAGCTGGAAATACCTGGTGTAAAAACCCGGTCCCGGTCGCATATTTATGCGACCGGGTTTTTACACCAGGTATTTGCTTCCAAGTACGCACACCGGGTACCGACTCAAAATACTTGCAAGACTATTAAGTATCTTATACGGCTACTCGCTCAAATACGTAGGTACTCAACCGCGTTAGTTTTCGCAAATGCGATCATGCTCCTTTTGGAACAATTTCGTATGCAAGTATTTTTTACCGACTTCACAAAAAGGAGGAGGTACTATGTTCGGCTGTTTGTATGTTTTTTTTTTTTTGTATGTTTGTTCATCGAATACTCCGCCAATTGTCGACGGATTTTCAAAATTCTTTTTTTGTTCCAAAGTAGATAGTTTTGAGGTGGCCCCACTGTCACCAAGTTAGGATCTGATGATGGGATCTTAGAGTAATCGAGGGCAACCTTTAAATTTTATAGGCTCACTTATTGTTTTTCGCATATTTTACGAAGTATCTTCTCAGGTAGCTGGGCTGATGATGGAAGTTACAACTCCTTAACAGTAAGAAGTTACTCGAACAGGCAAGGACTGTTTTAGTCAATTGTTTTGATGTTTGATAGGGCATTTGCCACATTTGGTCTCATGATCATCAAGTCATGACCTGATGCTGCAGTCAGGATAGTCTGCAGAGTACCTAACTCCTCGACAACTAACAGCAGATATATCGTGTTAAGGCTCATTGAAAAGGGCTCGATGTGTGGATAAACGTACTGTTAATGAGGAACACCGAAGTACATAAAGACCTGATGCTGAAGCCAGGAGCATTAGAAATAGTACCAACCTTGAAATTACAGCACCGTAGTCGTGTTTGGGCTCATTTTAAACAGGACTAAATTTTAAGTTCAATGCAATGTTGACAAGTCTGGCCTGATGCTGCAGCCAGGATTATCAGCATCTAGTCTAAAAACATCAGGGCAGGATTTGATGATGGGATCCTGGAGAAATCGAAGGAACTCTTCAAATATTATAGGCACACCTATAGCGATTTGGGTATTTTTTATAGTAACTCGTGCATTTGCTCTCGGAAAGCACTATTTGGTGATGTGGAACTGATGATGAAGACCACAGATGGCCACCGGAACTACTCAATAATATCTAAGTATTTCACGGGTTGCGATTCGATTACTTTAATATGGTTGCTAAGCAATTTATGCTCGTCACAATGTGAATGGTGATACGGAGCTGATGGTGGATCTGGAGAACTCCTCAACAATTAACTTCCCTGTATCGGGAAAAGCAATATTTTGTTTGTAAAAGGCGATGATCACTAGGCTATTGTAACTTAGATAAATTATAAGCAGACCCACTAAAAAGCGTGAAATAAAAACTTTTTAAGAAAAAAAAAACCGACTTTCAAAAAAACACTACAAAGTGAAAAATATCTTTAATTTCGGAAGTCGGTGGCAAAAAACTAAAATAAAGATCCAAAGACACCGACTTCCGAAATTAAAGTTATTTTTCACTTTGTAAAGTTTTTTTTGGAAGTCGGTTTTTTTTTTCTTAAAAAGTTTTTTTTTACTTTAATGGTTTGCAAGTATTTATTTGTAAACGCGATTTTGCTCCTTATTTATTCGAAGTCATTGATCAATTTCCTATGCAAGTAGTTTTTACTTCCAACAGGGCTTTTGTTTGATTACGCGATTGTACTTCTTATTTGTATGAGGTTATGGATCAGTTTTCGATGCAGATAGAAAATACTTGAAAGTATCTCGAGCCCTGGTTTTAGGCCCTGGTTTCTTAAGGTGGACGTACTTGGAAGCTCTGGTACTCGATTTTGCAAGTACGACCCATCTCTAAGGGCTACGGGCGAGGCGAACGGGAGTTGAGTGGGGGATATAAGCAAGAGAAAGCAGTGCGCGCGCACATTTTCTTTCTCTCTTCCTCTCATAGCCAAATACGTTTGAAGTTTCACTTCAGTCGTGTGGTCATAAGCACACTCGGTTTTTTTATTTATTATTATTTATTTATAAAAATCTTACCTACACTATCAGGATTATCTATCGGGATTTTCTATCAGGAATTTCTCAAAAACAGTCCGACGTTGGGATTTGTGCACGGTTGACGGCAATAGGTTCGCCCTCTATTATATGGAACTTCAACATAACTGGCGAAATGTGGGTGTTCAGTAGGTATACCTCTGGCTTACCCTTCGAGGATAACCGGCGTGATGCTATGGTGATGTTAAACGTAAGTTCTCCATAACCCAGACCCTGAAGCCAAGAAGCCCGAGGACTGGGACGAGGACATGGACGGCGAGTGGGAGGCGCCGCTCATCGACAACCCCGCGTGCGTCGCCGCGCCGGGCTGCGGGCCCTGGAAGGCTCCCACCATCGCCAACCCCAACTACAAGGTAAAACTAAGCCCTAATCAGCTACGACATCAATTTTTTCGCTTTTTTCCAACTATGTTGGGCTCGGCTTCCAGTTTAACCTGATGCAGCTGAATTCGAGTAGTTTATATGGAGCAACTGCCTATCTGACTACCACAACCAATTGCTGGGTAACACAATACCCCTTGGTAAGACTGGTTGTCAGACTTTTGGACTTCTGATACCTCTAAAAACTTTCTTTTTACAATAAAAACCATACTATAAATATATACAGGGTGTTACGGAAAGGGTATATCAATACAAACGGGTTGAAGAGTGTATCTGGTCTAGAATCTCTGTACAAAATTTCAGCTCAAAAGCATTAACTTTGAAAATGCTTAATATTTTTTTATTTCGACATCACGGCGCTGCACTGGCGCGCGGCGGCGTGATGTGCGTGTACTAGGCGCACAGACACACTACAGATAATGGATAATGACCCTCGTAGTGCGGTGACACGTTTGTTATGATTTCAATTTAATAAACTATCGAAATAACAAAATATTAAGTATTTTCAAAGTTACTGCTTTTGAGCTGAAATTTTGTACAGAGATTCTAGACCAGATACACTCTTCAACCCGTTTGTATTGATATACCCTTTCAGTAACACCCTGTATATATTTATAGTATGGTATATTTTTTCAGATTATTTAACAAGCAACATACTAAAGCATGTTTCAATTTTGTAGTCCAAACGGATATTTGCAATAAATTACCAGTGTTGTGTCGTAGCGCTTCTCTTTCTTTTCTATGTAGTCCGACAGTGACCGCGCTTTAGGTCATGTAGTCCCCTTAATTTAAAAAAAATATACATAATATAAAGTTGGTTATTTGTGTATTCGCAGGGCATCTGGCGCGCTCCGCTGGTACCGAACCCGAACTACAAGGGCAAGTGGGCTCCGCGCCGCATCGCCAACCCGCACTACTTCAGAGACGAACACCCCTTCAGGATGACGCCTATCGTAAGTGATTTTATGTTATATTTGCTGCAACTTGCGGCTAGAGATTAAGTTTTAAAATATTATAGTTGTTTTACGTATTGCATATTATGCATTCTGTTGGCACGAAACAGTTGAGAAATTGAGACCTCTGGAACTTGCCATTTCATCACTTGAATAAAAGTCCCGCTAGTTTTTTCATTCGTATTTGAAAGCGATTCATACCTATGCGGTATTACGGCTCGGAATTAAATATTTTTCTGAACATTTATAAAGAAAGTGAAAGTAAATCCACCCCAAAAAAAACCAACCAATAAAATTAATCCAAAAAAACCGCCATTCCTTCACCATTTTTACATAGTAAATAACCTACTAAAATCACTCGTAAAGACGTGTTCTATAACAAATACCTAACAATGGTATATTTTTTGCAGCACGCAGTTGGCTTCGAGTTGTGGTCGATGTCTCCTATGCTGTTGTTCGACAATCTCATCATCACAGACGACCAGGCTGTCGCCGAGGAATGGGCACAAGCATCCTTCGTGCTCAAGCGTGCTAAGATATCGAGAGACTCGGTAAGTGGAGAATTAATTTGGATGTTATTGAAACAATAGGGTTTAAAATAAAAATTTGTGGCATAGGATTTTTACGCCTCTTAAGATAACTTACAAATATCAACGATTTGTAAGTTACTTTAATAAAAATAAGGCGCTATCAAGTTCGTTTTTATGGAGCCGCCACTTTGAAAAACTGTGTCGGTCTGAGTGTGACAAACTATATCCACACGTTTCAGACTACTCAAGCAGTTGAAAGATTTTGAGTTGTTATTGTCACGAAACTTTTTACTTCTATATTAATATTAGCAAACGCTGTGGGGTCGCATGTTACGTGCGATGAACTACAAGCCCGGCTGGTGGGCGCTTTACGTGGTGTACGTCGCCATTCCCATCGTGGTATACATTGCCTGCCTCATACGACGGGCCAACGAGGTCATATGCTTTTATAGCTAGCGTGAAAAGACCTTTTAGAAGTGTAATATGCCATATATGTATAGCTATTGTATTGATGTAATGGCTGAATAAAAGTATAATGTTAGATTTGCTGGACAGAAAAAAAAAACTGCTATTGGGTTTGGTGGCCTTTATGGAATCACTTGGTTACACTAGGGCTCAGCGGTGAAAAACAACAATAAATATGATTCTCTGTTAAAAATATGGTATTCTGCACTTCAACCAAACAAAACAGGTACTAAAAAATTTACATTTGGATTTTTTTTTACCCTAGACTTTCTGACATGCTAAACAGCCTACAATTATGTAGTTCATTTAGGGACAAGCACAACCCGTATTCCTTCTTTTTGACACAAGTGTTCGTCATTATATTACATACTTTTCCTCCTGAGTATACTGCTATGTATAATGTATGTGCTCTATAAGTAGTTGGCTAGTTTGTACCAAAGCTAATATCCACAGGACTCAGTATTTGATCGCGCGATGAGGTTCGCTGGAGACAATCCCTGGATATACGCCGTGGTCATAGTAGGCAGCTTCGTGGTTGTCGGACTCATCGCTTATGCCTGTCTCGGCTCATCTAAATCGGTAAGTGTTGATTTACCGTTTTCATTTAAAATGTGTACTTTTTCTCTAAATTACCCCCTTTAGGAAGTGGCGCTCAAAGTTTATAAATAGTTATTGTTGACTGATGTTTACGGAAACAAGATTTTTCGTGGGGAACGTATTAAGCAAACGATTTTGGTTAAAAATTATAAAAATAAAAACTGACCTCAACCCCCCCCCCCTCCACCCTCCCTCCCTCCGTGTCCCTCCGTGGGTATACCAGCAGTATCGTATTAATATTTTAAAAAAATTGTTGTATATTACGAAAGGTTAACTGATGATTTTCTCATTTCCGCTTCATTATATGTATAAGTAAACTCATAAATTAAAATAAAGAACACTAAAACCGAAAAAATGAAAAGGCAAGCCATACTAACATGGTAAAATATGCTAAAAAAATTATCTCACACGCAGGATTCCGACGCTGACATGAAAAAGACAGATGCCGTTGCAGAAGACGATCCTCATCTATCGGAGGCTGAAGAAGACGTGAGGGAGGAACAGGAACGACCCAGCAAGGCTGACTTGGAGGGACCGGACGCTGATGATGCCGAGGTTGTTACTTCTACTGAGGATGTAAGTAAACACCGTAGTTGCCTACCCCTCTAGCGTCAAGTGTACACCAAGTGTACAAGTGTACATAAGAGAAAGTGCTCGAAACGTCAACGGTACACCAAGTGTACACAACTATTGTCATTGTTCTCACTGCGTCCTTTCAACTACTCCGACGCATGGGGAGTGGCGACAGGTAGGCGAGCAAACGTGTGAGAGGTTAAGCGAAGGGGTGATTCTGATTACATGAAAGAAAGAAAAATAGGTATATTTGTCACAGAAACACGTGCATACAAAAAGAAACAAAATAGATACAAAACAGTAACATTCAAGCTGCACGTCATGATGGTGACAAGGAGGCTTCCACTCAGCATAATGCTGTGTTTCAAGGGACCCACAGCACAGCGCTGATTTTCACCTGACACTGACCTGCAAATTGCAAAAAACGTAAGAAAATTTGAATTTCGCGAAATATCCTTGCGCTTCCCCCTAACTATAATTCGACGTCAATCATTCTGTTTAGAGCATCTTTCTACGATTATTCAGTTTAAAGGTATGATTCCGATGGTATGGAAGCCCAACATAAACATCAAAATAAACCTTTTTCCTTTTGTTCCAGACTACACCTTTACTAGACGCAGAGGGCGCCGGCGACGGCCAACGGAAACGCAAACCCCGAAAGGAGTAAAAAGTATTGTGAGCAGTTCGATTGTATAGTTCAAAAATACGTGTGTGTGAGGCGATGTGATGTCCTAGCGTTTGTATGTAGGCGTGCGTTTGTTTTCAGTGCGCGTTTTGTTGCACTAAGGGTGAAGCCAGATCGCGATCTATAGACATTTGAGATATTTTGAGCCGTACGATACAGGGTCCAATTAAATTAACTTGCAAAATTCCGCTGACTCGATGGGTTTCTAGAATTTCTATAAAAAAAGGAAATCATTTTGACAGAACAAAACTACTTACATACTTCAAGTAACAACGCTATCAGCGGTTGTTGACTCCCAAAAACGAACAACAAATCTTATTTATTTTTATATTATCGGTTTCAGGTATCGATACCCATCACGTCTCCAGAATTTCGCTAGCTATTTTAATTTAACCCTTTATATCAGGTGACATTGACATATTTTCAGACGTCGATCGCACGCTTTCTGAGGGGCAATTCTCGTAATTTTAAGAATGTTCACAGTCTGATCTCAGTCTCAATCTGCCAAAATTTCCTCTAATTTCCCTACTTTTGACAAGTTTTTTGACATTTGTGTGTCGCCGAGATGAGACTGCGACTAGATTTTGAACGTTTTAAATGACGAGAATCGGCCTTCTGGTTACATCTTATGACGTCACTGCACAGGTCATAGTTGTGTGGTGGCGCTAGTGTCGCGACACTTTATATGTTGAGCTTGGAGGATGGAAATGTTGTAATAGGAAATTGGGTCTTTATGCGTGACAATAGAGATGAGTTTTGTTTATGATTTTAACACTCAAAATTACTAATCAATAAAAGGGCCGGATTGTTAAAAATCTGGAAGCCTAGACTGGAGTTTGAGTAACATCTTTGTGCTGATAATATGCAACCAAAGAGTATGTTGGTAAAACCAAAGCTAGATTTATTAAACTAACAAATTACCGTAGACAAAAAAAGGTCCTATAACAACAATTTCAATCATGTTTCATCATTTTTAATATAGTAAAAGGACACAACATAATTCGGCTACTTTGAAATTTATACTCAAAGTACAACATTTTGTGTCCTTTTAATATACCTAGCTCAACATAAAAGTGACTATTATATCTGCCTTCTTTAGAAAATTTCTTTTAATGTAGTTAAGCTATATTTAGTATAATAATATATTATAGAAAATTATATTCTCGTCTGTCTTTCTTGTCCGTAATACTTATATATCGCGGTTTTCTTCTATTTAAGGACTAAATAATAACTTCTTGATATTTATAATGATCATAATAATATAGTAATATGCAACTTTTTTTTACATACAGTAGTGATGTCAAAGGTATTTTATTTAATAGTAAGTACTTAGATAAATTAGAGCAATAATTTTATTCGAGCAAATAAAATAAGGGATATAATATGGGTAAAGTTTTACATCTCTATGACCAACCATTTTTTATAATTTTTGCAATTTGTAATAAGTAATGCTTACCTACTAATTTTAAACAAGCTGTTATTATTTTGTCTTACGTACTATAATAATTATAATATAAATAATATATAATTCATATAAATAATTTCTTTTTTGTACTGCCAAAGAACTTCAGCGTCCCTTTTTTTTTAACATGTGACCAAGTGAATTTGCATTTTGACTATAATATACATTTTGTTTCAATACAGTCGGCGACAGAAGCGGTTTTAAATTTAACTTTTCATCATCTGTCACAACTAAACTTATATTTAAATTACTTCTGTTGTCGCTGCGTGTTCATTAGTTTTTGTTATGACTTTCGTTCTTAAAAATGTTATAGGTACGTCATAATACATAAATGTGGAATATAATATAATATAATACGTGGAATAAGTAGTTTAATTTTTATATGTTTTCGTTAACTCGTTGTGGGTTCCGTATGAAAAGGTTTATCTGTATATAATTTGTCGGCTTAAATTAATGTTAGTAGCGAATTCTCAACATCTTCATGCGATAATTCCTTTTGCATCTTACTCATGACTTGTGTACATTTAGATAGAAACACATCGCTTGTTTTCGAGTATTAACTTCATAGTGTAGCCGTATTTGTAATATAATTGTCAAACTTGAATGTTCACTATTAATTACTAGAATAATTTTCTAAGGATCGTGCTCAGAATAAGTACTCAAGTCATTAAAAGGTTTGTGTTAAATATTATACCTAATACATAAGTACAACAGTTTTATGATACTCGTATGGAACTTCACAGTTTACACTTCTCGTTTAATTGGTACTAGAATAAGATAATTCTGAGGCATGAAAACCTTTTCTTCCCATTACCGTTATCACGAATTTAGGAATAAACAGATTTTTGCATATCGTATAATGTTCCATTTGATATCTTTATTGATTGAGCACGATCCAACATGGCGATGGACTCACAGCGAGCAAAAAGGTTTTAGTCTACCTGCCATCTTTTTATCTTCTCACGATTGCCTAGAACCGCTTTCAATATGGTCCTGGGCTTCAGATAGGAATATCAGTATTTATTCATTTGTACAGTTTACCAAGGAACAGTATTTTTTTAGATTCGAAATGTATTATTTACATACTCATATTTACGTGAATGTTACCTGGGGCTAAAAACATAACAGGCGAAATGTGGGTGTAGGTACAACTCTGCCCAACCCTTCGCGGAAACAAGGCGTGATCTTATGTTATGTTATATTTACGTGAATGTAAACTTTTCAATAAATTGCATTTATAACGTTAAAAACTAAAAACAATTATTTTTTGGTTCGCGACTTGCGGCATAATTAGATGCGCAAGCGCTCATTGTCGGGCAACATGTCCAATGCAATTGTCATTATGCATCTCACTGATCTTCATGGATGGTGTTGCATGTCCTGACAAAGAAATTTTGTATAAAAAACTATACAAAAGAAAGTGTAACATTCACACACATGTGGTATAATCTTTCACATTCCAACCTCGGTTTGAACATTGCGAAGAGGCATTGGTGAGCTGTAATTTAATGAGTTTTATAATAAGACGAGATGTAGGCTGTGAGTCCTGCCTACCCCACAACACCACGGTTGTTTCCGGCAGCTGTAATATAATAATAATAACACATAGTCTCGATACTTTTATTTTTCCTAAGTACGACTCTGCGTGATACGTGAAGTTAATGGACTGTAATTTATATGAATAATAAACTGAATTATTTGTATGCGCTTTGTTTTACTTATTTTGTTGTACCTTATTTTGTTGTATATACTACTTTATAGTATGCTGATAAAGTCGCTTTCGGCTATAGGTAGTTCGAAATAATAAAAATAAAATAGTTCGGAGCGAGAATCATTATTTTACTTATGTTTAATTGTTCTGCTGTCGATAAGGACAATTCGACCTTATCTTTGTCCTATGCATACTATCCGCGTCCGGCGTTGTGTATGTTTATTTTGGGATTACTCTTCAATGACTTTGGTTATCATGAACATGTTAACAGATGAACAAACATGCACGCTAATAAGACGATAACTGCATAGACTTTTAGTTGCCATGCGAGCCATCCACATCCACCTGCTCTATAACGGCTCAGTTTAACCTGTTCCAAACGCACCGGTTACCGGTCTTTGAGAACTTGCACAAGTTATTATTAGTAGGTATAGGCACTAATCTACTTACCCCTTTATTCATAAACGTTGCTTAGAGTTAATGAATAAGTTATGATAAGCGACTACATTTTTTTACTTTTAAACGTCTCTTCACTTTAATAATCGTTTATAAATAAACCCCAAAATGTTAACCGTGTACGTTACCCCAGCAAGAAAGTGTCTCCTAGAGTTATAGGAGTAGAACGTATAATGTGTGCCCTATCTGCTGTAAATGTGCCCCAACATAAAAAATGTGTGCCCCCTGTCGTTTTGGAAAAAAACGGAAAAAACGATTCTTGCTGGGGTAACGTTTTTCTAGCAGGAAAATTCTAAACGAATGATCGGAGAGTGAAAAATTGTGCATGGCCAGAGAGCTTATATGTGTGCCAAAATGTGCCCCCAAAAATAAAATCTGTGCCCCTTCAGGTTTTCGAGATATTGCATTTCCTGCTGGAGTAACGTTTTGATGAATCGTATATCTCTACAACCATTGCATGTGCCCCTGTAGAATAAACATACACGAGTAGCTCTTAATGTGTGCCCCTTTGTGCCCCAATTAGATTTAAGAAAATATTTATAGTTTTCAAGTTATCGCGGTTTTATGAAAACCCGAAAAAACATCGCAGCGCCTAAATTAGACAAGGCACAAGTTCGCTGAAAACTGTATTCGGTCCTTCTTGACGCTAATAATAACTATACAAAGTTTCAAAACTGTTCATGCATGCGTTTTTGAATAATCTCGCTAAAAGTGAAAACGATGGTGTCATAACTTTGACGGCAAAATACAAGGAACCGGCTCAATCCCAGATGTGTAGGTGTAAACCAAAATCATGTGCCTTTAGTCAGAAATATATGGTGAAAATATTCAGCTTGGAATGTTTCGCATTAAGTAAATATAAACAAAAAACCAAAATATGTAAGCAACGGCTGGTTATCCGACGAAATTTGAATGACTTCTAAAAAGCGACGGATTCATACATATCGATGACCTTCTTTACTTTATTCACTAACCGGTTCACACGTGTTGTGCCTGAGTACACTGACGTAGAAAAGTAATAAGTAATAAAATAAAGTTGTTATTGGATTATATTCAACTAGCTGTTTCTATGACCTTACACATGATTAAGTACATTATAAATAGTAGCCTAAGTGCTATTCCAAGGTAAGCTATCTTTCGATTCAAAATTTCATTAAATACATCCAGTAATTTATGTGTGAACGAAAGAAATACATCCAGATATTTGCCAGGTCTGACCCAAAATTTGATTGGTCCCAATGTTTAAAAAAAAAAATGAATACCTACTACTAAAAAGAGGTAGCTCTTTTTTGTATATAAATAAAAAGCCCGTACTTGTCTTTATATATATATATATATTTATTGATAAGCCGTAGGTTAGATAAATTAACAGTAAGTTTTTCATCATTAAGGGGGATGCTCGCTCCAACCAGCCCGCAAAATTCAAAATTTCTTGCGTTTTTTGCAATTTGCAGGCCAGTGCTAGGTTGTATGTTGATTAAAATATTATTCGCGGCTGTAAGACGTATGTAGTTACAGAATTATAATCATCAAAATCACCAATACAACCCTACAAGTTCATAAAGGCGTAGGAACAAAAAAAACAGAAAAAATTTGAATTTTGCGGGCTGGTTGGAGCATTCACCTTACTTAATAGAAGATTCCCTTTTTTCGCCTCCCCACACCGCTGCATATATCTCTGGCCCCGCGGCATCCGCTGACGTCGTGTCGCAAGGAGTCGCTTTGTCTAGCTTGGAGAAAGTGAGACAGCTAGTACGCGTACGGTGTTAGTGTGACAGAGACAGTTACGTGTAACGTCGCTCTATTATGAATAATAGGTACGAAGTGTTTATTGACTGGGAAGTGCGTTTGGATTTTTTCTTGGTATTGGTAAACAGTTGCAGTTATGTTATGACGCCAAGGACAGGACACTGTTACCAACTGTTACGTTGAGTCACGCAGTTGCACTGATACTGTTTGTTTACTTTTTTTTTTAAGTTGGTTGAAAGTGGCGTATTAAGCATTTTATAAAAATTATGTGGTTGTAGGGGTGTTGAATTTTATGGCACGATCTGCGGTGGTAAGTATTTAATGGCATTGTTTTGACTTATTTAAAAATACTTGTACACTTATCAAGTACTTGGATTTTTTTCATTACTTTATATACTTATTTATTTTTTAACAAAAAATGTTCTAAATCATGTTTGTTTTGTTTTCATCTGAAAGGATATACATACTTTCCGATTGGTCCAATAGAAATTTCATCAAAATCGATTCAGTAATTTGTTTTCTTTTTTGTTTAATACGTATTTAATTCTCTTCTTGTGCTAGGTTGATGAAATATAACTTCTAGTTACAATGTAAAAAAATAATTCATGACAAGAATTCATGTTCCCAAAACTAAGACTCGACCACAATCCGTCAACACTCAACATGTCACAGTCACAGGGCTGTATCTTTTTAGCCGAAATAGCTAAATACTTGATTAGATTTTTACAGAATGTTCTATGGCAGCTATAACAACAATAATATAAACACCAAGCAGGGAGGAGTGGCATTTTGCCTATTGGCAAGTTGCATAAACTTCTAACTAGATGATGTAAGTAGGTAATAGTTTTGTTGATCTATAGAATATATGTATCTAAAAAAGTTCTGGCGGACCGATCAGGCGGAATATATCTATTTATTCAGGGCTAAATTTTATCACAACTGTATTTTCAACTTAATTGCTAGAGTACTTCTGGAAAAAATTGAGCACAAAATTTTATATCCACGGATATATACAAACTTACATCCTATAAAAATAGTGTAAATTTAATAGATTCAGGAAACTTTAAAACGTAAAGATAATATCAAAATTTCAATTTCGAGTTTTGGGCCAATTAAAATTTAATATTTTTTTTACACAATATTATACTTAAGTATACTTAATACCGATCTGTGATTTTTTGTGATGCGAATTTACTAATTATATGTTAGACTTAGATGAAAAACTGATCTGTGATTAAAATAACAATGACTACACAATGTGCAAATAATTTCTAATATTTATAGGTAGGAACTTTGATCTGTGATTTGATGCAATAATTACTTAAAGAATTAAAATTAAGGGAATAAAAATAATAATTTCCACATCAACAAGCTGTTTCATTTATTATAATCACAAGGTGCATTTAATATATTTTTTAATTAGCCCCCAAAACTTTTGAACGCGACTGTACGGACAACAGCTTAGGTATAATACGTCCAATAAAGAAGGTCATCGATATGTATGAATCCGTCGCTTTTTAGTAGTCATTCAAATTTCGTCGGATAACCAGCCGTTGCTTACATATTTTGGTTTTTTGTTTATATTTACTTAATGCGAAACATTTCAAGCTGAATATTTTCACCATATATTTCTGACTAAAGGCACATGATTTTGGTTTACACCTACACATCTGGGATTGAGCCGGTTCCTTGTATTTTACCGTCAAAGTTATGACACCATCGTTTTGACTTTTAGCGAGATTATTCAAAAACGCATGCATGAACAGTTTTGAAACTTTGTATGGTTATTATTAGCGTCAAGAAGGACCGAATACAGTTTTCAGCGAACTTGTGCCTTGTCTAATTTAGGCGCTGCGATGTTTTTTCGGGTTTTCATAAAACCGCGATAACTTGAAAACTATAAATATTTTCTTAAATCTAATTGGGGCACAAAGGGGCACACATTAAGAGCTACTCGTGTATGTTTATTCTACAGGGGCACATGCAATGGTTGTAGAGATATACGATTCATCAAAACGTTACTCCAGCAGGAAATGCAATATCTCGAAAACCTGAAGGGGCACAGATTTTATTTTTGGGGGCACATTTTGGCACACATATAAGCTCTCTGGCCATGCACAATTTTTCTCTCTTCGATCATTCGTTTAGAATTTTCCTGCTAGAAAAACGTTACCCCAGCAAGAATCGTTTTTTCCGTTTTTTTCCAAAACGACAGGGGGCACACATTTTTTATGTTGGGGCACATTTACAGCAGATAGGGCACACATTATACGTTCTACTCCTATAACTCTAGGAGACACTTTCTTGCTGGGGTAACGTACACATGTTAACCTATTTCCCCAACGAGAGAAAAACTGAAACTTATATGATCCGGATCCCAATAGGTACAGAATAAACGACAAAGAAATCCAATACAACTAAAAAAGAGATAAGGATAAATACAACTAACCAGAAATCTTATGGATACTTATCGCGTATTTTACATGTAGATTATAGACGCCAACAAGATGGGAGGCAACTGGGTCATGTAATTACAATTATTACTGTAATACCATCCTAAACCTAATTGATGAGTTGGTATTGTGGTATTGATATAACCGACCCATATTTATTTGGGTTAGCCCACGGGTTAGCCAACAATTGTTTACACAATACCTACATTTAAAATAATTATTTCCTTAATAGTACGTTTATAAGTGCAACAGTTACTTACAGGGTAACACAACATGCACCTTTTATGGTTTTACATAATATTAGAAAGCCAAAAAGGATAATTACAGTTATTCAAATTTCAATCGTTTTTGGCAATTCATGTGTAACAATAATAATTACAAAGATTTAATTCTAAATATAATAAAAAATGTGTGAAGAATCTTTACATACCTACCTATCATAAGGTATTCTATAAGATACTGCATTCAAAAGCGCATTTTCATTCATAACTTTGAAATAAAGCTACGTTTTGTGTTTGTGTCAGTGACCTAAAGCGCTAAATCATAACCTACCATAAGGATGTACCTTCATTACCATGCACCGCGGTTGTAGATAGCCTAGTTCGGTTCCGAGCTCTCATTGTGCCGGCATTCGTAATCGGGAGTGCGTCGCGGCATGTTGCTGCTATTAAGTGCTTGTTTAGTGCTGTGCCGGGCTGCGGCCGAAGTGAGACCGAATATTGTGATCTTCTTAGCAGATGATTTGGTGAGTAAATATTTATTCTATTTTTGTATCAAGTTGTTAATGCTAATGCTCTAAAGAGGACCCCGGGATTTTATTAAGTGCTCTTAATATCCTACAGGATATTATAACTTAAACTTCCGAATAGCAAGTACCTAGGTTTTTTGAAACTTTTTGCCCAAAGGTGAAGGTGAATAAGTTGAAGATTACAAAACCGAATGCGGCAAAAACTTAAAGCTTTTACGTAAACACAGGCAACTTGAGAGTATCTATTATAAAGCTTCACTCACGAATTACAGGTAAACTTAAGAACCACTTATTTGTGTGAAGTGTGAATTTTTATATACACGTCTGTAACTTTCATGAAGTTCATTTATTATTTATTTACATTTTATTTACAGTAAAATGGATACAGATTCGAAATTATTAGTATTGAGTATTTTAAAGGTAAGTACTGCTAATTTCTTAAGAAATTTCTACCAGCAGACCTGCGAAAGAAGAAATATACCTAGATAATAGTGTGTGAGATCAAGAAGTGAAGAATTTCATTTATTTATCACTAAGTGATCTTTTGGTATCAACGGTTACTTTCACGAAGTTCAATCATTGATCTGCAACTGATCTTTAGGTATCCATATTTATAAACACGTCCAGTTATGAACATTATAGAATCTTGTCTCCCCACATATTAGGTAATTAACCGAGCAATGACCTAAAAGGTCATGTATGCAGATAGCAACAAATTATAAACAGATAATTTATAAACTAGTCGATACTTTTTTCAGCGATAAATCCGCTGCTATCTAACATATCGCAGCAAGCGAGTTACTGTAAAAGCCCGTTCAAAACCATAAAAAATATACGAATGATGGGACACGCACTGCCGATAAATATGACTGTTTACCTACCTTCTTAAGTGCTTACAAACACGATAAACCCTTATGTATGTAAACAATATAGAAATTTATCGATAACGGGTCCCCGAACATTCAATTGCAATTGATTTGTAAAAAGAGAGACGGAGGACTTGGCCCTGCAGTGGGACAATACTGGCTTTACATAGACGATCATTTTGCGCATCAAGTATCAATCATGTAGAAATTGACAGTTGCAATTTTTTTTTTTAAATTTTTTTTTTTTATTAAAATATTCAGTTAATATTATGCTAACAATCTTAAAATAATAATATGTACAAGTATATAAAAAGGGAGGGAAAATAATCAAAGGGCATCAAAAAATTCGTCCGCATCACTGTCAACGGGAAACGTGCCCAAAAGGCTGGCAGCATTGCCACGTTGTATGGCAATGCTGATTCTTTGGCCAAAAAATAGGCCAGCCCTCTGGTCACGTGATGAGTCGACCAACCGCTTGGCGATGTCTCGGAATACTAAGTGGGCACTCGGGCCCCATGGCCCTAGTGTTTCAACCCCAAACGGCTCAAATATGTAAGTTCCAAAGAGATTGGAGTATTTGCGCCGTTTGAGGTTTTCCGCACCTGCAGCAGCCGCCCCAGCACAGCTTACCGTGCTTGCAATTGATCATTTCCTTTTATCGATACCTAGATTTCTATACTGTTTACAGACATACGTTACGTTAGGGTCAGGGTTAAGGCAACCCCCCCCCCCCCCCCCCCCTTAACAGGAATATCTACAAGTTAAAACAGCTGCAATGCAGATAATTGTAGTTCTGGATCTAAGTAGGACCTACAAAAGGATTTCATTTGGCGGAAATAAGGCCAATTCCCGTAATTAAAAAACGTTCAAAATCTAATCGCAATCTCGTCTCAGCGACAATCAATGTCAAAAATGTAGGGAAATTAGAGGTATTTTTGACAGATTGAGACTGAGATCTGACTGAACGTTCTTAAAATTACGAGAATTGCCCCTCAGATACAGGTTGCCTACAAACAACTAAAGTTTGGCATTTAGGACACATCCTTCAATCGAAGTTAACCGCAAGACGTTTTTGTTTGCGGTTTGTCGAAACGAGGTATTTGCATACAAATAATGCATAGATGATGTAATCGTACAAGCACGTACAAGTAAATTTGCTAAGAGCCGAGGTAAAAATTGTTATTATGTAAACACAGTAGGTACTAAGGGTCTATAGATTCGGGAACTGGAACACCAAGCAGTTCGTTTTGTTTGATAGGTACCTATGTCCAAAGATTTTAAATGACTGGCGGAACTTGTACTACTTACTTATGTATTCTGTGGCGGACCCAAAAGGAGGGTAATATTGTTTACTATGTTATTGTTGACCTCTAAAGGCCTTGTCAAATAGTCATGGTAGTTTAACACTTATTAAACCGTGAGTTTTTTTGTCTCATGGTCATTCGTTGGTCTAGTGGTTGCAAGCGCTAGGTACTGCTGAGCATGAGGTACCTTGGGTTAGATTATCGGGTCGAGCAGTGTTAGTGGGTATTTTGGCATAAATGCAGGTGAAATGTGGGTGTACCTACTATAGGTACACCTCTGCTTGACCCTTCTGGGTATACATGCGTGATGTTATGTTGAGTAACAAAAACAATGTCCATAAAGTAAGTACTTTTTTCATAAAAAGGGTTGGAACGATGTCGGCTTCCATGGCTCGAACCAAATACCGACGCCGAACATCGACGCTCTTGCGTACTCTGGCATCGTGCTACAGAACTACTACGTAACTCCTATATGTACCCCGTCCAGGTCTGCGCTCATGACTGCCAAATACCCCATACATACTGGTGAGTAACTTCGATATTATTAACTTTGCTACAATCAACTCAGCTTATCACAGTCGACTTCTGGACAAGGCCTCTCCCAGGCTACGCCACAAAGCTCAGGCCTCCGCCTTCCGCATCCATTCTGTCCCAACCACCTTTTTAAGGTCGTCGGTACATCTAGGCAGGGGGGCGTCCTACACTACGCTTACCGATACGCGTTCTCCACTCCAGGCCACAAACTTTGCCACGAAAAAAAATATATGAACCAAAAGTTACCCCACAATAAAAAGTATGAATTGAGTGGATTGAGTTTGAGAAGAAAATATTCGAATGGTCTAAGGTGGGTGGACCATGGAAGGCCATGCTCCTTCGAAGGCCAATCATTAAAATTTCGTAGTTATTGCCATGTGATGACAAATTCCTTTTACTAACACAAACACCCATCGAACTGGAAACCACAGACGCGGCGGCGAATCGCTCGCGCTACTATTTTGGCAGTACGGTCCCTCGCTTCTTCGATATCGGAAATCGACGACGTTAAAATAAGGTGGGTGTACCATGGAAGGCCACTCTAACGAATAAACAGTTATTATTTGTTTATTTCCTGGATAAATGAAACTAACAAATATTTAAGTAATACTTTGTTTTATTATGTAACATATAAACCACTTTTGAAGTGAAACTTCTTTAGGCGCGCTTGACTTGGGGAGTAAACTGGCGAATGCGTTACGAAAACGTGTGATCGCGAGTAGAGAAGGTACGTAAAAAATAGCTGGAAATACCTGGTGTAAAAACCCGGTCCCGGTCGCATAAATATGCGACTGGGTTTTTACACCAGGTATTTGCTTCCAAGTACGCACACCGGGTACCGACTCAAAATACTTGCAAAACTATTAAGTATCTTATACGGCTACTCGCTCAAATACGTAGGTACTCAACCGCGTCAGTTTTCGCAAATGCGATCATACTCCTTTTGGAACAATTTCGTATGCAAGTATTTTTTACCGACTTCACAAAAAGGAGGAGGTACTATGTTCGGCTGTTTGTATGTTTTTGAAGTGAAACTTCTTTAGGCGCGCTTGACTTGGGGAGTAAACTGGCGAATGCGTTACGAAAACGTGTGATCGCGAGTAGGGAAGGTACGTAAAAAATAGCTGGAAACACCTGGTGTAAAAACCCGGTCCCGGTCGCATAAATATGCGACCGGGTTTTTACACCAGGTATTTGCTTCCAAGTACGCACACCGGGTACCGACTCAAAATACTTGCAAGACTATTAAGTATCTTATACGGCTACTCGCTCAAATACGTAGGTACTCAACCGCGTTAGTTTTCGCAAATGCGATCATGCTCCTTTTGGAACAATTTCGTATGCAAGTATTTTTTACCGACTTCACAAAAAGGAGGAGGTACTATGTTCGGCTGTTTGTATGTTTTTTTTTTTTGTATGTTTGTTCATCGAATACTCCACCAATTGTCGACGGATTTTCAAAATTCTTTTTTTGTTCCAAAGTAGATAGTTTTGAGGTGGTCCCACTGTCACCAAGTTAGGATCTGATGATGGGATCTTAGAGTAATCGAGGGCAACCTTTAAACTTTATAGGCTCACTTATTGTTTTTCGCATATTTTACGAAGTATCTTGTGTATTTGCGTATGGTTGTCACCATCTCAGGTAGCTGGGCTGATGATGGAAGTTACAACTCCTTAACAGTAAGAAGTTACTCGAACAGGCAAGGACTGTTTTAGTCAATTGTTTTGATGTTTGATAGGGCATTTGCCACATTTGGTCTCATGATCATCAAGTCATGACCTGATGCTGCAGTCAGGACAGTCTGCAGAGTACCTAACTCCTCGACAACTAACAGCAGATATATCGTGTTAAGGCTCATTGAAAAGGGCTCGATGTGTGGATAAACGTACTGTTAATGAGGAACACCGAAGTACATAAAGACCTGATGCTGAAGCCAGGAGCATTAGAAAAAGTACCAACCTTGAAATTACAGCACCGTAGTCGTGTTTGGGCTCATTTTAAACAGGACTAAATAAGTTCAATGCAATGTTGACAAGTCTAGCCTGATGCTGCAGCCAGGATTATCAGCATCTAGTCTAAAAACATCAGGGGAGGATTTGATGATGGGATCCTGGAGAAATCGAAGGAACTCTTCAAATATTATAGGCACACCTATAGCGATTTGGGTATTTTTTATAGTAACTCGTGCATTTGCTCTCGGAAAGCACTATTTGGTGATGTGGAACTGATGATGAAGACCACAGATGGCCACCGGAACTACTCAATAATATCTAAGTATTTCACGGGTTGCGATTCGATTACTTTAATATGGTTGCTAAGCAATTTATGCTCGTCACAATGTGAATGGTGATACGGAGCTGATGGTGGATCTGGAGAACTCCTCAACAATTAACTTCCCTGTATCGGGAAAAGCAATATTTTGTTTGTAAAAGGCGATGATCACTAGGCTATTGTAACTTAGATAAATTATAAGCAGACCCACTAAAAAGCGTGAAATAAAAACTTTTTAAGAAAAAAAAAACCGACTCAAAAAAACATTACAAAGTGAAAAATATCTTTAATTTCGGAAGTCGGTGGCAAAAAACTAAAATAAAGATCCAAAGACACCGACTTCCGAAATTAAAGTTATTTTTCACTTTGTAAAGTTTTTTTTGGAAGTCGGTTTATTTTTCTTAAAAAGTTTTTTTTTACTTTAATGGTTTGCAAGTATTTATTTGTAAACGCGATTTTGCTCCTTATTTATTCGAAGTCATTGATCAATTTCCTATGCAAGTAGTTTTACTTCCAACGGGGCTTTTGAATACGCGATTGTATTTCTTATCTGTATGAAGTTATGGATCAGTTTTCTATGCAGATAGAAAATACTTGAAAGTATCTCGCTCCGTCGTGCCTCGACCCTCGAGTACGTAGGTACTCAAATAGTTCAACAACCGCGTTTGTTTTCGCAAATGCGATCATACTCCTTATCAGTAAGGGCACAGAATACTTAATAGTACTACGTACAGAAAGGACACTCCCTTCCTCGACCTCATATCAGATACCGCACCTCACCCCGCACTTCGAGGTATTCGTCGCCGACTCTTTAGCAAGGGCGCTCGCGAACCGCAGCGCTGTATTGCTGACACACAATTATGCGATTTAAAAGTTTTATTTGAGTTTTAATCACGATGGTTGGATATTGTGATGCTTTTCCGAATTCGTATTTACATATACTGTTTGTATGATTTCGCATTTTTAATAACATGCGATTTAATAACCCATTATTTACAGATAAGTCATTTAAACTAAACTATTTTAGTGTTTTTATTTCATTACGAACCCGACTATATAAATAAACAATTGAACTACATGGTCACTTCATAATAATGCACACGTTCGGGCAGCGCCGCCGCCGACGTCGTTCGGTTCCCCGACACAAATTGCTTTCCGCGCCATTTTTTTTTACGCTACTAGATTTCACGCACACATTTGCACGTATACAAACGTCATTTGTTTATGTAGTAGTAATAGGTAATTATTTTGCGAGCGTTGTATGGAGTGTCCGAGGTGTGGTAAGAGTCTACGGAACAATTTCGTATGCAAGTATTTTTACTTTAATGGTTTGTAAAAGTATTTATTTGTAAACGCGATTGTGCTCCTTATTTATAGGAATTCACGGATCAATTTCCTATGCAAGTACTTTTTACTTCAACAGGGCTTTTGTTTGATTACGCGATTGTACTTCTTATTTGTATGAAGTTATGGATCAGTTTTCGATGCAGATAGAAAATACTTGAAAGTATCTCGAGCCCTGGTTTTAGGCCCTGGTTTCTTAAGGTGGACGTACTTGGAAGCCCTGGTACTCGATTTTGCAAGTACGACCCATGTCTAAGGGCTACGGGCGAGGCGAACGGGAGTTGAGTGGGGGATATAAGCAAGAGAAAGCAGTGCGCGCGCACATTTTCTTTCTCTCTTCCTCTCATAGCCAAATAGGTTTGAAGTTTCACTTCAGTCGTGTGGTCATAAGCACACTCGGTTTTTTTTTTATTGTAGATTTAAGCGCTATTTATTAACTTTTAGTGTTAAATGACTGAATTTTCATAATGGCCTTCTAAAGAGCCCTGTTCCTAGCAAGGCCATTTGGAATAGTTCAAAGAAACTTAAGTTTAATCAATATTGATTAAATCTGCAATTCAAAAAAGTGGTTTATATGTTACATAATAAAACAAAGTATTACTTAAATATTTGTTAGTTTCATTTATCCAGGAAATAAACGAATAATAACTGTTTATTCGTTAGAGTGGCCTTCCATGGTACACCCACCTTACATATAGCTGTTCCGTGACATTTACGTTATTGCATGCGTACCTAATCACGATACGCCTAATGCCTAGTGTGGGGTAACCATTTATTTAACTTCAAAAAGAAATTCAATTAGAGATTTTCTGAACCCTGATCCTTTTACCAGGAATGCAACACAGCGTCATACGCGGCGAAGAGCCGAGAGGCCTTCCTCTATCTGAGAAGATACTTCCACAGTACCTGAAAGATCTAGGTTACAAAACGCATCTAGTTGGGAAGTGGCACCTGGGGCATTACAAGAGGGAATATCTTCCTTTGAACAGAGGGTTAGTACATTTAATTATTTATTATTTATTTTTTTACTGACCAGTAACTTGTATGTGTGGTGCAAACTGTCAATATGTTGTTAATAAATAAATAAATTAGAAGGACTATGGAGATTACATTACGTTTGGTTTCTGGCAATGTTTCTACCCGGCGCGACGCGCTAAAGACGGTAAAAGGATAAACGCTAGATCATCATCAATTCGTATGTCTGCTCACACCAAGAGGGTGGACAGCAAAGCTAGCTTATAAGAAATCAATAATCTGCAACTATCATCTGGCATTGTGGTTATGAATATAAGTTTTTTTTTTGCTCCAAATATAAAAGTAAAAATAAAGCAGAAAAAATGTACATCGGTAAAAATACACATTCATGGAGTGATTGCATAAAAGCCATCTTTTATTCAATCATTCCATGCATGTGTATTTTTCTCTTTTTTCCAGTCAATAATGTTTTTTTTTTTTTGTTATATTCATTCAAACTGTTTATCATTCTAGATTTGACTCCCACATCGGCTATTGGAGTGGAAAGATCGATTTATATGACCACACCAATATGGAGTTGAATACATGGGGCTTCGACTTCAGGAGAGGTAAACCTACAAGTCTACCTGTTTTAAAGCTTAAATCAAATATTTCACGAATTTATGGCATTTACAAAGTTTCCTGTTTCGACAAGCCTTGTCTGATGACAAAGCAGTGATGATTCATTTCAGCCGAAAGACGTCCACTGCTGGACACAAGACTTGTGCCCAATGGGATTCCCAATCGCCAAAAATGGTGAACTTACAAACTATCATCCCCTATTAAGAGGATGAATTTAAAAAAATGCTTCCTTAAAATTTCTTGCATCTAGAATCAGCAGCTTTGGCTGTGCGTTGTGTGTCAGAGAATTTAAGATTTTTTTTTAAGTAGATTTATGTCATAACCGAATAAATTATTAAAGGTGTTACAAGAGAGAAAATTACTACTTTGCCAAACTTATTTACATTAGGTACTAACATTATTCTATTAGCACCATATTACAATATGGGTGATTGGAAGATGGGTGCAAAGCTTTAAGGTGAAGATAGTATAGACAATTTAGGACCATTTAAGCCATGGTTGTCTTAGACGAAGTCTTACCAAATTTTTTTAACCAAATTTTTAAGTTTTTTTTCGGAAATTCTCAAAATTTAATGAAAACTGCATAATTATGGCCAAATTGAATGATAAATGAATTAATTTTTTATTTATTTAATTAAAGTAATGTGTAAGCAACCAAGCAAAACATGTTTTAGGCTTCTGTGTCATTAGACATTTTTTTTACAGATATTTAAACCTCAGAAAAAATAAAAAATTTGTACAATACGTCTTTTAAACCTTATTTAAAAAAAAAAACGGAGGGTGCTTTTATTGTTCAAACCTTTTTGAAGACATGCTTGATAATCGCTCTTTCTTTTGAGGTATCATTTATGCGGATATCTTACAAATTATTGAAATTAGGACCTAATAAACCAAATCGAGGGAGAAATTTTAAATTTTAGGCAGTCTAACAAAACACAAAATTTTTTTTTATGTACGGTAGAGCAGACGGCAATGGATCTTTGGCGCGACGGATGTATCAAGAGCGCTATCCGAATCGCAGGATACCGAATGTCCGAGTGTTTTACAACACGTTTCGTCGTCTTGCCCAAGATGGGTTTCACCGCGTGGAACCTGGAGTCAACCCGGGCAGACACGAAACTGCCGTCGACGAAGACATTTTAGCAGCATTTCAAGCGGATCCTACTACCAGTACTAGAGCAGTAGCTCGAAATTTAAACATTTCTCAATGGAAGGTGTGGCATACAATGCACCAAAATGATAAGTATCCGTTCCATGGCAGGAGTGTGCAAGGTCTAGTAGAGCAAGATCCTCAAAGAAGAATTCAGTTCTGCCGTTTCCTCCTCAACAGAGACATCGAAGATGCGTGGTTTCTGAAATCAATCTTGTGGACGGATGAAAGTAAATTTTCAAGGGAAGGTATTACAAACTTTCACAACATCCATGAATGGGCCGACGTAGACAACAATCCACATTTTAAGAAGCAGGTGTCATTTCAGATGAAATTCTCTGTGAATGTATGGGCTGGAATAATTGGCAGAACATTGATTGGGCCCCACTTTTTGCCTGATCCATTGAATGGCGAAAATTATTTGCAATTTCTGCAAATTGATTTACCACTGCTGATAGAGGAATCAGGTGTCCCGATCTTCGAAAGAGACCGAACAGTCATCTTTCAGCAAGACGGCTGTCCAGCGCATTGGACTTTAAATGTAAGGGAACACCTCAACAATTGCTTTCCTGATAGCTGGATCGGCAGGGATGGACCCATCCCTTGGCCCGCTCGCTCCCCAGATCTGACCCCGTTGGACTTTTTCGTGTGGGGCCGGGCCAAGGAACTGGTGTATAACAACAAAGAAATTAACACTAGAGAAGAATTGATACAAAGAATAAATTCAGCGTTTGAGACAATGAAGCAGGAGATGATGTTGAAAATAACGACTACAGAAGTTAGAAGACGGGGCCGTGCTTGTATTAGGAATCACGGCCGTCATTTTGAACATGAAAAATAAATAATTTTAATTCAAATGTTGTTTTAATTAGTCTGCCTAAAATAAAAAAAATTCTCCCTCAAATTGGTTTGTAGGCCCTAATTTCAATAATTTGTAAGATATCCGCATAAATGATACCTCAAAAGAAAGAGCGATTATCAAGCATGTCTTCAAAAAGGTTTGAACAAAAAAAGCACCCTCCGTTTTTTTTTTGAATAAGGTTTAAAAGACGTATTGTACAATTTTTTTATTTTTTCTGATCTTTAAATGTCTGTAAAAAAAATGTCTAATGACACAGAAGCCTAAAACATGTTTTGCTTGATTGCTTACACATTACTTTAATTAAATAAATAAAAAATGAATTCATTTATCATTCAATTTGGCCATAATTATGCAGTTTACATTAAATTTTGAGAATTTCCGAAAAAAAACTTAAAAATTTGGTTAAAAATATTTGGTAAGACTTCGTCTAAGACAACCATGGCTTAAATGGTTCTAAATTGTCTGTACTATCTTCGCCTTAAAGCTTTGCACCCATCTTCCAATCACCCTGTATAAACTATGTGTTAGCTGATAGATAAGTACTAAGTACTTGTATCGTTATAGCCACTTATTTATATTTTTGTCCAGGCTTCGAGGTGGCTGACGACCTATTTGGCCAGTATGCGACAGATATTTACACCAAAGAAGCAATAAAGGTAAGAATGTTAGCTATTTAATATGGAATTTCTGTGCCTTAATAAGTAGTAAATTCTCAAAAAAATGGAAGTAAATTATTAACCAATTAGCTTCTTGCTTGTTAAAAGACGCGCCATTTTGTATGCCTAGTTATATCAGTTACAGATAGATTATAATAATGATAATGAAGATGAAGTTACCTTTTCCAGGTGGTAAACGCTCACAACAAAAGTGATCCATTATTTTTAATGGTAGCACATTCTGCGATGCACAGTGGGAACCCATCCGAGTTTCTTAGAGCGCCAGACGATGTCATTGAAAGATTCTCATACATCAAAGATACGCAGAGGAGAAAATATGCAGGTTCGTTTTTTCTGACTGTACCTACCTTAATACCTTTTCTAGTTTAAAGTCCTCCTGTTCTGTGGGCACGTTCTCAAACATAATTTATCTCACAATCCAAATATCCAGGCCCAGAAGGATTATTTTAATGTGTAGTCCATTCAAAATTTTTTCGTGCGGGTATCGAACCTGCGACACCTAGTATGAGCAATCAAATGTTAGCAACTGCGCCAACAGAGTTAGCTGTCATTTGTGACAATTTTGGTTTTGTTTATCCATCATGCATGACTGAACCATAATTATAGATTCATCTAAGAATTGCTATTGGCTGTAGAGTTTCCTTACAACTCGAATCAATTGATCCATTTTGCCTTTTTAGTCTATCAAAAAGTACCTACTCTGTTTATTTTGCCACTACGACCGTAGAGAAAAGTCAAGTTAATCAGTCTGTTGTTATTGCAGATCTAATTTTAAATTTTCGCGATAAAGTGCCAGTGCACCACAGCATTCGTTATCGGATTGCAAGTTACTATTTATAATGAAGGGCCTATATTACTATTATCAACGGTTGCAACTTTTAATCGGCTCGTGTCATTTATTTGTATAAATAATCTAACGTAAAGACCGTATGACTCAGTATTGTTACAACTGGAGAAGGCCCTATTGTAGTTTCACTAGATAGGTAGGTACCGACCAACTCAAACACAAATCTGCATGGTACTCACATGATCTGGCCAAGATAATTTATCTGGTTTCTAAAAGAGACCATGACTTCTGAGTTTGTTTTGGTATTTCTTCTCAGAGTAGTCGGGTAGGAAACACTTCAACTGGTTTTAAAATATGTCGACGTGTAAAATTGTTTTTTAATATCAATTTACAGAATAAACAGCATAATTATCATTCATCAATTTTTAAGTAGTTACATGAGCAGTGGTGGCCCAGTGGTAACGGCAACCGACAGGTTGTAGGTCGTAGGTTCGAACCCAGGCAGGCGCTTTACTTTTTGTAAATCATTTCATCACCACTACTCTCAAAATGGTGACGGAAAACATCGTGAGGAAACCGGCATGTCCTAGAACCAAAACTTCGAAGAAATGTGACAACTACCAACCCGCACTGGGCCCGCGTGGTGGATTATGGCCCACTCCCTCTCACCGAGAGGCCTGTATCGCAGCAGTGGGAGCATTATAGGCTGATTATGTTATTAGATACTCTTCTAAAAATAAAAATCTGTTACTTCCCAGGTATGCTTACAAAGTTGGACGAGTCAGTAGGCAAGGTGGTGGAGTCATTAGGGAAGAAAGGTTTATTGGAGAACACGATTATTTTGTTCAGCTCTGATAATGGCGGACCGGCTGCAGGCTTTAATGACAACGCTGCCTCTAATTATCCTCTTAAGGGGGTGAGTAAGGTTTAAGAAATAACCTCTATGAGGCGATAATTAAGTGTACCTAAGTCCTATTTACCCTTGGCAGTCTGCAGCTCAGCTCGCAAGAGCTAGGCTCGTACTTTTTATGCCAATACGAGAGAAGTACCTTAACCCCCTAGATACCTGTCTGTATGTCTGTCAAACGGCTGTACGGATTTTTTTGGCACACAGGTAGTGTGCCAAATTTTATCGACCACCAACAAACAACATGACCTAGTTTAGGACATAGAATACTTTTCATCCCGGTTATACGTTCCCGTAGGATACTTTCCGGACTCTACGCAGGCGAAGTCGCGGGCAAAGCTAGTAAGATACATATATCGACGAAAATTATCAATAATACATATAATATTGAGTTGAACTCTGAGATGATGATATTGAGTTATACAATAATATTTCAAGTGCACTATCGTAGCCAAGTCGTAAGAATGACCTTTAGACAAAACTATCAATACAAATATACAATAAGGCAATTTACTATGACTTGTTTTTATTTTAGGTAAAAAATACATTGTGGGAAGGCGGCATTCGCGGCGCAGGCCTGTTGTGGAGTCCTCTAATAAAACAACAATCTCGAGTCGCCAATCAAACGTTCCACCTTGTGGATTGGCTACCTACATTTTACAGTGCCGCGGGAGGCAATACCAGGTGTCACAAACGTTTTTCCTGTTTATTTTAATTCTACATAGTCAAATTAAATAGCTTGCGGAACTTTGCAGACGTGGTGATGAAACAAAAAAAGGTTTTGATCATTTTTTGAGAGGTCAACGACCGCAATTACTTTACGTGATAGTACTTTAAGTATTCTGTGGTGATAGTTTGCAAAACCTATATTTCTATAGAGGTATGAGGAACAGGGTGTAAAGTTCACTCAACCTCCATAGAAAAGGGAGGATCCTCCGACCAGACGGGTGTTGTGTCTAGCGGGCAACTGGCCCATGAGTTATGTCGGGCTGTTGTATCTATGCTAGTTGCGTGGTAAACTCTGCTTGCGCGATGCAGGATTTGCGTGACGTCAGTATGACGCGTTGTTCGCATGTGGCGTTGTAGATACCGCTACATTTCTTTTTTGTTTGTTTTATAGTATTATGATATCAATACCCATCTCGCCGGAGGAGTTTCGCTAGCTCGCTAATTCAATGTGACCTTGTATTTTAGCTGTGATTCAGTCCTATATCATTTTTATCAATGAACAATGCTCGAACATTTTGTGTGCGCTGACTCTTAGTCCCCGAGGACTAAGAGTTGAAGCTAATGAAGAGCGAAAGAATGGGCTGTTTCAATAATATAAAACCTTTCAATATTCTCATTATGACACTGTTTTAATCTAATCAAATAGGTACTTATTATGTTTTCAGTGTATTTACAGATAAAAACATCGACGGCTTCGACTTGTGGGAGGCTTTATCCAAAGATCTGCCATCTCAGAGAACTAATACAGTGCACAACATAGATGACATCTGGGGAGCAGCTTCCATTACTGTTGATAATTGGAAAGTTCTTAAAGGTAATTAACATGACATAGCAATCAGTTAAAGCAAGATTCTTTAAGACACAGGTGAATCTGCCTTTTTAGTCCTACTTATGGCTTCAATTGCAGAAAATTATCCAGCAACACTTTCACAAAAAATTGGTCCTTCCTGCTGAAATTCGTCCTTCCAGTTACCTACTTTTTTTTTCAGGAAAATATTTTTTTAAAACCGCGCCAATTTACCACTGATGTGCGGTTGACTGTACCTGCTACACTTGGTCGGATATTTATTACTTACCTTTTGCAAATTCATTTTTTTTTTTACTAGCCTACGCTGTCCCACTCCTACAAAGCCAAAAGCCTCCCCTCCACTTCTTCATCTTTCGCGAGCCCGCGCGTACTCCTTCCAATTTTGACGAAACCTATCCAGCTCTATATTTTTAAACAACTTAAAATACTCACAATGTTATTTCAGGCACAAATTACAACGGTTCCTGGGACCATTGGTACGGGCCGGGCGGTCGTGAAGGCACATACGACTTCGATATAGTTTACAAAAGCAAATCCGCTGAGGCCATCGGCAAGATTGCTAAAATGCCTAGTAAAGACAAAATTACAAGCATCAGGTAATTTTGCAATTATCATCCTTGAAGTATGGTCTGTTCCAAAAGAATTTGATGAAAATGTAAACAAATGGATTAGAGAACATACTTGTGGATGCCAATTTCTAGTGCCACTTACGAACTGTGTTCTTTGATTATTTAAATACCTAAACTTGAAGTTTTAATTTTAAATCACTATAAAGATGTTATTTATTTGAAAATTGAGGTTAATTTTATAATCTAAATGATCGTCTTATGATTCTTTTTTAATTACAATTTCATAAAATTATATATTTTTTTTTGTAATAGTAGTGTGAAATAAAGTTGATACCTAATAAGGTACGATGGGGTTGGCATATCCGTGTGGACAAAAACCCCTTTTTTTATAATAAGGAAAAAAAAAAGTTGATGCCTTCTATACTCCATAGGTTTAGGTAGTTAAGTCACGTGGTTTTTTTTGTTTACCTTTATTTAACTACCTAATCCTATGGAGTATAGATACAGATGAATGAGTTACTAATTCCCTTGAGTCAGTGACTGCGCAAGAACAGGGTTTGCCTGAACAGGGTTTGTTTATACTTTCATCAGATACTTTTGGAACAAACTATAGATACCGACTTTCGGCTGAAATGATAATGAAGTACAGTCATACCTACGACAACAAAGCTGTTAAGAAAGTAATACAACCCTGAAATAATTTATTTTATGGTGTTGACCACAATTTATTATTTTCAGAAATGCCTCAACAATAAAATGCGATAAGAGTATTCCACTTACAACCTGCATGCCGTTGGTAGCTCCGTGCCTCTTTGATATCAATGTAGATCCTTGCGAGCGAAGGAATATGGCTGATGAGTAAGTTAAATCTTAAGTACTTACTCAGTCCCTTTACACAGGCAGCAAGTTAAAATCCTTGACAAATTAATGAAAGGCCTCACAAGTATGTTTCGTAAATTTTGAAAAAGATACAATAGTAGGCAAACGCCGTTAATGCGTTCCTGAGCCTCTATCGATTTGAGCAAGGCCCACATTTTTTTAGAAATATGCCAAAAACCTCTAAATTACTTATCTAATTTCTTCCCCAGAAAACCAGAAATTCTGCAAGCATTACTATCTGAGCTGGATAGAGTGAATGCAACTGCGGTACCCCCCAACAACCAGGATATGGATCCCCGAGCCGACCCCAAGTACTGGGGTCGAGTGTTCACCAACTTTGGAGACTTCGAACCATTGAGATCTCCTCCAGTGAAGTGTCCAGGGTAACGTGACGGTGACAAACAGTGAATAATGTTGAATTCACATTTATTATTACGTTTAGGTTGGCCATTGCGTTAGTCATAGGAAGTAAATGTTATAGTAACGACGCCAGCACACCAAGCTACCCGAAAGTCCGAAACTGTCAAATTTCCCAATCAACTTTGAACGTTATGCTTTAGTGATTAAGTTGAAAATCTATTAACCTTTTAACCGCCTACTTCGGATTAATCCGACAAATATTTTCGTGCCCATTCCGCCAGAGTCGTATATATACGACCAAATAACACATCTCGTTTAATCTGTATTATTATTATATCATCACAGCTCGTTTCATCGGTATTTATTTTTCGTTTTTTTTTTTTTTTTCTCGGGCGCTGGGGGTACGACAACTGATATAAAGTCGGGCGGTTAAAAGGTTAAAGAAATTTGACAGATTGTAGTAGGTTGATGTGCTGGCGTCTGCACATGCGATTACAAAGATGATTCAATAAGTATCTACAGTAATATTGTTGTAATACAAAGTAGGTACAATGAGCATGTATGGGCCAGTATGAGGTAGCCTTGCTCAACTAGAATAGACCAAAAGCTTTCATTCATGACTTTTGTTTCTAATGTGAAGCAAGTTTCCTGGTGACTGAGTGAAAGCAATAATAATTTGTTAGTAAGTATCTAATTATTTTTGTGTTTTGCTGTTTTTCAGTGTCTGTTGCTCTGCTGAAGTGTGACTCGTATGTGGCATTTTTTTTATTTAGTAATAAGTTTGTTGTCAATAAAACAACTTAAAATTTTTTTAACTATGTATTAAATGGTTCTACGATAACACACGGAAAATGCAAATAACGATAGAATATTTTATTGAATTAATGAAAAGGTTATCGTTAGGTTTAGGAAGGTTTTTAACAAACTAAGTTATTAACTTAACTACTTAATATTCTTATTTATGACGGATAAAAAAAATGAAAATGAAAACCTAACATTTAAAATTAACAAATCACTTTCAAAAAATTATTAAACTAATCATGTGAGGCTCTAGCCCTTTTAGTTCGAACTCCGGTTCTTTTAGCCGTGGTCGACTTCCTCTTTCCGGTCCTTTTGCCCAAATCTTCAACATTTACAGGATTATGGCTACCACTTAACGGCAACCCTTGTTCCTCTTCCGCACCACACATGATAGCATCCCTGTACTCTTTCAAAGTCTCATCGTCGACTACTTTCATAGGTTCAGGCTCTATAATCTTCCCAAGTGTGGTAGCATTTTGTAAGTTCACCTTTTCCATAGGACTAAGGACCTCTCCTACTGGGTCAGGTTGGCTGCTTTGGGAAAGAGTCTGGGCAATCAAGCGGTCAACCAAGTCCGGTTCTTCGTACTGGAAATATTTGCTCTTCACTGAGTTTAACTGGTCTTGGATTATTTCGCAGGGTGAAATGAGACTGTGAATTATTAGTTAGTGTCAGATATTAGAATACCTAGGTAAAATTGTGTGAGTAAAAAAAATGGTCCATGAGAATATATGCTCTCATATGCAGTTTTAATCATGTAACATGGGATAAGGGCAGGAAGAAGAAGAAGAATATGCAGTTTTAATCAGAAATGCATGTTATGTGAAACAACCTATGGTAACTATGAATTAGGAAGCTAGTCAATGCCAAAAAGATCTAAAATCTGGCTAAAGCTAAGAAAATACCTCAAACTAATGTGAGTAAGAAAAGAAACTCATCAACTTACTCAGAATCGGAGCCTTGGTCAATAATACCGTGTGAATGCAACAGCTTCATCAGTTTAGAGGCATTCGGGGGTGATAGAGCGAACTTGTCGACGAGATCCTGCGCTCCGATGGCGGGAACCCGAGAGCACCACTCTATGGTACGACGGAATATGCAGAGGCACTATAAAAACAAATATAATAAGAGTCTACAGCTAATACACACTTCTGTTACCACTACTCTTATTTAGAATAAACATAACATTACGCCTGTAATCCCCGAAGGATTAGGCAGAATCTATAGGACACCCACATTTCGCCAGTTATGTTCAAGTCCCATGTAATAGGAGACGAGCTACTCTTACTTCTTTAATGCAAGGGGTCTATCAAAGACAGTGTGCAGTAAACAAGGACCATCAATTAAAGAGTAAGGGCCATTCAAGGTTGAGTTTTGGCAACTATGATTTAAGATTATGTGATTGGATCAAATAAATTTATTATTTATTTCTTTCTTTCCTTTTTTTAAATTTCTTTATTTATTAGGATAAATAAACTCGGCAATATAGAAAAAATCTGATTGTAAAGCGACTTACTTCTCTTTTCTTAACGCCGAGGGATGCCAGTCGTTGGTCAGTAGGCTCTCTGCTCGGTTCCATATCGGAACACTCCGTGCAACAATGACGTTGTACGCGTGCTGCATTCTCGCGAGACAGACCGAAGCACGCCGCGTGTTGTTGAGTGCTGCAGTACCTTTGAAAGAAAATTAGATAGTAGCAGGTGTTAGCTATAATAACATAACATAAATCCTGTATTCCCCAAAGATGTAAGCAGACTTAAGCATTGGCGTATAGCTTCACCAGATATTTTTAGTGTCATTTACCCAGCAAGTTCAAACTCTAAACTTTGCTGCTAACTATTAATTTTTGGATTTTCCTGGCAGGAACATCCAAAAGTGCACTTAGCCAGATCTTGAAAATGAACACGGGTGCAATCACATATTAGCCGCTACTCGACCAACGAGGCAGCAAAAAATAAAAAGCGTGTATTTTTTTAAATACACACACATAATCAGCCTATAATGCTGCCGCGCTAGCGATATCAGCAGTAAGTGCAATTTTTGACAAAATAAGTTAAATATTGGTTCATAAATATGATCATTGCGCTGATTCGGGATCAATATTTTAACTCATTTTGTCAAAAATAGCACTTACTGCTGATATCGCTAGCACGGCAGAATGGGCCCACTGTGGGCCGTATTTTTTTAAATATTATTTGTATATTACTAACTGGCAAGTCAGAAGAGCGTGCGTTACGTCGTCTGCATCAAACTTATTGCACGGACACTGTATTCGCATCTCACTGGCGTCCGATGTACTTCTCATAGCTGAATCTATCATGTGAGAAAGGTTTAATATAACATTTGACTTTATTTTAGGTACAAAATATTAGTCTCGATTAGAAAAGATTTTCATAACTTACTGCTCTCAAAATCGTCTTGATCGTTTTGCGTCATTTTCGGTGCATTTTGTGATGGCTGTAATAAGATTTTTTTTAATAGATAATAATATTTAGGAAAAAATATTGTTTAAAAGTTCACAAATGAAAAAAAAATTGGAATAAATCGAGATAAATATTTAATTTTTTGTCTTTGGACGACCATTGGTTGGCGACCATTAGCTCTTCTTATTGACAACTCTGTCGTGTCAAAAGTATTTTATTTTATCATACTCACGATAGCATCATGGCTGGACCCCATACTCTCCCTTATATATGTGCGAGCTGTGATCCTATGGTACGGAGTCTCCACCCATCCCAACTTGACCGTTTCTGGAAGAGTTGGCTCCAAGTGATCCTGGTCCTCAGTGGTACTGAGAAACCCTGGCGCTTGATAACCTTCAGGTGCGTCTGTAAGAAGTTAAACATATGAGAGTTGTTTACATAACTGGAATCGCTGGACCAAAAGACCAAACTCAAAATGTCATAAAAGTTTTTTTTTATGGATTTCTTTAACTCTGCTTGCGATAGGAGTAAACTGGTAGAAATCATCACGTGAAGAAAACATTTATGCCCCTCTATGCAACTTTGAACTCTCTCGAGAGAGATTTCATGGTTTTCAAGGGTGCTGAAGCGTGAATAGTCAGGTCAACATGAAAATATAAGATGGAGGCTGCGAAAATTTCAAATGTTTCATCATGGATGTCGTTTTCACGGTTTTCGAGGGTACAAAAGCCAATATCATCATCATCTGCCTAGCCTTTTCCCAACTATGTTGGGATCGGCTTCCAGTCTAACCGGATGCAGCTGAACACCAGTATTTTAAATGGAGCGACTGCCTATCTGACCTCCACAACACGGTTACAGAAGCCATAGGTCAAAATAAAAATCCAAGATGGCGACAAGTTTATGACAACTTCTAAAAACTTACACTAGATGGCTCTATACTAAAAACGCGTAAGTATAAAAGTCACACCCCTTTTTAGTTTTAATAGTTTTGGTGTAAATATTGCACTAGAATTTGACCAAGGTTTTGAGATGTTTTCCCTTTGACACTACACCCGTAACTCGTATCAATAAGCCAGGCCATCACACTTACACGTATTAGTCCATATCTTGAAAATTACTGAATAGATTTTGATGAAACTTGCACTGTTCCATAAGTTGAAGTAAAAGTAACCCAATAAAAAAAATGGTCAGTTCAGGATCCGACTACTAGTTGCGGAGAAATGCGTGGACAAACATACATACATCTATGAAATTTTGTATATTTGTTTGGTAGCCCTAATGGATTGTCATATGAGAATATATTGCAATTCCAATAATATTACATTACATACATACTTACGTGTCGAATTGATAACCTCCTTTTTTTTTTAAGTCAGTAAATACTAGAATAGGTAGGGTCAAAATACTGCAGAATCTCACCTTCATTATAATACAAACGCAAACTGACATCATAAGACTCAGGCATATCGCTCTGACAAGCCTGCATGATGACCACACATGCCCTAATCAGGTGGAGAGTCCTCTCTCTAACATTGTCAAAGGCATATCTCGTGGAACTCTTGGCGCTGTCCCGAGCTTTAGAATGCACGTTCATAGTTACCCCATCGGGGCTGTACAAGTATTCGAAGATGTGGTATTCCACCAAGTTCTCGACCTTGCACTCGCCATCGTAGAAACAAATTACCAGTTGGTGGAGCTGGAAATAAAGACGACTTCAAAACATGCTTTGCAAAACTGCAGCATCAATTCGGCTCGCGAATTCGCGACTGTCTAAAGCTCACGGTCATGGCGCTCTCCATTCGAGGTCGAAACTACCTAGTTGGCCAAACCCGACATAAATACGCAATAAATAATAAATACTTACAAAATAAGAAATAAAAAAAAGATACGATACAAAATTACGATATAAATACGAAATATTATATTATAATATTATTATTTTTAGTAGGTACCTACACATAGTCTAATACGAGAGTTCTAATATTAGAATTATTATTTTTGCTAAGGATAAGGTACCTAGTTTCTATCGCTGTACTTATTTCAAATTAGGCAGGTATAGGTACCTCTTAGGTAAATTCAACAACTTACATATTTCTTATCAAACGCCTCAAAAGCCTGAGTCAGTGCCGTGCTAACAAAATGCGCTAACTCATGCCTACATTTCTTCTTCAGTACCCTTAACTTGATACCACCGAAGTTTTCGACTGTGTAACTCTCTTCCGGGAACACATTCTTCAAATATGTTATAGTACTGAGGGCGACGACCGTTAACTGTTTCATAAATGTAACGGAACTTGTGTATGTTTCTGTTGCCTGTCGTGGAAATAGCCTTACCCATTCTGCCACAGCCTGTTTGGAAGAACATTGAAATTATAAGCTTTTTGACCGACATTCAAATCCTTATTGGATTTAGGTAATTAAAAACCCGTTTGAATTTTATTTCTGCAGCTTTTAGGATAACCCACAAGCGTATAAAAGTATTCATATTGAACTTCGTAGTAGATCGGACTGGCATAAAATACCTAAAAAGAAGAGCATTAGGCTGCTAGTCCACCAGAGATGTGCTATGCTACGTTGCTGGATGCGTTTGAGATCCACCAATCTTATTCATTGGTCCACATAGCATAGCACTGGTGGAAACGGCTTCAACTAAGCTATGTTTTTAATATGGAAGGATGCGTGCTATGGATGCGAGCTACGGATGCGTGCTATGGATGTGTAGCTATATGCAGAGCAATGTCCCTTTCCTATTGTCGATACGTCGCATAGCTCGAGCTGCGCATCTTCCTCGCACAGCTACCTACGGTGGCGCATTTTCATAGCACATCTTACTCGCTCCGCTACATGGCTTAGCATCAGTGGAAACGATCACATAGTTTCGTAGCTTAGCTTTTACATTCTCGCAGCATAGCTGCATAGCACATCTCTGGTGGAAAGGCACCTTAAGCCTGGATTACCTACACATCTACACTACACATGCCTGTAACTTGCACAAAAGTATACAAGTAGCTTGCATGCCGTGTGCCATAACGACTTCTGATTGGTGAATAAATAATAATAAGGACCTGTAACTTGGACCCTATCTGTTCCCGATACCGATGGATTACAATTTTTTATACTTATTTTTTAATGTTTTTATATTCTAATATTCAAAAATATAATTTATATGTATTATAATGAAATAAAGGAGATAATAATAATAATGGCATGCCAGCTACTTGCATACTTTTGTGCAAGTTACAGGCATGTGTATTCCGGGCTCTAAGGAAATAAATAAAATAAATACCTAGGTAAGTAATGGACACCGAGGAGAATCGAGACAAAATGGCTACCTACCTAAGCACTAAATCCTGCGAATACCTGCGATAGTATGCACATTTGGCACTACTTAGGTACATAATCTAGTTTGAAATCTGTATTGATTTATAACTATTTAGTGTCAGCGCCTTATAAAATAACAATTGCAAACTGACTAAAAAAGTAAAGCGGTTGGCGGTCGATCGTAACTTGATCATTACGATTTTACTGTGGGCTAACCGCCTAATTACAAGTGTCTCAGTATGGAACACAGAGCACTGCACCAAGAATACGAACATGATGATGATGGCCGTGATGCCAACCAGACAATCAATAAAACTCATTGAACCTTAGATATTCGTACCTGTGACGTAAAAGTAGCCGTGGCAGACATTATTAGCCGTGTTTATGCTTATGAAAATATAAATCGAAAAATAAAACAATCTAAACTTTAGGACAAAAAAAAATGACTTGACTTCTTGATTTTCCCGCCTTAGGCCGACTTGATATGGCACATGCATGCGTCCACAGACTAAGAAGAGAAGTTACATGCGTCTCTGACATCAGTGCATGCGTGCTGGTGCGCGCGCCTACTTTTCTGCCGCAGATAAAATATATTTCTACACAGTATAAAAAGATTTGGTAATAATCAAATGGATAAATTGTACACAATAATAATACTGATGAATGCTTTGCAGGTGAATCGTTGGCTAGGTTTATTATCTATACATCCGCGTACCCACTACGTTTTCTCGCTTAGGTTTTAATAGGCCTTTAATATAAAAATCTCGCTCTCTAATTTTTTATCATCATAATTTGACATAGGCCACCCCAAAGCAAAGGTCGCCACAGCGACGGGTCATGTGCTTCTCGCGCCCGGCAGATGCCGGCCACCTTCAACAAGCAAACAAACCGGTAAATCGCTGCGTTGATCCATAGGTCATATCCGGCCCCAACCGTCAAGATTGATTTGATTTTGATTGATAATGTGTTACAAAATTACGGTGATGGTCATCAGCCCGGTAATTTAATATTACTGTTCACACCAAAGCGGATTTCACGCTCTAGCCGCGGAACTTATGATACTAAATACCTGAGCGAAACCCGCGCGCGGTATGCACTTCTACCCACAGCGGCAGTGAATACCGTTCAGAGCCCTGATTCACAACCATACGACAGGCTATCGTATCGAAAACCTGACATTTCGATAACCTGATTTGACTTCCCCTCAACAGCAAATAGCTGTTGGAAGAATAGCGAGCGTCTATTTAATTTAAACTGACAAAATTTTCTGGTTTTGGACTTGTGAACAGCGTTGAGAAGACTCGTACGATAACAGTTCGATACGATACGGAAGCATATCGAGTGTTTGTGAATAAGGGGGCAGGTCGCTCTAGCCGCGGAACGTGATACTAAATACATAAGCGAAGCTCGCGCTGTATGAATTTCTACCCACAGCGGCAGCGAATACCGCTTAGGTTTGAATAGGCCTTTAGAAAAACTGCGTACTCAAGATTACATTGAGATATAATATACCCATGGAATTGGTGTGTAGTATCATACTACACACCAATTCCATGGGTATATTATATCTCCACTAGTATGTACTTTAAATAAACTGTTATACCTGTACAGTGACTCATAGGGGCTTGTGGCGAAATAACAGCCACACAGTTCGATTGATCGAGGTTAAGCTATGCTTGCTGCGGTTGGTCCGTGGATGGGTGGCCATTCCTTTCATATCAAGACCTCTCCGTGTCTCGGAAAGCACGTTAAAGGTCATAGCACATAATATATCAACTGGGAAAGGGATCGTCACCGTATCAACTCGAGATTCAGTATTCTTTGTATGAAACCCTACTGCAATGCACACTAATCGGATTCGTAACGTAATCGCCTCGCCTCGGAACAAGCTCACAAACCGCAGGGCGGTGCGTGGTCAACTTGCAGTTCTCGCACTTACGGCTCGTCGTCCCCGCGCTTACGTCTCTCCTTTCCCAAGCTTACGTCTCTTCGTCCACCCTTGCCCCTCCCGCGGCCTACCTGCAGCGCCATCAACCAGCGGTCAGTGAGCCGTAAGCGCGGCGTCGCCTAACCGTAGCCAAGCCGACGTATCGGAGCTGCTGATCCGCTTTGATTACGTGCTTACATTAGGTTGACACTTGTTTGACGGCGCGGCGGCGAGGCGAAAGACGATACGGTGACGATCTCTTTCCAAGTTGATATGTGTGCTATGACCTTAAGCCGTTGGTCCCGGCAGTCATGTACAGACGCCAGCACATCAAGCTACTACAATCTGTCAAATTTCTTTAATAGATTTTCAACTTTATCGCTGAAATATAAGTGTTGATTGGGAAATTTTTACAGTTTCGGGTAGCTTGATGTGCTGGCATCTGTACATCTTTGACAGTCGCTACGGATAATGAAAAGCCTGAAGATCTGACAACCAGTAATACCAAGTCTTATCGTATTACCCATTTATTGGGTTGTAGAGGTCAGATAGGCAGTTATTCTATGTAAAAACCGAATGCCACTGAATACTAGTAATTCAGCTGCAATCAGTTAGACTGGTAGCCAGCTGTAGTTGAGAAAAAGGCAAGGTAAATGATGTGGAGTGATAATGATAGAAGTGAAGTGACAGCAAACGTCAGACCAGTCACACGTCGCACTCGCAAACTCACAGAACACTATACTCCTGGCGCAAACTATGCGGCTAGACCACAAACCGTGGCCGTGAATCGTGATCGCAGTAGCTTCGACCAAAATGCGGAAACTCATTGCAAAATACACAATACGACGGCAGCTCATGCGACGGATGCGACCAGTTTCGTCCAAGTGCGCGATGCGCTTACTTTACTTGGACGCTGCTGCCGTTAGCCGCGCGTGATCGTGACCGGGTAGAGTGCGAGGTCCTTTTAAGCCAATACGTATGGAAAAGATCGTAACACTATGCAAAAAATATTCTTTATTCAAACTTTATTGTATTTTTTTTAAACAAATGACGACTTGACATGACACTCGTAAATAAAAAATAATTTTCTATACTTTAGAGTGAAACTGCAAAGGATTTTTGATAATAATAAATCAATATGCTGTGTCCCCAAGCTTATCTAGTGCAAAATGAGACAATACCTAAAGAAGACGAAGAAACGTGCACAAAGAAAAGTAAAAAGATACCAGCCGAAGGTACAGAAACGGGAAACATAGAATTAAACTCCTATAAAAACCCCAAAACTTGGAAGAAGTCTATATCTAATTTCTTTCGCAATCAGCTTCGTTCAACAAAATCTAACGATGTAAGTGATTTATTATACAGACGCCAGCACATCAAGCTATTACAATCTGTCAAATTTATTTAATAGACTTTCAACTTTATCGCTGAAGCGTAAAGTTCAAAGTTGATTGGGAATATTTGACAGTTTCAGGTAGCTTGATGTGCTGCGTCTGAACATACCTACCTAAATAAACCTTAAGACAAAGCGACGCCGAATAATGCAGCGCCGAAAGTTTGCAATAACGAATAATCTAATGACGAAAGCACGAAGCAACGAATATCGTTATAACGAAAACATTTGATAACGAATTACTGAACAACGAATGCAAGTTACAACGAAAAACTTCACATCTAACTATACGCGACGTCGAAATAATGAAACAACGACAGCAGTCAAACAAAACAAAAAATCTTATCTTATTTTAGCACACTTTAAGTAAGTACCTAAGTACTCGAAATTACTCCAAATTATGAGTAGTACCAATTTTTTGTTTTGTTTGACTGTTTTGCTGTCTTTGCTTCATTATTTCGACGTCGCGTAGTTAAGCCGGGTCCAAACGAGTGTAACGTGTAATGTAAGATTACGTGTAATTTAGCGTCAACAGTGTGGACGGCACACGAACGCAAAGCGAATTGTGTACGCGAAACTATTTCAAAGCTGTTTCCACTCAGTTGCTACGAACATGCCGAATAGGAATAATTCTACATCTCTTCTTAATGAATGAGGAATATCACTCAAAGCATCGTATTTCAGATTTTTTTAAAGTAATCCGGGTTTCTTGGATACCAAATAACAGGTTTTTCTCGATACAAACTAACAAGTTCAAGTGATTGTTCGTCACTCCACATCATGAACGTACACACGACACAACCGTCACGAATGCCGTCCAAACGAGCACTGCGAGCGCCTTTGTGTTCGCGCGAAAAACCGACAGCCGATGGATCAACCCCGAGCGCCGCGCGAGCGTTACATGTAATGCTCGTAGTGCCGTCCACACGTAGAATTCGTGTTACATTACACGTTACACACGTCTGGACCCGGCTTCAGGTGTGAAGTTTTTCGTTGTAACGTGCATTCGTTGTTCCGCAATTCGTTATTAAATGTTTTCGTTGTAACGATATTCGTTGCTTCGTGCTTTCGTCATTAGATTATTCGTTATTGCAAACTTTCGGCGCTGTATTATTCGGCGACGGCGTCGCATATTTCGAAGTCACACGACGTAGCGGACTCCAAAAATTCAGCGTCTTCATAAACTTTTATTTTCCAGGGTGATCGGCCGTCTGGTAGCCAAGAACATTTCGAGGATAAGGAAATAAGTCCAGAACAAAAGTGGCAATCTTTAGGGAAAATTTTCAGGCGTCAAAGTTTTGACCACTGGAACAAGTCACCAAATCAGCAAGCAGAATGTTCGAATCCGACCAAACGTCTCGCTGTGAAAAAAGTTTTGTCAAGCTACTTCGGCAAAATAAAATCTTCTGTTCCAAGCGAGAAATGAAATTATGAGTACTTACTTAAATAAATAGTTTTTGCAAATAGATTTCTTATTAATCAGGGTGATAGAATACCGTAGTGTCTTACAAGATTCACATCTGCCTTGTTACTTACACCACACAACAACAAAATGTGGAAAACACCTAACACACTTTAAAGACTCGCAAGTTGCCTTCCGTTCCACCAAAGCTAGAGCTATTCCTCGCCTCCATACACGCATTGCGAGATTGTAAAAAAAGATCCATTCTTTGCTTATTAGCTGCGCTCTATAGCTAGCCAGTTCCGCAATCACATCGCCTAGGTCCATGTCCTATCCAAGTCAAGCTGTATATTCGAGTTCGCTTCGCTCGCTCATACATCTTGTTGATAAAATCACAATGAAAGTTTAACCTAGTATCCCAGTCATGAGGCTCAGCTCATTTCGGTCAGTCTTGCATTCCCATACTAAAATCACAACGAAAACTTAAGCTATCCCAGTTCAGAACGCTCGAATTTTCGAGTTAGCTTCGCTCGTTCATCGATGAAACCGGATCCGAGTCAGGAAGCTCCCATATTTCTAACTCGTTTCACTCGCATTGCATCACAGAGTACTTTTTGATAGACTCATTGCATTCTCAAAAGATCACAATGACGAGCTGAATGCTATTTTATTTATTTTGTTAAAAAAAAAACTAGCCTGCTTTGGACCTTTGCCGCATCGGATATGGAGGTCTTCCTACAAATTTTGATACGGGGCCCTTTTAGGACTAGTTACACCATTCTTCATTTCAGCACAATGATTTTATATAAGTCAGTATGTTTCAGCATAATATTATATGAAGAAACTGTGTTCGCTTCGTTAAACCCTTTTGGCTTTCGATCTTTTCTTTCAGAATAGGACACAGTTTTCCATCTTGACCCATGCTATGAAAATTAACAACCCAATAAGAAAATGTTTTCCTTTATTTCATTATAAACATATAAATACTTTCATAATCTCTTAACTATTTACACTATTAGGTTCTAAATTAAAAGACTGAAAAGAAAGAAATGAAACTATGAAACCTCCAATCAATATCCGAAACAGCTGTTATTTTTTCTCACATTCTGAACTTATTTTATTTTATTACTTCGGGCAACACTAATAAAAAAGTTAAACTGACATTTCTGCAGGCAACTCGGGCACGGAGTTCTTTTCTGCTTCTTTTTGTGTGAAATATATTTTTTTTCAACTATTGGTTTCGTTTACCAATACAACATAGCGTTAATTTTTAAGTTTAACACTATATTTAGTTAACAGTTTACATGTATAAGTCAGTGTGTTCAGACGCCCTTGAAAACAGTGTTTCAAAAAAATCTAGTGTCAGCATAGCAACAGCACTTCGGTACATATAATTCCTATTTTGAGGGATATCGTTCACTGTAAGAAAATAGGGTGCCTTTTTGAGGTGAGTGTTTTGTCATACTATTATATTATTGTTCAGAAGTAGTACTGGACTTTTACAACCATGTTCTCTAGGGTGTACCTTTGTGGCTTTGTGCATTCGTTCCGTACGTATAACAATACATACTTGTTTATAGTGAATGTATAAAATATAACTAGCAATAGTACGCGGTGTTTCCCGCAAAATTCGCGACTGTCACGATAAAATGATTCAATTGAAACTCATATTCTTGTATCTTCTTAAAAAGGTAGTCTCTGTTATTAAGTGCATTATTTGCTTTTGAATTCACATCTCAATGATAGGATGATGTCATATTTTACATGTAAACTTTACAATTTGTCTCATAATCTTACAACATTATGTATTAATATTATGTACTGAGTGATATGAGCTATTGATATTGCACCTTGAATTTAACAACTACATAGTCTTTATGTTTCCCACAGTCAGTCAAACTTCCTGTTATAGACTTTGAATATGAAGAAACAATATAACTGATATTTGATTACTTTAACTTGCTTCATGATTGCTAAAAATTGTCTATTGTTAGACTGGGTTTTATCATACATCTGGACCTAATACTCTTCACTTCAGTCAAGGCCATGAAAGATCTATTGGTACAATAAAGTGCATCTATACCTGTTACTGCTGCTTTAGTATGAAGATAAACTATACCTTAAATTTTAATATTCAGTTATAAACTCAGCCAATCAGTTGTTCTCTAGACTAAAATGAAATGACAAGAAAAGTACAAAAATGAACTTTATCATTAGTTGTTATTTACTAATGGTTCCTCTTTCTATTACAAGAATTGTGAGTTAGGCTGCATGGAAACTAATAAATGTACTCAAACTCAAAGCATTTATTTCAAATGAACCAATTATATGCACTTTTGAAATGTTAAGAATTTGTTCAGTCAGAAAAATGAAGCTAGTTGCCCATTCTAAAGCGGTAATAGGTACCTATGAAGAACAATGGACAACAAACTCCTTTAAGAGAAATATAAAAATGATTTGTCTAAACAGCTATGTATGAAATAACACAAGGTCGGTGACTTAAACTAGACCTATGTCCTGTGAATTAAGAGAGCCCTGTCCGCCCTTGGTACAAGTGTGTTACACAAAAAACTTGTAGCCATACCAATCTATTTATATAAATAATACTATGTTGTGCTAGTTACACACACACACAGCCAGACCTCGATATGATTTCATGGATTTGTCTCTGCCCTGAATAGCAGAATAACTATTAAAAATGAGAAATGTCACAAAAAAAAAAAAGAAAATAGAATTAATTTTCTCATACATTTCGTGTTTATTGATTCTGAGGCAGTACAAAGTTCGCACATTCAGATCAGCTAGTATAGTAAATAGGGATGAAATGTTCATTATATACCTACATGTGCTGTGAAAAAGGGTTTGAACTTAATAAAATCCATAACACTGCTTTTTTCTTCTACAATCATAGAATTGGTAACTAAATATTATTAATTATAATTATAATTCAGTAGGTGGCCCTTAATGGTATGTTGACTTTTAGGAAAACACAGTCACGGTATGAATCATGGAGACAACACTCAACAAAGTCATACACAAACACTACAAAGTTCACATAATATATGAATGACCAAATATTGTATGTATTTCTAAATTACATTTCCTGTAAAGTTAAGAAAAGGAAAATTAATAAAAACAATTCTCGGCTTTTGTTCATTTATGTCCTAAAATTTTTATTTTAAGAATTAATTTGATACTTTTTGCTGTGCCCTACAGGGTTCATAATTGTACCATATCTTTAAGCCATTATAACACCTCTACAACTTTATGGAATGCCAATGATTATATGAATATTTACATTATTATTAAAAAAAAATGTGGTGTTTATAGTTTATTTAATGTTTTTTATATCCCACTAATGTTGATTTTTACATTTGTAGTATTGTAAGTAGAATTAATAAACAATAAATTCAACAGGCTATTAAATAAACTAGCTAACTTCAATAAAGTTTAACTACTGATATTAATATTTTTTTAATTCATACTGTTATACACTTATAATATTATATTGGAGGTCCTAAAGACAACCAACTATATTTAATAAGATTTTCTCAAACATGCTTGGAAATTTGAGCATTATTTTGACAACCTTTTCGAGATAAATCGAAATTGCTGTACCTACTGGCCAAATACATGCGAACAGCGGCCGGCAAAAGTTTTATGAAAATCCATATCTGTTGTGGTTTAGCGACCAAATAAATTACATAGTAAACTCATATCTGTCGTGGCATGGCAACCAAGGAGGTAACTTATCAAAGGTTTTATTTAAAAGAGATGGCTAAAAAAAAACCCAGAATCGCCAAAAATTTCATATATGCCATTTTTATAGGCATAATATGGACAACAAAAATATATAATAATATACTGCAAAAACGACGTGGTATACTAGATATACAGGGTGAATTTTTCAAGTGGGCGTGGATGGCCAAATCCGAAACTATAAGGACTAGCGAAAAGTACTCAAAGGAGTCGCGGGCTCGATTTTGATGAAAACTAAAACTGCATCATTGGATTTTTGAAAAATCAATATTTCTAGCCAGGAATCGAACCTGTTGATTTTGAAAAAAAAAAACACACTGTATTATTACACCATTCGATAGTGTCGCTAATAAGGATCGAATTCTGGGAAGTAATGACATACGGCAAACTAAAATAAAGAGCTCATTTTTGACAAAGTAAAAAAAAAAAAGAAAATATTCAGCCTGTATAAAGATTATTAATAATAAAACTTATTAAAATATGTATTGAAGGGTATATTTTTTACATTATTTTAATATATTATCATAATAATTATACTTACTAAAATTCTAAAGAGATTGTGATAAAATAAAAGTTGAGTAGGTACTCAATGTAAGTATGAATAACATAAACACAATAATAACTTTTATACTACATGGCTTAGGAGGCTGATTTTTTGAAACCGTACTGGGTTTACTATAGTGAACCCATTTTTATACATTTCGTTGCTGGCGATTCTGGGTTTTTTGTCTATGAACTTTTAGCCATGTCCTTTCTAACTGGCTTGCAAACAGAAAGCTGTTTATTGAAAAAAACAACCAATGAACACTTTAATGCGGGAAAAATTAATGTTGTTTGTCATTGATTTTGTAAAGTAATTGTATTTGACAAAAAAGTTCTGCCTAGGTACTACTTAGTTTTAATTTCCGCGCATTATTTGAGAAAAGTACTGTACAAGCCTTGGCCACAACCGTCTATATAGTACTATTATATATTCTATGCAACAACTAGGCATTGATGGACTTATGTATGTATTACTCTTTTGCTGGCTGCACTGCAGTAATGTACTATTGTTGAATGAATAATAAAAACACATTTACGTATAAAACGATGCACAAACTAATTACTTACCATAAAACAATACTTATAAAGGAGTGTAGCTACTACGTAACACATTGTTAGGGAGCATACTCACCTTTCAGTACCAACTTTGCAAGCAACAGGTTGCCACATTAGACGAGTAATTAATTAAATGAGGCTACATTTAAAGCCCCATTGTGTGGGTATCAAAATAGATACAATGAAGAGAACCCACAAAGCAGGATTTTTGGAAGAATTCATAATCTTACTGTTGCACTCCGAGACATCACTTTAGAAAAATTAACCATAACCAGCAATATCAAAGCAAATGTCAACAAAATTGAAATGTTCTCAATCATATTCTTTATTAAACTTACCGAATAGGTGCCATCTGGGAGTGCCGCAGTAAGACTCTAGTTACAGTTCAGAATGGGATATTCTTACAAACTTGAAAATTCTTATTTTGTATCTACATAGATATAGCGCTTTTATTCCCATAAATAGACTCTTGCCTCTTTAGTATTAGGTACAAAACATGTGGAATCTATAAAAAATTATTTTCCCTGTTTTCTACTAAGACTGATTTTAAATTTTTTCTAGTAATATTTATTTAAAATTGACTCATTGAAAAGGCTATTCACAAGCCGCAATTAAATTATCTTGTTTGAGTATTGTGCACTATTAATACTTACAACTCTATTTATTTTCACTTTCAGATGAGAAATGAGGATGTATGGAGAAAAACTAGGAATCAAGACACACTAATTTAGAGTATTGTAAGTATCGAAGTGGTGCTTTTAATAGAATTAAGATGATTACACGAAGATGGTTCCACCCAACACTATCGGGGGTGGAAGCAGAAAGGATTCTCATGGAGTGTGGGCACGATGGTTACTTCTTAGCAAGGCCCAGCATGAGCAATAAGGGTGATTTCACTCTGTCAGTACGCCGTGGCAACGAAGTGACGCATATTAAGATACAAAATAATGGCGAGTTCCTGGACCTTTATGGAGGCGAGAAGTTTGCTACACTTTCTGAACTGGTTCAATACTACATGGATAACCAGTGTCAACTGCGTGAGAAGAACGGCAACATCATCAGGTTAAAGACGCCTCTCAACTGCGCCGACCCTACTACTGAACGCTGGTACCACGGACAACTCACCGCAAAAGAAGCAGAGCGGGTGATGTTGGAAAACGGTAAAAATGGCTCGTTTTTAGTTCGGGAGTCTCAGCGGCAGCCGGGTGACTTCGTCCTTTCGGTGAGAACGCGAGACCGAGTCACACACGTCATCATACGACGACAAGATAACAAGTACGACGTAGGCGGTGGCCAACAATTTAATGATCTCGTCAGTCTAATAGAACATTATAGAAACTTCCCCATGGTAGAAACCACAGGTGAAGTGTTGCGACTGATCCAGCCATTTAACGCCACGCGTATCCAAGTGCGACATTTCCATACAAGAGTAAAACAACTTCAAAAAGAAAATGAAGGTCCGATAGAAAGTATGGCTTACAAGCAAGGATTTTGGGAGGAATTTGAAACGTTGCAAATGATGGAGAATCTGCAACTTTTCGACAGAATGGAGGGATCGAAGCCAGAAAACATACGAAAAAATAGATACAAAAATATTATACCTTTCGATCGTACTCGTGTGGTGCTGAAGGACATTCCTCCGGACGCACCAGCCGGAGCCGACTACATAAATGCTAACTATATCCGATGTGAAATGATCGAGCCCGGCTCTGAACAAGACTCCGGTAATGGAAGTTACGAAAACGGCTCCACCGGCACCTTGAGTCGAGATAGTACACCCTCAAAGAATAAAGAAAAGTTGTCACCTGTTCATACTAGTGTCATCGTTTGCGAAGAAAAATTAGCTAGCGTCAAAGTTCAAGGTAATGGCACAAAATTAATCCCATCTTTCGAGCCTTGTGTCCTCAGGACCAATCCGAATTATGTTAATACCACAATACCAAAATCGACGGAAGAAACTGAAAATGGCATTGTCGATCACGTCTATAATAAGTTATACATCGCTACTCAAGGCTGTTTATCGACTACTGTCTATCCATTTTGGTCGATGATTTGGCAGGAGGACGTTCGCATAATTATAATGACTACTAAGGAGATTGAGCGTGGTAAAGTTAAGTGCGAACGGTATTGGCCAGAATTAAATAAAACTGAAGTTTTCAAAAAGTTTACGATTCACAACGAGTCAGAATCATCTACCCCGGATTACACGTTGAGACGCTTTGTAGTTACGAAAAAGGAAGAATGCATCGTCAAAAGAACTATTTATCATTTTCATTTCACTGCGTGGCCGGATCACGGGGTCCCTTCGGAGCCGGGCAGGGTTCTGAATATATTGTTAGATGTAAATTATAGACTTCAACAGATTATGACCGGGTCAGATCCTCCCGCACAGGCGGTAGTGTGCGTTCATTGTTCGGCAGGCATCGGTAGGACCGGCACGTTTATAGTCATCGATATGATCTTAGATCAAATAAGAAAAGAGGGATTCGACTGTGAAATCGACATACACCGTACAGTCCAAATGGTGCGTGACCAGCGATCTGGTATGGTGCAAAACGAGGCACAGTACAAGTTTATTTATATGGCCGTATTGGAGTTTATTGAAACAGAGAAGCAAAGGATCGGTCTTGGCCCCGAATCAAGCCAGGACTCTCCTCGGGCGTGGTCTCATTCCGTTCCTTTTTTATGAATCGCGCTAAAAGTGCAAAGAAATTTTTATCAAAAGCTTTATCTCGTGGAAAATTGTAGAGGGTCTCAGATTAATTTTCCCTAATCCATTTGTCTTAATAGATATTGATTTTTTTAACGTCATGTAAGGCTACTATTGCGACTACTGTTTTTGGATAATAGTAGTAAAAGAGTTTTCGTTCCAAGTAGCGATTGTGGCCTACATGTCTTGTAATAAATGCACTTTTGGAAGCGCGATACTTAAATTCATAACTTTCTAAAATATTTCCATAAAATTTGGATTTTTAAAGGCATTCTCTCAAAATTTGAATGATCTTGGAGAGTCATTCAAAGATCTACTTTTTATTTTAGTTTAGAGTTTTAATCATCAACAATACCGTGTACCTATTTAAATTATATACCATATCAATTAATCAATTAATTTCAATGAATAAATTATTATATTATGCATTTAGAAGTTTAAAGTGGAAAAAATATTATTATTATATTAACAAAACAATTATATTGGGGTGGTACGTGGTACTGCGCGGTCGGCGTCGATCAATCGCTTTTTTCAACGCCGATACATTGCACATCGATTCGTGCTATTCGCCATCGAGGATCGACCGATCAATTTAGGTTGTGCATCTTGCAAAAAGCCACACTTGTAAAAATAACACATCGATCGATCAACCGTTGATCGGCCACAAGTTGACGGTCCGATCAAATAATTAAGCCTTTGCCTTGGTGGAAAAATTATTCGATTGATATCTTTTCAGTGTTTTTCAAGCCTACACTCGTTCTGAGCTATTAGGAGAAGATCAATATTCATTCTCATCGATTCGATATTGGTCAATGGCATCGATGCAACGTCGATCTCTTTTGTGTAAAATAACACCCCGAGTGGACACGATGCAATTTTATTTACTAAAACGAATGAAATTAAGGAATTATAATATCAATGCAGATGAGATATTAGGAATTAAAAAAAACCGTCGTTAAAGAGTAAGGTAAAATCTAATTTTACGCACAATAAAACATGTAATACGAATTGTATATAATATTTTGTATATTTAGTTGAAGTGTTTATTTTAGTTGTCGGTCTGATTGTATTTTAATGTGTTCTAAACCCCTTCCTTAGGGTACCACGTTAGTTGTTCTGATGACGTCATTAGATGGCGACAAATTGGTAGCGTGAAATTTTACAAATACCCCCAAAAGTTTCATGTAACAAATGGTAGTGCAGAGAAATTCTATTGCACAAATGGTCTAAATAACTTCTTTATAAGGATCACAGCCGGACAGCATGCATAGCATGCGTATAGGATAAACTCCCATGTGGTCATGATAATATCTTAGCGTCCACGATGACATGAAGGAAATTAATAATATGTAAGTGAATGTATATGTACGAAGTTTAAATGCGACGCGACATGGTACGGCAATCACCTCTTTATAATCAGAGGAACTCATTATAGGAAGATACACCTGCTAGATAGGTAGGTATAGTCGACCTCATAATTGCTTTACCGGATTTGACAACAATGCACCGTAAAGGTTTAAACTATCTAACGGTCACTTAGACAAATAGACTAGGTGCAATATCTGTATTTTTAAGAACGTTCGCAATCTAATCACGGTCTCAACCATCTGTGAAAAATAGGTGTTTACATCTAATTTACCTACATTTTTGGAAAAAAAATTGACATTGATTGTCGCTGAGATTAGTATGCGACCCCATTTCGAACGTTTAAAACGGGAATTGGCCTTCTTGTGTTTGTTTGACGTGTAAATGGCATTCAACCTTAGGGTGGTGTTGAATATGATATTTAGTGAGAGGGAAACACTGTCTGCTGGAAAGTCTTCGGTGGTAAAATGCCATCTTTGTTGTGTTTTGTGGTTCATTATTAAACGTTTGTTCATCAAGTAATAACGAGTGTGTTAATTGATTACACCCACGAAAACAACATATAACGGGTGGTAAAGTAATTATGTGGTCAACTATAAGTCTATAACACTAAAATTCGTGGTTAGTTAAGGTACTTAAAAGGATTTTATCACCTTGTCCTAACGCAGCATGCTTTATGTGAAGCTTATGAGGAAAATAATAATAAATAATATTGTTGTTAATTAAAAACTATATGTTAGTTGTATAAACGGCGACCTGAATAATTTATCACACTGTTGCTTTAATATTGCACTACACGTAAGTCAGGAGATTGGCTTCAACGTGATCTCGAATTGGAGTTTGATTTGAAAAGAATGTTATTTTTTTTATATTTTGACAACCGACGTCTATGTGAACTTTTTGGTATAATAATTAAATGTCAGGTTTACGTAGCGCTTACCATTTATAAAATAAAATGATGCGCCTTACATAATGAACGCAGCACACTTATGCTGCCTGCTGTTTATTTTTCGTAGTACCTAATAGAAACGTATATATATTTAAATTAAACCTTTTGGTGCCTTATTTCCTCAATAAGTAAGTTTTTAGTATTAGAGCACGATATGTTCAAAGGCCTATCGGGGCTCTTTCTTACTGGCAATAATATAAAATGGTAAGCGTCGCGTAATCACAATAAAGTTAAATAAAATGTTTCGCAGGTAAATATTAAACCTTCATACTGTAGGTGAAACAAAGCGTACTGACACAGGTTGCATGCACTACAATACAGCTCTAGTATACAATAGATTAATGCTATTTGTAGTAAAACATTAATTCTAAAACATTGATCGATTTCCATGCAATAAATATATAATATACTTACATAGAAGTTATAATTATTATGAGGTAAAGCTAAGTACGACTACATTAACCATTGCATACTAGAGCTATTAGAGTTAGGTACTTTTAGCAGTTATACAGACGTTGTAATAAGATAGATATTTTAAAAATAATTAAGTAGTTAGATGTCAAATCGACTTACGAATTGAAAAAAATGTACCTAGATATGTTTCAACGCTCCTCTCAAAATCTGTGCAATCTTTTTATAATTCTGACAAAACAGACTAGTTAGTGTTTTATAATACAAAATATTTCTGCAGTCGATATATTTAAATAGGTGTTTGTTTTTCCACAAAATGATAACTGCAAGAATATTGTGTTGATAGTAGTGTAGTGACTGTTTGTATAAATTAAATGCTTTTATATTATTTTATGTGTGGAAGATTTATTTAAACTTAATATCATCATCTACAGGTTTTTTCAACCTATTGTGGGGCCTTTCATTACGCCATTTTGAACTGTTTTATGTCTATCTTTTTCTGGTGTACTATACTTATTTTTATCTTGTACATTTTTAATAATGTATTTACGAAGCCGACATATTATATTAAGATTAATCTGCCACATATTCGAACAAAAACGAAGAAATAAATGTAACAGAATTTATATCAAACAGTCTCTACTATGCATGAGCAAGTAATGTAAAATTATTGTATTTTTAAACTTATGGCGAAAGTGTCAGGGTACCCCGCGAAATTCACATTTTAGGTTTTTTTTTTTTTTGCAATTTGCAGGTCAGTATCAGGTTGTATGTCGATCTAAATATGATTCGCTGCCGTAAACAATATTTATTTATAGAATTATATAATCATAAAAATCATCAATGCGTCTCTCTAAGTTCATAATATTATTGAACGACTAGTTCATAAAATCCTGATATTTGAAACCAATTCTAACTTAAGGAGTTGCATGGCTGATTCTAATGATTATAATTCTGTAAAGCCATGTTTGTTACGGTCGCGAATTTTATTTATTTATTTATTATCATATTTTAATCAACATACAACCTGACAATGACCTGCAAATTGCAAAAAACGTAGGTAAGTAAATTTGAATTTCGCAGGCTACCTTAGCGCATCCCCTTATATTCTTGTCAAAACTTGTAATCGGAGGTGCTTTTTATGTGAAGTATTTGATGGTAAGAAAATGGTGCGTTATTATTGTTTTTTTTTTTGTTTGTACGCGTAGTTTACGTAGTACGTATGTATATGTAGGCAAATTCTGGCAGTGATAATTTTATTTTATTTCTATAAATAGTATTCGGTGAAATAATTAATGTAGTGATTAGTGTGTGTATTCTAGTATAAAACTTACGCTATAAGACACTTTATTTATACAACGATTATAATGTTAACGCACATATTTCAATAATAATGTATTTGTATATAATTTTGGTTTTGGTGCCTTGCACGGCATACGTTGGTACTACTAATTTATTTTCTGAAGTAATATTGTTAAGTTAGTACCTATATGAATACAATCTGGTGATATTCCACGTAGATAATTTTAAGTTACCTAACTGTAATAGTCCTAAAAATTAATTTCTAAAACGCTTGGATGTGCTTGTACGGACACAAAATTCGTGTCGTCACTACATGCATACTTTTTCTAAATATACATACATTTAACCAATTAAAAAAAAAAAATGAAATAGGTAACTATACCTACATAATACTTATATACCTAATAGGCATGAACTATAATTTTTTTAATGTACGTAACTATTTCAATATTTACGCAAGGTATACGGAACCATGTATTATCTGCGAGTAGCTTAGCTAGCTTTACGAAGCAAAGAAAATGGTGCGTGAAGGAGTGATAACATGTACCAGCAGTCCTGCAGGCGGACGTACTGCCACCTTCAGAGGTGTCACATATTAATAATCAATTATTAACTAATTCACAAGTGATTGGAACGCTGTCAGTGGAAAATATAACAGGTTGAGAACATACTTTTTTTGACATGTAAGACGTCACTTAAAAATGTAAATTACTAGCTGCTGCCCGCGACTTCGTCCGCGTGAAATCCTATCCCAGCTATCCTTATACAAAGTGTAAAAAAATTAACCTTAAAAACTTTAAGAGGTGCTTTAGACCATCGAACTGAACAACTTTCACTATGGGACCAACTCCGAAATCACGAAAAAAAAATCAGCTGTTTCATACAAAAGTTCAATACCTATTCGGCCAAAATGTATGAAACAGCTCATTTTTTTTTTCGTGATTTCAGAGTTGGTCCCATAGTGAAAGTTGTTCAGTTCGATGGTCTAAAGCACCTCTTAAAGTTTTTAAGGTTAATTTTTTTACACCTTATATATTATATCCATACTAATATTATAAATTCGAAAGTAACTCTGTCTGTCTGTATGTTACCTTGTCACGCCTAAACCGCTGAACCGATTTAGATGAAATTTGGTATAGAGATAGTTTGAGTCCCAGGAAAGGACATAGGATACTTTTTATCCCGATGCAGATGTTCCCACGGGATCGAGACTTATGCGGGTGAAACCGCGGGGCGCAGCTAGTATTAATATTATAAATGCGAAAGTAAGTTTGTTGGTTACCTTTTCACGCGTAAACCACTGAACCGATCGTCCTGAAATTTTGCATATACGTTCTCAGGTGTACAGTAACGGACATAGTACCTTTCATCCCGAAAAAAAGTGCTATTCCCGAGGAAAACAACAATACACGTGGCGCCATCTATTAAGTATCATAATAACGTTATTGTTGTTTTTCTCGGAAACAGCACTTTTTACCCGACTGCGCCAGGAGGGTAATTTTTTTTTGAGAGTATGTATGTAAGTATGTTTGTTTGTATAATTGTGAGTGTGTGTGTGTGTGTGTTTATATGTTTGTTACTTCTTCACGCCTAAACCACTGAACCGATTTAGATGAAATTTGGTATAGAGATAGCTTAAGTCCCTGAAAAGGACATAGGATAGTTTTTATCCCGATATTCCCACGGGATCGAGTCTTATGCGGGTGAAACCGCGGGGCACAGCTAGTACAAAATAAAAGGACCCATTTGAGTTTGAAACTATAATAATAGTATGGGCCCCGCCTGCTTCCAACTTTTATTTAATGTAAAATGGGCTTGTTTTTAGCTTTTCAGTTAGTTTTAGTATAAGGTTGCGGTCGGGTTTTTTAATTTTTTTAATTACTTTTTTTTTGGTATGGCCGTTACTGTACACCTGACAACGAAAATGCAAAATTTCAGGATGATCGGTTCAGTGGTTTAGGCGTGAAAGCATGGAGCACAACAACCAGCGTGCGTGAAAGGTAATAAACAAATAAACAAACGTACTTTGCTTACATAAAGAAACCCGGTGCAGGCGAGTCTGCTTGTCGGTACCGATCGGTGCGGGTGAAATAGTCCCACATTAACCTTTTAACCGCTTACGTCGGATTAATCCGACAAATATTTTCGTGTCCATTCCGCCAGAGTCGTATACAGGGTGAATTTTTCAAGTGGGCCTGGATGGCCAAATCCGAAACTAAGAGGACTAGCGAAAAGTACTCAAAGGAGTCGCGGGCTCGATTTTAATGAAAACTAAAACTGCATCATTGGATTTTTGAAAAATCAATATTTCTAGCCAGGAATCGAACCTGTTGATTTTGAAAAAAAAAAACACACAAAGAGCTCATTTTTAACAAAATACTTTTTTTTTCTTATGTTACCTACCTCATCATAATCTGCCTAGCCTTTTTCCAACTATGTTGGGGTCGGCTTCCATTCTAACCGGATGCAGCTGAATACCTCGGTATGTAAAGATGGTCACCCATCCACAGACCAATCACGGCAAGCATAGCTTAACCTGATGGATTGACCTGTGCGGCTGTTAGTATTTAGCCGGGCCCGAGTTATGTTACCTACCTACTAAACCTTAACTGATTAATAATTGACCAAAATGATGACCTTTTTTTCAATACATAGCTGGATTCGACGTCTCAAGGATTGTACTGCATTCAGCATTACAATATTATTGATTCCATTAGAATATTTTCCAAAGATCGTAATAGAAATTTGAATTTAGAACCTAATGTTGTGAAGGTGACTGCGCTGCGGGTGTGTTAATAATAAAAATATTGAGCATCATTTCGAACAAGGTACGTAATGTAGGTATGAATACTCTAAAATAAGAAGCAGTTTATTAAAATTCAACCTTTTTCTTAAGTTTGCCATATGTCATTACTTCCCAGAATTTGATCCCTATTAGGGACACTATCGAATGGTGTAATAATACAGCATGTGTTTTTTTTTTTAAATCAACAGGTTCGATTCCTGGCTAGAAATATTGATTTTTCAAAAATCCAATGATGCAGTTTTAGTTTTCATCAAAATCGAGCCCGCGACTCCTTTCAGTACTTTTCGCTATTCCTCATAGTTTAGAATTTGGCCATCCACGCCCACTTGGAAAATTCATCCTGTATATACGACAAAATAACACAGCTCGTTTAATCTGTATTATTATTACATCATCACAGCTCGTTTCATTGGTATATATTTTTCGTTTTTTTTTTTTTTTTTTGTCGGGCTCTGGGGGCACGACAACTGATATAGTCACAAGGTTAACTTATGCGCTCACACATAAAGAAACATGTAACCATTTCCTTCCGAAGATCAACCTGCAGAGTCGGGACCGAAAACCTGCTTCTTTATGTGAGCACCCAATGATTATTTATAAGTGAAGACTCTGAGTGCGCTTGTTAATATTTTCTCTAAGTACAAGCTAATGCATAGTTCTTCTCTAAATACTTGTCTGAACATAGAAATTATATCTCAATGTCGCGTATATAATTCTAAAACTTTCTAAAGTAAGCCGGGAGTAAGTATTTTATAATGAACTGCCGCACAATACTATTACAAAATATGTTTAATTGTAAAAATAAACGATACAAATGAAATGTGAATAATTAAAAATTAATTACGTCTTTATCGATGTTTTAGTGTACTTAGTACACGAACTATAAATATTTTATTCACACCCTAATAAGGGCTTAAGTATATGTGTAATTAGCAAATTATCACTGCTTGAATTATTCAGAGCTATTATATGTTGTTGGCATTTTATTTAAACTATTATTCCAATTTGTAAAACTGAGCTAAAGCAATCGCATGAAGGTAGAGGAAAAAAGTTTTATCGTCCGATAAAATATATGTTGTGTTTTATTGTATATTATCAATAAAATGTGATACCGACTGTGTGATCGTTTTTATCTTTTCTAACACAAATCATTAGTCAGTAAGATCAATACAGGGTATTGGCCCTTCTTTTGAACCATTGTTTTCCACACACACCTATCTGAAGAACCCTAACTACCCACATTTCTGTGGGTACACTAAACACACAAGCTCTGCTTGCCCCCTCGGCTATCGCAACGACGCAACCGAAAGCACTGACTTTTGCCTCTCGCCTGCTACCGACGTTTATCTAAACGTTGGTAGCAGGCGGTGCAGTCTTAATAAACGTCTTTAATAAAACTGTGATAACTTTTAATTACTATTGTCCTTAAAATCACTGTTTTCACTTAAGGTAATTTTACCCGTTTTAGAACACAAAATTTAGAACTAAAATCTACAGTCTGATGTTTTATTTCACACTGTTTTACAAAACCGCTAATGTAAAACCACTAGCGGTTGTGTAAAACAGCGGATATTACAATCCATCTGCGACGCATACATAAATTCTGAACTTTTTGTCTGGTAAGTATAAAAAGTAAATTTTGCTGAAAAAAAATGTACTTGGCAGGTTAACAAATTAGGCCGATGAGTGTATGATTTTTGTTTTCTGCAATGAATTTCCTAAACCTAAACAAATGATGTAGGTACATAATGATTGATAGTTTTACCTGGTAAGTTTTTTTTTTTTTTATTGCTAAATGGGCGCACTCTTGACCTCGATCACGCCTGATGGAAAGCGATAGATGAGGTCTATGATGGAATGAACGTGCCCAGAAGATGCCTGTTCACTCTTGATTTGAAGGCAGACGGGTTAAATGTGGGAGGGAACACAGATGCCGGCAGAGAGTTCCACACTTTAGCTGTGCGCATAATAAAAGTGGAGGAGAAGCGCCGAGTACGACTCATCGGGATATCAACCAAGTGCGGATGGTACGCTGCAGTACGTCTGGTTGTCCGGTGGTAAAAGGGCCATGGTGGGATCAGGTCGTGGAGCTCCTGCGCACACTCTCCGTAGTACAGTCTATAGAAGACCGTCAGGCAAGCGACATTACTCCGATGAGCCAGGCTGGGAAGCGTAGCTACCAACGTCTCGTCGCCTATAAGCTTTCTAGCTCTGCGTTCCACCGAGTCAAGTGCAGCAAGCTGGTATTTTGCTGAGCCATCCCACAAGTGGCTGCAATACTCCATACAGGAACGGACCTGAGCTTTGTACAAACTTAAAAGCTGTCCTGGTGTGAAGTATCGCCTCACCTTATTTAGGATGCCCAGCTTCTTGGCTGCGGTCTGAGCTTTTGACTCGATGGTTGAGCCGAAGTTGAGATCTGATGTCAACTCCATGCCCAAAAGCTGAAGGCGGTTGGTAACCGGTACAGATGCACCTCGGAAAGCAGGGCATAACTGGAACTGGCTCCTTTTCGCAGTGAAAAGACACGCCTGTGTTTTTAAGGCGTTGAATTTGACCAGATTGTCGTCACCCCACTGGGAAACGAGATTTAAGGACAAATTCATTCGTTCCACCATGGCCTCTCTAAGAGTAGCCGTTTCCTCTCCGCTGGCTCTTGCACTGGACAGGTATCTTTCTGCGACTGTGCTGTCATCTGCGTACCCGATTGCACCAAGCTGAAGCAGGTCGTTGATGTGCAGCAGAAATAAAGTTGCAGAAAGAACAGACCCCTGAGGAACACCGGCATCAATGCCCATATGTTTCGATGAGCAGCCATCAATGACCACTCTGATCGATCGATCACTCAGGAAGTCTGAAATCCAGTTGCAAAAGTCAGCAGAGAGGCCGAAAGCGGAAAGCTTGCCCAACAGACTGGCGTGCCAGACCCTGTCAAAGGCTTTTAGATATCAAGCGACACAGCAAGGGCTTCGCCGTGTCTCTCAATGGCCTCGCCCCAGCAATGCGTAACATACACAAGAAGATCCCCAGTTGAACGACCATGACGGAAGCCATACTGGTGGTCACTGAGGAGCTCATTGTCTTCGAGGTATGCCAGCAGCTTTTTGTTAAGTACCCTTTCCATCACTTTGCACAGTATGGAGGTTATGGCGATTGGTCTATAATTGACAGGATCGGCACGGTTACCCTTTTTGGGCACCGGCTGCACATTAGCAAGCTTCCAGGACTCCGGCACCACTCCGGTTTTTAGAGAGAGGCGAAACAAACGCGTCAAGACAGGAGACAACTCTGGAGCACAGTTTTTCAGTACTCTTGCGGGTATTCCGTCAGGTCCGCTGGCTTTATTCACGTCCAGATTGCTAAGGACCCTACGGACCTCTTTGAGATGGATCAAGATCTCCGGCATTGTGGAGCCACAGTGTGGTATGTTAGAGGCCGTATCAAGGCGTGAATTTTCAGCAAAGATGGAGGCAAATAGATTTGCCTTTTCTTGCGCGGTATGAGCCAGCGTTCCATCAGACTTCAGCATAGGAGGCAGCGTAGGATGGCAGAAATTCGTCTCGACCGATTTTGCCAGGGACCAGAACTCCTTGCTACCTACCTAAGGGTAGGACGCCAGTTTGGCCCCAATTCGTCCAACATGGTCAAAACGCGCCTTCCGTAACACCCGTTTGCAATCCTTGGCGGCAGAGTTATATGCTCTTTTCATTGCGCGAGCATCTAAAGTACTCTTTTTATGGCCGTTTAACCATAAACAAAAATATTAGGAGCACTGTTTGTTGTATTCCGATTGCGTAATTGGCTTGCCTAAATAAAGTCCGTATTGATTTTGTAGGTCAGTGGGCTCTGCAGATGTACATCTACATAGGTTCCAAAAACTTTGACTAGCTTGTATAAAAAACAGACAAAATACTTTGCCAAGTTTTATTTACCTTATTAATTAACAACAAGAAAAGTAAGTAGTAATTATGATTCAGATTTCCTTTTTTTTTCTTAGTATACGTTAAATATAAAATCAAAACTTTTCTACACAATAAACTGTTAGATTTAGCATTCTAACTGTTGGTCATAATATTTCAGGTCAGCTAGTCATCATTAGTGACTTGAATTTCTTCAATGCCATCACTTTCTGTCACAAGAGCTCTCTCCAGGATTACACGGCCCTCCTTGTATCTGGAAAACAAAATAACATAATCATAAATTGATCCTCCTTGGCTCCTTCTGTCTACAATTGCTTTTAGCTGTACATAAAAAGGTAAATCTTAGTGCTAAAACTTAAGCCAGCACTCTAAATGTGTTCTAAACTTTCCCAAAGCTTCATAAATTCCTAATCCATTGCTTCGTATATTTGAAAAATTCATCTGCTCTACAACATAAATAACGCAACAAATGTTATGGAATTGTCAATTAAAGACATTGCAATTGTTAGTGTTACGCAATTGGAAGGTAGACTTTGTTTTATCAATATGTATTTCAAAGGTCCACAAGACTAAAGCGGCAATGCTTGGGGAAAGCCTATGTCCAGGTGTGTACATATTTCAGCTGATATAATACTGATGATACTGCATTCAAATATTTGATATGGCGCAGTTCTACAGTGTAAAGAAACAATTTAGCTGCTCTGCACACCTTTGATTCTCCTCTGTAGCAAATTCATAGACCCAGCCCAGTTTTGTGCCGCAGTTCTTGCAGGAAACGTCGCGCACCATATGGCGGCCTGTTAGCATCACGCGGTCCTGCACCTCAGAGTATATTAGGTTCACAACCTTGTGGAACAGAAATGCTCGGCCTGCAGAAATGAACATTTTCTATTAATTTCCTATTTCTTCTATATATAGTAACATGAAAAGTGATAGTAGGTATTTCTAGTAGTAATAGAAGAGACGTGACTACGTCAGTGACGTGACTAGTCTGGACAATCCTTTTTACCCTTTGCAAACAGATTATATTAGTGCTTTGTATATAGTTTATTTATTACACGAATACATTAGATGCTGAATCATGATGTGATAATTACAATGATTGTACAAAATATAATTGCGTAAATAAACAGTTGATCAAGCGAAGGTAAAAGTAAAGAATGGAAAAGGTACCCGTGGCTCCAGTAAACCGTGTGCTAATCAACTCAGAACGATTTGTCAGATTCACATCACAAGATGCACAAGAGAATAAACGTGTACCACCAATATGGTCAAGAAATACTTTTCCCATTTTTACGAAAATATATTCTTTGTTGTCAAAACAATAATCCCTGTTTCACTCAATCTGTCAATCAGCTAGTGGATGACAAGAGTGACAGACATGTCATCTGACAAAAAAAAAGACATTTACCTGTTCGTTCTGAAACAACTCAAAAACTCATAAGATTTTCATAAAAAAGAAATAAAAGCTGATTGTCTATCAAAATGGTTTCAATTTACTTTTTACCGGTTTATCTAGCGAATCACAATGAATTGGTATACGCGATACTCCGGCCACCTCCGGCGCAACGTGCATGTAATTATTCACCATATTGAAACCATTTCCGAACGTAACACTTGATAAACAAGACCAACCCAAAAATACCGACTTTATTGATTGAATGACTAGTAGGAAAAACTAGTTTAAAACCGGGATATTTTATTAAACGAATAAAATAAAAATACTAATGATTATAAAATAAATACTTCTTTATCATACCTATTCACTATTTCAATCTTTTATTTGTCAGTTTCCAAGGCAACAGTGTCTTCATTTTCACATGAACTATGAATTTTATAAAAAAAAGTAAACACAGTTACCTCTGTTATTTTATTTAAACAAAATTAATATAGATATATCTAATTCATGAATAGTTATTATGGAAGGTATAAAAGAAGAAGCGATACATCACACAGCATTAAAACTAGTCCAAGAAATAAAAAATCTCTCCATTTACAAATCATTTTATAGTGATGTACAGGTATGTATTTGTCAGAGCTGCTGTAGTTATACTTTTTCTTCATATCAGAAATAAATATTAAGTACCCATGTTGTGGTTGAGGTCTTCCCATACTTACCAAACTATCCAAAAATATGTACCTACGGATCAAAGCTTCTTGACGTATGAAGACATATAAATTATATTACATACGACATAAATATAATTTACCTATTGGTTGATAACCAATAGGTACCTAAGTAAATTGAAAAAGTAATCCACTTGAGGGGGCACGAATCGGAAGTAGGTACCTTAGTAAGACCCTACGTGTAAGTTTCACGAGCATTCATCACGATTACAGACACACGATATAACAATAATCCCTGCTTATCACGCAACTTTTACGGGCACTTCTCTTTATTTTCCTTTTTTTTTCAGAAATTAGTGTCGTCGCCAAATGTAAAGAAGGAAGATTTCAAACAAACATTACAGCAAGCTATGAAAGAAAAGGGTTTAGACACTAAACTTAGGAACACAGTTTTTCATTGGGTTAGAACACAAAGTAAACAAAATGTAAGCAGCCTTTTTTAGGCCCTTAATAATAAAATTCGTTAGTGTGGTCGGTTTTGATGTTGGTATACCTATAGATAAAAATAAAATAAAAAAAAAAAACTTTGGGGTTGAGGATCCTGATGCAATGAACTATTATTTTACAGAAATTAGACCCAATAACATCATTACTCAAAGCTAGTGCTCAGTGGGAGAAGCGAATACACAAATCGTTGAATTCAATGTGCACAGACCTTGAAACATCACTAGCGAAAATTAGACCTCAAAGTGAACAAGAAGAATTATTAGAAAAATGGAATGAACTTAGTACTTATACTTTAGGTAATTTTACAAAAAAAATTAGTACCTAGCAGGTTTAACAAATCATGTGACTTATTCAAAACGCGATACCTTGCTTCCATTAAACAATGTTTTTTTTTTCAGACCTTACGAAATATAGACCAGTATATGCGCCAAAAGACTTTTTGGAAGTATTGATAACTTTATCCGGCTATGTGCCTTACACGAGAGAGTAAGTGCTTTTAAATTATATAAAAAGAGCATTATGTAAATACAGCATAATTTATATTACTCAACTTACTTTTTCCAGAGATGAACCAAAATGGGAGTTTTCTCATTTACCAATTCAAGTGAAGACACTCGACCAGTTAGTAAGTATTATAGTATTAACGTAGGTAATTATAATTTTTACCGCTAAACTTTATCAGCATATCATATAATAATATATTATTTTGCCTGCCCACCAGTGTTCAGCAGGGTCCTATTCTCGGGCCTATGCTAGATCAACGAACGTTAGTCGATATTGACAGATCCTAAGTCCTAGAGCATTTGTATACAATCATAAGCATCTTTTACTTAAAAATCTCTTCTTTCCAGCGCAAAGTCTTTGCAGAATGGTCAAACGGTGAACCTCTTCTCGGAGTGAATCCGAACATGCCAAGCTCTGTGCCGGGGTTTGCAAGCCTTGAAGCTGAGCGTATCAGCTTGGGGGAGCGAGTGGCTGTCTTGGGCTATGCGCCCGTTGTACAGGAGTATCTGAAGAAAGGAAGCCCGCAGTGCCTCCGCGCAAAGTTGTGGTCGCAAGTTTTAGGCTCCGATGTAAAGTGTCAGGTAGATACCTACATCATCATCATCTGCCAGCCTTTTCCCAACTATGTTGGGGTCGGCTTCCAGTCTAACCGGACGCTGCTGAATACCAGTATTTTAAGTGGAGCGTCTGCCTATCTGACCTCCACAACCCAATTACTTAAAATACGATACCCTTATAAGTTAGTAAATAAATAAATAAAATAAGATTGAACTTCAATGAATCGTTTAGACTTGAGGGCAAGCAGAAACCTCAGAATTCCAAGTATGCGTACGATTTATTTTTAAATGTTTAGGTTTAACATTATTGCAATTTATTTTCAGCAAAATGCATATTTCGCTCAGCTCAAGAAAAATGTTCTGGAAGTGGATTTAATGATAGACAAACTTATATTCAAAGACGTACAATTAACCGCATCTAACGATGACCAGTATTTTGTATTTGAAGATTTATTATATCAGGTAAAAGAATTTACACCCTATTAATCCAATGATATAAAATCTGCAGTCATAGTAACATAAGTTTGTGGACGAGTTGATGAAAACGAAGCTCATTGCGATGAAATACTTTAAAATAATACGGTGAATACACATTTACAGGTGATGTTATGTTTTTCCCGTGATGTTGAAGTGATGCAACAGCTAAAAGGCATCATCGGAAACCCACCCACAGTCACAATCAAAGGCAAGCAGATTTCAGCGGATAGCGTCACTGTGTTTCCGCCGAGCGGGATTATTCCCTTTCATGGTTTCTCCATGTATGGTAAGTTTTTGATGTCCTCATTGTCAAATAGGTACAAAAGCAGTGGACAAACTAGATGCCACCAAAACTGGTGTAGGTAGGTCAATTTAGGCGGGGCTTTAAAGAGATGGCGAGACAAATAAATGGATTCCAGAGAGCTAGAGGAAAGAAAAATAAATAAGCGCATAGAATAGCGAAAGAACAATGCTCAAAAATGTATGGGCACCGTCCCCATCCTTGTAGCACTTTAAAAACTATGTTAATCGAAGGGCCATAGCCATCTTATCATTTTATTGTATGACAGCGAAGCTGAAATGTCCATCCGAAAAAAGTTATATCGACATGAAGAAACCCAAATCAGTCACAATTATGTTGCCGTTTAATGTTCTTTGTTATTAAAAATATGGCACAAAATAATCGCACATAAGTATGTTGCTGGCTAAGTAATAACAGCTGCACAGGTTGATCGATCAGGTTAAGCTAAGCTTGCCGCGGTCGGTCCGTGGACGGGTGACCATCTTTACATACCAAGACCCCTCCGTGCCTCGGAAAGCATGTTAAGCCGTTGGTCTCGGCTGTCATTCGTGGATCTTCAACAGTCGTTACGGGTTGTCGAAAGCTCGAAAGTCTGACAACCAGTCTTACCAAGGGTATCGTATTACCCAGTAACTGGATTGTGGAGGTCAAATAGGTACTAGCTCCATGTGAAATGCACGGTATTCAGCTGCATCCGGTTAGACTATAAGCCGACCCCAAGATAGTTGGGAAAAGGCGCTTCTCAACACCTTCAGGGAGCCTTTTCATGATAGCGTGTACGCCACAACCTTCGTAGAAAACAATGACTTGGGCAACTACGTTGTTACAGAAAATGTTAATAGGCAGCGGGCTGCGATCAGGAAATTGACTGCCGAGTCCATAAATATGCCGTTCCCTGAATTGTCAAACGAAGATATTATTTTGTTTAGCTTGGGGACATATAATCTTAACTGGCAGCTTCCTATGTCAGCAAACATTTACGTGGCGGCGCGCGGCGTCTATAACATAGAGGTTTGTGCAACTCCAAGCCCGACTACGAATCAGTACGGTATAGATACGAGATACGGATTGCACTCTTCTGAGGGGTCGAATTTTGTCAAGACATAGGTCAAATGCAATCTATTACATGCATTTACTACTGTGAATAACGCATAGGGCATAAACGCCATTCAGGCATATTACTGCTCATGTTTGACGAGCATGAGGGCGGTTATGATATTGGAAGGCGTATAGAGAATTTCCTTGGGCCAGCCAGTGCCTGGGGCAATATTGTAATAGACACTGGAAACACCGAGTAATCTATTTGCTGCAATAAAAGTAAAAGGTTTTTATTTGTAATTAGCTTCTGCCCGCGACTTCGTCCGCGTGAAATTCGTACTTTCCTCTAAAAGTTTCGAAAATGTATGTTGGTATGATCTTTATAATTAATTTAGATAAATAAGTATTCGGGCCAATTTTTTAGTTTATAGAACAAAGGAATCAGATTTTTCAAATAAACTGTATCCCCGCTTTTCACCCCCACAGGGGTGGAATTTTATAACTTGACTCAGTTTATTTATACCAATTTTCGAGCTATTCAAGCCACGCGGTAAAATCCTCCCCTTTAAAATTAACTACCTCTTTTCACACAGTTAGGGGTAGATTTTCGAAAAACCCTGATACATGTTATTAATTATTTTTAGTCCTTAGTAAAAATACTGAGTTTCAAGTTAATCGGACAGGGCGTTAAAATTCTTCCATACAAATTTTGACACCCCCCAATACCTCTTTAGGGGGTATTTTAGAAAAACGAAAAATTCCAAACTTCATAATTTACTTAGATAAGTATTCGTGCCAAGTTTCAAGGTTATTAACTCAAGAAATAAGATTTTTCATACCAACAAAATCCCCCCTTTTTACCCACTTAAAGGTTTAATTTCCAAAAACCCCTTCTTATTCGACACCTACTCTTCACAAAGAACACACCCTCCAAAATTCATGTCCCTAGGAAGGACCAGCGATTTAGACTGTGCGTTGATATTTCAGTCAGGTCGTTCATCCCCCTTTTGGGGGAGAAATTATCAAAAACGCTGAGACACGTATAAATTAATTTTCAATCGTTAGCCTAAATACAAAATTTAAAGATCCTAACAATTAAACTGACGGACTTTCATACACAACTTCATCCCCCCTTTTAACCCTTTGGGGGTAGAATTATCAAAAACGCTGAGACACGTATAAATTAATTTTTAGTCGTCAGCCTAAACACAAAATTTGATGATCCTAACTTTAAAACTGACGGACTTTCATACAAACTTTCATCCCCTATTTAACTCCCTTAGGGGTTGAATTTCAAAAAATCCTTCCTTATTCCTTGTCTACACAACAAAAAAGAAATGAAAATAAAGCTGAAACGCCTGTGCAATACTATCTACCTATACCTACTTCACTTAAAAATAAATACTTATAACTACTTTAATTAATAAAAGTACCTACGCCTAATAATTTTTAATTTGAACGAATATTTAAACACTACCAAAACAACTCATACCTATTTTACAAAATAACAACAAAAGAAATTCAAATAAACTATTTAAAGACTAAAAAATCGCGCTGATAAGCACGGTTTCTCAATATCAATTATTGTCTGTCAATAAGGTCGAACGCTCTGAACGCATCAACAGCCAAATATTGAATGAAGTTCGCTCTTTTTTTTTTTTTAACAATGGCATCTCGCAGTTCAACCTATGAGGTTGTCGTCTGCTTAACCGGGCTTGCCTGTGGATGCCTCAAAATTAAGGCCTCCAGCCAGGGCTTGAAGCTCGCTCTCGGACCTCCCGCCTTTTTATACCCTACCCGCGGCAACCGTTACACAAAAATAATCCTTATAGCATGATTCAGACGTGCGACGGCGCGATGGCTTATTTCATGTATAAGTTTGGTGTTTCTATACCGATTTCTATGATTCTTTTTTTACTGAATAGGTAATAATGTTAAATTTTTTAAATTAGGGATGAGTGAGAGTATTATAAACGTAAGAGTAAACAAATATAATCAGAATGCTCCGAACTGCTAAGCTATCAGGAGTTACACGTGTTATTGTGAGTCAACCATAAAAGATAGACATATGCTGTTGCGGGATATTTTTTAGACAATTTTATGTAGAATATTTCCGTCATACATGATATCTATGTAACTTTAACCATTAAGGCTGCACACGCGACGGAAGCTTAAAAAATGGAGTAACTTCTCCCGTTTTCCCAACATTTCCCTTCACTACTCTGCTCCTATTGATTGTAGCGTGATGAAAAGTATACTATAACCTGCCCAGGAGTATGAAGAATAATTGTTCCAAGTTTCGTTAAAATCCGTCGAGTAGTTTTTGTTTCTATAAGGAACATACAGACAGACAGACAGACAAAAATTTTACTGATTGCATTTTTGGCATCAGTATCGATCACTAATCACCCCCTGATAGTTATTTTGAAAATATATTTCATGTACAGAATTGACCTCTCTACAGATTTATTATAAGTATAGATTAAGAAGGTAAGTATTTTTATTTGAAAACTCTTAAAAAAACGTCAATGGTTACTTCACGAAAACAGAATTCTTCATTGAACATTTTTCTAGCAGCCACGGGAGTTGTATCCCGTGCGGAAGTCACCATTTTTATTCCAAAGAGTTGTTTGAAAACTCCGAACGAAATTATTTAATCATCCCACAGGAATATGATTCTTGGTAAAAGTAGAAAAGAATCGTGAGCAACATCATCATCTCCCTAGCCTTTTCCCAACTATCTTGGGGTCGGCTTCTAGTCTAACCGGATGCAGCTGAATACCATGTATTTCACATGGAGCGAGTACCTATTTGACCTCCACAATCCAGTTACTGGGTAATACGATACCCTTGGTAAGACTGGTTGTCAGATTTTCGAGCTTCCGACAACCCGTAACGACTGTTGAAGATCCACGAATGACAGCCGAGACCAACGGCTTAACATGCTTTCCGAGGCACGGAGGGGTCTTGGTATGTAAAGATGGTCACCCATCCACGGACCGACCGCGGCAAGCTTAGCTTAACCTGATCGATCAACCTGTGCAGCTGTTATTACTTAGCCAGCAACATATGTGCGATTATTTTATGCCATATTTTTAATAATAAAGAACATTAAACGGCAACATAATTGTGACTGATTTCGGTTTCTTCATGTCGATATAACTTTTTTCGGATGGACATTTCAGTTTCGCTGTCATACAATAAAATGATAAGATGGCTATGGCCCTTCGATTAACATAGGTTTTAAAGTGCTACAAGGGTGGGGACGTTTTGAGCATTGTTCTTTGGAAGAAATGGAGCGAATTTTCAATTTGAAATTATTCGAATTTGACTTGAACTCTACTTTTGTACACATTGACTCTTGAACCACTTGAACTAAGCATAATATGAACGATCGGGGAAAAAAGTTCCGTTCGTCAACACTGAACGACAGGAGTATTACTGTTCGGGAATAATCGAAAAAAAAAGTCCCAGGGACTTTTTTTCCCGAATGACAACAGTGTTGTTGACAAAGTGTTACTTACTATTCGAAATGGAGAGAGGATAGCCTTTGCACAGACGAGGAACAGAATAGGCAAATACGTATTGAATGGGGCTTATCTTTTTATAAGAGGGAAGGAACGAAACATAGTTTTGATTAGCTTTGTACGTTGAGTCCCTCCATGTAAAACTAGGACCTACATAGTTCAACGTTGTAGCTATCACAGTAACGCTTGCTTCGTGTTCTGAATCTACTTATTTCTAATTATTCTAAACAGTCTGGTTAAGATTATAGGTAAGTTATCCTGAAATGATGGTCGAAAGAAACAATGACACTCGAAGACACTCTTGGGCCCTCAAATGTTTTGGATATTCCGTTCCTATATTATTGTTTGTTATTCTACAGGAATAATAATATTATAGGAACTTAGAACTCAATCAAAACGCGGTTTGCGGTTGACGGTTGTGACTAATAATAATTCAAGCTAATTGATTATTTTCCAGCTACTCCATTCTGTTATCTATATGACGACCCTGTTCAGTTGTACTACACGTTTCGCGCATTCTACGTGCGATATTGGCATCGGTTGCACTACATATCGACACATTCACAGGTATTTACCTTATTCAGTATTTCAGTAAGGATATTTAGGCTATCATAAAACAATGACGTTGCTAATATTTACAAAAACATATGTAATACTAGCTGCGCCCCGCGGTTTCACTCGCATAAGTGTCGATACCGTGGGAATATCGGGTTAAAAAGTATCCTATGTGTTAATCCAGGGTGTCAGCTACCTCCATACTAAAATTTTATGAAAATTGGTCCAGCCGTTTGTGCTTGAAGAAGTAATAAACATACAAACACAAACTTTCGCCTTTATAATATTAGTGTGATTAATAAACAAGCTGATATAGGTACTTCCTACTAGTTTATTGAACTAATATGTAGGTAGTTAATAGTTTTTTCCCTATAGCACTTTAGGTAGTCATACTATATTTCATACATTTGTCATAATATTCACTGAAGTGTTGACCGCATTTATTTTGAGGATCAAGGCAAAGAATAGGGATTATCCCTTTACCACGGTTAGGTAGTCAATTACTCTGTTATTCCGGAAGTAAAGAATGATACATCGAGCTTTAGAACGAGATTGTCACGCCGTCACGCGTATGAGTGACAGAGAGGCCGCTTTAGCCACAAAGCAATTTTTTTTTAAAGGTGGCGTGCCTTATTTACCTCTGGGTTATGTAGGTACGGCAGACTGAGGGTCCTATGGCTCCCGGTTCTAGGGCGCCCCTATATTTTTAGAAGTACTTTTTTTATCAATTCCGCAAATAAAGCCAAAATATAATTGTTTAGTAAGAAGCAGTTTGGAGTTGGAGTACTTATGCAAAATATATTTATATTTTGCATACATATATTTTTAGGTTAGTAAAAAGTAAAGAATGGGGGATCTCATTTTATTTTGCCGCCTCGGGCCCCCCCCACCCGCTGAGTCCTTATAATAGGTAATACGGGCTGGTGTCAGCAACTCCACGTCAATGCGCGTATTTTGCGTACGATTAGTCCTATAAATATTTAAGGTATTCACAGGATAGCCCGGTTAAGCAGCCCACAACCTACTAAGTGGACATGGGAGATGGCCTTCAGAAATATAAAATTGCGCGGGCAGCACCGTACACGTGATAGAAATAAAACTTCTTAAAAATAAAGAATAAGAGATTTAGTGTGAGAGAAAGAGAGAGTTATATAGGGTTACTGAAAACTCGACCACTTCCTTGCAGGAGGTGATAGAGGGACTAAAATGTGACAAATTTAACCCCCTATATGTATGGCCGAAAATGAATACTTTTAAAGACATTTGAATTTTAGGTCTTTTTTTAAATTACTTCGAATTTTCACACTAACCTTTTAATTATTTGAAATGATTTGATATTTTTAGATATTTTACTGCTGTATTAGCTTTGTTAGGATGTTAGCTATAAATAAAAATAAAAATGAACCCAACCAACATGATTTGTTTTTTTAAATTAAAAGTTAAAAAAAAAAAACACCCTGTATATATCCCCCCCCCCCGCCCCGTCCCTGTATGTATATCTTTCTTCTCTCATGTAACGAAATGTGCCTAAACGTGACGCGTCCTTGAACATTTACTCAATTCTCGTCCAATTATCGAATCGCCGCCTAAGAATTTTCGCTTCAAAAATGGTATTATAGCGATCACACACGGACACAATACGCATGAGCCTTATATGTATATTTGAATGTTCGGTTTCTAGTAATCTTTAACGACAGCGACTTTAATAGTGGATTGTAATGTGTTCCTCTCATTTTCAGGGTATAGTATCATTGTGTCTTTTATACGAGAGGCTTTTAGAAGCAAATGAACCTTTGCTATGGATACATTTTAGAAATATCAATATTAATCCGTGAGTATTACAACTTAATATTATTTTTTTTTATTATAAAGTGTACGTAGTTCGTTCGTAATTTAATTCCCGTTTTCCATTTCAGAATTAGAGTGGTATTCAAATGGTTGATGCGCGCATTCAGTGGACACCTACCACCAGATCAATTACTTCTACTCTGGGATGCCATACTAGGCTACGATTGTTTAGAAATCCTACCATTATTAGCACTGGCAATACTTAGCTTTAGAAAGGAGAATATATTCCAAGTGAATACTATACAGAATGTTGATGCTGTATTGGCGGATCTGTCAACCATATCTGTTATACCGTTGTTGCAATTAGCTTTAATGAAATCCTGATGCGATGTCTTGCGCATATGCATATGTGATAAAGGAATGTTCGAAGCTCAAACACAAGCTAGGTGTCTCCCAAAGTTAGATACTAGTTATTTGCGAGGGTACAGAAGGCAAATAAATCAAAATGGTGTATCTGATTATAAAATATTTTCTATTCGTCTTTTACGTGAACTATGCGTATTGTTACGTGGGCCTATGGGTTTCATATTAGAGAAAGGTACGCTCATTTTGTTCAAATCCTCTTCATATGTAGTCAGCCTAAAGGATATTTTGGCGCTCGAATGACGTTCACAGTTACAGCGCTGTTAGTAAACATTTGTGCGATTGTTTTGTGAAATGTATTGAAAAAAACAAGATGGCCACGTTAGTTCCAATTACGACCACGTGCCATAACAACTTTGTTGCACTATTGCCTAATGTGCTTCGTCATATTATGGACTTGACATTCTCTAGATAAAAAAGATGTATGTTTCATAGTTAGTCAATAAAGATTTTGTACATTCCAGATAATTGGCCAGATTCTGTAGTTCACCACTCGTTAGCTCTTACTTGCAGATGAAACAAGAAAGAGACTGAAGTAAATAGGAGCTGTCAGGTTATGAAATGTCAAATTTCGTTAGATGTAATGTTTGACAGCTTAAACTGTTACCGTCTCTTTCTCGATCTACCTAATAGCAAGGGACCGCATTAGTATTATTTTCAATTAAAACGGTGAACAACAGAATCTAGTCAACACTGACATGCATATTTTAGGCAAATTCCAATGCTCAAACAAAGAGAAAATCATATTTTTTGGTTGAAATTATTTTGATGGCAACATTGTCGTCTAGCATTTTTTGTATATTCATTATTGGCTTCCGTTTTACATATGCGCAGGACATTACATAGTTGTTATAAACCATTGTTTTTATAGTGATTTTATATTAGTAATTTTATTTTTTTATTTTGTAGACGGTGACTTTTTGAAATGAAAAAAATAAAGTACAAAGTGTTACCTCAGTTAATTTATTTTTTCTTACATACAACACACCAGTTACCCTCTTCATAGAAACTGTCTTCGATTGTGAAATTGGCGTCTTTGCATAGTTCGTCCAGTTCATTCTCTTCGAATACATGATAGTATCTAAGTAAGGTGTTTTCTGGTGCATTAGCTAGTTTATTTTCCGTGACTTTTCTCAATTTCCATGGCACTAAAAGGTCTTGATGTTTGAATTGCGTTCTATTTTCATGCACTGGAAGGTTTACGCCCCCAACTGTCACTTGGGTTTCGGCCTGGGTCTCGTTTTGCTGGTTTTGTTTGCTCTTGCAGAGGTAATTTGATTTCGTTTGGTCTTTAGCCCAAACTGTGATGAGAGCGCGCCCACCTTTGCGCAGCAAACGGTGTATGGTTGATATGGATTGTAATCTTCTTGCCTGTAAAAATAATTTAAAAAAAAACCTTAGCCAAAATAGACACACCAACTTCAGTTAGCATAATCGACCAATTATATTCCCGTTGCTGGGACACAGGCCTCGTCTCGGTGAGAGGGAGTAGGCCGTAATCCACCACGTAGGCCCAGTGCGGTTAGATAGATGTCATATGTCTTAGAATTTTTGGTTCTAGGACACGATGTTTTGAGAGCAGTGGTGATGAAATAATTTACACAAAGTAAAACGCCTGTCTGAGGTCGAACCTACGACCTACAACTCGTAAGTCGCGGCTGTTGGCACTTGGCCACCACTGCTCTGACTTCCTGGCTTTCACTCATACGAACTTAGCCTAAAAAACACAAGACTCTCGCAAATTAGACTGGCCTTATCTCCCAATTAATTGCGATAGGCTAAATTCAAAATACCCCACCGAGTTGAACCAATGTAGTAGATCTCTAAGTTATCGAATGAAGAAAAGGGAGGCCTTTGCCCAGCAACTCAACACAAGTCAAAATTGAGTTAATAAGAAAATAAACCACTAATAACTCACCTTGCTACTAAAATGGTGTATAACAGCGATACATATAACAATATCCGCCGTCTCATCTTTCAGCATAGCGTTTAAAAGATCTAACCGCACGCAATCTGCTCCGGTGATACCACGTATGTGCTCCTTGCATTCTGATAACAATCCAGAACTTCGCTCGCCTGCTATCTATAACATGATATATATATATATATTTTTTAATTTGAGCGGAATAATAAGGCGTAGCGACGATCCATCAATTGGACTAAGTAGGAGGAAGACGATGATGATAATATGAGCAGACTTTTTCCAATGTTGCCCAATATTATATGAACATGTGGCGACATCTACAACGCCGCATGCGAACTACGCATCACACTGACGGCACGCAAAATCCTGCATCACGCAAGCGAAGTTTACCACCCCACTAGCATATAAATTAACTGCAAGAACTTTAAGAGGTGCTTTAGACCATCGAACTGAACAACTTTCACTATGGGACCAACTCCGAAATCACGAAAAAAAAATCAGCTGTTTCATACAAAAGTTCAATACCTACTCGGCCAAAATGTATGAAACAGCTCATTTTTTTTTCGTGATTTCAGAGTTGGTCCCATAGTGAAAGTTGTTCAGTTCGATGGTCTAAAGCACCTCTTAAAGTTCTTGCAGTTAATTTTTTTACACCTTATATAACGTTCCGATCATCAATCGTCGGGTAGTTGCACACCAGACACGACACCCTTCTGTTCGGAGAATCCTCACTTTTCTATGAAGGATGATTGAACTTTATACCCTGTTCCTCATACCTCTACTTTCCTTCATGGAAGGGAAAGTGTGAGAGAAGCTATATACCTTCTCTAATATTGGCCCCAACATTTTAAAAATGACCTTAGGCACTTGTCCCACTGACGCTCACGATTAACAAGAAGTCGGTAGAGTTAGCATCTAAAAACGAGTTGTTTGTTTGACCGAAATCTCGCTGGTGGTGTAAAAAGTCAATGATCAACAGCTATTAACATATGTATCTCTTGCTGACACGGGACTTACTAGTGGATACCTAGTCGCTTCCTCGTCGGCAGCAGGACAGTGCCTTACAATTCCATTTCTGTTAATACCTGTCAACTGAGCTAAATAATCAAGCTGGGTAAAGCTGGTTAATTACCACATGAAACTAATAAAAAGTTTATGACTGACCTGCACAATATCGTCCCTCTTCAATATATTCTTCCCATTTCCGCATCCTAGGTCCATCACTACACTACCGGGGGCGACTCCCTGCATGAACTGCACCACCTTCGGCCATGGCTTGTGCCGAGTCGTGCTGAAGTGTCCTGCTATCTGTTCATAAACCTGAAAAATCAAAAGATAATACGTGACTGCGCGCGTCGATTATTTTAATGATTTGGCTAGTCGCGACAGTTTGAACACCTCCATAAAATTCATACAAGTTGGTTGACACAAACAGCGCGAGCGAATCATGCACCGCATCCCACGCCTCTTTAACCTGTTGACTGCCGTAATTACAGTAGCAATTAAAATGCCCTTGTGTCTCGCGTGGATCCACGGCATACGAAGGGTTAATGGAAAAGCGTCAACATTGTCAAAGAAAAGAAATACTACGTACTTATGCAGGTAAAAATCCTGCTCAGAACGAGTTCAAAAACGCGCTACCACACTACAGCTCTGAGGCGTATTTTACGTCCAATTTCGTTTTTATACGAAGTTTTATTGAAGTGAAACGTCTTTACGCACGTTACGTTACGAAAAGTGTGATCGGGCGAGGCGAACGGGAGTTGAGTGGGGGATATAAGCAAGAGAAAGCAGTGCGCGCGCACATTTTCTATCTTTCTTCTTCTCATAGCCAAATACGTTTGAAGTTTCACTTCAGTCGTGTGGTCATAAGCACACTCGGTTTTTTTATATGAAGTCATATTACATTGCCTACTCAGAAGTGTATTTCTTGTTAGTAAATAATAATAATAATAATAATTCCATTTATTGCAGACTAATTACATGTCCATAGTTGTTAGTAACAAAGGTCTTAAAACTATGTTAGTCAATACTACAAAAATAAAAATAATCAAAAACAAAACATCATTCCAAAAAATAAAATCAAATAATAAAATAATAATCATAAATAATCATCACAAAACCATAAATATCAAAAAATCTAAAAATAAATAAAACTCATAAGTCATCTCGTCACATGAAGCTGGATGAATCTGCCCAGCACTGCAGACTCTGGCCTCTCAGCAATCATCCTCAGGACTCCGTTGGCGCTCCCACGAATCCAACGCATCAGAGAAGCTGTTTTCTTACGCATAATGGCATAAAAGTCATTGACTCTTGCGTCAGCAAACATGCCTGACGCGCTGCAGAATCGAGGGAGCCCCATCAGAATCCTAAAGGCGTTGTTGTATTGCACGCGAAGAGCGTTGTAGGCCCGCTGGGTGTAGTTGAACCATAAAGCGCTGGCGTAAAAGTTTTGGCAGTAGGCTCTGAACAGTGTCACTTTTACATCTACTGAACACCTTGCGAATCTATGAACCAACATGTTTGCACGAACCGACAACGCCCTCCGTTCCCGCTCGATATCTGCATCATCTTTCAGGGTCTCTGTCACAATGTGGCCTAGGTACTTAAACTGAGTGACTCGTTCTAAAGGAAAACCGTTCAGATAGATAGGTGGTATATACTCCGGTTGTTTATTGCTACCTTTAAAGACCATACACACACTTTTCTTCTCGTTGTACCTCAGACCATGAGCCACAGCATATGATTCACAAATATCGAGCAGTTTTCTCAACCCACTAATCGACGGACTCAGCAACACCATGTCGTCGGCGTAACTGATGTTATTAACACAAACGTTATCTATATGACAACCGACACGGCAGTTACTGAGCCCATCGATCAGCCGATTAACGTACAAGTTAAATAGTCTTGGAGAGGACAGGCCACCCTGTCTCACGCCACACTCCAGTGCATACTCGTCCGAAAAGACATTTCCCCACTTAACGAAATTCCTCTGGTTTTTGTACCAAAAGGACAAGATATTAATGAGTTCAGTGGGAGCCCCTACCTCTCCAAGCTTGGCCCAGAGCCTGTTGTAGTCCACTAAGTCAAAGGCCTTCGATAAGTCTAGGAAGCAAGCATAGACAGGTGTTTTTCTGTTGACGTAGTAGTTGACAGTATGTTTCAAAGTAAAGACTACAAACCTGATGCACGTGCAATTCTTCTAGGTTCGAAGCTAGATCATCTTCCAAGTTATCAGCTGACACCTTCTCTGCACTATCACACAGGGTCTTGTACCTACATTCACACGGGCCACTTCTAGTCCAACGGAATGTAAGAGAAATTCGCGTGTCTCTTTGCACAGTGTCGCTGGTAATTACTTTGATGTTGTGCGAGTTTTCTGTGCGATTTTCAATGACTGGATCCCATGTTCGAGGTTGTATGCCATGTTGCCAGTCATATCTGAAGTGAGAGAGAATTAAAATAAACGAAAGGTTTTAATATCGATATCGGAAAGCTTATTATGGAACTCAAATGGAGTTGGGGAGGAGACCTGGCAAGGCGCAGTGATGACAGGTGGACTAAGTCTGTGACAGAGTGGCGTCCAAGGACTGGAAGACGAGATGTCGGTCGTCCGGCGGCCAGATGACTTGTTGCTATCTCAGGCAAAACTTGGATGAAACTGGCACAGGAGAATGGGGATTGGCATAAGAAAAGAGAGGGCGATGCTCTATTGGATGAAGTCGGGCTGTGGATGATGATGATGATAAAACGTTTTATTAAATGAATAAAAAACTAATTTTTTGAATACGGACTGTTGTTTTGATCATGCAATATTTTATGGCTATGAAGGTACTGGATAGTAAATAAAATTAGGGTACAGATCAAATGAATGATGACTATCAAATAGCGCAGGAAGCATAGGACTGCTTGCAACGTTTGTGGAAGGTCTATGTTCAGTGGTGTAAATCATTTTTTTTTTAAACATAGACCCACATTAGGAATTTCTCCTGTATTGTGGGTGTGTTTACAAACATTTAAACTCACTTACACAAACAGCCAGACCTGGAACAACTACTTGCAACCACTGCACCAATAATGATGAAATAGCAGGCAAATTTGGAATGCTATTCCCAGTAACTGGGTTGTGGAGGTCAGATAGGCAATTGCTTCATGTAATATACTGGTATTCAGCTGCATCTATTAAGACTGGAAGCTGACCGACAAGGGTATGTAAATTGATTGTGAAATACTGTTAAATAATATACCCCAATGATAAAGACACAAATAGCACCAGGACCATTATGGAGCTAATTCTAACTATTCACCTGGCCTCATCTTGCATAACAAGTAGAGATCTTGCCTGAACTAAGGTCGGCACATATTTTCCGCTGTGATGCTTCCAGTCCATTACTACGTCAGAGCCCAGTGAGAGGGACAGTATTGTGTCTCCAAATGGACTATGCTTGTCCACATGGGATGGTATACCTGGGGATATAGATTATAATTAGTTTCCTGAATATAGCAAATGGATTATTTAAAAGAAAATGGGGGAAGCGTATTTGCCATATTTGGTAAATTGCTTAGTTGAATTTATATGCCAGTGTCTTTACTGAGATTTTCTTGTCAATGATACATGTAATGTTGTATTAAAAAATCTTTTCTTGTCAATGATATGTGCAGTATTGTCATAAAAAAATCAAATTCAACAAAAAAAAAATGCAACTAAGAGAGAGAAAGAGAGAGATGTGTTCATACTCTATGGAGGAGAACTTTGCTCAATTTATTTGCATAAATAAATTAAGCAAAGTTCAAATTATAATACATAATTAAGAATCAATTTTTCAGCACCTTGTCCAGGACAGTATTTATTCACTGTCATCTGATCTGGAACACCAACATCTAAGCCCTGTTCTTCCAACTTCTTCCACAATACATCACATTCTTCCGGGATCTTCTCTATTAATGGATTATCAAGATCTACGTCATTGCTGCCATATCTAAACTCATAGCAAAAATGCCTCACTTGACGATTTTTTAAATTATTTGATTCTGGATTCCAATCAAACAGATTAATAAATTTTTTTTCTTCTTCTATGCTGATAAAATCATTTAATAATAATAGGCCTTTAGGATTCTCATGTGGGCATATAATTTCTGTGTTAGGAACTGGAAAAAAATTACAAATAAGTATCTTGTATTGCGAACAAATGTCAACTTGCATGGCCTGATAAAATGATATGCATAATGTATTCAATATAGAAATAAACACCTGTTTCATTTACCTTTTTCAACAAAGTTCATATATAGTGGTGTTCCATTTTCGTCAGCTTTAGCTTTACCATTGAACGCATTATAAAACAATTGAGCATTATCCGTCGTGTCAAACACCAGAAAGGAGTGTGACTCTCCTTTTTCTCCAATAAACTTTGGTAAAGGTATACTTAATCCATGCTCTTTTACTAGACCAAATACAGCTGCTTTTTCTAACCCAGTAGCTTGTCCAGCGTTACAAAGGACTATATTCTGGAAAAACAGTTTTATATCAGTGCTTACAGCTACAAACTGAATAAAGGATATGTACTGATATAAGTTCGATCATGTGGCATACCGGTCCAGGCATTTCAGTGCATGTTATTCCCTTGGAACTTTTCAATCTAGCGGCAAACCTTTTTCTCTTACGTTCAGTTTTCTTTTCTTCGTCCATTATTTAAAAAAAGAATATAACATATTAAACGAAATTAAATTATTTTACTGGTATTTTTCTTCGCAGCGGGCTGTTTTGTACAGTGACAGTCCAGTCACAGTTGACAGTGACACTGACAGTACTGATTAGACGATAAATAATTTAATACATTTTTTAAAGGAGTTATAAAAATGCATAAAGCATGGAATTTTTAATTTGACATTTACTTACTATTATTATTTAACATATTTATAACTCTAAATTAACAAAAATAACAAAATTAAAACCTAACTTAAACCTATTAACTAAATCTATACAAAAACTAAAATATAGCGTCGAAAAATTCATCCGCATCGCTGTCGACTGGTAATGTACCCAAGAGACTGGCGGCATTGCTACGTTGTATGGCAATGCTTAGCCTTTGGCCAAAGTAAAAGCCAGCCCTTGGGTCACGGGAAGTGTCAACCAGGCGTTTTGAAATTTCTTTAAAAAGGCCATGAGCACTCGGACCCCACGGCCCGAAGGTTTCAACCCCAAGCATGGAATTAGTATATATTTATGCAAGACCACATGTGTAATGCTAGGTATTAAGGCTATGTCAATGGCTGTAAAGACTTGGGGGAGGCCTTTGTCAGCAGTGTGACTGCAAAGGCCTCTAGTTTAAAATAGTAGTCTATGGCAAAGACTAAGTACGTAATAGGCATGGAATTATTATGTTGTACGTAGTAAATAATAATTCCATGGTAATAGGCATAGAGGAAAATAATATAGTAATAGGTAATACGGGCTGGTGCCCGCAACTCTACGTCAATGCGCGTATTTTTCGTACGGAAAGGCTAAGTAAAAAAAAATCTATCTATAAAATAGTCCTCTTTACCGTATATACGCAGCGGCTAGCTTGCGATTTTGAATTATACATCCAAGCAGATTTTGATATCGCTAACAACACAAATCGCTATCAAAATCTGTGTGGGAGTGAGATTTTGAAATCGCTAACGAGTAGCCTTCGACAAATTCGCGACTCGCTACGTAGGTATATCGTGGCATTACGCAAATAAACGTAATTGTGTGCTAAAAATTCACCTAGACTCTAGAGTCAAGAGCAAGTCCATTATTAATAATAAAAAAAAGCTTTTTGATTATGGCGATATTAATTCGTGACTCATTCATCAGTCAGATTCAGTTCAGTGTCATCTGTCACTACTGTCAGGTCAATGGATGTTGATTGAGTTGAGGACTTGAAGACTTGAAGACTCGCTTAGAATTGATACGGAGCGATATTTGAAAACAATAAGCCTATTGCTTGAATCTTGATCACTCCACCATAGCCTTACCATTATGGGGATCCAAAGAAAGGTACTTATTTGTAATTATGACATATCTAGATAGATAATGTATGCGTCTTTACATCGGTTAAATTATTTTGTTACAGGAAAACCGTAAAAGGAATAAAAAACACATTATCTGCATGGCATCAGACTTTTTTTATCCTAATACGGGCGGAGTGGAAGAACATATCTACAATTTATCACAGTGTTTAATAAAGCGAGGCCACAAAGTAGTTATAATCACACATTCTTACGGTCAACGGGTAGGAATTCGGTATTTAACGTGTGGACTCAAAGTTTATTACTTGCCTGTTAAAGTGTTTTACGCCCAATGTGTACTTCCAACGATGATAAGCAATATAGCTCTGATAAGATACATATTGATTCGGGAGAGAGTTGAAATTGTTCATGGACATTCTGCATTCAGTGTCCTATGTCATGAAGTATCAATTATAGGTAAATTAATGGGGTTGAAAACAGTTTTTACAGATCATAGCTTATTTGGTTTTGCTGACACTTCAGCTGTTCTGACAAACAAATATCTCCAGATGTGTTTATGTGAGTGTGACCATTGTATTTGTGTGTCACACACTGGGAAAGAAAATACTGTTCTCAGAGCAAAAGTAAAAGCACATAAAGTTTCCGTCATTCCTAATGCTGTTGATGCCTACAGTTTTACTCCAGACCCAAGTAAAAGAGAGCCCAATGTGATAACAATAGTAATTGTATCACGCTTGGTATATAGAAAAGGTGTTGACCTCATGGCTGCTGTGATAGCTGACATGTGTCCCAGATATCCAAATATAAGATTTATTGTTGGTGGAGATGGTCCTAAAATGTGGCTCTTGCAGGAAGTAAGAGAACAGAAGGGCTTCCAACATTGTGTGACCCTCTTAGGAAGTCTTAAACATTCTGAAGTAAGGAATGTGCTGGTAAAGGGGGATATATTTCTGAATACATCTCTTACAGAAGCTTACTGCATGGCAATAGTGGAGGCTGCTTCTTGTGGGTTGAAGGTGGTCTCAACTAAAGTTGGTGGTATCCCTGAAGTATTGCCAGAGAGTATGATTTACTTGACAGAACCAAATGTTAGTAGTCTAGTTGAGGGAATTGAAAAAGCCATGGGCGACATAGATAAAGGTAATATGCTATGTCCCTTTGAATGCAATATGAGAATAAGGAAAATGTACAATTGGATGGACATAACGAAGAGGACAGAAATAGTATACAATAAGATATCTATGAATAAAGAAAGGTCTCTAGGATTACAATTACGAAACTACCTCACATGTGGTGTATGGCCATTTCTATTGGTCATAAGTTTAATGTATTTGTTATTAAAATTGACTGAAAAAATATATAAAAAAAAACATATTGATATTGCAAAGGATTTTAAGTTATAGTATCAGGTATTCATTTTAATTTTTGAATTGATAAGTATTTTCACACTAAGAATAAGTAGAAAATTGTTATAGGAAGTCAAAATATAGGGTTAATTATAGTTTGGAGCAATGATAGTATAAGTAAAAAGAGGCAGATAGGTTACCTACCCAACATTTGATCTTCAAAAATGGCTCAATGACATAGATGACTCATGGAAATAGGAAGAGTCAAGATGAAATGCAACTGGGCTAATTAGCCAAGTTTTGAAGTGACAATTGCGTGGGTTTAGAAAAATTAAGGTATGAAAAATTTACCAAAGAATTGAACAATTATTTATTTTGGAATGATATTTATTAACATTATGACAAAAAATAAAAACGCGATGGCTTAACTAGTTCCTAATAATAGTTTACCATTATGTTTTATAACATCATACAATACAATATAAAATGAATAAATAACATTTCTATTATGGTTGTTATTACATTCCAGTATTATTAAACAGCAGTGGAACAACTTTATATTAATATATTTTTCCTAAATTATTATAATTAAGTGTGATTTTAATATACCGAGACTGACAATTAGGTACAATTTTTTGTAGGTATCTTCACTGACAATTCAAGCTCTGTGAACAAAAGAAATAATATTATTATTTTAACCATGATAAGATTATAATTTTAATCAAATATATTTAATAATGTTAATTTGGTAGTAGTTTTTTTTAGCTTTTATGTCTATTATGAAAAGCATACAGATGACATCTAGTCAGTTCATAAACCACCATAAAAACAGCTTTAATTTTACGAATTGGTAAATTATTATTGAATGAATTACACAGCAAATAATTATATTTTTTGTCTGTATGTCTTAGGAATTGGACCTAAATTTTGTAACTCTACAACGGTGCTTCCCACAGGAATGATGGGTACGGAAACTTACACTTTAGTAGTGCGTGGTGGGTGCTTAGGTCTGACTCCAGACTGTTTCAACTGCAGTACAATGGACCTTAGACGCGCGACGTCCCGGCCGCGCCTTGGTCCGAAGTCGCAGAGCTCCGCAACGCGCTCCCATTCGTTACCGTCTTCCACGGTACCCTCCGAACCGCGCGCTAAAGCTTTCTCGGCATTCCTATTATCAAACATATATTACTTAATTTTATTTAAGAATCCATATTGTGCCTTATATCCCATCTGTGAAGGAGTTACAATGTAATGCCAATGTATTATGCAATTTGACCTAATGTTAGATTTTATTAGATTATGAAATTGTGTTGGAATTTTAAATGGAGTGTTTACAAAAAAAATGTTTTATTGGTCTTGACTGTTGATGAGTGTACAATGATGCTGAAGTGTAGATGATTCCTTTATTTATTTTATACAAAAATATAAAAATGAAACTGAAAAAAGTTATTATTAAAACATTATCCCTGTCACACCAGCACCTATCCCTGACAATGTGAAATGCCCAACAGTTTATTGGACATATAAAATGAAAATAATTAAGACACTATCACCTAGAACCAACACCCAGTAAAACCAGATTAGTTCCTGTTTTAGTTTATACTTCAGGTATACTTACTTAGCAGACTCCCTGATCGCATTGAAAAGAAAAGAGTCCAATTAGTGTTTTATTTATTCATGCAAAGGAATTGAATATGTTTTATTGTTTAAAAATTGTAGACAAAGAAAAACAATTGCAGTAATTATGTGAATCATTTTCAATGATATCTGTAAATGTCCAAGCTATGTATCAAAGAGTACCTAATTGTAGTTAGATAGGACTAAGTACTTACTGTTAAGTAAATAATCTTTTATTTGCTATTTGTTGTATTTGTTTTTTACAATTCATATCAGCCTAGGCATTAGGATAATAAAAAAATAGAATTATTGAGTTGTTTGGCCTGTACAATTATATACAGGGTGAAATTGAACACATGCGACAAATCGAAATGGGAGATTATACTCATCATTATGAACAACTTTTACTATGGGACCAAACCTGAAATCGCGAAAAAAAAATTAGCTGTTCCCTACATTTTGGCGAGTTATGCGAACATAAATGTAGGGAACAGCTGATTTTTTTTTCGCGATTTCAGGTTTGGTCCCATAGTAAAAGTTGTTCATAATGACGAGTACAATCTCCCATTTCGATTTGTCGCATGTGTTCAATTTCACCCTGTACAATTACAATTAGTGTACAATTATCTCCAAAAACAGGGTTTCCTCTCTCCTACCCTTTTTGCTGTGCCCTACAGGGTCCATAATGATAATAATAATAATGACTTAGCACACGAGGTTGTTGACATGTGGAATGTGAGCTCGGCTATCATTGTGCCGATTGTCGTATCGGCCAATGGGCTTATGGCCCAAAGCCTCGACCAACATCTGTCGAGGCTCTCGTTAGGCGGTTGGATCAAGGGCCTGATTCAGAAGGCAGTACTCCTTGATACGGCTCGTATTGTGAGGAGGTTCCTGTCTCTGGAGCCCTAACCACCGGTAGCTTGGACCCTGCTCCCGACACCGGCGGAATACTATTTTTTATATTTTTAAATGTTTTTTATACGTATTTTTTATATTTTAAGAAATATTTAAAAATGTAAATTAATATGTACATAAATAAATAAACGAAATAATAATAATAATAATAATAATATTCCACAACTATCACACAACGCCATCTAGTCCCAAGCTAAGCAGAGCTTGTGTTATGGGTACTAGACAACTGATAAACATACTTATATATTTCTAAATACATACGTATTATAGATAAATTACACCCAGACACAGAACAAATGATCGTGCTCATCACACAAACATTTGTCCTGGGTGGGAATCGAACCCACGACCTCCGGTATAGCAGTCAGGGTCACTAACCACTAGACCATCAGGCCTGTGTGTGTGTGTGATCTTAATTATATATTAGTTACCACCTAAATATACATTATGGTAATGCGATAAAGTATTGAGTATTAGCTTTGCATTATCACATATAGGAAATATAAGAAAATATAACCTGAATTGTTTATTATTTCCTGTAAACTAACAGGCAATGCTATCATTTATATTTATACCATCAAAAAGAAGCAATATTTGATTATGGCAGTCAAACATTTTTAAAAAGGCATAAAATTCCTTATAATAAGACTAAACTATGAAGTGTAACTCATTACTGACAAACTGTTAATCAATATTGTAGCTGTTTATTATCCCTTAATAAATAAAATAAAAAATACCTAATATAAGTAGGTTACTAGCGCAAGTGAAACTGGATAATATGTACCTGTTAGCTGCCTTAGTTTTAGCAATCTGCTCTTCATGAGTTTTGTACCAGTCCTCCAGCTCTTTTTTGGCTATTTTCAGCATCTCCTCTTTCTTATTTTCTTCCTCAGCATCTGAATTCAAGATACATAAATGTTTATTGCTATTTAACCCAGAGATATCAGACTAAGAAGTAGCATATTGTTGTTGATGAAGGATTGCTGCGAAGAAGAAAGGCTAAAAATACATAATATTAATAAGCAAGACATTACAAGGCTGAAACCAGATCAACAGAAAGATTAGAAACTACTCATTTGAAGATAGAGAGAGAATTCAGTGAACTCACTGGATTTCCTCTCATAAAATTATTTAATTTCACCAGATTTTCTGATTATGGCTAAGAATGCTGATTCCTAATGAAGAAGATTTAGTTTTTCTTTTTTTTTTAACAAGTTGACATTTGGCAGATAGGGCCATAAAAGAGGGTAGTTACATAATCCTTGTATTATTAGTATGTCCTACTTATACATGCCTCTCTCACTTTTTCTAGCCCTAGTGATGTGTGGTGGTGGTATTTAGAACATAAATCCATATTATAAATTTAATAGTATTACTGCCTTGCCTTTTATAAAAGGTGGTCATGGTCGGACAGTTGTGTTTATAGAAAAGTCTTGAAGAACCTAGCATAATATAATGTGTATCTACAATGATGCAAATACGAGTATTATGCTATCTGAAAAAAGGGGTGTAAGTAATATTATTTACCTTTCTCCTCCAATCTCTGTTTCTGTTCCTCACGCCAAGCTTTGATCTTCTCAGGTTCTTCTCTCTCTTGTCTGAACACAGAAGTCTGGATAGGCTCGTCATCTAAAAGACCGTTTGAGTCGAAGGTTGCTGCACTTGGCACTTCTGTAGAGAGATTTTTATTTGATATATTTGGCATATCAATCGTTATATCAATGTATGGCGTAATTGATAGGATATTGGTCACTTTTATTAGTTGCCGAATCGTACAGAGATAGATATATTTTATTTCTATTCGGATGGAGACTGCCACTTATGCGACAATTTGATGTCAGAATGCCAAGTTTTAAGTTGTCCAGAGTATTGATTTTTATAATTACACCACAACTGACCAATTACAATACTGTATGATTTAATAACGAATGCAAATATGTTACTTACCCACAAAATCATCTACTAGGCCGTTTGAGGAAGATATAATGGGGGGCGGAGCACTGGTTTCCAACTCATCTTCGAGCCCTGCTAACTGGTTCTGTTCGCGAGCTAGGAACTCTGCTGCGGGGTCTACTTCGGGTTGGACAAAGTTATCACCGAAATCATCCATTATTTCAAGTTTTACAGGACCCTGAATAAAATAACAAACCAAGAAACGAGAGCTTCTATTTAATTAGAAGGCACAGACAAGACAAAGCGATGAGCGAGTGAAATGGAAATTCATTGACACGATGACAATTCACAGCAGTACATACAATGCGTTTGGATATTTATGCCATTGTTGTAAAGTCTAAAATCTATCGGCTACAAAATTCTTATTGGTGATTCACGCATTTTATTAGATGGCAACCAAGTTACAAACTTTTATTGTCTTTGCACAAATGATCTTGCAAACGTCAAGTTAAGTGTCAAACAAACAGTAAAATGTCAAAAATATAACCTCACATTTCTCACATCAGAATCATATTTTGAGTAAAACCAAACTTAACAACTAAAACATTACTTAAAATGAGTTTGTGCATAAGATCGAAGTATTTGCGGCCGAACCTTATAGGTACTTTGTTCCGCTATTCAACCACACAGGCGGAAGCCGTCGAGCAGTTCGAACCCGTAGTGGCAGATGATGAAGATACTCTGGCGAAAGAGGCTGCGATAGAAGCAAAGAGGAACATTTCTAGGTTGTCGTTGGCACATCAGAATCTTGTTAACGGGCGGAGGCCTTACGAGGAGCCGAAATGTTTGGCCCACCTGACTGTTAAATACAGTAGAAAGATGTATGGGAAGTACGGCGTTGCGAGTGGTGTTAATCCAAGTAATTACTTATATAAAAACTTTTTTCTCTTATTCTCTGGTATAGCTGGTTAAGTCTTAGGGCCTGCGCCCGCCGGCGGCTCGGCACGGCAATGTATTTTTATGGGGTGCGCCAAAGTTCACCTAAATTTTCAACTCCGATAATTGGAAATCCGAAAATGTTCTTCCTAACATTTTTCATCCTAACAATCACAATTCCTAACTACTCTGTCTCTAATGTTCTAATTCCGAATCATTCAACTTCATAATGTCAGTAGCAATAAACATCTTTTATACTTTTATTTGTTTTCCTATATTTTCTCAACATAACCATCTTTTACACTATTATTCAAAGTCATATCTTTTTTGTTTAGATCGTCAACATAGGATGCAAAAGCGAGTAAAGGGCACCCTGAGGTTCGGTTTGGTTAGGTTACTTTAAACCCTTTACACAGAAATAGGGGCCCCGCGAAGCGGGGCTCCGTCGACATAGGATGCAAGGGCGAGCGAAGGGCACCCCGAGGTTCGGTTTGGTTAGGTTACTTTAAACCCTTTACACAGAAATAGGGGCACCGCGAAGCGGGGCTCCGTCGACATAGGATGAAAAAAAAAGTATTTATCATATTAGACTAAATAGGTTTTATGTCTATTGAGTGGTATATCAAACGATTTTATATTAATTGTCTGTTATTCTTATAGAAATTAGTTACATTAAAATTATATCAATCGTTTATTATATTAACTGATCATTATATCAAATAAAATTATAATTATATCATATACCTATTACTTACCCGTATAAACTCCCAGGCCATGAAAATATTATGGTAGTTATGTTTAGGGATAAAAGCGTTATGATAAAAAACAGTAGGAGTTTAAAATATTTACATTAATGATATTATTAATTACAATTTTCGGAAACATGAGTGTTATGAACATCGCCGGTAGCACTACAAATAGTATGAATGAAAACTTTAGGATGAAAAATTTTAGGAAGAGTGATCATTCGGATTACAAATCGTTAGGAAGAACAATTTCGGGTAAAGAACTTTAGTTGAGCCAATATGGACCCATTTTTATGCGACCCTACTGGTCGCATAAATATAATTTATTAGTATGACAATAAAATTGAACTTTCAATAATATTTAAAAAGGACGTCGCGGCATGCCTAAGGATACCGCGGTATCTTTGCCGTTTGTATGCGCTTGCATGTAGTGACGCCAAAGAATCTGCGATGCCATGCCGCCAGTAGGCTCTGGCCCTTAGTCAGAATTAGACACTGAGTATTCTTACACCTCCTACTACTACACTGTTAGAAGTAGTTACATCTTACACTGGCAACATATTTCACATAATTCAACACATAGCAAAGCTTTGCAAACCAACTTTTTCTATTTTCAGGCATATGCTTCCCATCAAGGCAAGACATACAGGATAGAGTGGAATATGAATCTGTAGCATACCCATTCACCATAAAACAGATGATGGATACCGCAGAAAAAAATAGAAAAGAACAACAACAGAAGATTGAGCAAAGGGACAAAGATATTGCTGCTAAGTTTACCAAATTAGCCCAATGGAAGAAAGAACTGGTCGATAAGATTGCTAAAAAGACTTCTGAAGCAAATGCAGCTAAGGTTTGTTGAATTGTTTTAAAAGTAAATATTTTCTAGTAAACTTTGTAAATCTGATTTAGCTATTTTAAAGTTTAAATTAACACACTGGGGTTAAAAAAGAAACTATTGTTGGTTTTACAGTTCATTTTTTTTAGATGATTTTGTAGTTTCACACAAAATATTTTCATGATATAAAAAAGGAGTGGCTACAGGGCTGGCCTATTTTTAGGTCAAAGTATTAGCATTGCGTGACAATTTTGGGTATTGTGGGAATTTTTTGATGTCTTATGACTCCTTCTCCTTCTTTATTACTAAATGTTGATAGTTTATCTAAAACTTAAGTGCTGAGCATTTGTTGGTGTAGCAATAGCGGAACTTTAATTAGTTATCTTAACAGTGATGTAACACAATCAAGAGATTTAAAAGGATATTTGATTGCTTTGCTCACAATTAATTAAAAATTCTGTTTTCATCTTTACAGGAAAAGAAAGAGAGACTAGTAGAGGAAGTAAGAAGACACTTTGGCTTCAAGCTGGATCCTCGTGATGAGAGGTTCCAAGAGATGCTGGCCAAACGGGAGAAGGAACAGAAGAAATTAGAGAAACAAGCCAGGAAAGAGGCTAAAGAGAAGGTCATGATTGCCAAGCTGCAGCAAAAGAATGTTGAAATAAGCGACGCTAAGAAGTGAATAGGTTAGATACTTGTAGAGTAATTTAGTATAATAAACTCGTTATTGTAATTTAAAATGTCTTTTCTATTAGTTTCTTAGATTATATGTATAAGAAATTGCATGCTGTTTAGATTAGTATTCTTCAGATTCAGCCTAGTGCCTGGTAGTCATGGCCATGGCTGAACTGTAGTCTAGTTTGCATGCCTAATTTCAAACTGTTACTGTTTACTACTATTGATCCATACATGCGAATGCAAAAGGCCTTTTTCCTATCATGCAGATTTGTGATGTGTTGCCCGCCCATGGTCCACCCGCCTAGTTCACCTAGGTGGACTATGGGAAACTATTTTTGGAAACTTATGCTTTTGCAATAAAGTTGAAAATCTACTAAAGAAATTTGACAGATTGTTGTAGCTTGATGTGCTGGCGCCTGTACAACTGTATCGCAGCAATGTGCGTGTGGTGTGAGGGCCACTTTGTTAAAACTCCTTAAAAATGTGCTTAGGATTTAGTGAACATTCCCAAAGAATTGTGAAAGTTGGAATCAGATTTTGTGAAAGTCAAATAACCGAGTTATGAACTGTAAAGTTGGGCCCTCAGTTCTCACATAGAGGATTGAGGGCCCACCTGAACCTGATTAACTATAGACACTACAGGAAAAGTCTTCATGCCAAAATCTAAGCTAATGCCAAACAAAATTTGTGAAAACAAGATATTATCGCAAAACACTGTCCTTCTTTGTATATCTTCGTACAAAATGGGCCCTCAATTCTCATACACGTAAAATTTTATTACGCAAATAAAATTAAATCATTAACTTACAGCTACTGTTTCAAATCCTATATGCTACTAAATAAATTGTGAAAATTTGTGAAAGCAAGAACAGGTCACCACTTTTTGTTGTTTAAAGGTTTATGACCTTGATAAAATTCGGGCCCTCAGTCCTCCATTTCTTTTGCTTTCGTTTTATTACGCTTATCGTATGAATGATAAGACAAATACTAAATTGTCTCTTTTTGTGAAAAAAATTGTGCAACAAATTCAATACCAGACAGAAATTAAAAGACCCTTTATTGTATAAGAAAATCGAGTTTTATTTTTATTCTCTGAATTAGGAAATAGGGTGACCACAATTTCTTTTAGATTGCAGTAAAGATAAGTAAATGTAGAGTCATAGGTGTTAATAAACTTTCTTCGGTTTTTCGCTTATTATCGTTTTATTTATTTATTGTTTTATTTAATGTCCATTTCCTGCAGGTCAGCGATATATTTTGTAAATAATGATACTTGTTCTTCTATGGGAACAGATGGTATGCGTCCTCTTGGCATGGTTATGTTGTAACTGTTGGGAAAAAAATCTTTCTATTACTTTTTTGAATAAAATTTGCGTCATCAATAAGTTGGAAGATCGTACTCAAGTTTCGTGATTAAAAAAAATAATTTCGGAAATCAAATGATTACAAAAAAATACTGTTACCCAAATCATTTTTGCTTGAAATATCGTTCGTTCCGAAATAACTAATGACTAAAGACCGGATTATATGCAACATAAAAAGCTTGAAATATGCATGCAAATATGCATGAAAAATGCTTGAAATATGCACGAAAACTGACAGAATATGCAACATTAAATGACAATTTTTTTTTTGTTTTGTAAATATTATTCCTTCAGTTTTAAGTTTATTGTTATTTGAAACTTTTTAGTGCTCGAAATATTTTTCTCGCAAACTCGACAATACAAAAAAGTTTCGTCGTAAGTAAATGATTCAGGAAAGTCACTTATCCACGAAGACACACTTTTTTTTCGGGAGGCATTGTACAATTTGACACAAAAACTTTAACTGCAGATCAATGAGCACGCGCGTCAACAATGAAAGCAATAACATGCATAACAGGTGGGAGGAAGGAGTAGTGCAGTAGGCGAGCGCGACGATTATTTGTCTCTTTCATTTTATTATCGTACCAAAACAAAAGACGCGCGGCTGCTGAGTGCGCTGCGCTCGAAAAATACTGTAAATTATAGCGATAATATGCATCATCACTAGATTTTAGGAAAAATATGCTATTAGCGCTGAAAATGGCTTAAATATGCAAATGCATATGCAAATATGCAAATGCATATTATCCGGTCTCTACTAATGACAATAATCAAATAATTTATTTATTATCTTTAAAAAGGCTTTTGCCCAGCAATGGGACAATGTAGGCTAAATATAATCCTAACTAATATTATAAATGCGAAAGTAAGTTTGTTTGTACGCTTTTCATGCCTAAACCACTGAACCTTACATCCCGAAAAAAGTGCTGTTCCCGAGGAAAACAACAATAATGTTATTATGATAATAGATAGATAGATAGATAGAAAAGTTAGTAGATCATTCATGTTAACATGAATGATCTACTTTTTCGGGATGTAAGGTACTAAAATGTAATAAATTATAGTATATAAATTGTATAACAGTTATTCTTGAACAGTTATCACAGCGCTACAGTCCAACTTAAAGGAAATTTTATTAAACAACTAGCTGCGCCCCGCGGTTTCACCCGCGTAAATGTCGATCCCGTGGGAATATCGGGATAAAAACTATTCTTTGTCCTTTTCCGGGACTCAAACTATCTCTATACTAAATTTCATCTAAATCGGTTCAGTGGTTTAGGCGTGAAGAAGTAACAAACATTTAAACACACACACACTCACAAACTTTCGCCTTTATAATATTAGTGTGATTAGGTACTTATAAAATTATGAGTACCTATGTATCAAAACAAACTTACTTAAATGTATGATATCTTGACCGAAGACGAGCGAGCGTCTTGACCGAAGATGTGTTTGCGTATTAAAAAATTATTTTTATTCTTCACTATAACTGTTTCATAAAACTCGCCTTAATGCTTTATCATCTACAACTTCCGCTGCACTATCATAAACTATTGTTCAGTAACTACAATAAATATTAAAACTATTTTGCATATATGTAATCAATTAAATAGTTTCTGAGGTATGATTACTTTGCAACAGCAGAAGGAACTAAAGCATCACGCAGAATCGCCACTAACAAAGTATATAAAATGAAGGCAAAACATTGTCACACTACTCACATACACAATAAGAAAATAGTTGATTTCGGTATCTATTAAGATTTGTAGTTTTATTATAATTCTTATTTGTAACAAATGACACCAATTTGTTGCACAATTTTTTTCACAAAAAGAGACAATTTAGTATTTGTCGTATCATTCATACTGTTGCGCGCCACAATTGATGGCGACATTAGCTACCACTAGCGCCATCTAATATCGAGTAGCAGAACTTATAATTATTCGGGTCCCTTCTAGAAACTTCGATGATAGAACTTTCCAGAACTATCGACGTCTGGTCCGTCGGGTTCGGTATGTACTCGAACATTCTAGATGTTTCTACGGTAGAAGGTTCTGGAACTATCCGAGGCCTATATAAGGCCGGTGTGCCTGCGAGCCGGCATTCAGTGTTGGATAAGCGATACAAGCGAAAACATCGAAGCGATCTTCAAGTGCGACTTCCAAGTGATCTTGTAGTGCGATTGTGTTTTATTGTTAGTGTGTTAAAGTTGTAATTGCTGTTTTTAATTAAAGTGTCTATTTTTGGTTTTTAAATCGGCAGTTTTTATTGTCACGAACCCCAAGCTCGTAACAATTGGTGTCAGAAGCAAGGATTAAAAATCATGCCGATTCTACCGAAGGACGACACGGAGGGTATCCGTACCCGGAGTCAACGCCAGCAAGAGACGGACCAGAGGCGATTCGGTGGAGCAACGCCACAGACGTCGGAGGGACAACTACCAATTACGGAGGCCGGCCCGTCCACAGCTGCTCCAGCATCATCAGCACCAGATTTTGCTGCTCTGATGATGATGCTGCAGGAGCAGTCTCGCCGTCAGGAGGAACAGGCCCGCCGACAGGAGGAACAGGCCCGCCGACAGGAGGAACAGGCTCGTCGGTTGGAAGAACAGCTCCAGCGGGATAAGGAGGAGCAGGTGCGCCGCCAGGAAGAGCAGATGCTCCTTATGAAGGACCTTCATGCTACCTTCGGGAAAGACATGAAGGAGGTGAAGGATAAGGTTGCCCAACATGAAAACCGCCTGTTGGAAGTTGAAACCCGAATCGACCAAGTGAAGGAAACCGTGATGGCTGACGTGAAGAAAACCGTAATGGCTGACGTAAAGAAAACGCTGGATTACCTTAAACTTGAGGATGGAATCGCAGCCCCCGTAGCTACAACACCTTCGCTACGTGGATTTAAAGTGCCACCGTTCGACGGAACTTCTTCCTGGTCGGCCTATAAAATTCAGTTTGAGGCTGTCATGAAGGCGAACGGGTGGAATAAGAGTCAGGCCATGACTGCCCTCACCCTAGGCCTGCGAGATCAGGCCTTAACTGTGCTGGAAGCTCTTGGAAAAGAAGTGACTTACGAGCAGCTCCTTGAGGCATTGGAGGCTCGGTATGGTGACGCTCACCTGGAACACGTGTTTCGTGCGCAGCTCAAGGATCGCGTGCAACGCAATAATGAAAACCTGCAGCAGTGGGCCCTTGAAGTTGAGAAGCTGGTTCGGAAAGCATACCAGTCTGTACCTGCGCTTATTGATGTGAACCTGGTGCAGGTATTTATCGACGGCATCCGCGACCTTGAAGTCAGAGCTGCTGTAAGGCTCGGTCACCACGGGACGCTTAAGGACGCCTTGGCCCATGCACTGGAGGTGGAAGCTGTGCGGCAGGATCATCGTTCCCATCGCGTCAGAGAGTTTGCAGTGGCTACAGTTCGCGACCGCAATAGAAGATACAGCCCTAGGTGCTACGGCTGTGGGGAAAGGGGCCACCTTCGATCCAGTTGCCCGAAGCGAACTGCAGAAAGGGAAGATCGCTGGTCTCCAGAGGGTAGTGCGGCTAACAGTACTGCCCAGCAGCAGCAGGGAAAACGAGTAATAGCCAGGACTGCGGGGCGGGTGCTGTCTGATGTTCAAAGAGCCCCGAGGATTTCGATCACACAAACCTATGACGGGAAATCTCATGGCAACGCAGATGCATCGTCTAGAAGACCTTGTCCTGAAGACTGCAAGTTTGGTACTAGGCAAGAGGGTAAGGAAGTGGTACCTGTAAGGATGCTCAAGACAGACCTCAGTAACGAGTGGAAGGAAACCCTACAACGTGCACAGCAGGAAGATCCAGACCTCAAGCCGATTCTTGAGTGGATGAAGGCCGGTGTACCTAAGCCCACGTGGAGCGACGTCTCAGCGATGAGTTCGATCACAAAAAGCTATTGGGCCCAATGGGACAGCTTGGTGATTCAGGATGGAGTCCTGTGCCGTAAATGGGAAAATGCTCGAGGAGACAGCTGTCATTTGCAAATGGTTGTCCCTAAAGCTCAAGTACCGGATATTCTACAGCTTTACCATAATGGTTGTTCAGGAGGTCATCTGGGAGTAAAACGGACTCTACTGAAGATACGAGAACGGTTTTACTGGATCCACTGTCGTGACGATGTCGAGGACTGGTGTCGCAAATGTACAAGTTGTGCGGCTGTAAAGGGACCTCAGACTCGTAGTAGAGGTGCATTGAAATTGTACAATGTTGGTGCACCATGGGAGAGGATAGCCCTAGATGTTGCGGGACCGTTTCCGGAAAGTGATAGTGGTAACAAGTATTTCATGGTTGTAATGGATTACTTCACTAAGTGGCCGGAAGTCTTCGCCATACCAAATCAAGAAGCTTCGACAGTCGCAGATAAACTAGTCCATGAAGTCTTCTGCCGTTTTGGAGTACCTTTAGAGATTCACAGTGATCAAGGAAGGAATTTTGAGTCCCAAATATTCCAGGAAACTTGTCGAGTTATGGGCACTCATAAAACAAGAACAACTTCTTACCACCCACAATCGGATGGAATGGTGGAACGATTTAATCAGACATTGGAGAGATACCTGGCAAAAGTTGTGGAAAATCGGCAACGAGATTGGGACAAGCACATACAACCGTTTTTGTTGTCATATCGAAGTGCTGTTCACGAAAGTATATCTGTGACGCCAGCTTTCGCAAACTTTGGAAGGGAGTTACGGCTGCCTGCAGACCTGATCACCGGAATACCGCCTGATGCCCCACGCAGTATAACCGATTATGCGAATGACTTGCGGAACAAAATGAATGACATCTATGAGCACGTCAGACAATCGGGCCAGCAAATGTCTGAGAAGATGAAAACCCGTTATGACCGCAAAATGAACAATAAAGGGTTCGACGAAGGATCACTAGTGTGGTTGCACAATCCAGTCCGCAGCAAAGGGAAATCTCCTAAGCTTCAAGCTAAATGGGACGGACCGTACCGGATTGTGACAAAGATCAATGACGTAACCTACCGGATACAGAAAGGTGCAAGAGGTACTCCTAAGATCGTCCATGTGGATCGACTGGCGCGTTATTATGGGGCCAATAATGCTCGGGACGAGCATGTCTTAGGAGGGGGCAGTGTTGCGCGCCACAATTGATGGCGACATTAGCTACCACTAGCGCCATCTAATATCGAGTAGCAGAACTTATAATTATTCGGGTCCCTTCTAGAAACTTCGATGATAGAACTTTCCAGAACTATCGACGTCTGGTCCGTCGGGTTCGGTATGTACTCGAACATTCTAGATGTTTCTACGGTAGAAGGTTCTGGAACTATCCGAGGCCTATATAAGGCCGGTGTGCCTGCGAGCCGGCATTCAGTGTTGGATAAGCGATACAAGCGAAAACATCGAAGCGATCTTCAAGTGCGACTTCCAAGTGATCTTGTAGTGCGATTGTGTTTTATTGTTAGTGTGTTAAAGTTGTAATTGCTGTTTTTAATTAAAGTGTCTATTTTTGGTTTTTAAATCGGCAGTTTTTATTGTCACGAACCCCAAGCTCGTAACAATACGATAAGCGTAATAAAACGAAAGCAAAAGAAATGGAGGACTGAGGGCCCGAATTTTATCAAGGTCATAAACTTTCAAACAACAAAAAGTGGTGACCTGTTCTTGCTTTCACAAATTTTCACAATTTATTTAGTAGCATATAGGATTTGAAACAGTAGCTGTAAGTTAATGATTTAATTTTATTTGCGTAATAAACTTTTACGTGTATGAGAATTGAGGGCCCATTTTGTACGAAGATATACAAAGAAGGACAGTGTTTTGCGATAATATCTTGTTTTCACAAATTTTGTTTGGCATTAGCTTAGATTTTGGCATGAAGACTTTATCTGTAGTGTCCATAGTTAATCAGGTTCAGGTGGGCCCTCAATCCTCTATGTGAGAACTGAGGGCCCAACTTTACAGTCCATAACTCGGTTATTTGACTTTCACAAAATCTGATTCCAACTTTCACAATTCTTTGGGAATGTTCACTAAATCCTAAGCACATTTTTAAGGAGTTTTAACAAAGTGGCCCTCACACCACACGCACATTCGCAGCACAGTGTGCCGCGGTGGGCCGCGCTACAGTTGTACATAGTTGTGCACATGGTATACGAAGTATATAATTGTACCATGGTTGTGCGTTTGTAGTGTGTACTGCAGTGGAAACGTAGACCCACGTTGTCAAACAAATGAATCCACGCAGCTAAAATGCGCCGCGTGCCCGTGCACAGCATGCGCCGCGGTGGGTCTGCGCCCTTTTGTCACGCATGCCACACGTACACGATACGCGGACGGAGAGTTTGAGGTTGCAATACACGCACTAAGCTCACGCATGCGGGTGCGGCATGCTCGCGGGCGCAAATCTGCGTGACACAAACATAGCCATAAATATGACATGAACTTATGAGTGAGGCCCACTGACCTATATTATACACTTGTGGGGTCAGAATGTTTGCATTGTTAATCATCATACTTACTTGAAGATGTTATCATTTCTTATGGGAAAATGGCGTGAAGTTGTTTCTACTTTTTTTTTTACATTAAGCTTCATAGTCGTAACTTTAAAAACCTAATTTTTTTTTGTGAAGATAGAAAAAAACCAAACATAAACCAAATAATTTTAATATACATAAAACATGATATTCTCGACGACTGGAAGCCGACCCCAACATAGTTGGGAAAAGGCTTGGCAGATGATGACATAAAACGTGATATTCATAATAAATTCATAAATATATACGTAAAAAAGTCCGTCATGAGCTGTCTTCGGATGAGGACGAATAGAGTGCCTCCCTCGGGTTGACTAGGACCGGGACCGGGTGTATAGAGCGCTGTGTTATCTGTGGTGAACTTATTAGCGTGTCCGAGTCGCTTACCACGCTACTGCAGGGGCTACTCTGCACGTGTAGGCTCTGTAATCAAATACATACTTTGAATGTGCTTTTCATCCTGATAACTGCATATTTGATAGGGCTCGAACAGATTTTCAATCTGTTTTCCAATATCACTCAAAATAACTGCAAAACGTAGGTAACGTACCACCCCGTCATAATGATGACGATATACTTTTTCAAATTGGATGATCGAACATTACCAACGTTAACTAAATAACAGCAAACAAGTTTGCACTTACTTTTTTACTAGGCTTTTGTGCAGAAATTATATTATCCTCTAACGTATTTGATTCCTCGCGGTGTGCGTTCCTCGTGTCGCCCATTTGCCTTTCAATCATCTCCAGTTTCTAAAAATAAAAATAGCCCACAAACAAATTAAATGCCGCTCTTACATACTATTAACTCTGCATTGTCGTCCGTATTTAGGGACATTGACATAAGTCTCCATTTGTATTAAGTGCCCAAATAATGCAATTTGTGTTCTTACAAGGCTTCCCTGAAGACTATTGCTACAAAATTTGTTAAATGCTTAGCAGAAGTTTCAAGTATTCAAACATCTTACCATTTCCACTGGGCTACCTCGCTGCAAGTTACCCAAAAGATGGGCGGACTTAGTCGCCTTTTTGACCTTCATTTTATCCATGAATTGGTGTGTACTCTGCGGTCTCTTTGACCCTATGTTAACTCGTATCTCTTCACTGTATGATGCTTCTTCCACTTCCGCGATGTCCTCGATTGGCTGTAGCTCTGGTACATCCTCTTTCAATGTGTCGTGAATGCATTGTCTGGGGATTATAATATTTAGAAAGTGAAATCTTAGTGCCATATTGGACTGGCCATCTGGATCCAAACGTTATTTTTGAGATACAATTTCCAAATTGTCCTTATACTTGAATCTCAATACCAATTCGGAGTTCAAACCTTGCCTCCTTTAATTTATTAGGATTTAAATGGATAAATACATTACATTAAATTCAGAAAGGTCAGGTGCGTTGTACTCGCAACCGGCCCGATCAGATGTAGATATGTACAGACGCCAGCACATCAACCTACCCGAAACTGTCAAATTTTCCCAATCAACTTTGAACCTTATGCTTTAGTGATAAAGTTGAAAATCTATTAAAGAAATTTGACAGATTGTAGTAGGTTGATGTGCTGGCGTCTGTACGTAAACGAAGCAAAAGGAGTATGTAAGGATAGCAGGTGGCGTAGCAGGTGGCGTTCTGTAGTTCCTGCTTACCCCCATGGGAAGAAGGCGTGATTTTAATGTATGTCATCATCTGCCTGCCTTTTCCCAACTCTGTTGGGGTCGGCTTCCAGTCTGAACGGATGCAGCTGAGTACCAGTATTTTACATGGAGCGACTGCCTGTCTGACCTCCACAATCCAGTTACTGGGTAACACGAAACCCCTTGGCAAGACTGGTTGTCAGACTTTCGGGATTCTGACGACCCGCAACGACTGTCAAAGATCCACGAATGCCAGCCGAGGCCAACGGCCTAACGTGCTTTCCGAGGCACTGAGGGTTATTGGTATGTAAAGATGGTCACCCATCCACGGACCAACCGCGGCAAGCGTAGCTTAACCTGATCGATCGACCCGTGCGGCTGTTATTACAAAGCCACAAGCCCCTCTACGTGATTCCTCTACGCGTGATTTTAATGTAATAATATAAATAATAAATCACATCTATTGGAAAATTCTTTGCCTTACTTTTTGGCTGGTGTGTAAGTAGTACCTAAATGAACTTAATAACCCCTTGTCCCCCAGGGAGAAGTGGGTGGCAACTCGGATCATTGAAATAAATGTTTTGCAGTTCGAGAGTAAAACTAACCCGTTAGGCGTTAACCCGTAGCACTGGTTATTCTTTATGAACGCATATATGTCTTTGAAGGCCTGCTGTATGTAAGACAGCGTGGTCTGGTCAATGGGCACAGAACTAGTCGAACCGGAACTGCTTGATAAGTCTCCCGACCTCGAACTTGCTTCGAAGGAGTGTTCCGAACCTGGATAGTGCGAAAAAAACAGTGATATACCTAATTTGTGGCGAGGGTTTGTTTAGGCAGTTTCACAGGTTGAACCCTCAATGAAATTGAATCTTACAATGAAAACGATATTTCGTCGTTTTTCTCACTCTTGTCCTTTACAATAGGTATATTGTCTGACATTCGTGTGTCCATGTGCGTTTTTATCATCATAAATACGTTGGTTGCCTATAACGCCCTTTTACCCTTTCAACATAAATTCAGTGCCTTTGTATTTTCGAACGTTTCGAAAGACTTGGTCAGTTCATGTGATCGTAATTTACCTGAAGACGCCGCACAGTTGCCCCACAGTCTTAACTGCTGCTGTTTCAATTGTTTCATCTGGTCTACCAACTGTTGGTTCAGCTCTTCAAGTTGTTGCCTGTGGGAGATTTCTTCTTGGAGCTGTTCCTCTAATACCTCCGCGTAGTCTCTGGAAATGAGAAGTTAATTAATGTAATTGGATTTTTCTATCAAAAATTTCTCAATAGCCGTGCCTGGTTAATATACCTCCGCGTAGTCTCTGGAAATGAGAAGTTAATTAATGTAATTGGATTTTTCTATCATAAAATTCTCAATAGCCGTGCCTGGTTAATGGCAATTGCAAGTCCCATTGTAAATTTACAATAGGGCTTGCACTTGCCATTATCCGACTTAACATAACTTGCTTTTCCCTCGGGGGGAAACACGCGTGTTTTATTGGTAGTGTGCATACACACGAGTGGCATGCATCAACGGCAGAGGCAACTGTAGCTGTCGACACTCGGCAGCCGTCGTGCCGCTCGTGTAACTTTTTTTTTTTTTTGTAAATGGCGTCTCGCAGTTTAACCTATGACTCTATGAGGTTGTCTGTGGATGCCTCAATAAATTAAGGCCTCCAGCCAGGGCTTAAAAAACTTAAAAACCAAGCGACAACACGTTAAGGGCACCCCATGTGTGGTACGGACCTCGGCTTAGGGCGTCGCTGGGAGAGGGCAGCAAGGGACAGGCTGGATCGGAATTATTTAGGGACGAATTTAAAACTACAGACTCAGCGGCGCGGGCTGGCTCGAGCAAGGGTCGGGGCGGGCCGGTCGTGTATTTTAGTACGGTGCTTAAATACAGGAGCGGCACTTTGTCGACGGCTGCAGTTGCCTTTGCCGTTGACGCGTGCCGCTCGTGTGTATGAACACTGAGTTTTCAGCAAATAAACAAGATTTGCAGATAAGGCTTTGCATTGGAAATTGAGTACTTACTTTTCTTTCTTCGTTGTGCTAGTCTTGCCAACATATTTCGTGGGCGTTGTTCTAACGTTAGTAACTGTTCGGTCTTTTAATCCAGCTCTAAGAGAGTAAATAAAAAAAGGTCAATAATGACAGGATGTGAAGAATTTCTAAGAATTAAGAAGTCTATGTACTTATATGACTTATATAAATAAAACCGGCCAAGAGCGAGTCGGACTCGCGCACTAAGGATTCCGTACCACCATAATAATATGTTTAAAATTTTCATCGGCGAGGCCAAAATTCGTCAGAGAATTTTAACACTGCGCGCTGCGGTGTAGAATATTGCAGTTTTAGGTCAGCGCCATCTTTTGACCGATAGTAAAAGTAATGTAACTTTTGTGCTATTTAGAGACATCGTTTTATTTTTCCTGTAGTCTTTACATAAACTTTTATCTCAGAATAATTTCAGATTTTTCTCTATGCAAACTGTTGGGTTGCACATGCCCTAGTAGCCCCACTTTGAATTTTTAGTACCCCATTTCAATCCTTGTTGCAAAAAAAATATATAAGTATATTACGCGCCACGAAAGATGAGACTTGACAAGCTCAGTAGTAGGGAGTTTGCGCAGGTAGGTCGTGTACGAAATAGTTGCCCATAATGTATATATCTATTCAGGGATTTATCGATGACATTTAGATAAAAATTATTAACAATATTATAACAGGTACCTATTTAGTACCAAATAATAAAGTTTAAGATAGAAGTCAAATTAATCTCATCTTTCGTGGCGCGTTGATAGCATTAGTAGTTCTTGAGATATCCAGCTGTGACAGACGGACAGACTGAGTCGCACCATAAGAGTTCCTTTTTACCATTTTGGTACGGAACCCTAAAAATGAAATGCTGTTCGTTAGTAAGCGCTTGAGAACGACTGGACCGATTTGGCTATTTTTGTTTTAAACTGTTTGTAATAGTCAGAATTAGGTTTTAATGGAAAAGTTGCCCGGAAAAAGGGGAAAATTCGGGAAAAACTGAAATTGCTTTTTCTATAGAATTTTTGTATGAATGATTGAAATTTTGATAGTTCAACAACGTCTCAGCTAGTATCATAGGTAATATTTTTGTTACTTACTTAGACTGAACTGATTTAAGCAGTCTTTCACTCGAAGACCCACTAAGGCTAGCAAGCCATGAAAACTGAAACAAAGATGTTAAATGTTTGTACAGTGACCAAAATGATCATGTAGGTACTATCGCGGACACTCCCGCCTGACCATCACTAAGTTAATTTTTGCTTGCACTAAAAAAAATATATAGGTAAGCCAGTAGCGAAGGGTGAATTTATGACAAAGGTAAGCCGGAGCAAAAAAAAAAAAAGCCAAAAAAAATCAATTATGAATTGACTACAGTGTGGTTATGTTCTGAATTTTCTAAGGGAAGCCGGTGGGAATCGAGTTGTATGGTACCTTCGCCACTGATAGAAACGCTCTCTAGTAAGCGCGCCAAAGTCAAATAGTTCGTCCGTAAAATTCACACAAGCAGTACACGTGATGCGTCACTAAGCTGCGCAGTGCAGTGCGTTATCGCTTTCGTAGTAGGCGAAAACTTACAGGGGGCGTGGCTTGGCGCCGCCACGCCGTCGTCGCGCCGCCGCCGCGCCGCAGGATTTAGGCGATAATTTTTTTAAATGATCAGGCGGAAAAGGCCGCGATGGTACGTTGTGACAAAAAAGTGGTAGGTAGTTAGTTTGTATACAGTTCCGCCCTTCTTAATAAACGTAGGTATTAATGAGATGAATAGTTACACACCGAATTCTCTCTTTTAGTCGTCAGTAATTTGACTTTCGACAGAAGAAGACAAGGCGTTGTGTAACTATATGGGTTCTTGTGTAAGACTTCATCCAACGTCTGCTCATTTGCTCCTGATCGGAGAAATCCTTACAAAATTTCCCATCAGAAGCGCTGAGCACAGTCTTCTCTCGTATCGGAAGGAAGATAGATACCTACATAAAATAGCTCAAACCGTGGGATAATACGAGTAACATCAGTATGTTACTCGTATTATCCCACGGTTTGAGCTATTTCAGCCCTGCTTCCAAATAACTGACTGGCCAGTGCCAGTCAGTTATTTGGAAGCAGGGCTGAAATACAGCATGAGTTCGTTTAAATATTGGCAGTTGTGGAAGCTATTTAATTGCACCCCGCTAAATCCTTTGGTTGTAATACACATAGTGGATACCTTTCCTTCGGTCCCTCTTTCGTTATCCCTGAGCGCGGAACGCACTTTGGACAGCGACTCTAAGCACACATTATTGTTCCTTAAATCTAACACTACGAGAGTCTTGTTGGACGTCAACATTTGTAGAATCGTGGTCGCCGAGTTTTCTGTTACACCACATTGCTGGACATCCAGTGCTGGAACAGAAAATTCGTAGAAGTATGAAACAACATTCGAGGATAATACGAGTATGAATGACTTGGGTGAATTTGAGGCTTTCGTTTGCCTCACCCATTGTGAGCGAGTGCCGTAATAAAGCACAGCACTGACCTTTTATCCACAAATCATCAGAGAGCACATCCAGGAGCTTCCCGACTCCTGCGTCCCCTAACTGAGGGTTGGCACAAACTGTGATCCTACGCAGACCTTCCATCGAGTCTAGCTCGGGCAGTCGATATCGTAATGTGTGCGTCCAGTTCTCGCTGTACCTGTGTATCTTCTGAAACTGGAATTGAAAAGAAAATATTTTGGAATTGAAAAGACATTTTGGGTAGGTACCTACTTCTATTCCCCCGGGCTTACCCAGTATGATAACTTTTGAAGGTTATCCCCTGAAGCGGATTGCGATTGATCGAAGAATAAAGGCTTTGGCCCTCAGAATCTAGTTATACGTGCTGTACTTCTTTATTGCCCTGATAGGGCTGCGTATTCAGTTTTAAAAATACTGCGGTCACAAAACGTCAGAACATACCTTAACTAATTCAGCGATGTATCCAGCGCCTAGAGGCGTGAGCTCGCATCCAGATAGGTCCAAGGTCAGGATGTTCGGTAGACACTTAACTGACTTGCAGATAGCCAGGCAGCCCGCATCGCCGATTAGACAGCGTTGCAAGTGTATGTGTTGCAGAGAATTATTCGCTAATAGAGCCTTAAATACAAGAAAATCTAGGTAGAGTTAGGAAAATTATCAATCGAAAAATGGGTGCACCAAAATCCAAGTCGCCCATTTGCACAGCGTATCTATTTTATTTACAGTAGTTATATGCTTAGCATTCATTTTAATACGTCTGGCTTTTGCTGTCTGATACAGAAAGGAGTGAGAACGGACATGCTGGGCTCTGTCTCGCATAGGGTCGTAGCATTATGCTAAGCGATGACTGTTTTATGTAGATGTGGCGGATATTTTCCCCAAACTTCTTTTTTGTTTATGTTTTTCTCTGCGTCATGTTTACCGCAAATAAACGTATTTTCTTTCTTCTTAACGGCGTCATAGACGCTTTATTTACCTACTTGGCTGATCCCCTCTGCAGCTATAGATCGGTATTTTGGCTAAGAAGGTACAAGAGTCTTACGGTCTTACCTCAGACAAAGGATTTAAATACGGTATCCTCAACGGCAGTCCATCAAGCAGTAAGGTCGTCAACAATGTGGTATTAGAGAGGAGTTGCGATATCGCCTCCACTAAATTGCTTAGCATAAAGTTTGTGAGTACCACACATCGCTTGTTAACCGTTTTCGCTAGTCTCTCGCAGTCAATGTGTTCCAATACTGTTGTTAAAAGGCAAATAAGAAATGGGATTAGTTTTAACAAAATTGACATTATGAAGATCGACCTCTGCGCTGCCACCGATAACTTCGAAGTTTTAGGCCAACAAAACGTAATCAAACAAAATTAGACCCTAAGATCCGAGCTAAATTCTTCCTTAATGACGTGTTCAGGAACACGATATCGAACCAATAATCACTATCGAATGGATAAACTCCGTTTAAAAACCTCAGAAACCGGGCATTAGTGAACTTGATTTTCTAAGACTTAGATTAAATAGGTAGATAAGGATAAGCCGGTGTCGGCGCATATGTGCAGTAAGAGAGTAATAGATTGCAGTTTGGACCGGTGTTTTCATAACTGTCGTGCCAGCGACTCGAAGAAGAAGAAAAACATTATCAAGAGCCCACAGTTTAAAAATGATTAATCAATTTAGAAGTCACATCTAAAGGCAAAATTAACCTTTACCATAATTATGATACATCTAGATCTAGGCTAAAGTCTAATAGATATCAGAAACCTTATCTGCCAAAGATCTGCAATGTTCACTGTTCCTTGTTATTATAACATTGATTTGTTATATTCGTTCGATTAAGAGTTCTAAACGTGATAATTTTATGACGAACAAAGTCCAGTTGCTGTAGGTACAAAGATCATTCTAGAACCCTATCTATGATTAATGCCTATAAATAGGATTAGCTTAGGTTATCGACTCATTGACCTTTCGATAGCAGACACTATGTGACTGTTTCGGGTTGATAACGCTTCTTGGTCATATGTTCGATCTTCAAGGTGAGTTAGGGGCGTGATGGACTTCCCACTAAGTCCCGCCTCTACAAGATTGGCGGATTACGTAAGAATAATTTAAATATTAGAAATTAATAATAATAATTAATTTCCCCACCGCCGTATCTACGTTGACGTCGTGCTGGGCTTTGCGCGCTCCGAACTCCATGTCTGTGCCGGTAGAGTTTACCTTGCCGGAACTGGTCTAGGGTGAGGAGCCACACCAAGAGAGATACAGAAACTCGCAGGGCAGTATGTGGCGAGCTGTTTGGCAGTAGCCTTTATTGGCCGGCTTGAGTGGAGAATCGCAAGAGCAAACGTGCTCGGGGAAGGAAGTATTCCAGTAAGTGCTCGAAGGGAGTAATTATATTATGCTGCACGTAATAAAAGTTTTCCAATTTCAGTTAACTAAGTACAATGACAAATTTGTACACCAAACAAATCCTGCTTTTTTTCCTCAAACATATCCTGCTCACTCTATAATTTGTTTTAAATTCGTATTCATTAATAGAAAACGCTTTGTCCGAATAATGCAATAAATAAATGCATCATCCGACTCGTAAAACACTGGTCTGTAGGTATATTACTGCTAATCGTGCCATGTTATACACTTACCTAGAGGAAATGCGGGTGGTCGTTTCTCCATAGAAACGCTCTCAACGCTCTCGTCTGTTTTTTTTCTGGTTGTCGATCATAAAGCAATGATTTGTTCCCACTGCTGGGACACAGGCCTCCTCTCAGTGAGAGGGAGTGAGCCGTAATCCACCACGCGGGCCCAGTGCGAGTTGGTGGATGTCACATGTCTTCGAATTTTTGGTTCTATGACATGCCGGTTTCCTCACGATGTTTTCCTTCACCGTTTTGAGGGCAGTGATGATGAAATAATTTACACAAAGTATTAAGTAAAGTTTGGGTTCGAACCTTTTACTCGTAAGTCGTGTCCGTTACCACTGGGCCACCACTGCTCTCAATGATTTTTTACAGAATAATAAAATGTCCCTATGCGTTCCTTTTTGATGATACATTATTTTTATAAGCACTAGAACCCCAAGGGCCCCGCTTGCCCTAAGACGGCGTTGGTCATGACGAATAGTGTGCGCGGACCGCGGAATTAACAAAGAGGTGGGTCGTTTGTGCTATTATTTTGTTCTTCATTCGGGCATCCTCCAGAATAAAAGGTTCTCAACTTTTTTCACGTTTTCTTCCGTAGAGGCAGTAACCGGGTCGCCCGAGAGAGTGTCGTCTTCAATACTCTCTCTGCCGCTTTTAAAATCACTTGACCACGAACCGTAGATAACGGAATCTTGGTAAACAGCCACCATCTCTTCGTGAATAGTTTTTTGACTTGTTCCTTGATTGGTAAGGAATTACTAAAACTAATGCTCACAACTATGACCTAAGTATTTTACCTTTGTACTCTTAGACAATGTCATTAATTAATTAATTAGTCAAATTACCTACATCATTAGTAAATCACCCTGATACCGAGAATACATTGAACGCCCCTCGTACATTACCTGTTTTGACTTGCTGTCGACATTTTATAGAAACTGAATGCAGGCTCAAATCACAGCTGAGTGCATTTAAAATCGGCGGCCAATCCGCGTATTTGATCCTATCCACACAGAAATCCACCACTTTCCCGTTGCCAGAAGGTATGACATTGGTCAAAGGCGTAAGATTCTGCAACTTGCAGCACTTCAAATAACATTGATGAAATATTCGGCTACTTTTCGACTCTTTGCCGACCATATTCAAAACACAACTAAAAAAATACCGTGCAAAACTGCGCGGGTTTTTGCTAAGAATATCGTTAAAATTTATCAGTAAGTAAATATTTTTTTTATTAATAAATCTCAAAAATATATTATGAGGATAGTTTGAAATTAGAACATATGTGACATTGACACGAGCTTTTTTTCCATACTAGTTTTGCTGCGACCAGTATCTCCATCATTTGTATCATGGTACAATTATATAATTGTTATACCATGATTTGTATGACGTCGGAGTGTCACACTCCGACGTCATACAAATGATGGAGATACTACACACTCCGAGTGTGTATTACCGAATCGGCTCATTTATGGGCATATGTATTATGTACTCTGTGTTTATGGGTGTAGTCATCGATAATGCTCGCAAGCGTGGCTGCCCTAAACGGCTGCCTAATTTGGATTTCCTGTGTGATTCCAGTAATGATGATCTATGGTCCTAGTTAGATAGTTTTCTGCCCAGACTAGGAGTTAGGATTTGGTACCCAGATAGTACACCCATTTTCTATCTTACGATTGATCCAATAAAAAACCTATGTTGCAAACTCCTTGGTTATGGTAAACTTTTTAGATTTGTTATATTTTTATTTGAATATTCTTAACAAGAAGAAGCATATTATTATTTATTTAAACATAAAATAGTCCCCAAGTTTCTTTTGACAACTCAGTGGGTCCCTTTAGGCCGTTTACACAGCATAACGTGTAAGGGCCGGCGCTCACTGACGGCGTGGCACGGTGGGTTGTGCTGCGACATCCCGCGGCGTTCCGTGGCATCCTGCTGAAAGCCCGCACCGACAGGACTGCGCCCCATTAATCGAAATTACCGCTGCACAAGTTTCAACCTTATTTCAACTAACTTAGCAATCATAATTCCTCGACACAAAGTGACCCATACGTCTCGCGGGATGCAATGGCGCGCCGCGGCAACCCGTGGAATGAAACGGCATGACACGTCTTGCCGCAGCATCCCGCGGCGCATCGCGTCATGCCACAGCATCCCGCGGCACGTCGCGTCACTTCGTGGCATCGAAATAAAGTAACATGAATTCTAAACTCATTGAAATAAGATTCAAAATAACTTGATTAGTAATAAAATCCTTTGCCATGACACGCCGTGCCGTGCCGTCAGTGAGCGCCGGCCCTAAAAGGCCTTAGTGACAAAGTTAAAAACTTAGTCAAATTGCCCACATCATTAGTAAATCACCCTGATAACGAAAATACATTGAACGCCACTCGTACCTACTTCGTTTTCGCTTAGCGTTCTTTCGGACTATTATCATTTTTTAGTCTAGATTTTTCATAATTTTGGCACTTCACACCAACAACTAATGCATACAGTCCATTTTCATCGCCTTGAAAATACTAAATACACATTCAACAGTGCATTCAACACACACACATTTCAATGAAGAACTTATTTTTTTTTTTGGAAAATGAAATTAAACAAACGAAAACGTTAATTTTATATCTTTTATTTAAAAAAATTGTGACAGCCGTTTACAGAAACTTCCGCTGACAACACAATCACTGAGGACCAAACATCTGATTTGAATTATTATTTGGAAAATTAATACTATAAAATCAAATTGTCAATTAAAACTAATTTTAGTCTCAATGATATTAGAAGTAAAAAGAGGTAGATAGGTTATGCACGCACTGACGCACCGCAAGTGGCACGTCGAAACTTGGCTAATTAGCCAAGTTTTCGTTGCCTTGCGTTTTTCACTCCCGATAATAATTACGATATCCTACTTCCACGAGTCATCTTATAGTGTAACATTGAGCCGTTTTTGAAGATCGAATGTTGGGTAGGTAACCTATCTACGTCTTTTTCTTATTACCCGACTACAGCGAAGCAACAAGGAGGGTTATGATTTTGACCAGTATGTATGTATCTGTTCCCTCATAACTTCAAAGTGCTTATAATAATTTGACAAATGAGGTACCTATCGTTAGAAGTGTCTTGACCGTCCGTTGGTTATAGGCTATGTGACGTCATACTAAATTCAATATGGCGCCCTCTAGAGGACATAAAGTAATGAATTTAAAAAATAAATATTTTGGGATGGTGCCTTGTGGGGTATCAAATGAAAGGGCTTAATTAGCACATTTCAAATATATAAATATTACTGAAATAAACCTCAAAATAATTAAATAAAAAAAAGTTTAAAAACTAAAACCCGACTACTGAAAAGGATGAAACAAGAAAGTACCTTCCCGTGGTCGCATGCTACCATAGCTTAAAGTATGTCAGTACAGCGGCATGCGACCACAGGAAGGTACTTTCTTGTTTCATCCTTTGCAGTAGTCGGGTTTTAATTTCGAAATTTTTTTTTTTATATCATAGCTCCAGGGTGTAAAAATAACTAAAATTGGCATGTAACACCTCTTATGTCGACTGGTTGCGGAAGTCAATACCAATCAGATATCTAATCGAAGGCGAGACCATCTAGAAATGTCTCAAAAAACTATTTACACATAATATAATCTAATTACTAAACGATAACATGTATGTATAATAACAATCAATACTTATAAAACCTCTTCTTTTTCATATCAGGGTTGAAACTATCCTATACTTCTCTTTCAGCTGATTATTAGCTGCGTTTTCATTTTATGTTTTTTTTTTCATTACTACATTTGTATTACTTATTACAGAATATAGACATACATAAATCCCTGATATGACATTGTAAGAGATAAATATATAGGGGTAACACATGGTAACATTGTTAAGGCACTGTTAATTAAAACTATACTTATCAATGAAAGAGTCTTTAACAAAACAAAGGTCTTTATCCACTTTATCACATCCTTTAAGAATCATAAGTCACCTGAATAGGTTTAAAGAGAGCGAGAACATTTTGTCTAGTGAGTAAAGACCCTATATACCATTCTGAAGTTATCGGCTAATAACAATTGATATTTAAATTATTAAACTAATTCTTATAAGAAGATAATAACTTTCAATAATAATGATATCACATTAGAGTTACATACGATGTGATGAATTGAAAATTATAGTCGGAGTTAGACATAATTGAAAATAAGATTGAGAAATAACATACAGGAAAAAGTAATATAGTACTACGGTCTGATTTTATCAAAGACTATTGGTGCATTGATTAACTCACTTTATAGGTGATAAATATGGCGTTAGCTTAACTTAGGGTGGGTGTAAATTATTTCTCAGTTCACCACATCTAATATTGTAAAATAAATTAAACTAAAATAACTGCACTGTCACCGATAATGCGAAAATATTCTTTGTAGTCATACAATTCTGTATAGTACATATTTACAATAATACAAAATAAATCGGAACGCGTCCTAATTGTACTGGGAATAAAATATACAGGAAGATTTTTTTATCACCATCCAAATTTTTACAGGGTGTTCTACCCATGAATATGAACAACTTTCACTATGGGACGAAATCTGAAATCACGAAAAAAAAAATCAGCTGTTTAATACAAAAGTTCAATACCTACTTGACTAAATATATGAAACAGCTGATTTTTTTTTCGCGATTTCAGATTTCGTCCCATAGTGAAAGTTGTTCATATTCATAGGTAGAACAGCCTGTAAAAATTGGGATGGTGATAAAAAAATCTTCATGTATTTCGTAATATACAAAATTACAAATGAATATAATAAATCCATACTGTTTTGGGTGGTAGTCAAATTCCAGCTGAAGTTTTCCAAGAGCCGTGGGGCGTTATCCTTCAGTCGTAACTTTTTTTAAAGGTCGCAGAGTCGGAAAGGCCGTACACAAAAATTTTTACCAGTTAGAATCTTTGGCCTACTTTCCGGCCAGGTTTGAAGGTAAGTACAACTCTTTGGGAAAATTCAAGCTGCCTAATTTAAGTACTTATATTTTTCTACTTTGATAAAATACATACTATTAAAACATATTAAAGAGCTTTGTATGACCATTTTAGATTATGTTCCTGTAATATTTATAGCCTTTTTGACATAATACCTACAGTAGAGTAAATACCTATTAAATATGTACATATTTTTTGTTACTTTTTCATATTTTTTTGCATTGTAACGAGATCAGTACTATATTCAGTACATTAGCCAGGATGACTTAAAATTTTAAATAATAAACCTAGAAACTAAACCTCAGACGAAAGATTTTTGACAAATGAATCTGTTTCCAACTCATAAAAAATGGGTTAGATATTATGAAACAATTTGAAAATAGGAGACCGAAAGAAGTAATTTATTAAGCAGATTAGTCAGGTAATTCAGATTAGTAATGGAGGTCATATTAGTCAGGGAAGTCAGGTTAGTCAGGAAAGTCAGATTAGTTAGGTTAGTATCTTGGGTTGTGAGGAAAGAGGAAATTATCAAAAAGGTTTATGCCGTCGATGTCCTATGTTGAAATGTGTGACGAACTGACGACCAAAGACTCATTGTCAAACATCCTGCATCTTGGTTTTTGTGCGATTTTTCATATTAACATCACTGGCGCTTTGCTGCTACAGTATGCAGAAACGTGATCATAGAGAAACCATTTTAACATTTTGCAGTCTTAACACGTATTCTGAACTGAAAAGGAGTTTACCTAGCTGGATTCAAAAAAAAAAAAGAAAAGGATCAAATTAATGATGGTTAACTATTCAAGGTCTGGTTTAGTCATTACGCTGAACAACATTGTTAAATGCGCAAGAAGCTATGTCAACATTTTTGCGCATAGGTAGTTTTCCGTGTGATACGTGCACGCCTATTAGGTGCAGTCTGTCAATATCTCTCTGTATGCGGATGACGCCTAGGGGCCGTCTCCACGAGCGAGAGAATCGCGGCGATATTATCGTCGTGCCACGTATTTCTATACACTCTCTTAGAACGTGTCTCCACACGGCGATATCATCGCGGGGAAAATTTTATGGCACGGGGAGACTATCGCCTCGATTCTCTCGCTCGTGGAGACGGCCCCTTTGCTCACAGATATTTTGCATGTGTACATAAGGTCGGAAACACGCACCTTAACCGTGGATCTAATAACGTTTATCTAATAAAGATAAACAGAGAGTTACATGTCCGATTATTATTTTATTATCGTATTGTTAAGAGGGAGAAAACATAGACTTATTAATAATTATACCTAATTTGAAAGTAGTCAGCGGGACTGTTGCGATGTCAAATATGATCACGTTTCTTTACAATGTCTAAAGGTTTTTTTTTTGGATAAACGGTAAATTAAATTAAAATAGTCGGCTAAGTATAACATTAATTGACTAACCTTTAGACCTTACACATTTGAAAAGTACTTCCTTAGACCTAATTACGTAGTTTTTTTTCAACCACATCTGACATGACATTGATTTGAATTCGACCTCCCCGAAATGGAACGCCTATTTATTTGAATCTATAAAAACAAATGCAACTCGCATCCAGCGGAGGAGGAAAGAGGATGAGGGTAATTGTTAGCTGTAGAGGACTTTTGGTTATAATGATGTTGATGATGAAACAAATGCTAGATAGGCCCTGAACGCCTTTGTCAGGAAAAGGCACTAACCATGGAATTTCTTGCCGGCTCTTCTTATGAAACGACTAATTGGAATTTCGCACCGAGCTTCTGACGTTTCATAAGTGCCCAAGTAGGTTTATGAGAAAAAAAAAATGAATTTTGGAGGCGCGAGGCTGGTCCGAAAAAAAAATATTAGTTATCGACACGAGAAGATCTGAAGGTCAAAAGGTTAGCCAACTACAACCCTTATACTAAGCTAACTCAATATAGGGCCCTCTTCGATCCGACTCAGGTTGGTCTGCATCGCTGTCGGAAGCCGACATTGATCTCCTTAGGTTCCATTCACTCTCGGGATCAGAAAATATGTTCCTGTCGGCTAGAGCGTCGTCGTCCATTGCTTCCATATCCAGGTCGTCTGTAGAAGAGGAAAAAACATTACAGGACTGAAATGTTTATTAGATATAGAGAAAAGAGAAGAACATATAAAAAATGGATGAATTGTTGATACTTATGGCTAAGAAAGAAGCGAACACTGACTGAGATGACGGATGATAGATAATTTATCCAAAATAAAAAAAAATGCTTGGAAACATGCTGGTCCTGCTCCATAGGACAATCTAGAGTCTAGACAGAATCAAACTGGTTGCTAATTTAATTGTATAATTTATTATTTTTATGACATTGATTTTACATTTTGTGATTACTTTAACGAGAGCAAAGGTGCTTTGTGAGTGACTTCGTCGCTCCAGTCGTTGTCGAACTCGAGCTGCTTGTTCACGTCACGTTCCATGGGCGACTATACCGCAACAGTGTGTCACTGTCACGTAGTATATTTACGTGTTACATTACTATATGTACTGACCGTTGTCGGCAATGAGCTCGGCGCTCCAGTCGTTGTCGAATACGAGCCGCCTGTTCACGTCACGCTCCATGGGCGACTGTACCGCAACAGTGTGTCACTGTCACGTCGTATATTTACGTGTTACACTACTATATGTACTGGCCGTTGTCGGCAATGAGCTCGGCGCTCCGGTCGTTGTCGAACACGAGCCGCCTGTTCACGTCACGCTCCATGGGCGACTGTACCGCAACAGTGTGTCACTGTCACGTCGTATATTTACGTGTTACACTACTATATGTACTGACCGTTGTCGGCAATGAGCTCGGCGCTCCAGTCGTTGTCGAACTCGAGCTGCTTGTTCACGTCACGCTCCATGGGCGACTGTACCGCAACAGTGTGTCACTGTCACGTAGTATATTTACGTGTTACACTACTATATGTACTGACCGTTGTCGGCAATGAGCTCGGCGCTCCAGTTGTTGTCGAACTCGAGCTGCTTGTTCACGTCACGCTCCATGGGCGACTGTACCGCAGCAGTGTGTCACTGTCACGTCGTATATTTACGTGTTACACTACTATATGTACTGGCCGTTGTCGGCAATGAGCTCGGCGCTCCGGTCGTTGTCGAACACGAGCCGCCTGTTCACGTCACGCTCCATGGGCGACTGTACCGCAACAGTGTGTCACTGTCACGTCGTATATTTACGTGTTACACTACTATATGTACTGACCGTTGTCGGCAATGAGCTCGGCGCTCCAGTCGTTGTCGAACTCGAGCTGCTTGTTCACGTCACGCTCCATGGGCGACTGTACCGCGTCAGTGTCTGCGTCTGTCACGTCGTATATCTCTGTCATTTTCATCTGAAACAATGGTAGGAAAATGAATAAGACTGTTAACTAAACTCGTTTGTTTACATGGTAATTTTTAGGGGTCGTCTAAAGTAATTTAAGTGTCATCAGGAAACACGCAGATATAATCTACAGGGTGAAATTAAAAACATGCGACAAATCGAAATGGGAGATTGTATTCATCATTATGAACAACTTTTACTATGGGACCAAACCTGAAATCGCAAAAATAAAATCAACCGTTCCCTACGTTTATGTTCGCATAACTGGTCGAAATATAGGGAACAGCTGATTTTTTTTTCACGATTTGAGGTTTGGTCTCATAGTAAAAGTTGTTTGTAATGATGAGTACAATCTCCCATTTCGATTTGTCGCATGTTTTCAATTTCACCCTGTATAAACGTCATTTATTCTAACCATTGTATTAAGTTAGGTACTATATTATCCTGAATTAAATGTCAAGAAAGTGAAAACAATCAACAATAGAATGTGAACTAATTGTACTCCAATTGAGGACAATCTAGATTCTAGGACGTGTAAACACTTCCTACGTACTTCCCGATAAAATATTAATTTATTAGTTACTTATGTATATTATATTACTAGTTTCTGCCCGCGACGCGTGAAATTTTGGACCCCCGAGTCCCCCCGACCCATCGCGGGGCATCGCATCACCTGCCCGAGCTATTTTGTACAGACGCTAGCACATCAAGCTACTACAATCTGTCAAATTTCTTTAATAGATTTTTAACTTTATCGCTAAAGCATAAGGTTCAAAGTTCATTGGGAAAATTTGACAGTTTCGGGTAGCTTGATGTGCTGGCGTCCTGTACTTTGTTTTCGCTTAGCGTTCTTTCAGACTTTTTTCTTTTCCTTGGCTCCTAAGTCTCGTAGCGTCTGTATACAGGGTGTTACAGAAAGGGTATATCAATACAAACGGGTTGAAGAGTGTATCTGGTCTAGAATCTCTGTACAAAATTTCAGCTCAAAAGCAGTAACTTTGAAAATGCTTAATATTTTTTTATTTCGATAGTTTATTAAATTGAAATCATAACAAACGTGTCACTGTAGAATACTTATAACTCAAATGCAAAAAGATTTTTCAAATCCGACTTGTAGTTCCCAGAGACACAGATAATATAACCAGAGATTAATGCGTTATAACAAACAAACTCTTCAGCTTTATTATTAGTATAGGTACTTCGATCAATAGTATAGGTACAGTCAACCAAAGAGATAAGTATGCAGGTCCGTCGGATATAGTTGAAGTTTAGTAAGAAACCGATGGATGTTGTCGACTGAAATTTAATTTGATAAATGAGCTGTTTGTTTCCTATTAATAAAATTACATTTTATTCGAGAACATTCATCGGTTTCTTACTAAACTTCAACTATATCCGACGATCCTGCATACTTATCTCTTTTGTTGACTGTACATAGAAGTATAGAATGATAATATCGCTCATTTGGCGAAACATCGACGTAAATGTATTTTTTCACAAAAATGATTTAAATATGACAAATCACTTAGGAAGGGTATTTACGTTAGGAGAAACAAATACTAAAAAAAAAAAAAAAGTAGCAGTTACGTCGATGTTTCTCCAAATGAGCGATACGTAGATAAATATTATGTATCATCGATGACACATATACATCTAATTGCTTGTTTTCATCATTTTATAAATATAACTTTAATTAGTTATTCTGTGGTGTAGGTATCACAGCTAGGGTTACCAAGTCGTGAAGAAAAAACAGTACATTTTAATAACCTATGTAGTAAAATCACCACAACATTGGGGATCCGAAATGAAGGACAGAAGACTGCTAAGTCGTTTAAGAGGCTTACAGGACCTGAACGCAAAAAACGCAAGTTTTAGAAACAATAAAAGTATATGATCGACTACAGTAAACAAAATCAGAAAAATATATGATATTCTTCAGGATATATGCTAGGTTGATAGTGTGTTGAAAACATAATACAACTTATTTGACACGATAGAAAAAAATCATGAAGATACCTCTATAAACTTTCTTTTTACAATAAAAAACATACTAATATACATACAATCATTATGATTTTTTGACAGATTATTCTACAAGCAACATACTAAAACTGTAGTGTTTTAATTTTTTAGTCCAAACAATAGATTTTTCGTAAATAGATTATTTCTTCATATTTTGCAATAAATTACCAGCGTTGTGTCATCGCGCTTCTCTTTCTTTTCTATGCAGTCCGACAGTGACCGCGCTTTAGGTCATGTAGTCCTCTTAATTAAACGAAACGAGTATAGATAGCCAGCAGAGCCTCATTTCTCGTTCCACCAAAGCTTGACGTGTGGTTAGTATCACAGCTTCGCAAATAAACAAAGACACCGCTATCGCATTTACGGCCAAGTGGCCGATACGAACTACTACACAGCTATTACTCACGGATAGAGCGAAGTTCGAAATGTTTGAACTACTTCGAACGCGATAACTTTCTGTAAACATTTTATACTTACACTAGCTTCTGCCCGCGACTTTGTCCGCGTGAAATAGAGCCTTCCTCAAGAATTGGGCTATCAAATGCGAATTGAATTTTTCAAATCTGACTGGTAGTTCCAGAGATAAGCGCGTTCAAACAAACAAACAAACTTTTCAGCTTTATTATTAGTACCTATAGAGTTGTTGGAGGTATATCACAGACAAATCGACCCAACTTCAACACAGTCGTCTTCCTCATTCTAACTCATAATATAATTTTTTTACTATCCGAGCTCACCCTTCTTACCACTTGACTGGAATCATTACTTTCTTATTCTCATATAAGTGACTGTACAGTCACGTCTATAAGTATGTATACACTTGGCTTTATTCAAAGGCGATTTTCTCCTATATTTTTGAATGAAATTTTATGTTATTACCAACATAGTATTTTCGCCCATAGGTTTATGTAAAGTGTCGTATTTCCATGTTGCTTTCGTTATTTCACGAAAAAATCGCAATTGAAAGTTGCCAAGTGTTGACATATTATTGCTCGTGACTGTACTACTCTTTTAGCCTTGTGGGGATCACACGTCTCACGTAACATCAGTAAAATACACCTTCCAATCCACACTAATATTATAAATTCGAAAGTAACTGTCTGTCTGTCTGTATGTTACCTTTTCACGCCTAAACCGCTGAAGCGATTTAGATGAAATTTGAGATAGTTTGAGTCCCGGGGAAGGACATAGGATACTTTTTATCCCGATATTCCCACGGGAGCAAGACTTATGCTGGTGAAACCGCGGGGCGCAGCTAGTATATAAATAAAAGGATAATAAACTATTATTGAAATCCTTAGAACGGCCTTTCTTTGGCCCCTACCAACCCTACCAATATTCTCTTAATTTTATGTCCATTAAGGCATTAAATAAAATCCGACTCCTTATTATGTAGTGTCGTGTTGGCACATGAACTCTTTATTGATCGATCCCATAATCATAATTATCGGTTAAACATAGATTTCAGCGTTCATGTGACCCAATGAGTCATTATTTACTTACATAAGTTAATTAATGAGTAATATTAATACTAAAATATGACACTAGTAAATATTATTGTAATATTTTTATTTTACTCGCAAATTCATCTGTGATTTGTCTTCGTTCCAAGTTGACCCAATTATCGAGTAAGTATAAAAATGAAGTTATGAATCTTATCACTTTTTTTTTTCTCCTTCTACTACCCCTACTTTTATTTTTTCCTTTAGGTCGGGTTTCGAAGTTTAAGTATTTGGGTCACTGGGTCACTGATGACTTAAAAACAACGTAGACATAGACAAGGAGTGCAGGTCGCTGGCTGTCCGTTGCAATATGCTGGCCCGCAGGTTTTCACGCTGTACTGATTCTGTAAAGATAACGCTTTTTAAGGCCTCCTGCCAATCGTTTTACACGTGCAGCCTGTGGTCCAATTATACCTGCGCGTACAGTACAATAACGCATTCACGGTGATATTAGGGTAGCCGTGGCGGTGTAGAACGTCAGGGATGTTCGCGGAGGCGTGCGTCGACAGGTTCGCGGCGGTCATGCGGAAGCGATGCGCTTCCATGATGGCGCGCTTGCGCTCCTCCTCCAATGGCATCCTGAATGTATTTTCAGACCAATGGGACTCTCTCCTCTTACGAAGGTGGTTAAGAGTCCATACACACTTGTCTAAATAAACTAGTGTGCCATTGAACGAACAGTTCTATGGTCCATTGGTTGTATACTAACATTAGGCTAAGTTATACTAACACTATTTTATCTGAAATAAAATATTTGAATTGAATTTTAAAATATTATTATGATATTCATATTTCAGCACTTTCATGCAATAGCTTTTGGGCATAATTATCGAGTTTCAAACTATAAAAAATCGATATCTATACAAATAAATAAAGTTGTAGTGTCTGTTTGTAATCTCAAAATAACAGCTTTTTTTACTAAATGCATATAAGGTATTTATAGCAAAAAAAACTATTTTTAAAATGTTTGTGTTTGTTTGTTCTGGCCACAGATATAGATACACCTAGATAACGCAAGAGCACCTACTTCGTGTGCCAAAAGCCGCACCAGTTTACGATCGAAAATCATAAGCCGCCACTTTCGCGCTCAGTCCTGCGTACTGCTGGCTGGGTGAGCGTGAGCGAGTGAGCGCGAGCTTGTGACGTCATAGTAGGTAGTCAAAAAGTGGCACGCTTAGTTTTCATACAGTTCGTGATACTTGCGTTATCTAGGTATATCTACAGGGTGTTACAGAAAGGGTATATCAATACAAACAGGTTGAAGAGTGTATCTGGTCTAGAATCTCTATACAAAATTTCAGCTCAAAAGCAGTAACTGAAAATGCTTAATATTTTTTTCAAATCATAACAAACGTGTCACCGCATTACGAGGGTCATTATCCATTATCTGCAGTGTGTCACGCCGCCGCGCGCCAGTGCAGCGCCGTGATGTCGAAATAAAAAAAATATTATGCATTTTCAAAGTTAATGCTTTTGAACTGAAATTTTGTACAGAGATTCTAGATACACTCTTCAACCCGTTTGTATTGATATACCCTTTCCGTAACACCCTGTATATCTGTGGTTTAGGCTTATCTCCGAAACGACTGGACCGATTTTGGAGACGGGGCTTTTGCTGATAGATAGTTGATGTTATAAGGAGTAAAGTAGGCTATTTTATTAGAATTAGTATTCCGCGCAAAAAGAAAACCATGAAATCCACATCCTCGCGTACGTATTCGTGGGACAGAAAGTAGTTAAAATACCAATGAAGCTTATTTTAAATCAGCTACATACTTTATGCGATGTAGGTATAGGAAACTTCGATCACATCACCAATAAAAACTTTTTTCTTTCCATCATGATCATCAGCGATAACCCTTTGCGTGCGGTCTCCCGATGTCGTACGATGCTCGCGTCATTCAGTCGGGCCGCGCACGCTATTGGCCGACGATAGCGCGGGTCAAGTATGCTAATTAGAATCACTTGGTACATTTTGCTAGCGGAAAGATGCGCACGTATTGTAAATAAATGTATTTTCTTACTTTCTTTCTCACGTTATATCATGGAAATAAGTGTAGGGTGTGTGTTTGGCTATAGTTCCTTATGGTATAATCAGAATCTACTTTCAATCTTTCTTTTTCGAGATGCCGTCGGAATGTTTGCTAATAAGTACAAATATACATACACTATGCCTTCCCCACGGGAAAAAGGCGTGATTTTATGAATGTGTATACCTTCACTATTACATAGAGTTGTGACCAAATGGACATAATTTACTGCGAATAAGTTATGCAGCAATGGCTTTCTTTCTTTTGAATGACCTAAACCCCTTCTTCGAATGCCTGCTGTAGATGTCGAAGACCTTCTCTGAGGAAACCACGCCGATGAGATACACGAGCAGAACCGCAAATAGGGCAATTATCCGCACCTCCTTGTCTCTGTTCAGTGCTGTACCAACCAAAAAATAATTAAGTACCTTATTTTCGCCGTCGAGGTAATAGTATGCGAGCAGGGCTTCATTATGTGACGTCACATTCAGAATGTGCTCGAACGTGTCCACATCATCGTGCGTTATGCGCATGTCGCCGTATGTGATGCGGAACTCGCTTGCACGCCTGGTGAAACAAAAGAAAACATACATTAGGAAAAGTTATTTAGTCAAGAGTTCATGAAAAAAGATGCTGGTAAAGAAAATATCGTCGGCTAAGTATTCTAAGCTGCTAACTCCATTTTTGGCTTAACCGACTATTTAAGGTATGATTCCGATCTCGGCAGCACGCAGCAGTGCTGCCGCGGCAGTGCGGTCGCAGCACTACTGGTCCTCATACATTTTCTATGGGTTTATATGAGATTACATTCCGAGCACAGCAGCAATGTGACGCAGCAATTGCTGCCGTGCTCGGAATGTAATCGGAATCATACCTTTAGTATCAAATGAAAAAGAAAATTCTATTTTTATTCTAAAGATACAGTTAAGCAATGTTATGCAATAGCGTTGGCACATATACCTACCCTTCCAGGTGAGTTGCGGAGGTGAGGTTTCTCTTTCATTTGATACTAAATAGTCAGTTAAGCCAAAAATGCAGTTAGCAGCTTAGAATATTTAGCCGACGATATGCAAAAACCAAAATGGATTTTTTCAGAAATAAAAGGCTTTTTTGCCAGCAAGATGATACTCTTTCAACTGCAGTAATCATAGGTTTATATTTTCTTCTCATATCTGAGCAAGAACAGCGGGTTAGTTGCGTAACACACCATCAATAGCAATGGCTTTCATTTTGACAGTTCAACAACATTCATTGCGTTATTTACGTTGTTGAGCGCGCATTTTTTTCGAACATACAAAGCAATGGATTAGCAATATCCTTCAAAATGATTCAGATTGAGATTGATAGTGTGTTACTCAATTAGGGTGCAGAGTGCAGAATTGTCAATTATTTTACAGCAATTAATCCTTGTATCCTTTAATGCTGATAAAAAACGAATACCACGGTACTAATCTTTCTGCGCAACATTTCAAAAACTTGACCAGCCATGAAAACATTTCAAAATTCTGCCTAAAGGAAGTTACATAAGACATTGCGAACTTTTCAGGATGAATGCAATTATCTTTCGAAAGCCAACGAGGTCAGTTACCAATGTACAGTGAAAACCGCATCGGTTTTAATCTATCGATGTGGCGTGATGTCAAATAACAGCGTTATTTATTTTTTATCTAAAGAGGTTATAGTTCATGCTGGGTTGTTGTTTGTTTATTTTTTGTTGAGCTACGTCGATTCCCGTAATTTTTTGTGCTTATCTTGGGAAATTATTCTGAGTGTATTTACTTCTTTTATCTTTAAAATACCTAATCTTTTTATTCTGACATTTTATTACTTGACATTATATACAGACAATTCTCTTTATTAGTGGTTGTAATGGCAATCATATAATTTGGTTTTAAAAGTTTTTTTTGAAGTGAAAACTTCTTAAGCGGCGTTGTAAACTTTTTTTGTAATGGGTAAAAAATGTTAAAACTCGCGTCAAGACACGTGAACGTCAGGACACGTGACCTGATCGAAAATTCGTAAGACAGATGGAGAGTAGACAGCCGGCGCGGCGTAGGAGAGGAAGTATCCCCCTCTCATTCTACGGCGCGGCGAAAATGTATGCCTGCTGTTTCGTTTAGGCGGCGCAGGGCGCTTGCGAGAATGTTCGTGTGTGTTTATATTACAGCTATGCCACGCGCATCCATGGATGGTGACAGCTGATGGCCCGACCGTCTGTGTAGTTGCCACACTGCTGTGTATTCATAAAATATGGAAATTGAACAAAGTGTATCTATTAATGAAAAAAGTGACGAAGAAATAGCGAAAGAAAATGAGTTATATTAATTCAATTAATAGTTGATTTATTTCAACGTTAATATTCAAGTTTTCACTTCTGCCGGCACTCCCGGAGTGCAACCCGTCTTTTTTTTATAGATTCTTTTATATTTTGTAAATGTGAGTGAGAACGTTGTAGGTCTTGTAGACCATTTTTTATTTTATTAAGTACCTGGCTCTTTTTGACAAGCCTACGATGTCCTCCCATACCTATTAATACTGTAATTTGCAAACATTGTATAAGCTAATTATTTTTAAAAGGGTAACCGAGGAGTTTATTGCCGGCTCCTCTCCATAGGAAACGACCAATTGGACCCGTGCAACTAGCTTCTGACATTTCATAAGTGCCCATGTAGGTTTGTGTGAAGTAAAATATTTTGGTTTTGGTATGTTGTAGGACATAACCAGTGGTGGGTAATGCGAAGCTAGACCATGGCAAGTGATATTAGAGGCTGAATTTTGAGATGGGACTTCAGGGCGAAACCCAAATATGATGCAAAACGGTCAAGGCTATGAGCTCGATTTTGGAGAAAACTAAAACCGAATTTATGGTTTTTTGAAAAAGCGACTGGTTTGTTTAGGAATCGTACCCAAAGTGTCTGTAACGTGATTATTATCTTTTGAAAGGTTATTCCATTTGACATTCGGTCGCGGTATTAGAACTTAGTAACGATATCTAAGTGCAAAAAATCAGATAGTTATCGTTCTAAATGTTTCGCGGATCACCGATAACTGATAACGTCGAAAGTTAATCCAGCAGATTATAGCTATAAATTCATGTGATTACGTTGACCTTCACATCATTATTTTGACCTTCAGAACCCTAATGACGTTATTAAGACGTAATTAAACAAAGAAATGATTTCTATTGATGTTTTGTTGACACTTCAACAATCGTATTGCAATTGCTTTCATCGTCTACTTATACAGGAATATTTTTTAAGGAGTGCGCAAAAAAATTTTGGTGGTTCAGTATCAGTAATAGAACACATTTCTATAATTTTTTCAAAACTTTTTTTCACGTTTTTATCCGACTCTAAATCAGCAAATTATGGACACTATCTTTTCGTAATAATAACAATGGGCGCGCGCGCCGGGCGGCACATGTGGCGGAGTTGCAGCGGGGAAGTCCCGGGTGCAGAGTGGTGCCCGGGCGGTCACCCCGGACTCCCGACCCCGACATGACAGTCTGCTCATCGCATGCGCTTCGTGACCTCGCGCCCAATCGCTTTCCCGTGCAACTCCCGCGCCGCGCGTGTGTCGTACTCGGATCGTACCTACCGGTCACGATGTCGGACTTTAGTAACCGTGAGTTTTATAAGATGGTGCGAGTGTGGTGAAAGTTTACGAGCAGCTCGCAGAATGTATGCGACGGAGAGCATACCTCGAATGCGAGCCCATGGTATCATTACCACCAAGTCACCAAATGTCGCACTGCTCTCGCGTCCAGACACTTTTCTGCATTAAGCTCAAAGATCTACAACCGGGTTAATAAATCTATGTCGATTTATAAGCTAACGTTATATAGGGTAAAGCAAATTTTAAGACCTTGGCTTCAGTCCTTAAGTTATGACGACACTGAGAAGTTAATTTTATCAATATCTTAAAAGACGCTTAGAATTAATAAAATACATTAAGATACTCATACACAGGCTTGCCATCACACATACACACACACACCCCTACACACCCCCCCCCCACACACACACACACACGCGCGCGTAATCACACGCCCGCTTTGTTTCTTTTTATTGTTTAGTTTTACTGTCTCAATACCTACTGTTTGTTACCTACTATTTGTATTTTATTACATAAAAATTGAAATGTGTATTGATGTAAAGCGGTGATCACTGATTCCTGTAACACAGGTTCGCCTAGCACGGGAGTCAGGGGCTTCACATGTACGGTTCTAATATTTTTATGTCAATAAAGATTATTATTATTATTATTATTAACCCCGCGGTCCCTAATGAAAGGACCAGTTTAGCAGCCAGTCAAAGGCTGCTTGATCACGGTCAGTTCAGGACCCCGAATCACGCACAAGGGTCTGGCAGGCAGACCTCGACTGGCGGTGGAAATCGAAGAAACCATTTTTGATTTCTTCGAGCGAGATCCAAGAGCGCACAGCTGACAGGTAGGTACACTCTACAGACGTCATTAGCCCATCAAGCAATACATTTTCAACTTTATCGCTAAAGCATAAGGTTCAAAGTTGAATGTGCTGACGTCTGCACATAGCACGTTTCGCTTCGCCACTCGCCGGCGAGTAGCCATAAAATCAATTTCAAAGTAGACATCTTTCGTTTACGATAACTTTATTTTTTTGTACTAAGACATGTCAAAATAAAAAATAGGTGTTTAATAAAATTCATCTAAGTTTATTTTGGCAAAGTTTGCGCACTGAATAAAAAATATTCCTGTATAATAGTTATGATAAACAAATTTGTTTAGTTATTTGTGTTTTTTTTAAATGGTAACTCCAGATGACTAACAACCTTTTTGCTCCGCACATATCCGGAAAATCCTAAACTCATGGTCTCCCTAATTGTGAATAGCACGTTATTGCTCTTGAAAAACAATAGACAAACAACTGACTCAACCAATGAACGATGATAATGTATTGACATTAGCCTTATGGCACATGGCAACCAATTGCCCATTTAGACTTGGAACAATCAGAGCTCATCATAATGAGTTTAAAATTGTTTGACAATACATACCTCGTTTACGCAACGAAAACCGATATAAGTTGTGGAAGTTTTTGTGGCGGATAAAAACTTCACCTTTGGTCGATGATCGCTTAGTGAACTCATCATTATAAACTTGGAGTATGTTGTATAGAGTTGATAGATTTAAGAACTATTGTGTTGTGGCTTGTAGCTAAATAATATTTATTTTTCACGTTATGTATTTTTGTGGTGTACAATAAAGTATATATAAATAAATAAATAAATAACAATCACACGGGCCGAGCTCTTGCCGAGGCCGGTCCGTGGATGTTTGACCATCCATCACATATCGTGCCTCGGAAAGGACGTTACACCGTTGGTCCCGACTATTATTTGTAGTTCTTTGATTACAGGTAGTTGGAAGCCCGAAAGTCTGACATCCGGTCCCGTCTTACCAAGGGGTATCGTATTACCCAGCAACTGGGCTGTGGATGCCAGATGGCAGTCGGTCTATGCAAAATACTCGTATTCAGCTGCATCCGGTTATTCAGGAAGCGGCCCCCAATATAGTTGGGAAAAGCAGATACTTTTAAGTGTATGCAAATTATATATTTGTTGTTGTACCTATTTTTGTTTGTCTTTGATCAACATATCAACTTAGCCTAATCGCATGATTTTAGCATTTTTTTGCACAAACCAACTACGTACTTAATATAATTTATTATGTTATGAACAATATTAGCTAACATCACGCCTTTATTCTCCGGAGGGTTGGGTAGACGTGTATCTATAGTACACCCACATTTCGCCAGTTATGCAGAGTTTTATAGTAGTTTTCAAAAATTCATAGAAAAATAATTACAATGTTTTAGTTGAATTTTTTATGTGTTTGTTTTTAAAAAGATGTTCGTCTATTATATTATGCTATTATTTTGTTAAATTAAGTAAGATATATCGGTTAAAAAAATCATTTAAAGACTTTAATTTCTTAATAATTTCACATTGTTTGTAAGTATTTAATTTCTTTTAGTTAGATAACTAAATAAAAAAATCTTTTTTGGTAACTATTTCCCTTAGAATCTTTGCAATTGGTTATGATTTTTTGTTTATTAGATTTGTCAGTCGTTTCAGATATTTTAAACGCTCTTAAGTCCCATAATAATAGGGGGCGAGCCTATTGCCATGAACTTGATTCATTCATGAACTAGGTACTAAAATTAATTCTGTTATTAAAGCAAAGCGTGTCATACAAGAAAAATTACAAGTGCATCACATTTAATATTATAAAGGCGAAAGTTTGTGTGTTTGTATGTTTGTTACTTCTTCACGCTAAAACTAGGTACTGAACAGATTTGAATGAAATTTGGCACACATATAGCTTATAACCAGGATTAACACATAGGATACTTTTTATCCCCATATTCCCACGGAATCGAGATTTATATGGGTGAAACCGCGGGGCGCTGCTAGTAATAAATATTTTTATTTGACTTTCAATAAGTAAAACTACTAGTAGGTACATATTAACTTGTTCATACGTATTTTTATCATGCACACCATGTTGAAACGACAATAACAAAAGACACGTTTCTCTTCTATTGGTTTAACTTTAATGCAGGAGGATTATTTATTTATACTATTTAATCTATAAAACAACAGAATTGTTTTTGCAGACCCCCAAGGTTGGGGATTATACTATCTGATCTAATAATTGGAAATAAATACCAGATTAGTGACATATATTTTGCAAGAAAAATAGTTTAATTTTTGCAAACTGCGCAATAGGTACCTACCTTATCTAATGTTATAAATCATGCGTAAATTTTTTTGATAGCAGATTATTTTTTCTCTTATATAATTTCTTATTTGAATCGGTCATCGATTCTAGATAACTATTTGACTGACTCAAAGTTCATAATCATCTGCCTAGCCTTTTCCCAACTATGTTGGGGTTGGATTATTCAAATAATCGTTAGGAAGATAACTCTTATAAGTATAACGACTGTAACGTAACAGCAACAATTTATCAGAAAAAAAAATCAAGAAAGTATGTTAAAAACATTATAGTTTTTTTTTGCAAATGTAAATTATGCATACCTACTTACTACTTTTTAACAACATAATTATATAATTACATTTTTCGTTTAATTTGTTTCACTAAAATTATAAGTTGCCGTGCTACTTTCTCACCATGTAAAGATCTCTTTAAGTAATTCAGAAAAGGTTATACCAAGAACTCATCATCTGCATAGCCTTTTCCCGACTATGTTGGGGTCGGCTTCCAGTCTAACCGGGTGCAGCTGAATACCAGTATTTTACAGTAGTTTTGCATAAAGCGACAGCCTATCTGACCACCTCAACCCAGTAAGAATTCTTTGGAAAATATCACGATGATCATCAATCACGACACAACTTTACCGTGGGAAACCAACCCGCATGTCGCCACCCATTGAACTATCAATTATTATTTCACATTTTACATAAATATGCAAACAATTATTTAGTGTAACTACCTTATCAGAAGCGATACCACTGCGGTACTTGGTCGAACATCTACAAACTCGAGAAATGGGCCAATTGGATAACAGTCTTTGTCAGTTTATCGACACAGTGTCAATCAAACAGCTGTGTTCCCTTTGTTACAGTCATAATGTTTGATGAATTATTGGCTCATTAAACGAGGGCTTGCCTTTCTATCTCCTTTCGGCACAATCCTTTGAATTCATCTAATGGAGTACCTATTTAACTTATTACCAGAAATGATTTGACAAGATGGCTTATTTTTTTGTCAAAAAATTTATGAAAGATAAAAAGTTATTTATTCTTCACAAACTAAACGCACATTACAAAAAAAAAAGACATATAATACAGACATACAAAATAGCCAAAAGCCTCCTGTACCTAATTGGACACCAAAGCATTTACCTAAATAGAAAATTAACACACGCAGATTCTCAAAATGCCTGCTGTTAGGCTAAAATAGAAGCCTTGGAAGGAAATTAAGTTCATTTTAGACTGTTACACATCTCCCAGAAGTCTTTATCCTGTGCACACAGACAAAAGGTCCCTTCTTCCAACATGTGTTTTGACGCTTTCTCTTCAGTTCTAAATGTATGCCAAGATAATGTCCATAAATAACTAGATTGCAGTAAAGGATGACTAAAGGTTATGTCAGTACATTACATTCCACACATCACAATGGCATAGATACCTACCAACTATTTAATAATAGTTAATTGTTCTACAGGGTGTTACAGAAAGGGTATATCAATACAAATGGGTTGAAGAGTGTATCTGGTCGAGAATCTCTGTACAAAATTTCAGCTCAAAAGCAGTAACTTTGAAAATGCTTAATATTTTTTATTTCGATAGTTTATTAAATTGAAATCATAAAAAACGTGTCACTGCACTACGAGGGTCATTATCCATTATCTGTAGTGTGTCTGTGCGCCTAGTACACGCACATCACGCCGCCGCGCGCCAGTGCAGCGCCGTGATGTCGAAATAAAAAAATATTAAGCATTTTCAAAGTTAATGCTTTTGAGCTGAAATTTTGTACAGTGATTCTAGACCAGATACACTCTTCAAACCGTTTGTATTGATATACCCTTTCCGTAACACCCTGTATAGATATCCTCCTTTGCTATCAGATATAGATACTTTGATTGCTCCAAAATACGTTCATTTAGAGGGCAGACGACAAAGGCCTTTTTTTGTGTATGGCATCTCGCATATCAACCTAGGGGCTATCCTGTGGATGGCTTAATAATTTAAGGCCTCCAGCCAAAGCATAAAACTTATAAAAAGTAATTTTAGATAATATTTTAGGGGGCAGACAACAGACAACAAAGGTTTTTTTATGTAGGTATGGCATCTCGCATGTCAACCTAGCAGGTTTTCGGCTGCTTAACCGGGCTATCCTGTGGATGCCTTAATAATTTAAGGCCTCCAGCCAAAGCATAAAACTTATAAATTAAGCGACTACACTCTAAGGGCACCCCCTGTGGGGTACGGACCTCGGCTTAGGGCGGCGCTGGGGGAGACCAGCAAGGGACAGGCTGGATCGGATCGTAAACAAAGGCCTAATGTTTGGGGCTTGTTACATAAATCTCCTCTCCTGATCATAAGAACTATAAGATGAGAAAATATTTAAGTATAAGTACCTACATGTCATAAAATAGGAACGAAGTCAAAACTGGACAATTAATATTTTTGAAAAAAAAAATAGTTATTGTTACGTAAGAGGTGTGGGAACGAGTCTGGTGGCGAAAATATACATAGAAGTATGTAGTTTTTAGAAATTTTGTCCGTTTGTCTGGACGTATGTTCCGGATTAGCGCAAAAACGGTTACTTAACGGATTTGGATGAAAGTCACGCAGATAATTTATCTTAGATACCTGGATTAACACAGGGTATTTTTAATTCCGGTAGTACGTTCCCGTGGACTATTTACTGACATTCACGCGGGCGATGCCGCGGCGAAAAGCTAGTGTTTTATATGTTGAGTACATAGTTCGTGGCTTATAAACGAAATAACCCATCGGACTTTTGACGTTGCGCAACTGTAATATCTATTGATAAAAAATCAGTACACACATAAAATTTTAATCTTCCAAAGTCCATCCATTATTTCTAACATTAAATCCGGTTTCGGAGATAAGTACCAAATTGTGTTTACTATAAATACACGTGTCGTCAGACGATGTATCATCTTGAATAAGGCAACGCAATATTATCGTCTCCCTTAATTAAAGATAATTAGAGATCAGCACCTGCCTTAACACATTGTATCAACAAAATTCAAACCTGAATCATTACTTAAAATTATAAACAACTATGGACAAAGATAGTGCAACCGTTTATGAGATGACTTAAATATTTACGTTCATGCAAATACTACGCAGTACGAGTAAATGAGACTATTATTTATTATCTCATGTTACTTTAGTAAACTCGTTGCAATAAACACGAGATACGTAATTGGAATGACAATACTTTATTGATCAGAAAATGAAGGCTTGGCTCAGTATTGAATGCTATTATTATTTTTAGCTTGATCTACAAGGTTTATCGAATGGCAAAAACATCGCAATCACTTCTCAAATAAGAGAAAAAAAAGTGATCAGAAGCCTGTTAGTGAATAAAATGCCATTCTGCGGAAGCTCTGCGGGTGCCTTCGACTTGGGTGAAGTCCAACCCAATTTGTCACTATTATACAGGGTGTTACGGAAAGGGTATATCAATACAAACGGGTTGAAGAGTGTATCTGGTCTAGAATCTCTGTACAAAATTTCAGCTCAAAAGCAGTAACTTTGAAAATGCTTAATACTTTTTTATTTCGATAGTTTATTAAATTGAAATCATAACAAACGTGTCACCGCACTACGAGTGTCATTCATTATCCATTATCTGTAGTGTGTCTGTGCGCCTAGTACACGCACATCACGCCGCCGCGCGCTCATGCAGCGCCGTGATGTCGAAATAAAAAAAAAAAATTAAGCATTTTCAAAGTTAATGCTTTTGAGCTGAAATTTTGTACAGAGATTCTAGACCAGATACACTCTTCAACTCGTTTGTATTGATATACCCTTTCCGTAACACCCCGTATACAATTGCAGAAATTATAATGAACGATCTGGACTTTAGTATTCCAAAGACTAGGTTTGAGTAACTGCATGGCATTGTAAATAATGACAATAAATTAGTCGCAAACAGGAAGCGTCAGAAAAATGTAGGCACTGTGAGTGAATAACTGACATCGATGCAAGAATCTGGGAGTTTTGAACGTGGTTCTCAATATATTCATTGCATTCCACAATGTGTACTTAGCTGGTAGGTTTTACAAAGACATGATCATTGTGGACCCTGTCGGGCACTGCAAAGTAGGGCCAGGCTTTAATAGCACGAGGATCCCGGAAATTTTGATTCCAGAGGATAGTCCGTAGTCTTCTATTTGAAGGTTATACGTTTTAGTTTCACTCTCCATTTTCAACAGATCGGGCTGTTCAAATTACCAGGTAGATTAAAGAAGCGTTTCAGGCAAATTACCATTTACTTACTGAAGAAGTCGCGAGTGTCGTGACAAATCGTATGTTTGTTACCTCAAAATGGCGGACAATAAACCTAAAGTCCGGTCGCGCAAAATTTTCCAAAGATGTAAACAACAATGGCCCCTCGGAATTTAATAAAATCGATGTAGGTATATCGATTTTGAAGAACATTTATTTTAAGTAAGTAATGTTTGTTTTCGTTAAGTTAGCTTGGAGATTTAGACGAAAAGAAACATTACTAATAATAAATGTTCTTGTATATCGATTTTATTCAATTTTGAGCGGCCATTGTTGTTTGAATCTTTGGCAATTTTGGCGCAGCCGGACCTTAGCATCATTATTGTTGAATACAAAGTCAAGTTTAACCAGCTATCGAAGGTCGTAGAGATTAGATTACGGTTATAAAATGATACCATAGGTTATTACATGCATATAGACACAATAATATGAGTAATTTAATTGTGTTTATCATACGATTACAACAGGAAGGTTTTGTTTGGTTGGAAGTCTTGAAATCCGTCAATGTCGGTGTTGCTTTAAAAATAAAAGGACACCAGCCAGACTACCTACTAAGTACCGGAATAAGGACAAAGCATCATTTAGTTTTACTTAATGAATTCAAAGAAACATTACTAAACAAGAAACAAAGCACTGAATAATTTGAATAAAAGTGCAGAACAAAGAACATAAGAGAAAAAGGGGGTAAAAATGTTATAAGTAGTCTCATCAACATAAAAAAAACATCAATTCATGAAACCGTTTGCGTTAGTTTCAAGACCAAAGTTTAGTCTGACTTCACGGTCTGATCTCAAGCTTCAATAAAATAATAAAGTCACAAACCTCCTATTCAGCTGTCTGCCTTCATTATTAGGCTCCATCTTGGTGTCCATGGTCAGTTTGTAATAGATTCTGGCGGCGGCCTCTGACCGGTCGTGGGTAGCGTACATGAACCCGTGCAGCTGCTGCAGCATGTTGAGGCTCAGCTTCCAAAGCGACTTGCTCATTATCGGAGTACATGTTACGAATCTGGGGGAGAAATGAGAGATTTTTTGGGATATTGAATACAGATGTTACATATTTGGGACGGATTCTTTGGTTTAGCCACTGCATTATAAATAGTTATAGATAGCTGCAGAGTACATGATAAAGTGTATAATTTACTTTAAAAATCCTCCCAAATAGCAGAAATACAAACAAAGTATTATGCACAACTACTGAACACACTGCATAATAGTTATTGTTTACAACAATTTTGGGCACACTGGCATTCTAGACTCTCACAGCCCTGTGGGCTTGAATGGAAATTCCAGTAAAACTTTGTAATTTAGATTTTCTATAAAATTATCCTCCACCTTCATTATCTATCCTCCATCACTCCCAGAAGACATCGAAAACTGATTCTGTTCGGACGAATAATTTACATTTCGGAACGGTTCCAAATTTTCGCGTAAGTGCCGATACAGTGCCGAATTTTCTCCGATATGATACCGACCAACACATGTGAATACGCATGTTAATTTACTATCTCTATAACATCAGATTAAAAGATTTGATAACAAACACAAGTTCGAAAACGTGACGTCCTTATTTATCCGATTAGGTTTTTATTTCGCTAATTACGTAATATTTGCAGAAGGTGTGTTAGGGGTCATGAGGCAACAACAAACTTCGGATCACTATCACACACAAGTTCATAACGTGTAATTAATTAATTGATGAACTCAGACTACCGTTACGTTATGATTAAAAATGGCTATCGTCATGGGTCAAATTATGTAGGCCACTGGAAACTCTGAGGTATTCCAGACTCTTACAAAAGTGAATAGCTACAATATAGTTTTAAAGTTTTTTATTGCTGAATGGGCCCGCTCTTGACCTCGATCACGCCTGATGGAAAGCGATGGATGAAGTCTATGATAGAACGAGCGTGCCCAGAAGATGCCTAAGGCACTGGAACTCCCACACATTGACAAAACACAGCAGGCTGCTTGACGCCGGACTCCGGTGGGAGGGAGGGATTTACACGAAAATATACGAGAATCATCTGATGGAGAATTAAAACATGTAAATATGTATACGTAAAACAGGATGTTATTGTAGGTTAATAGAAGCATCTATTCGGTATTAGCTTTTACACAACAACAGGAAATAATTTACCAGCGCTCGGACAAAACGCGTTATCGGTAACAATTTTCAGTAAGCAGCTATTATAAGCTGATAAATTTTGTCCGAGGTCAAAATGGTCGTTCACTTTCATACTAAGTTGATTAGGACAGAACCGGCAAAGGTCTTGATTTGATTTATCTATTTTAATAACTGGACAAAAACGTTATTGACAAACATATAAGTACTTAGGACAATTTTATCGGTCCAGTGGTCTTGGACTATTGGCCCTAGGATGAAACCCGACGCAACTCGCACCATAAAAGCAGTAAGTACCCTAATTGCGTAACATACTATCAATCACAATCTGTATCATTTTGAAGGATATTGCTAATACATTGCTTTATATGTTCGAAAAATTTGTCTGCTCAACAACGTAAATAACGCAATGAATGTTGTTGAACTGTCAAAATGAAAGCCATTGTTACTGTTAGGCAAGATGTTAAACATCTTGCCTAAAGTAATTAACAAAATAGTGTTGACCACGTTCTAAGCTGACGTAAGATTGCATTATGACACATAATGCAATCTTACGTCATATATGCGCAGGAGTCAAAAGGACACCACATCCACAACAGGCCTACTAACACTAGTCGACCTAGTGCAATAAGTAAAACAAATCATAATCTTCTTCCTACACATAACACTATCTCACAATGTCTATAATAGTCAACGCACTTATCTAAGCTAAAGAAAGCTTAACAAATAGCGTTATCATTGTAACTATTATTTGAGTAGGTAGAGAATTATCTATCGCATAGTTTTAATTTAATCTTGTAGTTTTACAAAACAACAGAACAAGACGAATCTTGGTAAGGACCGAGGGAAAATTGTGCCAGCGCAAGACACTAGAGAAAAAAATTAATTGAAGATAATAATACTAAAAGCAGCAGAAAACCGGATGAAAATAGTTTTCGTTCTAAGGTGAAATCATTGTCCAGTTTAAGAGAAGAAAGAGAAACTTAGCAAGAGGTTGCAAGAATACCTGGATAGATCGTTTTGCAAAAGGACTCACGCAACAACAGCGCAAGGGCATAATCTTCAAGATTTTAGGTGATCCGCGTTAAAGGGCTAGGGAAGAATGATATAATTAAACTGCCAATAAATAAAAAATCTAAATAGTAATGCGCAATGATTCTCGAAGCCATCCAACGAAAAAAAAAGAAACAGAAAAGAAGACGTACTTAGTTTATTTTTAATGCATTTGACGTAATAACGAAAACATTGAAGTTAATCAATCGACAAGAGTTTATTACTCTTTAAACAATAACAATTACAAAGTAACTACATGTTTTACATAAAATGCCTAAGTAAATGTTTTGCCAAATACATACGATATTACTGCTTACATCATAAAACAATACTTTAATGATAAACGAATTAGGTACCTAACAGGCACCTTAACATCTAGAGAGGAAACAGTAAGAAATCGTGCCTACTGACATTGACCTATTTAAATAAATTTGTTCATACCAAGATAGGGAAGACGCACTGCAGATAAACTTTATATTAATGTAATATATGACAGTGGAACTGTTTGTATAAAAATTGTTTGTGCGTCAGACATAGGACATAAGTCAAGGTAATTGTAGTGATGACATTAGCAACATGTAATGGTAACATTATCCAGAAGACTCGGCTGATTGGGAAATATACCTAATCAACAATAATTAGGTATATTTCCCAATCAACCAAACACACAAACAAACAAACAAATTATGAGACAAAACAAACAAAGAAATTATGGGTAGATACATTAGGGGCACAACATTTTTCGCATAATACAGCGAAAGATAGATATAATATTACCTATAACTTGTCCATCTCATCATAATGGATGGATTTGCACGAATAGGCAATGAAGATTAGTATGGATAGAAGAGGGACAACACAAGTTCAGTAATTAGGAATATAAAAGTTAGTAAGTATGCATTTCAGAACTTAGCATAAATCTGTTTACTTTGGTGAGCTAAAATATTTCTACAACACCGCATATAAGATCACATAGATAATACAACCTTTGAGATCAGTTTAAATATCACCAATGATAAACCACATTAAAATTGGTACATTCGTCTCATCAGGCTTGCTTCGTGGTCGTCATTGTGCTTCTAAAAGCACAATATGCCAAGACCAGACATCAGCCAAAGGCTCGGCATCAGCCAAACTTAAAACACCCCGCGTTTTGCGCTGGGAGTTATAAAAAGTCTACTCTATAGCCATCACCATACCAAACAACGGACAACAAAGTACTACAGACAGACACAACCCTTCCACCTTCTACAAAAACTTTGAAAGACTGACCTAGTCATAACGTTGTTGTGACGGACACACCGCTTTCTACGGACAAGCACGTTCGCAGCCACTTTGTACTGAACCGCATGCGTCTCTACTTTATCGCCCACATAGCTAAAAAGCGTTTGATGCGTTAGTGACAGAAGCCGGGAAATCCATATCTATACAAATAATAAAGCTGAAGAGTTTGCTTGTGTTTTTGTTTGAACGCGCTAATTTCTGGAACTACCGGTTAGATTATTTTATAAAAATATTTTTGCTTTAGGTACATCACGCATCAGCCGCACTACTAAGGCGACTGCCACGCCGACGCGACGGCGGCGATTTCGTGGAAACAAACTCATATAAACATAATTATGTCGGTGGCCGCACTGCAGAAACGACAAGCGAAATTTATTTGTTCATATCGTCGCCGCCGCGTCGCTGTCGCCGTACCAGTGCGGCCCCGGCCTTAGGAACCGAGCAAGAAAAAATGTCTGAAAGAACGCTAAGCGAAATCGAAGTAGGTAATGCGATGCGATGCGACGGGGTGGGTCGAAGGAACAAGAATTTTCATGCGGACGAAGTCGCGAGCAGAAGCTAGTGATCTTATACAAGGGAATTATGGCAAGGTTACATTTTGTTTACTATGGCCAACGCGGGGAGGACTGTCTGCCTGAAACTAGTTATTACCGCATATCGTCGCCGTACAGTGAAAACCTCGTCGTTGTAATAAACGTGATTACCTATACAAGAGAAGAAAAAAACTGTCTGAAAAATGTGACGTTCTCCGAAGTTCTAATTTTCATCAATAGTAGGCATTAGAAAGAAATAATGTAAAATAGGTTTATTTGTTACAGAAACACGTGCACACAAAACGATAATTACTTAACTCGAAAAATAAAGAGAAATAAAAACAAAATAGACTAGGCGCAAACGAGCCACCGGTCACAGCCACCGGTAGCCCAGCGACAAGCAGTTCACATGATTTTTCATACGTTTTGTATGGATTCGTCGCACACGTGTGGCCGGTGGCGGCCACCTGCTACAGCAGTACTCAATACCGCAGCACGGGGCGACAGCCACCAGTGGTTGCGGCCAGTGGCTCGTGTGCGCTTATCCATAGATCTACAATCACGAGGACAAAACAGAAATAGTCGACAGGTGCACTTGATGAATGTGACAGGAATGTTTCCACTCAGCATAGCATGAAATATTAGAAGTATCTTAGAGAGTTGAGCTGTGCAGCAGTGTACTCGTTTGTTTTAAATATGCATTACGACGTTCCTACTGATTATACTATTATTATTATACTATTACTACTATTATTAATTTTGTAAAACATGAAACGTTTATTTTCTCTTGAATTACTTACCTGTCAAAAAGAGTACTTAACCTAGATAAAGTGGATAAGACAGAGATTAAAACAGAAGACAAACTAGCAGGGGATGGGGAGGGGGATGGAGGGGGCGAACAAATCACAAAAAAAGATATTTTTTTCTTTATGAGGTTTTTGCTGCACGGCGACGCTAAAGACAATAGACATCTGCAATACCGAGGGCTCTGCCGATACTTTGCATACCGTAGGGCTAAAACTGATAAATGTCTCTTTTACACACACATTTTATTTGTGCCTTCACTTTAGCAGCTAATTAGTACACTAGGACAGTGTCGAGTCGACATACATATTTACTGGGTCGTTGCAAGATGCATAACAAGACAACGATCTTCGACTCAAGATAACGATCGTTGCGTTAAACTGAATGTTATGTTCATGCCTATGTTGCATACCGTAAAACGGGGCTATTTGAAAGATTTTTTTGCTAAACCATGTGTTCAATAAAAAAAACCATGAATGAAGTAACTCAACAGGGGGCTTTTTGAATAGTTCTTAAAATGCCTTCTTGATTACTGCTAATAATATACGTCTATCGTAAGTAGTTTTGAAAATATATATTTTGAAATATGCTGTTCCAAATATCGCTACTATGGGGTTATTTGGTATCCGCAGTTTATTGGACCTGTTTTCTTTATTTATCAAACATACTCTAAATAAAACCGTCGAAGCGATATTTGGAAATATTCTAGGGTAACATGGTTTTAAGTTTATGGCAATTTGACTGTTTTTGGTCAAGAAAATACCGAATTATATGAAGGTAGTTACATAATCGAAATTATATTTGTTGCCTAATGGGGGATATTTGGAATTTTACGTAAGTATGACAAAGTTGTGCGTATTATAAGTAAAGCGATATTTGGAATTCTTAAGGGTAAGCTATTTTTTACGTGAGTAAACGCGGGCTGAATATGAATTTTTCACTTAGGAAATAAAACCCAACTATCTTATTTAAATTGAATTTTTTTTTTATATTCAATAATTTAAAAAAAGGTGAATAAAGAAAAAGGTAAGCACTAAATAAAATGTCACAAGAAATGATAAATATCCAACATAAAATTAACATGAAATTATTCAAAAAGAGGTAGTAATAACCATTTTACAAGTAGGTATTGCCGATAACAGAGTTTAATAATTCTAGAAAAATAAACGTAAAGGAAGTATCTCAAAAATACATCTCATCGCTTTTTTCAGCGAGTAGGAATTCTTCGGCCTTTATAGGATTTTTATTCATAACAATTTTTTTCACAATCCATATATCATCAACCACATCTCGATCAATTTTCTTGCCAATCCGAAACGCAAGCTGTGGCTTTTTTATTGTTTTGAAAAAATTTACTGTATATTTACGCCCATCAATTTTAATATTTTCGATAAATCCAACATAATATTTACATTTTTTACCGTCACAGTAGCGCACCAAAACATGGTCATTCACAGCATATAAAGACTCCATTGCGTGTTCATCAAGTTCTTGATTGCTTTCTACAGGTTTTTGGCTGGTATTATTATAATTTTGGTCGTTTTCATTACAGTACATATCTATATCTGGTTCAAAACCTTTCTGTGATTGCAAGGGATTTGTACTCACATTCTTATCAGTCTTATATATTCCATGTTCTAGCTCAGTCTTTAAACTATCATAAGTCTTTTGTTCTATAGAACCTGCAGTTACATATGATGTAACAGGTGACATGTCGCAATCTTCTATGTTCCAGTTTTGGAGGTCTTTAGTGTCTGTTGGTTCTTTGTTGTAAAAGCAAAGTTCATGTATTTCAGATTCATCTTTCTGCGTTTGTAAATGTTCTTGGTGGCAATCATTGGGTACATGACTTTGAGGAATTCCGGGTTCTCGCGAATCTATATTATCACATATCGTTGCTGAATTGCTTGAATTGTTGCCAGTCTTATCAATTTCGTATTCTAACTTAGTATTTAAGGTGCCATCAGTCTTTTGTTCAATAGAACCTACAGGTACATATGATCTAGCAATCAACTTATCATCATGGTCAGGACTTTGAATGTTTTCTGCAGCTGTTGGCTGTTTAATGTAAGCACAGTCACTCATGTCTTTGGCGTTGTTACATTCGTAGCCTTCATCGTTGCTCTTGACGTCAAGGCTGTTTTCACTAAAATCAACATCTATAAGGTCCGAGTCACTATGGACACTCATGACATCTGACACACTTGTAGTGTCAGAATCTTTTGACTTTCTTTGGGTTTTCTTATTTTTAGATTTCTCGGCTTTAACACTGGCTATCAATAGTCTAATACTTTCTGGGTCTAAGTCTAAGTTTTTCAAATCACTTATTTTCATCTGCCTTTTCTCTATTTTTGGTTTACTTTTCTTTCCCTTGCCCTTGCCTTTAATACATAGATTTTCACCAGATGCTGGTTTCTTTTTCAAATTATCACTTATCTTCTTCTGCCTTTTTTCTATTTTTGGTTTACTTTTCTTTCCTTTGCCCTTGCCTTTAATAGATACACATTCTCCAGTTGCTGGTTTCTTATTATTTTCTATAATCTTTTCATATTGTGATCTTTGATCATCTGAGCTGACGTCTGTGGAGCCAGAGTCAAAGGCATAGGCATTACATAGCCCGGAAGGACCAGCAATTGGCTGCGTATCAAGCAAATCCGATTCTTCATTTTTAAATCCTTCAGTGATATCAGAATCGGTGTTACTCATGTCTCTGTCAGATAAATCGGAATTGGTTATAGCTAAAGATTTTTTATTCTTTTTTTTGCCCGGCACTTGCTTCCGTTTTTGTTGCTGAAGGGGTTTGGTTTTTTCTGTCTGATTGCGCACTAAGTCGTCTGCTGTAATACTCATTCCGGGTGGTACATTGCATTTCCTTTTTCGTATTGTTTGTCCGGTGGCACTTGTAGGATTTCTCATTTCTTGCAAAATGTCTATTACAACCGAAGATGCTGTATTCTCTATCTGTTCTTCCGAAATCTGTCTTTGTGGCAACCGTGACTTGGGTCGCCCTGAATTTATGGGATATAAGCCACATTTGTTAAATCCGGCAATCAGGTTAATGGATTCCGTGCCATTCTCTACCAACTTATTTTTCAATTTCTTTAATAACTTTGGAAATGAACTTTTTACTAGAGTCTTGTGTTTTAATCCTTCTGTCTTCTTCCACTTTGTTAACACGTCACGCCAATACCTTTTTAAGGGAGCGTAAAAAGCTACATCTAATGGCTGGAGTAGATGTGTAGTTTTTGGAGGTAAGCAAATAAACGTTATATTCAGTTGATTGCAAGTCTGTAGAACAGATTGTGAGAAATGAGAAGACAAGTTGTCTCCTATAATAACTTTTCGTCCCGGTTTTTTTTTTGAGTACGGAACTATTACCGTATGAAACCAGTCTTCAAAGCATACCGAATCAAACCAGCCACTTTTTGACCTATTGTATCTGGTTCCTTCAGGTCCTCCCTCCAGCCATTGATCCCACAGATGATCTGCTTTGTATACTACATATATCGGCAAGGATTGTCCATCCGCAGTGCCAGCAAACATCAAAGAAATTGATGACTTAGAACTATTTATAACCCTTTCAGGGTATTTACATCCTCTCTTAAAAATGTATTTTTTGTTACCCGGGTCATCGGTTAGGTTTGTCTCATCATAATTGATGAGACAGTCTGGAGAGACTCCTTCGATAGATTTTTCGTAACGTTCAAAAAAGTCATCTATCTCCTGTTCTGTAGTTTTGGCGCGATCGCAAGATATGTTTGAAGCTGTGCGATTGGAAATCACACGTTTGTGTCTCTTTAGGAAATTGCGCGCCCAGTCTACACCAGGCATGTTATCTTTGAGTCCATATATGGTTTTTCCAATTTTATTTAAGTATTTTTGTGCAAATACTCGTAGGTCAGTTGAATCTAAAGGAAACCCCCAGTGGCTCAGTAATTGAATATATTCTACAAACGACTCCTCTTCTTCCTTAGAAAATAGGGTTGGGTGCCCTGCTTTCTCTTGTGTGCAATTTTTGTATCTATATTTTCTGCTTATAGTGCTCATCGGAATATTGTAATTTTCGGCAGCCTCTTTCACTTTCAATTTACCATTTTGAACGGCTTCTATTGCTTTTTGTAAATCTTCTTCCGAATACCGCAGATATGGTGGATGAGTATTGCCATTGCGTGAGTTGGTGTACTTCCTTTGATATGTTCGCACCATGATATCATCCCTAGTTTCATATCTGTGGACAATAATACTAAGTAATATTAACTTATTTAATTGAAGCTTGTTTTATTGTTGTTTAATTTTAGCATAGTTATTGGGAGCTTTGTCCACCCCGTAAGGCGCGGGACAAATGCAAGAGGTGTAGCGTGGGTGCGGCGCCGCTTCTTTGATATTTCATGCAAAATATATACTTACCCGTCTCGCGCCTCACCTCTACTATATAAATTTTGTGTGAAATATCAGAGAAGTGGCGCCGCGCCCGCGCCACATCTCTCGTATTTGTCACGCGCCTTAGGAATATATGGACATGATGATATCTATGTATGTTTGTTCTTAGTAGGTACTTACTACTAATAAGAAACATTTAATGAACTACAAACCTTTTACGTTTAATTCCAGTTCGCTCCATTCTGTTGTTTACAAAAATAAATTACTGATTTTTATACCTACCTATGTTAATTAAAATTACGTATTTAATCACTGAGCATTGACTTACCCTTAAGTGAATTTTGTTGCACTCTTGGGGCTATTTGAAACGACTATTGTAATCCATAGGAATGCATAGAAAACCGTAGAAGGGGCTATTTGAAATATTCTTCCAAATAACCCCAAAATCAATTTCAAAAAGCCCCAATCACAAAACATAGAAACAGTATCTAGCTCGTTAGAGATAGAAAACAGCAACTTACACCACTGAAATCTGCGGAAAACACACGTATATATAGTTTGATTGGCGTGGTACATACCTTTGTAGATTTTGTGGATCAATTGAAAGTTATAAACCCACGATAAAAACCGAAAATTCGAAATTTACAAAAACATTTACTACTCCACGTGAAATGCTAATCTAACCTCCAAAATTTCAAATTGGCTTTGACATTAGTTGTAGTGTTACCAGGTGGCATAAAAATATTCCTACCATTGACAGATAGAAAAATACATCTGATCAAATCTTTTATTTTAGAAATTCCAAATAACCTCACTATATCCAAAAAACCCCATTTTACGGTACGGCAGTTTCAAAAGTTAGTTAAGGACATAGATATAAGAATTATTATAGCACCATTTATCACATTGCATTATTTCCTTACTTATTGTCCTTGACACGAATGTGGTAACAATGGCATATTAAAATAGAATAATATATTATGCTAAAGTGAACACACATATTTTATGATAACTTCGATTTAACTAGCGCGAGTGATGCCACATAATGTATTAATAAATTGTACTTGTAGGTATTTGAAAAACTAATTAAATAATATTTCGGAACTTGATACTTATCCGAATCTGAGAAAATTTGATAGAATTTATTTTCATACCTTTGATTTATTCTCCAATAAAAATATCTTCCAATTAAAAAAATCTATTGAAGTAGCTGTAGTCTGTAGGTAAGTACCTAAACTTGCTACAATAAATGATTGCGCACAAACAAAGCATCTAAATCATTTTATCTACAAATTATAATTGCGCCATTTGCGCCATAATGACGCAAACAAACAATTTATATATCTACTGTCTACCGTCATGCATTAATTTTGACTTCATTGTTCATTTCAATATATTACCTATTGAATTCAAAAACGTAAGAACGTAGGAAACAATATTAATAAACAATATTATATATTATTAATATTCTATGCGATAATTTAATATTCCAACATGTTGATCAAGTCGGCGACGCGGGTGACAATACCTTTATTATATTACATTTTATTGCGTTTATTTACATTAAATTGTACCAGAAGCATGATACGAGTAAATATATAAGTAAATATTTACGTACACCTATTTACCTATACTATTATGTAATACATACATATTTACTTATACCTATTTAATACAATAATTAGTCATTTGAATCATTAATTAAACGTCCTTTTTCGCTGTAATATTTCCTATGCCTCATGCTGGTTTTAGGTAATATCAAAATACCAATAAATCATTACGATGGGTCCATATTGGCTCAACTAAAGTTCTTTACCCGAAATTGTTCTTCCTAACGATTTGTAATCCGAATGATCACTCTTCCTAAAATTTTTCATCCTAAAGTTTTCATTCATACTATTTGTACTGCTACCGGCGATGTTCATAACACTCATGTTTCCGAAAATTGTAATCAATAATATCATTAATGTAAATATTTTAAACTCCTACTGTTTTTTATCATAACGCTTTTATCCCTAAACATAACTACTAATGTAACTAATTTCTATAAGAATAACAGACAATATAAAATCGTTTGATATACCACTCAATAAACATAAAACCTATTTAGTCTAATATGATAAACACTTTTTTTTTTTCATCCTATGTCATCCAATGTCGACGGAGCCCCGCTTCTCGGGGCCCCTATTTCTGTGTAAAGGGTTTAAAGTAACCTAACCAAACCGAACCTCGGGGTGCCCTTCGCTCGCCCTTGCATCCTATGTCGACGGAGCCCCGCTTCGCGGGGCCCCTATTTCTGTGTAAAGGGTTTAAAGTAACCTAACCAAACCGAACCTCGGGGTGCCCTTCGCTCGCCCTTGCATCCTATGTCGACGGAGCCCCGCTTCGCGGGGCCCCTATTTCTGTGTAAAGGGTTTAAAGTAACCTAACCAAACCGTACCTCGGGGTACCCTTCGCTCGCCCTTGCATCCTATGTCGACGGAGCCCCGCTTCGCGGGGCCCCTATTTCTGTGTAAAGGGTTTAAAGTAACCTAACCAAACCGAACCTCGGGGTGCCCTTCGCTCGCCCTTGCATCCTATGTCGACGGAGCCCCGCTTCGCGGGGCCCCTATTTGTGTGTAAAGGGTTTACAACAACATACAACATAATCAGCCTATAACGTTCCCACTGCTGGGACACAGGCCTCCTCTCTGTGAGAGGGAGTAAAGGGTTTAAAGTAACCTAACCAAACCGAACCTCGGGGTGCCCTTCGCTCGCCCTTGCATCCTATGTCGACGGAGCCCCGCTTCACGGGGCCCCTATTTCTGTGTAAAGGGTTTAAAGTAACCTAACCAAACCGAACCTCGGGGTGCCCTTCGCTCGTTTTTGCATCCTATGTCGACGATCTAAACAAAAAATATATGACTTTGAATGATGATTTGAGATGGTTATGTTGAGAAAATATAGGAAAACATATAATAGATGTTTATTGCTACTGACATTATGAAGTTGAATGATTCGGAATTATGAACATTAGAGACAGAGTAGTTAGGAATTGTGATTGTTAGGATGAAAAATATTAGGAAGAACATTTTCGGATTTCCAATTATCGGAGTTGAAAATTTAGGTGAACTTTGGCGCACCCCATTACGATGTATTGGTATTTTGGTGTTATTAAATTCGGTAATAAGCTGTCTAACCAAATGACTAGTAACGCCGCTTAAACATTATTCCAAACTTATTTAGCAGAACGAGACACCCCTCTGTTTCAATTATGATTTTTTATCTGTAGTGACAAACTAGTGGGTATGGTAATATGAAACAACAACTATCTCAAACACTGTTTATTAAAAAAAACTGGTTAAGTAACATTACTAATAAATAAGTTTACTAAAAAATAACAAATTGTTGCCAGCCAGCTAATAAGGAAATATAGAGAGCGAAGGTCGTGGGGTGTTTTAACTCCCCACTGTTTAAACGTAAAATACGGTTGTAAATAAAATTAAGTAAGGTTGACAACCTTACTTAATTTTATTTACAACCGTATTTTACGTTTACATTGTATTTAAAGCAACATTGGCAATACCTCCTATAATTCTTCAATTTGTTACGAATGTTATATGCCTCGAAGTTAAGTGCTTAGTATGTAGAACATATAAAAGAAACTTGATCAGGTAAAGAGTTACATACTTATAAGGGCAGTCAACATGGATATCGCGAACGGAAAGCTACTTTCTCTTTCTTTGGGGAAGGGATGATTTATTGACATTCGAGATAAATGAGCTTCAAGACTCATGATTATCATTAAGTTGTTAGATGGTGAGAGTTGTTCATTAAAAATTAATTGAGATATATCAAAACGAGTAAATCCGGTAGACCAGCTTTTAAAAAGGACTTGAGTTATGAGTAACTACCTACTTGTCAGGCCCAGACTGCATTTTTTTTTCAGATTGCATTTTGGCCCTTTTTAGAAGACTCTACCTTCCGTAGTTACTGCCTACCCATAAGAAAGGAGGGCGTGAGTATTATTTTTTTAATACTCAGTGGATAACTGAACACCTTAGTTAGAAATACAATAGTGAACATAGGCCACCACAAAATAAGGTAAGAAACCCTGGGGAACCGATGAAGATGACAATGTTGTCTCACTGCACCTCCATCATGCTAGTTAGATTCTGACAGCCGATTTTTCGCTAAATAAGTCAAAATCTGTGTGTGCACGTGAGGTTTCGGCATCCAGAGCGGGTCCTAAGTGATCAAAGTCGCTGCGTATACGCACATAAGATCAATTCGGGGCCCGAACTAAGAAAAAATGACAACACGATTGACAGCTGTCCTTACTCCCGATGTGTTATTGCCCGTCCGATGTAGTTAATTAATCAGGAGTAGGGTTCATTCCAAAGTATACTTTAACTACTTTTGGACGGGCCCTTATCTTCGTTGACGGACATAAAGTAGTCCCCCAGAGCCGGGTTTGCTACTTACCAATTAATTTTAGACACGATAAAGACAGGAAAAATACTCACTTGGTAAATGAGGCATACATTATGTCAATGGGAACTCTGTAGGGTAGCGTGAGTAGTGTTAGGTATCTTATAGCCCTCTGCCTCATCACCCAGTTGACAAGGCCATTGTTCGCAGAGTCTATCGCATTCTGGAATATCGTCATCACTGTGTCCGGGAGGTCGTCTACTAAGGCATCCTAAAAATGAAACAAAGTTTTAGTGAATGTTTTTAACCCCTCATGCGTCATTGTACACCAAGTGTACCTACATAAGAGAAAGTGCTCGAAACTCGAACGGTACACCAAGTGTAAACAACAGTGTCACTGTTCTATTGTCATTGTTAAAACAATGACTACTGCGCCCATTCAACTACTCCGACGCGTCGGCCGTCGGGTGGTTGTGAGAGATTCGTAGTAGAGTTGAAGCTCAGGCTCGAAATATTTCTTGTTGGAAAAGCAAATATTTCATTCGCCTGTAAGTTTAGTTCATTGTTGTGGCGTCTTGAGATATAATTCGTGATTAGGGAGTTTATCAATGTAAGCAATTTGCATTGATAAAACTTAGTAGGTAGGAATATAAATTATTTGTTATTTAATTATCAAGTAATTTTTATATTTAATTCCGATAAACGATGCCATTAAGGGATTAACCCCGTAATCTTTACATACGATTTTCCCCCTTTACCTGTCTGTGAGTCTTGCATTCTTCACAATCTGGATCGTATTCATACGTGGAATCATCAAGCACATCTTGCAGTTGGAAGGTAGACTGGACGGCAAGACACCTTGTGCAAGATATCATGTTGTTTCTCTGCAGGAACCGGAGTGCGTCGTCGAAGCCTTGCTTGCACATATTGCTTAGAACTTCTGGTTTAGGCGGGAAGAGGATGCGCGCGAATCTGTTCATGTTCTGCTTTGATAGTTCTATGCTTGTGTTTGCCACATTTACCTGTTAAGAAATAAGAATTTGAGGAGCTGTTAACTGTTTATAGCCCGCTTATAATTCAGTTCCAAGCTCAAGAATGTGTCAATGGAGACGAGAGAATTTTTCCTATTACCAAACAACAATATGATCCTCCATGATCGAAGTAACTAAAACATGCTTTGGCGCGATTAGAACGGGTAGATACTTCCGTAATAAAAATTGAATTCCCTATATCTGGGCTTTTACTATACTTACTCAAAAATAATACACCGTATTATACACCTACATACCATAATAATAATACCTACACCTACATCTGGGAAGCACGAACAAATATTGACACATAAAAATATTTGTTCAAATGCAGTCTTCGAAACCGTGAACTTGAGCTAGAAAGTCGACGGTTTCACAGCGCGTTACGTGATAAGTCACGTAACAATTTCTTCAACAGTTTTATGAGATTTTAAAAGGTTTACGACAGCAAATGTTATTGCGATTGTATGAGTATGAGGCAAAATACGATCACAGTAGTGAAACAAATACTGAGTCCTTTAGAAATTTATCATCATTTCAGCCGAAAGACGTCCACTGCTGGACATAGGCATCCCTCAAGCACCTCCGTCTTCGACCGTTTTTGTGCTTCTCTCATCCAACTGGTTCCTGCGGTCTTTACGAGAACGTCGGTCCACCTTGTGGGAGGCCTTCCAACGCTACGTCACTTTAAAACCGAAATTTCTGTTATTGAATTATGTCGATCTAACTAAGGATAAAAAATCAGTGTCAAATTGATTCATTAAGATTACAACCAGAATGTACGAAAATAGATGACCTGTAATCACACTATGTACATTCTAAGGTACTTAAACTGAGTATAGCAATGACTTTAGGTTAATAAGGTTTAAGAACGAGTTTTACAATCGTCTATTGTATTGTATTCAAGTCATTTACCTACAAGGCAGTAGGTACATTGAATATGCTAACATCAAACATGTATGCATTATTAATTACAATAGTGTAAAATAGTAGGTAAGTACTGGAAAATCTAATTGAATCGTCGAAACAGATGCGAGAAAGAATGTCAAGTGTCCAAAAAAGTGACCAACTTCTTTGCGCATTAATGGCCTGCTAAAGATTGGCCCCATTGCCCCATAGATTACACTTCAGTAGATAATTAGCTCAAGGACGCCGCTTTAAAAACGCCATAGATAGATCTGACATCATCTGGCCATCCGCTAAAAGTGACCATACAATCTATTTATAGTAAAGACTCGTTAATAAATAAATATGTACTTACATGGAACAACTGTGAGCTCAAATCCCTGGGGCATATATCGCTTTCGCCACAGAAGGGACTGACAGTGATTGTGTTCTCATCCAATACGGGCAGGTTATCACTGAAGCCACCGTCCATGTACCTGATACCATGGAACCGGGGGGGCAGCAGCCCAGAGAATACTGGCACGAAACATGTCGCTAGCAGCGCCTAGGAAACGCATAAGATGTTAGAATGTTTAACGATAGGTTCGAAATGAGCACTGGATTCCTCGATTGCTCTATAAATGGATATCACCACATAATGTAGATAGATTGTAGGTGTTTCGGTCAATTGAGAGTAGGTAAATCTGCATTATGTTTCTGGAAAATAATAAGACACACTCTTTGGCAGTTTTTGGACGTGGAGAACTGGAGAAAAATTTCGGTAATCGTAATATTGGATATTGGACTTGTAATATTTGAATGCTGTTTTGCCATAAGTAATGAATACTTATTTCTTACGAGATGCTGTTGGTTGGTTTAAATCTTAACCAAGAGCCGCTCGGTCATATTAAAGCAAATTATGTCAGATTACGAAAATGCGAACCACGTTAATTGCGAAAGTTATGTAAGTTTACGTTTAAAGTCTATCCAAGCATTACTTGACATACATTTTGGCTGAAAGCAGATTACCCTTGCATGAAGAAATCGCGCGTCATAAAAGAGGGAGTCCGGGGAGCGTCCGGGTGGGGTTTTTAAATTTTAACAGTGTCCGGGTGAAACCCGAACCACAAAACACAATCTCTGTATTTTATGCCCGAACACTTTCTGTGTTAGGGGAAATCCGACTTTGAATGATTTACAAAAAATCAAAGTAAAAGTCATAGTTAAAAATTCGCCCACAATATACCGAAAATATACCCGTGAGCTCGTGACAAGTCATAATTTGCTTTTGAATTACATTTTTTTTTTTTCAATTTTCATTGATGCCAAAAAGAAGAGCGTTCCTAATTATTTTTGTTAAGTACCAGAGACTTAGAGAATTATACCTCTCACATAGAGAAGAGTGTAACTATAATTGATTAGTAAATTAAGCGTTTCATTTGTATTGTTGAGGTTTAAGTTGATTTTCTATGAATTAAAATAAATAATAATATGATATCTACTTAACGATGTTTTTATTTTATTGTAATATTTTTTTTTTGAGACATTCTCTGTAAATACCTTTATTTCACGGAAATGTCCGGGCTTTTGATGTTTTTTTCGGGTTATACCCGTAATTTAGGTAATGGCAGCCCCAGTTGCCTATAACTGAGATTCTGCGCGCGAAAATAAAAACAAATCTTACGCACTATCACAGAATAAAGGCCAGGATACTCAGAATCGACCTATTTTTGATTCAACATTAAACAATCAAATATTCTTAGTTTCGATGTGATAAAATTATATGTTGTAGTTTAATAAACATTCTTGATTATTCTATGGTTCAAAACACGATATTTGCAACTTCACTCGATCATAAAAAATCGCAAACATATCGAAAACAGGGAAGTTTTTGATCGTTTTTCAAGTCGTACTTGAAGTAGACTAAACTTTTACTCTCAAAAAATATGTCGAAAAATAGGCAATGATGTTTAGAAGAATATTCTACGGTTAATTTTTCACAAAACAGATTTTTATTGTTTTAACAAGATATAATATAATAAAGCGGCCCGCGCGCTTCGCTTTAGTAGCCCGCCAGGCGTTCCCGAGGTAGGACCTGTGTCGCTTTAGCTGGCTCGCTGCGTTCCCCGATAATCGATCGAAATATACGTTATATTATTGTTATTTTCCGTGCTTGTATATTATTTTCAAAAATGAGTCTGTAAAATATTGTTGTAGGTTCTAGTATTAATAATTAAACTAAAAGTTGTAATATAGTTGTAACATATAGTCACAGTAGAAAGATAAACAGTACGGAAACTAAGAATGATTTACTGTTATAATCGATATCGAATAATGGCCCGTGCGATCATGCACCGACGTGAATTTATTTGTAAATCAAAGATGGCGGCTGCTAACATTTTTTTCGTCATGGGTGTCGTAGGTAGTTAAAGAGGTTGCCAAAATCGTTAGTGAGGTCAAAATGTAAATCCAAGATGGCGGCTGTGAAATTTTTCTATTTATTTGTCATGGGTGTCGTTTTCATAGTTTTCGAGGGTGCTATAGCCGATAGTGAGGTCAAAATCTAAATCCAAGATGGCGGCTGTGAAATTTTTCCATTTATTTGTCATGGGTGTCGTTTTCGTGGGTGCTAAAACCGATAGTGAGGTTAAAATCTAAATCCAAGATGGCGGCTGTGAAATTTTTCCATTTTTTTGTCATGGGTGTCGTTTTCATAGTTTTCGAGGGTGCTAAAGCCTATAGTGAGTTCAAAATGCGCGTCGCTCGACCGATGCCTAGTTTAACCCTGCACCTTACCGTTTCAACTCGAGAATGGGTGTAATAGTAATTATAGAAAACAATATTAAAAAAAAAAATCTCTATTATTCGTAATTATTAAATTATTTACTGAAAAATACTTTCGCCTGGTACATGTCGATACCGGAAATATGAAATAACGTAAGGGACAAAACTAAGGTTTACAGGAGAGCAAAAATAAGATATTTTTTTACAAAAACTGACTATAACTTTTTAAATATATGTTTTATGTAAAAAGTGTCTAGGACAAAGTTTCTTAGATTTCTTCATTCTTTTAAGCTAAAATAGCAAATATTGATTAAAACCTATAGTTTAAAAGATAGCATGTCCCTTACGTTAAATAATAATTAATACGGGTGACATACGTTAACAAAATTTGAGATGTAAATGAACAGCATTGATGTAAGGGACATTATAGGAAATAAACATTTAGTGTTTTTTAAAGTAAAGGTCTCTTAATGGTGTACTCTTTATTGCTTTTGCTGTTAATAAATTTAAAAAATAGAATTTAATACATTCATGAACTACTGCGACTATCAATATAGTTTAAACCTACTTGCTGACATAAAAGGATAAAAAATAAACGAATAAAATAGATTACAACTTTTATTTGTACTCACTAATCCTCTTTTATAAACGCAAATTACTCGCATAAATTATGCTAAGTACAACATAACTGCTCGATAAGCAAGAGGACTTTTTCTGGCTGATTCCATAAATGATGGCCACTGAAAAAGGTCCCCAAACCATCAGTTTTTTAATCTCCCTTTGAATGATAACATGCATGCTGTCTATTCATCCTGCGTTAACTGCTTAATAAGTTGTCATTTTTACATGACCTACATACTACACACAATTATATATCATACTTACCAATATTTTACCTAATGGAAGGTATGTTTTTATTAGGATTCGAATTATTCTATCTCAATCAATCAACTCAGCCTATTGCAGTCCACTGCTGAACATAGACCTCTCCCAGGCTGCGTCACAACACCTTGTCCTCCGCCTTCGGCATCCAGTCCGTTCCAGCCACCTTTTTTGGGTCGTCCGTCCATCTAGCTGGGGGGCGTCCCACACTACGCTTGCCGGTACGCCGTCTCCACTCAGGACTCGTCTGCTCCACCGGCCATCGGTCCTTCGATAAACATGGCCAGCCCACTGCCACTTTAACTGAAGTGGCAGTGAGCTGGCCCCAACCCACTGTGTGTGTGGGGCTGGTGGGGTGGCAACTGTTTACTCTGCAAGCTATGTCGGTAACTCCGGTTCTTTTCCGGAAAATTTCAATCCTGATTTTATCTTTCAAAGAGACTCCGAGCATAGCTCGGTCCATAGCGCGCTGAGCGACCTTGAATTTGTGGACCAGCCCGACCGTCAGTGTCCACGTTTCGGCATCATATATCATGACGGGCAGAACGCACTGGTTGAAGATCTTAGTCTTCAAACACTGCGAGATAGGCAACGAGAAGACTTGACGGCTTCTTCTGTCGGCTTCTTTCTCAAAGTTGTGTCTACCGTGCTAGATTATTTGCCCTAGGTAGACATAATCCTTCACAACTTCGAGAAACGACCCTTCGATGTAGATTGAACTCGGCAAGACGTGCTAATTGTACATGACTTTCGTCTTGTCCAAATTCATGCCGAGGCCAACCCGCCGAGGAGCTACATTTAGGCTGTGCAGCATTTGGTTTAGTTGTTCCAGTGTCTCTGCCATTATGAAGATGTCATCGGCAAATCGAAGATCTGAAATGTACTCGCCGTTCACGTTGATAGTCCAGTTCAATCCAGCGTCTTGAAGACGTCCTCCAACGCATTTGTAAACAATTTAGGGGATATAATATCCCCCTGTCTCACCACTCTGAGCAGTTGGATGGGGCTGGTTTTCTGATCCTGGATCTGGAAAGTCATCGTGGCAGTGTCATACAAACATTTCAACACTTCGACTGGCGCTACGCCAGTCAATTCGACATCGTTGCAGAGAGGCCAGAACTGCCCATATTTCGATGAAGTCGAAGGCTTTCTCGTAGTCCACAAATGCCATACACAGCGTCTGATTGTACTCCTCGGTCTTCTGTTCGATTTGCAGAACAGTATGGATGTGGTTTACGGTGCTGGAGCCTTTTCGAAAACCGGCTTGTTCTGGCGGCTGGAACTCGTCAAGTATTCTGGCGAGACGGTTTGTGACGACCCTCGAGAACGCTTGTATACGTGGCTCAGAAGTAAGATGGGTCTATAGTTCTTCAGCAAGGATTTAAGGTTTTATTCCATCTGAATAGACCAATTTTTTAATTACTGTACTCCATTTATGACTAAAAAATTATTTACCAAAAGTAGTAAGAAATAATTACCTGTTTATGTGAGTCCTATAATTTTCATAAATTTTTGCCTGCGGGCTAGAGAAGTGAAGATAACTTTTCATCACTCATGTTTAGAATCCAGATATAACTTTCACTAGGTACTTGTAGTTAGATCAATGAAAACGATGATGTATAACTTAAATGAAGATGTGTAATGTCACAAACAGTGTTACGAAATACTAAGAAAGGGTCACGACCGCGCAGGTAAAATCAAACACAAAATCCGTACTTATTGCTATCTAGCTTAGACATGTTGCACCGTTTTGCGTGTGACAGAGACGTATAGTAATATTCGTTTAGATAAGTTTTAGATGTAAAGGACAGGTCAATTATTTTCGATGCTGACAAATTAACGTATGGGTCAATATGATTATGATAATTCGAGCCACAATTTAACGTAAGGGACATGATATTTGCATCTACTCAGGGAACACTAATGTATAAGACCTGTTGTAAAATGTTCTCGATTTTTTTTTAATGTAAATACCAAATACTGTGAGTAAGGAGACTTACATTAGTTTTTATAAAAATATTAATTTAAAACGTCCTATACAGGCAGTTTTTATAAAAAAAATGGTCTAGACCTGCGGAAAATATGTAATGTAAGGGACATTTTTTTGGAGATATTGAGATTTTAAATATACCAATCGAAAGAGCAAGAAATTTCGAATCCAATGATATATATAACTCATTTTCGACAAAATGTCCCTTACGTTATTTCATATTTCCGGTATCGATGTTCGAAATGAGAACACACACACACACACTACACACACACACTGTAAAATTTAATTACATTAAATTTTACAGTGTAAAATATTCTCATTCTAATAAATAGTTTTTTTTAAATAAATTATCGGGAAACAAGGACAAAGTACTATAAAAGAGATTTTGTCAAGTTCTTTGTAAATTGAAAGAGCTATTTTGCAGTTATGTTCTCTTTTAAAACAAGAACGAAAAATTACATCCAATACGCTTGACGCATTTTCAAAAAGATGGACGGTCCGTGGTCTCTGTTTTATATATTAGTACAACTTGTATTGCGTTTTATTTGGTCTATAAAAAAATATTAATAAAGTCCGCAATGGTCTGCGGATCATCACCACAATGTTTACCATCTATATTAATTTGATTGATTTCGCTTTTTGGCACATTACACATTGTTTTACTAATAACGTTCCAAGAAGCCCTACATTTGTTTTGAGCTGTATGGATAAAGTAATTATTCTGAGACTTTTTTGTCAGTTTTATAACACGTTGTTATCTACTCGCAAAATTTTTAAAATTGGTTTTGTTTATGATATTTTGATTCTTACGATACTTCCATAATAATTGCTGTTTACCCATGCAGAATTTTATTGTTCCTGTTGTCAACAATTGTTGGCAGGTAAATAAAATGAATAAATAATTAGTCATTATTATTCATTATGTTGTTATACTCATATTTCCCTAAAAACTAAACATCTGAAATATTAACATGAATTCCGTAAAACAAAGTTAACTGTTCCTACTGTTACAATTTTATACTGTGACGCAAAATTTTTGCACTCCGGGGTCAGCGAGTTCATTTGAACTGCGCGTCCGCGGGACTTGCCACGCGGGGAAGGTGGTAACGTTAAATGCCTACTGCGCTCGAATATCCTGGCCTTAAAGTACCTACGCACTATTTAGCACGAGGAGAACCAGAGGTGGACGAAAAGTGTTTACGCATTTCCAAATGCTATAAATAAGGTAACATTGCTAATGCTCACCTGTAATAAGTCTTCTCTCGTGGGGAATTCAGAGACAATGACGTTTTTCCCATCATAGACCCTCGTCAGGGAAATGTGGAGCTTGCCACTGACGATTTTGTGGACGTCATGGGGCAAATACTTCTGCATGCCCTCGAGGAGGACATTCTGGATGTTGAAGGAAGGACTGAATGGCCCAAGCGAGCCAGCCCTCGCCTCTGTCACTACCCTTAATACATCTGTTGTGATCTCACCTGGTAAAAAGATGTTTTCGTAAGTTACATTCGAGAAATTAGGGACACATGCCAGGTTAACATACGCAGCGCGACAAAATTCTATTGTCGCATCATCTCACGCCGTAACGACACCTGAATATTTAGAATACAACAGAGCGCATCCCAGCTCGTCTGAAAAATATTTTGATGGATTGTCAGGTCTCGGCGCTAATGTCGGGGCCACACTTAACGGGAAACGCCGATAATTATCGCGATAAGTTGATGCTCATTGGCTTGACCTACGACCTACGATTAATGAGTGATCGTGATAATAATTATCGGCGTTTCCCGGGCATAAGCAGTGCGTTGCAACCCCAGTTCGCGAAAAAAAATCGCCCGTGGGTACAAGGGCTTAGTGCGTGACAATGCCTCGGGCAAAACCTTGCGCGCGCATTTTTTCGCCAGCTGGAAATTTCTTTAGAATGATTAAGAAGGATGGTATCTTTTTTTCGCATGGAAACAACGTAACTAATATTGTTATTATCAACAAATCTGAGGCTAATTAGGTGAAGTATTTATCAGCAAATGTTAACAACCTAAGATGTAGGACATCAGCTGTTAAGATTATTGTTTGCGAATAATAAGTACCTACATTGAGGATGTATGTAACATGAATGCAAAATTGATAAGGTGGATATTATGGAATTTAAGGTCTTTGATTATTAACCATTGGTAGATTCAGATTGTGATTATAATAATGAGTGTAATTGCACCGTAATCCATACTAATATTATAAGTGCAAAAGCTTGTCTGTCTGTTACCTCTTCACACTTAAACTGCTGAACCAATTTAGACGAAATTTGGTATAGAGATAGTTTAGAGTCCCGGGAAAGGACATTAGATACTTTTTATCCTGATATTCCCACGGGATCGAGGCTTATGCAGGTGAAACCGCAGGGCGGTTGCATTTCAATAACATAGCTAATATATTGCATACTAATTACGTCAAAGTACTCGTCCGCATTGCTGTCATAATCTTTTCATTTAATTTAGTATCTAAAGCACTTAAATAGTTTGTTACATTTTCTCTAAATAAATTTAAGATATTATTTAGATTGTATAAATTTTGTTTAATTGTTTGATAAAGAATCTATTATGCCAAATAAATGAAGAAGAAATAGAATATTGTAGTGAATTGAATAAAATAAAATTATGAGTGTTTTTTGTTTAAGTATATATTTTTTTTAATTTTAGTTTTTTTGTGTTATTAAATACATGTTACACATATCTGATGTTCAATTATTTTCTACAATAACGGATTTTTGCCTAATTAAATTCAGGCACAATAAATAGAACTGAACTTCACATTGATAAAGATGAAGATTCAATTAGAATGAACTAAGTATAATAATTTGGAAAATGTATCAGTGGGTCGTCTTAAGGGTATTACCTATGGGCAGGTCACAGAGCATACAGCATGCTGATAGGGCGCCAAAAGAGGCGCCAGAAATTTTGCCTAACAACAGATGAGGCGCATACTTCTTAAAACACACTGCAACACCAACATGGTATATACCAAGAAAACCACAACCCGCAAACGACAAGTTCATTATTCACTTAAAATGGTCACCACGAAACTGAAAACACAACTAATTTATTACACACCAAACGATGTGTCCAATATGCTAATATGAATTAGGTCGACACACTCAAAAACTTTATCACTGCGAGTGAATTATAATTAAATCTAACAGATTAGATTGCTGTAATCACAGATAGGTTTTATCGTATGTTAATATTATATCGAACTGCCCTCAAAAAGACACCTATCGCGAAAGAGAAACTCGTGAAACTACGGAAATAAAACGTAATTGTAAACAAGACGTAGACGTTCGTTGCGTTGACGTTTGTTTTTTATTTAGCTGTCTGTTATTTTATTTCCCCGTTATGGCAGTTTTAAGATCAGGGTTGCCGTAGTGATTAAAAGAATAACTAAAAATATATTCGACAAATAAGAGGTTTATTGCTATACAATTATGCGTCGAAGTCTTAGAGCATTTAACATAAATGCTCTAAGGTTGAAGTACTCCTCCATTACTACAATGTTTTTACCATATCACTAAAATGTTCTCTATTGTAGTTTTTGCCACCCGAATGCGCCCTTTTCGAGTGTATGTATGTATATTTCTTTGGCACGTATCCTAAACAGCGATCGATTTCAACTTGAGAGATGCCGTTAGATTAGTCTAATAATTGTGAGAGTGACACTGGGTATATCAAAATTGAAAAAAAAATCAAATGGCTGATTTTTGGCGCCATATTACGTCAACTATAAAAAACTATAAAAACCTTTTTTTTTTCAAAACCTATCGAGTTGGGTATCAAAATAAAGAGTTTTAAAAGATGATTACAAAAATATATCCAGCTTATATGGTTAAAAGTAATTCGAAGTGACAAATCGTAAAAAACACGTATCAAGAACTAAATCGTTTGCGAAATCTTTCACATTTGTAAACTGAAAAGCCGGAAATAAATAAAATGAAAAACATGACTGCGGTTAAGCTAAAAACAAGTCCATTTTAAAATAAAAGTTGGAAGCAGGCGGGAGTCAGGGCTGATACCTACCTCGGGCACATAGTTGTCACGCCTAAGTAGCCGGTCCATGGCCCGAGCGCTTTGATGAGTTTAGTTTTGCAGATGGTTTTAGTTTTTATAGTTAGTAACTTTTTTTTCTTTGGTTGCTTCTTTTATTTCCGGTTTCTACTTTCTACTCATTCATTCAGCATTTTGTCATTTTTTGGCTGACAAACAAAACTGACATTGACATTTGTCAGTATTTCCAAGCAGTTGTTTTTGTTGAAGTTGTGAGAAAATATTTTGAATTTGAATTGCCCAGCACTGTGAATTAGCAATGACTCGACATGCAAGAAATTGCACAGCTGGTGCCGTATACACGTACCATGAAAAGAAAAAAGATGCTGCCGCTTCTGGATACGGCACTCAAAACGAAAGACTTGGTAAGGATTCTGTCAAAAGCTTCGATTGCTGTAGTCTAACTTTACAGCCTTGTAGGAACCCTGTGATCACTAAAGAAGGATACTTATTTGATAAAGAAGCTATATTAGAATACATAATCACTAAGAAAAACGAATACACACGTAAGTTGAAGAAGTATGAGAAACAATTGAAGAAAGAGGAGTCAGAAATGGCTGAGCTGGCAGCAGCTGAAAAAGAAGCGAACCTAATTAAATTCATGAACAGGGAGAAGAATATCTCTAGCAAGCAACCGGCCGATGGCGGGCCCTCAACGTCATCCTCTATATCAAATCTTGCTAATGGCAAAGCAAAGCAATTGCCAAGTTTTTGGGTGCCTTCTCAGCTACCAGATGCCAAGATTTCTAAAATGGAAAAGCCCGATCCTACAGTTGGCTGCCCAATTAGTGGAAAACCATTGAAAATGAAGGATTTAATTGAAGTAAAATGGACACTAGTAAATGACCCAGATGATAAGAAGTCCTTGATAGCTAAGGAGAACAGATACATGTGTCCAGTTACTCACGACATATTGAGCAATGCTGTACCTTGTGCTGTTATCAGGTGATACAAGTTTCATTTTTATCACCTATTGATTTCAATAAGATTTTATTTTGGCTTTCCATCTGTTAATACTGATAATTTTTGTTTAATTATCAGTTTAATCTTATTTGTAACTAGCTACTGCCCGCAACTTCACCCGTGTGAAATTTCAACCCTCAACCAACTGCTTCACTGCACAGCGCCCGTGCTTTTTTCCTGTTTAGCTTAAATGGCCTATTCCTTCCACAACAGCTGGGCTTTCAAATGCAAAAATAATTTTTCAAATCAGACTGGTAGTTCCAGAGTTTAGTGCATTCAAAAAACAAACTACAGCTTTATTATAATAGTATAGATAGATTCTGAAGATATACCTTTGTGTAGTTGCTTTTCAACTTCTCGTCATTATGATTCATCATGCATAATCCATCCTATAAGTTGGTAGTTTTTAAAATAATTTCATTAAAATTCTACAGGACAACCGGCCATGTAGTTACCATGGAATGTGTTGAGAAGATCATCAAGAAGGATTGGATGCATCCACTCACTGGTGACAAACTTAAGGAGAAAGACATCATAATGGTGCAAAGAGGTGGAACAGGATATGCTCTGACCAACGAGAATTTAGAAGGGAAGAATGAGAGACCAGTTTTGCAAGCTTAGATAATAATTATACTTTATTATACACTAGCTAATGCCACGCATGCATTGCAATGCCTTTTTTTTGTTAAGAACCTCCAGTACGCACACAACAACACCGGTTTCATCTCAATCGGTCAAGCATTTTTCGAGTTTTTACAAGACAAGATACTTTAATTCAAGAAAGTAATGTTGTGCTATTATTGAAGGTAAGTATAGTGCGGTCACAATATCTCTGCACCTCGCTTATTCATTTATTAATTAATAAGTATATTCCAATTACAAAATCCTTCAATCTAAACCTGGTACATATACATCCGGCAGTCAGGTAAAAAAAAAAAAAATCTAGAGATGCTATCTGTCATCATCATCATCACTGAAAAGCGGCGTCATCGAGCGTGGTGCAGAGATAATGTGACCGAGGTATATTTATTTATTTATTTAATACCTACTTCAAGCACATAAATGTACAGAAGCAGACTTAATGCCATAGGATAATGATTATTTTCACTATCTGTAGATTATTTACTTGATCATGTTAAAGGGTAAACTAAAAGAGGGCATTTTTAATTTTTATACAGCAATTTATTCATAAACCAAATCAATTGTACCAACAGATGTTCATTTTATGTGAAAATAATAACAATAGTTCAAAGTACAGAGAAATTATTTTAGTTTCTACAGTTGGTTTGTGACAATTCATATAATTACGAAATTAATTTTTTTAGCTACTTTTAGCTTTTACTACGTACATAATTGCAATTTTACCTAATCTCGTGGAAATTCAAATATGTTAATGTAAATAATAAGATAAATAAAACAATATGACTGTAAGTACAAATCTATTATTTCTCTAAAAATATACTTAAATATAATTCTTCTAGTAAGTCCTTAATATTATTTTTTTTCTTATTACTAATATACTATGAATGATGAAATGCGAACAGATCCAATTGGAAATCCACACCATTATTTCTAATCTCAGTCTCTGGGTATAAGTCATTGCCTAATGTATCTAAAAAGTTTAATACTGATTCGCCCTGACTTGAAAGAAGGCGATTGTCAGATGAGTCGTCCAATGATGGCATATCATCACAACGGTTTATATTTTTGTGTGAATCTAATGATTTGTCCACACTATCTCTGACATGCAATAACGATGGCGCGATCAAACTGCTAGATTTTGCGAAACCATCCTCTGATTTTTCACTTGTACTAATAATCCAGTCTTTGAGATCAGGGTCTATCACATCAGAGTCTTTACATAAATCTACATCGTTTTTGAACAGATCGTGTAAGCTATCACTATTTGAAATATTTACATCTAAACTGTTCTCTGATGTCGGGATTATCAAACGTAAATTTTCATCAGAGCTTGGTAATGTCAAATGTAAACCATTAGAATTTGGCATAGCTACATGTAAACCATCATTGCTATTTGGTATACTAACATGTAGCCTACTATCAGTGTCAGGCAAGGTAACATGTAAATTATCATTTGAATTTGGAATAGTAACATGTAATCTGTCATCCATGTTCTGTATATCATCAATCAAATCATTATTTGAATTAGATTTCGTAACATGTAAATCATTATTTGAATTTAACATATTCACATGAAGCCCGTCTTTAGAATCCGACATTGTTACATGTAGCCTGTTATCTGAATTTGCCAAGGATGTGTGTAGATCTAAACCATTTTTGTGTGAATGTGGTATGGTAACATGTTGCAGACTATCTGAATTTGTTAATGTGCCAAGTAAACTGTCTGATATACTAACATGTAAACTTTTATTCGAATTCGGAATAGCGACATGTTTTCTGGTATCAGTATTTGGCATACTAACATGTAGCTCGTTATCCGAGTTTTGTGGATTAAAATTGCTTTCAGAATTTGTCAGAGAAACATGTAGATTTCTATCAGGATTTGATAAAGGAACTCGTTTGTCGTGAGCCTTATTATTAACCATCTCTAACGAACGAATGACTTGTACATCATAATTGCTCATTTTGCTAGGATTTATCTGAAATTTACGGAAAACTGTTGAGGATGGCTTTATCGGCGATGATCGTATGTCGAAGTGAGCACTGTGAAATTGCACATAATTGTTTTTTGGCTTACTAAGCTCGTCCATCATGATCCTATCGGATTGCGGCTCAGGCTCTGGTTCGCAGTTAATGTTGCAGTCTTGAGCATTTTCCAACATTTTCGCTACATCATCTTCGGATATCATATCTGCTGTATTCATATTATTTTCGGGAACGATACTTGCAGCATTCACATTATCCCCTTCCTTAGGAAACATAAAGTCCTCAGTTCCCAGTTCAATGAGGGTGTCACTCTCAGATTTCAGTCTCATTTTCTTTGCACTTTGTTCATGTGTTTTCTGTTTGAGCTTCCAAATCCTTTTACTGACAGTGGGCCATTTTGCTACAGAATTGATTCTTGCACAGTTTTCAGTTTCGTTATCAGAATTTGGTACATCTGCATGCTGCAGTAAATGAGGGGAGGGTTTATTTTGATCTCTATTAATTGGATTGATTTTTGGCGGATTGTGGATACAGTATCCATTTTTATCTTTAACGCAATTTAAGGCTTCTACATCAATGTTGTATTTTCCAGGATTCATGCCGAATAGCCTGAATAATTAAAAAAATATGAATATTAGAAACCTGGGAAAAAATAACGAAAGTAAAAAATAAATGAGAATTCTTTACCTGCCAATGTCTTCATTGATGGTGCAAGGTTGACCATCTGTTCCATCTACCTTCTTCAATAAACAAGGCAGTAGAGACTTCAGTTTAACAATTAGTTGTTCTAACTGTTGTATAAATATATTAGTTTTATTTTCATCTGAACCACCCTTTAGAATCGCCAGTAAACAATGGAATAAATTGGAATGGATTTTTGCAGGTATATGTGTGGGATGGTTTTCATAATGTTTCTGTAGGCGGTATAAACTGCCAAAGTCCTGTAAAGAGATTTTTATGATTAACACTAACTTTTAACAAAATAGTGATACAATTTCAAAGATTAGTTAATATTGTTCTTACAGCAGCACACTGGAAGCAAGAGACAATTGTTCCACTTTTCTTCTTTGTCTTGTGTAGTGATCCCTCTGGTAAGATCTGTTTCGGTAATTTTACTTTCCGACCACTCCTTGTGACCTTCGCCTGAAATAAATAACACCACTTATTAGTTTTATGTAAGGCTACTCTTTATTTCTATTCCATATTTTGAAAATATACTATAAAAAAGAAATTAGCATGTAGAAAACTTAATAAGTTTTCTACATGCTAATTTCTTTTTTAATAAAATATAAATTCATAAAATACCTCAGCAGGTGGCTCAGGTTCAAACTCTTCTTCACTATCTTCCTTCAAGATGGGAAGTTCTTTGGGTACGACGGGCTTCACGACTTTTTCTGGTAGGACCGGCCGCGCGGCTTTTTCTGGAATGACGTGCCTCACGACTTTTTCTGGAATGACGTGCTTCACGACATTTTCTGGAATGACGTGCTTCACGACTTTTTCTGGATTGAGGTGCTTCACAGCTTTTTCTGGATTGACGTGCTTTACGACTTTTTCTGTACTAACGTGCTTGAAGACTTTTTCTGAATTGAGGTGCTTCACAGATTTTTCTGGATTAACGTGCTTTACGACTTTTTCTGTATTAACGTGCTTGAATAATTTTTCTGAATTAACGTGCTTGAAGACTTTCTCTGGATTAACATGCTTGAAGACTTTTTCTGGATTAACATGCTTGAATACTTTTTCTGGATTAACATGATTGAAGACTTTTTCTGGATTAACGTGCTTGATAAGTTTTTCTGGATTAACGTGCTTGACAAGTTTTTCTGGATTAACATGCTTGACAACTTTTTCTTCGGCTCTCTTCGGAATTTTAGTATGATTCTTTCGATCCTTTAGTAAGATTTTCTTTTTAGCAACAACTGTCAAATCTTTTGGTGAGACAACCCTAAAACAATAATAAATTTATAATTACTTATATGAAGGATTTGGGGGAGGCCTTAGCCCAGCAGCGGTACAGTACAGGCTAACTAAAAAAAACAATAGTATGCCAGCTGAATTAATTGTTGAGTATTGAATTGAAAGCCTCTTTATTATTGCAACTTTTTTATTGAATCAAAAGATATCCATACATTTGTTTATGGAATAAACACAAACTAGACAGAACCGTATACTTAAAGAATTACAGAATTTCAAGTTTGCAAAAAGAAATGGGCAGAATAACTTACTTGTAAATATATTTAGTGTTTGTGACTGGATCATAGGTAGGCTCCGGTGCTGATTTGTCAGGGTCATTGAACATTTTCAATGCCTGATTTACCATCTTTATCTGTTCATCGCTCAAGTGATTTAAACTGGAATAGAGAGTGAAACAGTGGTAATACAATCTCATTTGCAATTGAAAGATGGTTTAGCAGTTATAAGCACTCATACTGTTGGTGGTTAAGTACCTTATTTACGCTAAAATAACAACATCAGTACTATTATAGTTATTACCCAACACACCTTTTTTGTTGTTTTTTTTTTTTTTTTTTTAATTTCTGTTGCGTGATAACTATAATAGTACTGCCCCCTTATTCACAAACACTCGATATGCTTCCGTATCGTATCGAACATTAATCATTGTTATCGTAGGAGTCTTCCCAACGCTGTTCACAAGTCCAAAACCCGAAAATTTTGTCAGTTTAAATCAAATAGACGCCCGCTATTCTTCCAACAGCTATTTGCTGTTAAGGGGAAGTCAAATCAGGTTATCGAAGTGTCAGGTTTTCGATACGATAGCCTGTCGTATGGTTGTGAATCAGGGCTCAGATGTTGTTATTTTAGCGTAAAAGTGGAGAAATAAGACTAATGTAAACAGAATTTTATTATAACCCATCACCCAAATATTTAAAGCTTATCCATTATGGTTGCCTGTAAAGTGGGTCATATTATTTAAAACTTTTGCTTGACTGTATGGCGTACTCACCTGGTTGCAATATTCAACACACCACAAGAAAATAGTTTGTTTATTACAAAGGGCTGTGCATGTTGACTGTCTGTGCTAACAAATAACTATGAATGACAATAAAACATTGTTATTTACCTATGATAAGTTTCTCCTAATTTTATTAATTGCACTGATGTGTGTTTGGATTGAGTGGGGCTGGGTGTGCTGAAAAATAAAGGATTTAAAATTATTTTTGGGGAAAAACATGAACAAAAAAATGATCTGATATTATTATGTTTGTAGTTAATAAGAGGATGTGGCTGCTCATCCTGTTCATAAATCGACACTTCCTATGTATAATATCGTAACTGTATTTGATCAACTTTATTGTTATTGTAAATATATATTTTTTTATTAGATCATACAATAATCTATGTTATAAAGTAGTTGTAAATCTAAAAATGTAATTTTCATTAATTTTATAGTTACGATAACATATGTTGGAGGTGTCGAAATATTAAATCACATAATTATTATTATCAACAAGGCGATGCGAATTGGGTGGTCTTTTGTTAGTTGGGACATTTTTTCTGTAGGTCAAAACGGCATACACGTCTAACTCTATGTAAAATGTTTACATGGAGGCACTATTTTACACCCACATTTTGCTTACTTCGTCTCATTTAACATTTTTATGAGAAGTATCTTTGCGAAGAAAGATGAAACAGGCTTATTACATTTTACAGTGTGCTGTTTCACCATGAAGTTTAGCATCAAAAGAAGTTCCCTCAAGTTCGCTGGACGCACACCCAGTAACTGCACTTACTAACACTAAACATTAACTAAAATGCATACGAAGGCATATCAATGAGAAAAGCATAATCATAAATTATGAGCTCCAAACATCTTTAGCTTGATATGGGCCCTCCATTGTATGATGAAAGGAAACATGTCAAAAATCAATACACAGGGTGTACCAACAATGAGTTGTTTGTTCTAATTCACAAACAGTTATCAATGCCTTTTCTGAAAATGCAATAATGCCAATCAATAATAATAGTGATGAACTTACTTCTCTTTTGGCTTAATCTTTGGCAAAACTTTCTCAGGCCGATGTCTGTTTATTATCGGAACCTCCTTGAGTTTCACTATCTTTCTATCAATATCTATTTTTGGTACTGTGTTCACTGAATGGTGATTTACGGGGACTGATGGGCTTGCAGTAGTCGTGATGGTAGGTTTCAAAACGATGTTATCAACTAGAAATTGTTTATTTACATTGTCATGTTTAGGCAGCAAAAAACTTGCCAATTTTAAATTATTTCTGATCAAAACGCTCTCTCTCTTTTTGATCGCATTGGGTCTAATACCGGTATCTGCGGTTATTAATCCATTTTCAATATTTCCACTGTTTTCGTAGAATGTTTTCAGGTTATTACTAACAGGTTTGGGTGGTTCTACGGTACTTGAAGCAAGAACGTAAGTATTGCCCTGGGAACATAAAAATCAATGTTATTTAACATTATATGAGATATCTACAAGTATAATAACAATGATTACCTGAGTGGCGCCAGGATCTTGTATCAAGTAAATCGGGGCGTATTGACAGTTGTTTACGATAATACCTTCTACAGAAGTATTCATATTTCTAAATACGACTCTTAATTAAAATAAAACATTACAGTTAACATATTATATTTTCTTAGAACATATAGAGAATCCCGTAAATAATAAAATACCACCGCGACGTTGACAATGTTGACATAAATCTTCCGAGGGATACCATACTTAAAACCCCAGCTTAAAACTTAGTACCTACTTTAATAATTTAATCGATAATGAAGGGGGTTCTATAAATAGAAAGATTTTGCAAGAGTCCATAGCACAAAGAAATTAAATAATTGATTTAGAAAAGAAATTAAATAATTGACTAAACGTAAAGTTTCTCGCATTCTCTGTATTTTCAAATTGCAAAAAAACATTTTTGAAAAGTATTACCAGAAATAGTAAAGCCAAAAACAGACTTAAAACACCATTTCAAAATGTTATTGCCCTCATCTTTTTGTACTGTAGAAATACTGGGGTCGAGTTATATTGGGGATTACACGAGGCTATTGAACTATATTTTCTTATTTATCGAAAAAACTGAAACAATGTATTACTGCGATTGTAACCAAGAAAATGACCCATATCTCAAAACTATATACTTAAATAAAGAAGTATAAAAAATAATTACGACCAACGATATTTTTTTTCGCGGCCGTTACTACTTCCCATTGCTAACGGCCGCGACTTACGAGTTGTAGGGCCTAGGTTCGACGAATTCAAGCAGGCACTTTACTTTTTGTAAATTATTACATCATCACTGTTCTCAAAACAGTGAAGAAGAAACCGGCATGTCATAGAAACAAATTTTTTAAGACATGTAAATCCACCAAACCCGCACTGGGCTCGCGTGGTAGATTATGCTCACTCCCTCTCACAGAGAGGAGGCCTGGAATAGTATAGGCTGATTTTGCTCATCATGCTTATTGTTTAGCGGTGTACAGAATACACTTTCCAATTTTCATCGATATATTGCAAATAGTCTCCGAGTGAATTGGCTGGGTAACATCTGAACGGACGGACAGATTGACAGACTGACGGACAGGTCGGAATTATCCCACCCAAAAAAATAAAAAATAATAATAAGGTACCCAACAGGCCTACACCTAGTCGTCAAACTTTTATCGACGTGCACTCGAGATTAGCGGAAAGGGGCATTCAAAGGGTTGTTAATGAACGCGCTCGTTTGGTATCGCCGAAGAAGAAGAAGTGCTTAGGCTAATAATAACCAGTGATCCCAGACTAAATGTTAGACGGATTGCAGGGCTCCACTGTCCACTCCACTCCGAAATAAATGTATTTTATTTTTTACTGTACTTCCTCACCCGTTTATTCGAAGCTTCACAATTTTCAACATAATATACAAAAATAACACATTTGTAATGACAACTTAGGATGCAAGAGCGAGCGAAGCGAGCTCGGGACTTGGGGCACCTCGACTCGGACAGGGTAGGTTAGAAGGGGATGGCAGGGTCTAGTGAGCGAGCGCAGCGAGCGAACAGACCTCACCATTCTCTTCGTGGTTATTTTTTTTTTTTAGACCATAGAGCCCCGCGAAGCGGGGCTTCTACTACGCCTTGTAAGCAACTGTGTGTGTTGGTTTTGGTTGGGTTACAAAAAACATTGTTATAACATACTAGTGTTATTGTTCACTTTTTTGCGAAAATAAAAAAAAGAATTATTATTATTATTTCCTTTATTTCACTATATAGGTACATATAAATTATATTTTTAAATATTAGTATAAAAAATATATAAAAACATTTAAAAATATAAAAAATAGTAGCCCACCGGTATCGGGAACAGGGTCCAAGCTACAGGCGGTCAGGGCTCCAGAGAGAGGAACCTCCTGACAATGCGAGCCGTGTCCAGAAGTACCGCTTTCTGAATCAAGCCCTTGATCCAGCTGCCCAACGAGAGCCTCCTTAGGTGTTGGTCGAGGCTCTTGGCTATCAAACCATTGGCTGTAACGACTATCGGCACAATGATCGCTGAGTCCACATCCCACATGTCGACAACCTCGCGAGCCAAGTCAAGATACTTAATTTGTTTATCTTTCTCAGCTTTCACGAGGTTCTCATCATGCGGGACAGTTATGTCAACAATCATTGCGCGCCGCTCTGATCGATCCACCACCACTATATCAGGCTTATTGGCAACAATAGTCCTGTCAGTGATGATGGATCGATCCCAGTACAATGTGATATTACCATTTTCGAGAACTGGGTCGGGCACATACCTATAGTACGGCACCTCCGATTCTACAAGGTTGTATTTCAAAGCAAGCTGCTGATGGATTATCCTGGCTACAAGGTTGTGTCTATGCAAGTATTCTCCGTTAGCTAGACGAGAACACCCGGAGATAATATGCCTGATTGATTCTCCCGGCCGGTGGCATGCCCGACAGATGTCAACCGTGCCGTCTTTCACAATATATCTCCGGTAGTTGTTTGTCATCATAACTTCGTCCATAATTGCACAAACAAAACCTTCGGTTTCTCCAAAGAGATCACCGCAACGTAGCCAGGCTACGGACGCTAGTAGGTCTACATCGGGTCCATGAAGGGCCCGAAGAAAGCGTCCGTGAAGCTCCTTACTCTGCCATACCTCCATGCGATCATTAGTGTCAAGCACTACTGGTTTGCGCCAGTTCTCTTTAGCCAAGGAGAGCGGGGTGAGGCCCTTGTCCACTATGACTACATCTCGATGCATCCCCACGTCGGTTTCTTGGAAGTATTCCCTGAGATTGCATATCTCGCGATTGTGGAGGCTCTTAGCGTTTAAAAACCCTCGACCTCCACACTTTCGCGGGATATACAACCTCATTACCGATGACCGTGGGTGATGCATTCGATTTGCAGTCAGCAGCGTACGGACCCTCCTATCCAGGGCGTCGAGTTCGGTTTGAGTCCATTTGAGTATGCCAAAAGAGTACATCAAAACCGGCATGACCCAACCGTTGAAGGCACGCACCTTGTTTCCGCCTGACAGAAGACTATTAAGCACTTTTTTCAGGCGGCCAAAGAAGCGCTCCTTTAACGATTGCTTCATGTCAGTAACATTGATGCCTAACGCTTCCGACATACCCAAATACTTATAGGTTTCGGATGCGGAGAGGGCTCTAAGGTTTGTGGAATCCGAGAGTTGAGTTCCCACGGATTCCACAATCTCCCCTCGTTTTACATGCATGACCGCACATTTGTCCACACCAAATTCCATCCTAATAGCGTTACTGAAAGTTTGAGTTACTTTCAGTAGCTCCATCAGTTGCAAATTGTTGGGGGCAAAGAGTTTTATGTCATCCATGTAGAGGAGGTGCGATATAACCTGACCACCTCTCCTCAACCGATAGCCTAGACCTGAATCCTCCAGCAGTGTGCTAAGAGGATTCAAGGCTAAGCAGAACCAAAGCGGACTCAAACTATCACCCTGAAATATGCCTCGCTCGATCCTTATCGGTTCGCTATTCCTCTGAATATTTCGACATCCTGGATAGCGAAGGACCGTCCTCCATTGCCCCATACACGACATCAGGAAGGTGCGCAGAGTTGTATCTACTTTATACAATTCCAACACCCTCATGAGCCATGTATGTGGCACCGAGTCATAGGCCTTCTTATAATCTATCCAACATGTCGACAGATCCTTTCGGAAGCGACGAACCTGTTGGCTGATGGCCATATCAATGAGGAGTAGCTCCTTAGTACCGCGGGATCCATTCCTACATCCATTCTGAGAGGTAGACATGATGGCGTTGGTGTCTATATGTTTGTTAATTTTAGCTCTCAAAATGGATGTAAGAACTTTATAAACCGTCGGTAAACACGTGATCGGCCTATAATTCTTGGGTTCCGCGGTGCTACCTGATTTATGGAGCAGGTGGGTAATTCCTGTCGTTAGGAACTGGGGTAGCGAACCAGATTCCAAAGCGACCTGGAACTGAGATGCCAAGCGAGCGTGCGACCTTGAAAACCATTTTATCCAAAAGTTCTGCAGCCCGTCCGGCCCTGGAGACTTCCAGTTGGGCAGTGGACGGACTGCACGAGCTACATCTTGGGGGCAGATGGTTATAGCCCCCATTTCTGGTATTGGATCGCAGGCTCGCTCGACCTCTCGAGCCCAATCACCTTCGGTGTGACTGACAGGCACCGACCAGATACTGCGCCAGAAGGAACACATGGCATCATCATCCGGCAGTTGCGTGTCAGCCACACCTTGGTCCGGTCGTTCCCAACTCCTATAAACCCACCTTTCATCACTCTGGAAGGTGCGATTCTGAGTGTATCGCTCTACTCGCCGCTTATACCGACGGATACGGTTCGCCCATGCATACACTTTCTGCTGCAGGAAGTCGATGCGCTCTGTGACACAGGACATATAGTCTTGAGGGCTGATATCAGTCCCCAAGAATGCAAGATTATTATTATTATTATTGGGAATTTTTTTCTCAGCCACTATGGTTTTGCGAATTTTGCGGTTTTCAAATTTACACTAAAAAGGGTCTATTCTATCTAAAAAAAATAGCTACTATAAAAATCGCAGGTTTTCAGAAAAAAACAAACTTTGGGAATTTTTTTCTCGGCCCCTATGGTTTTTTCACAATTTGCGGTTTTCAAATTACACTAAAAAGGGTCTATTCTATCCAAAAAAAATACCTACTATAAAAATGCGCCGGGTGAGGAAGTACAGTGGTTCCGATTGCAGTGCAACTACAACTGTCTAGAGAATTTTGAAAAGAGAGGGATTACACCCTTTTCATTTTCGACGGGCCCAAGACATTCTAGGAACAGATTTTGCTACAAGATCTGTAGGTATTTTGTTCATGGATCAATCGAAGTGTGAGACAGGATCGCCGTTTTCTTTAAAAAATACTGTAGACTGATGAAGCAAAATTCACAAGAGCTGGTATTACAAATCACATAAATGATCATCTCTGGTGCTACGTAAACTCAAAGGCGGTGCGCCTAAGTTCGTTTCAAAACGAATTTTCGGTGAATGTGTGGGCAGGCATAATCAACGATCGTTTGATAGGGCCGCTGGAATTGCCTTCTACATTAAACGGCGCTACGCGCTAGATTTCTGGAGTTCCTAGAGACACAGTTTGCTGATAGCCTCACGGAGCTACATTTGTCGTACCGTCGATGTATGTGAGTCCAGCTTGATGGTGCACCTGCGCACTTTTATCGAACAGTGAGAGAGTATTTAAATACGTATTAACCATTCGCCGTGGATCGGTCGCGGTGGTGTAGCGTGGCCACCTCGCTCACCTGATTTGAAACCCTTAGATTATTTTTTGTGGGGTCATATGAAGCAAAGGTGTTCGCCACAGATCCAAACACCAGAGAAGAACTCGTCGCGAAAATTATGTCAGTCGCCGAAGAATCTCACTTACAAATGATTAGGCGCATCAACCCAGGTGGCACGGAGAGCTTTAGCTTGCATACAAGCTGGAGGTGGTCACTTATTGGGCAACTACTTTGTTTGATTGTGGGTCAGTATTGTACACATACAAACGTAGAGAATATTTCAACAAAAAAAAGCAAAATGGCTGCCAAATAGCGGGGAAGTGGATTGGACCCTAGTGTCACAGTATAATATACAGTAAAACATCTTCATACAAACGTGCCGCTCTCGGTTTGAATGTGTGCGTACGCGCCGCGCGCCATGTCGGCACGCGATTTCACGCACACGCTAGCATAATATAAGAGGGAATAAGGTGGCGGCAGTGCCGGCTGTGCAGCGCGACTGTGAGCACGCGCGTACGCTACATGACCGCTTGCGTTCGTCAACTCTCGCCGGCGGCGGCCACTTAAATTACGAGTATCATGACTTCAAAAAGGGGAAAAAAATATTGTAGTGTTTTCGGGTGCCTCAATAATGATTTCGCAAACCCGGACTTATCATTCTTCATAGTTCCTACTCAACCAGAAATGTAAGTACCTACTTATACTTAAATATTATTAGAAAATGTGGTATTGTATTGTTTATTTCACAGTTTATTTGCTTTATTAAGAGCGTAGCCGAGTCGCATTTTTCCATATAAATGTATTCCCAAATTTACTTTCTGAATACTATGTTTAGAGCTAAAGTTTATTTTAAGAAGTCTAGTTTTTAACCGACTTCTAAAAAAGGAGGAGGTTCTCAATTCGAATGTTTGTATTTTTTTTTTTTATGTTTGTTCCCGCATAACTCCGTTGCTTGCCAACCGATTTGAAAAATTCTTTTTTTGTTGGAAAGGGTATACTTCCCAAATGGTCCCATGAAAATTTTATCGAAATCGGACAAGCGGTTTTTGAAAAATCAACAACAATCTAAAAATTTATCTACATTGTCTACATTAACGATCTTTTTGTTTACTTTTTAACCGACTTCAAAAAAAGGAGGAGGTTATCAATTCGACTGTATTTTTTTTTTTTTTTTTTTTTTTTTTTTTTATGTTTGTTACCTCATAACTTGCGACTGGGTGAACCGATTTTCATGATTCTTTTTTTATTTGAAAGCTGGTGCTTCCCGTGTGGTCCCATTGTCACCATTTCAATATCTGATGATGGGATCTTAGAGAAATCGAGGGCAACCCTCAAATTTTATAGGCTCACTTATTGTTTTTCGCATGTTTTATGAAGTATCTTGTGTATTTGCGTATGGTTGTCACCATCTCAGGTAGCTGGGCTGATGATGGAAGGTACAACTCCTTAACAGTAAGATGTTACTCGAACAGGAAAGGACTGTTTTAGTAAATTGTTTTGATGTTTGATAGGGCATTTGCCACATTTGGTCTCATGATCATCAAGTCATGATCTGATGCTGCAGTCAGGATAGTCTGCAGAGTACCTAACTCCTCGACAACTAACAGCAGATATATCGTGTTTAGGCTCATTGAAAAGGGCTCGATGTGTGGATAAACGTACTGTTAATGAGGAACACCGAAGTACATAAAGACCTGATGCTGAAGCCAGGAGCATCAGAAAAAGTACCAACCTTGAAATTACAGCACCGTAGTCGTGTTTGGGCTCATTTTAAACAGGACTAAATTTTAAGTTCAATGTAATGTTGACATAAGTCTGGCCTGATGCTGCAGCCAGGATTATCAGCATCTAGTCTAAAAGCATCAGGTCAAGATTTGGTGATGGGATCCTGGAGAAATCGAAGGAACTCTTCAAATATTATAGGCACACCTATAGCGATTTGGGTATTTTTTTATAGTAACTCGTGCATTTGCTCTCGGAAAGCACTATTTGGTGAAGTGGAACTGATGATGAAGACCACAGATGGCCATCGGAAGTACTCAATAATATCTAAGTATTTCACGGGTTGCGATTCGATTACTTTAATATGGTTGCTAAGCAATTTATGCTCGTCACAATGTGAATGGTGATATGGAGCTGATGGTGGACCTGGAGAACTCCTCAACAATTAACTTCCCTGCATCGGGAAAAGCAATATTTTGTTTGTAAAAGGCGATAATCACTAGGCTATTGTAACTTAGATAAATTATAAGCAGACCCACTAAAAAGCGTGAAATAAAAACTTTTTAAGAAAAAAAAAACCGACTTCCAAAAAAACACTACAAAGTGAAAAATAACTTTAATTTCGGAAGTCGGTGGCAAAAAACTAAAATACAGATCCAAAGACACCGACTTCCGAAATTAAAGTTATTTTTCACTTTGTAGTGTTTTTTTGGAAGTCGGTTTTTTTTTTCTTAAAAAGTTTTTTTTGTACATATCTGCATATAGAAAGATTTATTTTACAAATATTACAAAGCCTCCAATAGATGGTAATTGTTCTGAAGATATCACAGAATTTTTGATTAGTTTGAAAAATCACAAACATTTCGAAACAAGTGCCTCAGTAATCGACAAACATCTGACCAGTAGCAATGAAACACAAGGAAATTAAAATATTTTGTCGGAAATCTTACGTTCTGACTATGTACCAATACAACATGAGCTACCGGAAAAAAATGCATTTTTTTATGTTTGTGGCGCTTTGTTAAAAAAATGTGTTGATTACCATAAGAACTGCGATTTTTTAAATAATTACGTCGACGTTAATCAACGAGCGTGTAATTTAAGTGTAGAATCTAGATACACCCATTACAGGAATTACGGCAAAGATCGAAATTTACTCATGATCCCACCTGATGATTTTGTCGATAATGTAGAAAGGATGGAGCAGGTGTTTCGCAAAGCGTTCGAAAAGGACCACATCAACATTAAAATTGGCCGGCCAATTTACGATCAACTGAATGATATAGAATTTAAGATGCCCTGTCCATGCTTTCCCAAAAGCTTTTTACAAAAACTTTACATAAGAATGAGAATTTACTTTACATTAACAAATAATAATAAAGCGTTCCGAACGTGCAGAAACAGGAGAAAAATTTTCTCGGTATCAAATTTGTAACTTAGTATAATAAATGTTATGTGAATAAAGGCTTTTTATTTTTACTAAATTTATAAATTGGTAAAATATTCAATCATAATATGCTTTTTATTTCATAAATTTAGATCAAGTGCTGCTTGTTCGAAAATATTAACTAAAAGTAAAAGTGACAACCCTGGGGATCAACGCAAGAGTAGGCTAATAACTCGGCGGGCGGCCTTAGATAACTTACTGTATATTATACTGTGCTAGTGTGTAGTGAATTTGTGTACTTTAGAATCGTTGCTATAATAATTATACCTAAGTATCTACCTATCTAGAATATCGCTAGTCCAAGACCGGACATATTGTATAATTATGTACCTACTAGCTGCGCCCCGTGGTTTCAACCGCACAAGTGTCGATCCCGTGAGAATAACGGGATAAAAACTATCCTATGTCCTTCCCCGGGATGTAATCCATTTCTGTGCCAAATTTATGTGCGTGTGGTGTGAGGGCCACTTTGTTAAAACTCCTTAAAAATGTGCTAAGGATTTAGTGAACATTCCCAAAGAATTGTGAAAGTTGGAATCTGATTTTGTGAAAATCAAATAACCGAGTTATGGACTGTAAAGATGGGCCCTCAGTTCTCACATAGAGGATTGAGGGCCCACCTGAACCTGATCAACTATGGACACTACAGAAAAAGTCTTTATGCCAAAATCTAAGCTAATGCCAAACAAAATTTGTGAAAACAAGATATTATCGCAAAACACTGTCCTTGTTTGTATATCTTCGTACAAAATGGGCCCTCAATTCTCATACACGTAAAAGTTTATTACGCAAATAAAATTAAATCATTAACTTACAGCTACTGTTTCAAATCCTATATGCTACTTGTTGCGTACAGCACGCAGGTACGCGATTAGTCGGGAGTAAAAATAAGAAAACAGTTTAAATATTGAAAATCGCGTGTATTCGTGAGGCCTTGCTACGGCGAGATCGCGTCGAGCGCAGCGTGCGCGCCATACGGGGTCTGAGAACGAACTAACTTCGCGTGAGTCCGCGAGACGCGCGCGCGCTGCGCCCGACTTTTTTAAATGTTTTCCCTTTCCGTGCGTAACATTCTCCCCCTCAGTGTCGACACGACACTCAAAACGATAACCTAAATTAAAAATAAAAAATAACAAACAACAAAACACAACACAATACAGTAAAATAAAATCTAGAATATTGCTAACCTAGCCGCTGGACGTTTAAGTATGCCATTTTTAGTCCTAACGTCGACAACCCTTACACGTCCGTCAGCGCCGGGGTACACGGATTGTACGATACCTTTAGGCCAGCAGTTACGGGGGGAGTTAGGGTCAACTATTACTACCATATCACCGATCTTTAATTGCGCACCTTCGTCTCTCCATTTTCGGCGCGGCACTAGATCGGGGAGCACCTCCTTCACCCATCTAGTCCAAAAATGGTCAGCTAGGCGTTGGGAAATACGCCATTGTTTTCGCAAACATAGGTCTTTTTCCGTAAACACCCCTGCGTCAGGTAAATTAGACGAAGAACCAATGAGAAAGTGATTCGGCGTTAAAGTTTCGTCGTCCCGAGGGTCCACGGAAACATGACCGAGGGGCCGGCTGTTAATCATATTCTCCACTTCAGCTAGAAGAGTAATCAGAGTCTCTTCGTACGGAGCTCTCTCTTTCAGTACCACCCTAAGGCTGGTCTTGACACTGCGCACGAGCCGCTCCCAAGATCCTCCCATGTGAGGGCTAGCTGGTGGAATGAAGCTCCAAGAAACTCCATTGTTCAGGGCCTCGTTCATGACAGCACTTTTGTCTACAGCGTCGTAAGCTTTCTTTAGTTCGATTTCTGCGCCGCGCATATTTGTTCCGTTGTCAGAATAAATCTTCTTTGGCCACCCTCTACGAGCAGCCATTCTGCGTAGAGCCATAATTAAGGAATCTGCAGTGAGGGATGGCACGACCTCAATATGTACAGCGCGTACTGTCAGGCACGTGAATAGGACACCATAGCGTTTTGGTCTTGATCTTCCAACTGTGACCTCTATTGGTCCAAATAAGTCGACTCCGGTAACGGTAAACGGTCTTTGGTGATGTGTGAGTCTACCTTCAGGCAAGTCACCCAGTCGTGGCGGCTTCGGATTAGCTTTTCTGATGCGACAGGTCAAGCACTGCGTCGCAACTGTACGCACAGTAGGACGTAGACGTAACATCCAGTATTTTTGACGCAGCTCATTAACTACCAGCTCGTTACATCCGTGGCCTGCGCGGATGTGATAGTACTTGACAATGAGTCGAGCCACGTGGTCATGTCCATCCAGGATCACAGGTGATTTTGTATCCATCGCTACATCCTTTGCAGCTCCAATTCTTCCACCGACACGTAGTAGTCCAGTATTATCCAAAACGGGTGTCAAAGCGCGTAGTCTACTATCGCGTTTTATTTCTTTATTTTGTTTCAACAGCAAGATGTCACTGGAGAAAGCTGAGGCTTGCGAGTGCTGAAGCAATAACGTTTCAGCTCGTTTCATCAACTCGTCGGTGAGTCCATTTGAATTTATTTTCTTGCATTTATCTATGAACAACAAAACAGTTCCAGCAGTTCGAAGCAATCGCAACCAACTGGAGAAGCGTGTTGGCTCCGGTACAGGTAAGTCGTTTACACTATTATTTTCATTTACTATATTAATCCTTTCTAATATTTCTTCATTAATTTTAATTTTATTGGCAGGTTCCTGAGGCCAGCAAGAGCGTGATTGACGTAAAAATGATGGACCGGTAAACCACGATGATTCGCTGCTAAGTACGTAGTCAGTACTTTTAGTTCCTAAATCTGCCACGTTGACGTCAGTCGGCACGTAGTGCCACTCGTCCGCCTTACTTAGTTCGTCAATTTCTCCTAGACGATTTGCTATAAAAACTTTATATGTTCTACAATTATTTCTGATCCAGTGTAAAACCGTAGTTGAATCCGTCCAATAATAAACTGAATTTGGTTTTAACCGATGCTCCATTTTAATATTATTTGCTAATTTGCATCCTAATAGAGCAGCCTGTAGCTCCAGTCGTGGCACAGAAACCGATTTCGTAGGTGTAACTTTAGATTTACTAGCGATAAATGACACAATAATATGCCCACTGCTCATCTCCTTACGCCAGTAAGCAACAGTCGCGTAGGCGCTCGGCGACGCGTCGCAAAATACGTGTAGTTCTAGGTTTTCGTTACCTGCGCTCTTATCACTATCACAAAAGTACCAACGCGGGATCCTAATATTATTTATCTCTTTTGCTTGAATTATCCAACACTGAAATAAATTATTTAACTCGTCATTCAATTCCTCATCCCATTTTATATTCGTTTTCCAAGTTTCGCGCATTATTATTTTTCCTTTAATCGTAAATGGTATCAGATAACCATGAATATCAAAAATAGACATAACAATACATAACAGTTCGCGTTTCGTTGGTCTTCTTTTTAAGTTTACAACATCGGGCGGTATACGCTTCAGTGTCAAATCGAATCCTAACTCGTCGCTAGCAGGGTACCATAATAAACCGAGTGTCCTTTCCGATTGATCTTTATCGAAGGTGCAACAGACACTGTCACTTAAGGCTTCCTTCGGTACGTTTTCCAGAACATCTGGTACGTTGCTAGCCCAGTTTCGTATTTCGAATCCACCCCTCTGGTGAATAAAAGATACTTCCTTGATCATTTCCTTTGTAAGGTCAACTTCGGGTAAACTATCTATATAGTCGTCCATATAATGTTGCTTGCATATAGCGTCGACAGCAGTCGGATAAGTATCCTCAAAACGTGATGCATTTTTATTTTTGATATGTTGCGCGATGAAAGGCGAGCAGTTCGCGCCAAATATTAATGACGTCATAACAAATTTATTAACGGTCTTAGTGGCTTCATCCGTAAATAAGAACCTAAGTGTATGTTGATCCTTTTCTATAACTTTAATTCGAAGAAACATATCTTTAATATCTGCAATAATTCCAATTCGATTTTCTCTAAACCTAAACATGATTCCAAATAAAGATTGCAACAAGTCCGGACCTGTCAATAAAAAATCGTTCAGAGAACATCCCTGTGTTTTCGCAGCCGCGTCGAAAACTAAACGTAACTTCTTCTTCTTGGGGTTATCGACCCCGAAATGCGGTAGGTACCAAACGTGGTCGCTGGACTCCCCCTCGTTTAGCTTCCTAGCATAATTATTGGAAAATAAATGCTGGATACGTTCCCGGTAACGCGACGCGTAAGTGTTGTCGGCTGACATTTTTCTCTCGACTGATTTTAAACGATTACAGGCGTTTTGATAAGAATCAGGCATGACAAAGTTATCATGTTTCCAAGGCAATCCTACAAACCATTGGTTATCAACTAATTCACATGTGTTATTTAGTATGGTGACAGCGCGCAACTCGTCCGCATTCTCTCGCGGTTGTTTTGATATACCTATTGACTCTAAAGCAAATGTTTTTTTTACAAACTCGTTCAACTCCGAATCACAACAATGTTGCGGACTGTCACCACTAGTGATACAATCAGCTGACATGTTCAGCATATTTATATTGTTTACAACACCGTGTACACACCACCCTAGCGGTGTCTTTGTAACATAAGGTTCATTTTTTCTATTACCCTTTAAACACAAGATAGGAGCAATAAGATCATAATTATCCTGTCCGATTAATAATTTAGGCTGTGCGTCACATTTACACAAGTCGTAGTCAATATAGTCTGAATAATTACTAAAGTCCATACACGATAATCGTTGAATAGGTAAATTAAGTTCTTTCATTTTTCGAGCACACAAATTAAAACGATCACCGGTGTTACTAGAAATGTCAAAACTTACGTTTTCCGCTTGGCACACGAGCTCACCGGAGTCCCATGCACTGCTGGCGCGCATGGTGACTGCCTTACCGTGGAGTCCCACCTGATCAGCAAGATCAGCAGATATCAGCGTCACGGTGGCACCGTCGTCAAGCAACGCGTGTGTGTGGATATTGTCTTTGGGTCCATGAACGGTAACCGGCACTATTTTTAACAACACTTTAGGCACTGACGATACACTAACACTAGTGGACGCACTGGTGTGGGCGTGGGCAACGGTATCCTCACGCCGCGACTCGTCGGGCGTCGATGGGTGCACGCGGGCTGCGTCCACCTCGGGGCGCGCTGTCTCTGGCTGCGCTGACGCTGCCGGGCGCGCCGTTGCGGGTACCGCAGGCGCCGCTGTAGTCTTCGTCCAGTGAAGGAGATGATGATGCGGATGTCCACATTCACTGCAGTTAGGAGCGCTGCACGTGGCAGGTTCATTATGCCGTGCGCTCAAGCATTTGTAGCAAAGATGTTTAGCCCGTACGAATTGCCATCGATCGCGTCTCATGGCGCGTTTGAATTTGCCGCACTTGTCTAACGCGTGCGCCGGAGAGGTACGACAAAAAATGCATTTACTGTCGTAAGTAGTAGTGCACGCTAGTACTGAATGAGTTCTTTCGTGTTTCTTTCTTACGTCGTTCTGACTGCTGGATACGTAGCTCACACCCGAGGTTGCGACGATAGTAGCTTCTCTGTATAGAAACTCCGATAGTATTTCTAGTTTGGGTGTAGAGTTGTCTTTTCTCTCGTACAAATACTCGGCCCATTTATTGATAAGGGCGGGCGGTAACTTTGAAAGTATCATAGACGTCGTTTCCGGACTTTGTAGGTATTCCTGCAGCTTAATAGCTTTAACAGCTGTGACGTAGTTTTTAACTTTTATCGAGAAATTCACGATCTCCGTGTGGTATGCAGTCGGGAGTGGGTGAATTTTCTTGAGTTGAGTGAATATTTTATTAATTATACACTCGGGTCTGCCGAATTGCAATTCTAATGTGTCAATTATAGCTTGCGGTGTTGTGTTTCCGATGAGGAGCGATGACACGGCTTCTTTTGCGTCACCACGTAGGCACTTTCGTAACCGCCAAATATTTTCTGCCTCGCTATAACTGCATAAGTGTGATGACTCTTTATACGACTCCTTGAACTGCAGCCACTGCATAGGGTCACCGTCGAACACCGGTAAATCCCTTGATGTTGCTAGGCGCGCAAGGAGTTCTTTGTTGCTATCGCAGGCGTTATTTTTGGTAAGTACTTGGTGCAACGCCTCTGTCAACTGGTTGATGCTGTCGCCACGTGGCGGGCGCTCGCTGACGAAGTCCTGTTGCTGCTCTTTAGCGATGGAGGCGACGCTATCTTGCTTGTCGAACCATGATTCGACTATTCTCGAACTTTTCGAGACCGAGCCGTGATCCTCTTCTTCTAAGTCTGCTATATCGACTTCCAGTTTTTTCGAAAGCAAGCCTTTCTGGATTTGAGCGCGTTTTTGTGCTAAATCGAGGTCGATTTGTGCTTGAAGTTGAGCCGTTTCATACTCTAGCCTTTTACGGGCCGCCGCCGACGAACACGTGGTTTTATCACTTTTCACTGATTTTACTGGTAACTGTTCACTTTTAGTAGTCAGCTGCTCCGTTGCACGTTTACTACGTGTTTTAACACCCTTCGGGGGTGTGTGAAGCAGCGACATCCCTGCAGACAGGTTTTTAGTCCGACTAAACACGTGGCCGAGATCCGAGATCCGGCTCGAAGGACCACTTAATGTTGCGTACAGCACGCAGGTACGCGATTAGTCGGGAGTAAAAATAAGAAAACAGTTTAAATATTGAAAATCGCGTGTATTCGTGAGGCCTTGCTACGGCGAGATCGCGTCGAGCGCAGCGTGCGCGCCATACGGGGTCTGAGAACGAACTAACTTCGCGTGAGTCCGCGAGACGCGCGCGCGCTGCGCCCGACTTTTTTAAATGTTTTCCCTTTCCGTGCGTAACACTACTAAATAAATTGTGAAAGGGGTTAGAAGATTTTTGTATGGAGGGTGGCCCTAAGGTCGGCCGCCATTTTGATTTTTTTTCAGAATCGCGGTGCACAACAAAAGTTATATATTTAGATAGAGGACGCTTATACAAACAAAAAATGTTACGTAACATAATATCCTAAAGCGTCAGGTTTCGGAGTTATTACACTTGTCAGATTAGTCTCTGGGATTAAAAATCGAACTATAAATTGCCGTGTTTAATTATTTATTTAAAAAAAATGTCTATTCTTCATTTGTTTCTTCTCCATAAAGGTTTCATAACGTTTCTATTACCTCAATAGTTTAATATGCTTACCTAGAGGGAAAAAAAACAAAAAAATCCTTGTTGTTTTCGACTTATATTTCGGTGAATAACTCCGAAACCTGACGCTTTAGGATATTATGTTATATAACATTTTTTGTTTGTATAAGTGTCCTCTATCTAAATATATAACTTTTGTTGTGCACCGCGATTCTGAAAAAAAATCAAAATGGCGGCTGATTTTAGGGCCAAAACCTTCAAACCCCTTTGTGAAAGCAAGAACAGGTCACCACTTTTTGTTGTTTGAAAGTTTATGACCTTGATAAAATTCGGGCCCTCAGTCCTCCATTTCTTTTGCTTTCGGTTTATTACGCTTTTCGTATGAATGATAAGACAAATACAAAATTGTATCTTTTTGTGAAAAAAATTGTGCAACAAATTCAATACCAGAAAGAAAGTAAAAGACCCTTTATTGTATAAGAAAATCGAGTTTTATTTTTATTCTCCGAATTAGGAAATAGGGTGACCACAATTTCTTTTAGATTGCAGTAAAGATAAGTAAATGTAGAGTCATAGGTGTTAAAGTCAAAGTCAAAGTCAAAGCATTTATTTCAAATAGGCACATAAAAGGCACCTTTGAACGTCAAAAATTATCTTAAAATAGAATTGATTCTAGTCGCCCATTCCAAAAGGTAGTTTTCGTATGGAGAAGAACGGGCAAGAAACTCCACCGTTACTCTTTTAAAATGTTTAGGTACAATAGTTTGCATGGGTACATTAATTATATAATAACATGTGAGGACGATGCACCTACAATAAAATTACTATACCACAATAGGTAAAAGAATTAAAAACGAAACCATGACATATAAATTAATTATCTGATAGATACATGGTGCTCACATATTTACAAACATGGTACAAGCAAAACGATTTTAATTAAAAAACAAAATACAAGTAATAAGTCAGGGTGTGAGTAATAAATGTAAAAAAAGAATAAAAAAATTTACAATTAAATTAGCAACCAGTTTGATTTTGTCTAGACTCTAGATTGTCCTATGGAGCAGGACCAGCATGTTTCCAAGCGTTCTTATCTTGGATATAATCTTCTAATTTATAGTATGCTTGTTTACAAAGTGTACGTTTAATATGAGTTTTAAATTTTCTTTCATTTAATTGCAATATATCACAAGGTATTTTATTGTAACATTTAACACAGTACCCCATAAAAGATGTATGTACTTTGGCTAATCTGAAAATGGTTGATGTATTTTATCTTTATTTCTTGTATTAAAGTTATGTCTATCGCTTATTTTATTAAAAAGATGTAAATTTTTTCTTACATACATAATATTTTCATAAATGAATTGGCAAGGTACCGTCATAATATTAATCCTTTTAAATAGTTCCCTGAGAGATTCGCGGCGACGTAGATTATAAATGGCTTTGACAGCTCTCTTTTGCAAAATAAAGATGGATTCAATGTCAGCAGCTCGACCCCATAGTAAAATGCCGTACGACATAATGCTGTGAAAGTAGCTAAAATAGACTAAACGCGCGGTTTCTACATCTGTTAACTGTCTTATCTTCCTAACAGCATAAGCGGCCGAGCTAAGCCGCCCCGCAAGAGATGTTATGTGAGGTCCCCATTGTAATTTCTCGTCTAGCGTGATTCCCAGGAAAACCGTTTGATCAACAAATTCTAGTTTTTCTCCATTCAGTATGTATGTTAATAAACTTTCTTCGGTTTTTCACTTATTATCGTTTTATTTATTTATTGTTATATTTAATGTCTATTTCCTGCAGGGCAGCGATATATTTTGTAAATAATGATACTTGTTCTTCTATGGGAACAGATGGTATGCGTCCTCTTGGCATGGTTATGTTGTAGCTGTTGGGAAAAAAATCTTTCTATTACTTTTTTAATAAAATTTCCGTCATCAATAAGTTGGAAGACCGTACTCAAGTTTCGTGATTAAAAAAAATAATTTCGGAAATCAAATGATTACAAAAAATACTGTTACCCAAATCAGTTTTGCTTGAAATATCGTTCGTTCCGAAATAACTAATGACAATAATCAAATAATTTATTTATTATCTTTGTACGCTTTTCATGCCTAAACCACTGAACCATTCATCCCGAAAAAAAGTGCTGTTCCCGAGGAAAACAACAATAACGTTATTCTGATAATAGATAGAAAAGTTAGTAGATCATTCATGTTAATAACTAAAATGTAATAAATTATAATATATAAATATAATAGTTATTCTTGAACAGTTATCACAGTGCTACAGTCCAACTTAAAGGAAATTTTATTAAACAATTAGGTACTTATAAAATTATGAGTACCTATGTATCAAAACAAACTTACCTTAAATGTATGATATCTTGACCGAAGACGAGCGAGTGTCTTGACCGAAGATGTGTTTGCGTATTAAAAAAATATTATTAAGTATTTTTATTCTTCACTATAACTGTTTCATAAACTCGCTTTCACCTACAACTTCCGCTGCACTATCATAAACTATTGTTTAGTAACTACAATAAATATTAAAACTATTGTGCATATATGTAATCAATAAAATAGTTTCTGAGGTATGATTACTTTGCAACAGCAGAAGGAACTAAAGCATCACTCAGAATCGCCCCTAACAAAGTATATAAAATGAGGGTAAAATATTGTCACACTACTCACATACACAATAAGAAAATAGTTGATTTCGGTATCTATTAAGATTTCTAGTTTTATCATAATTCTTATTTGTAACAAATGACACCAATTTGTTGCACAATTTTTTTCACAAAAAGAGACAATTTAGCATTTGTCTTATCATTCATACGATAAGCGTAATAAACCGAAAGCAAAAGAAATGGAGGACTGAGGGCCCGAATTTTATCAAGGTCATAAACTTTCAAACAACAAAAAGTGGTGACCTGTAGGCTTACTCTCGACACTCGATCTCAATCGGAATTGGAAATTGGGATCGAAATCTTGTCATTTGGCACTCTTGAACGCTACACTAGCGCACGATTGGAATCGTTTCAGGTGGATTTTTTTGGTACTAAATGAAATCGACTTTACTCGAACGAATGCACTTTTTCCGGTACTCTTGACGAGATTTTGACGTCGACATATCGAGTTTGAAGTCGTGTTTATGTCAAAGTTGAACGATTACAAAAAGTCTACTTTTTCGGGATCGATTTTGTTATTGTGGTTGATTTGTGAAGTTTTTATTGTGAATAATGGCACGTTTGGAACTTATTTGTGATATCTTGGACAATGCTCATAAGTTAGATATGAGACAAAGGCGGAATTTGAGACGAATGGCGCGTTATGCAGACAACGCGTTTGCCATGACCGACGATGAATTTAGAAAAAATTACCGAGTGAATAGGGAGCTTTTCGAAGTTATTTATAAGGATTTGGAACCTTTGATGCCCCAGCCTACTCGTCGTAGCGACATACCAAGAAAATACAAGGTTTGTAAACTAGCAATTTCACTTTCACATGGTATGTATTTTTCATATTTATGTAAGTAATTAACTATACCTACTATTTTTTATTTTTTAGGTATTAGTTGCTCTTTCATTCTACGCCACAGGCAGCTACCAAAGATTAGTAGGTGGGACACAAGGTACAATGATGTCCCAACAGTCGGTTTCGAGAGCAATAAGAGAAGTTTCAAATGCTCTTAATTCAAATGATATTTTAAATAAATGGCTTAAGTTTCCATCGACTCGCCGACAACGAGACTTAATTAAACAAAGGTTATTAACAACTTACTTATTTTTACCTTAATATTAAATATGCAGTATCAATCAATACTTTAGACATTATGTTGTTTTGATATTTAATATGTTTTTATTAAACTTACTTGTTAAGAATATGCTAATAATAAATTAATTGCAGATTTTATGAAAAATTTAAAATACCTGCAGTCACAGGGTGTATTGATGGTACTCATGTGGCTATTGTAAGACCATCAGAAAATGAAGAGCGGTTTTACAACAGAAAAGGTTACCATTCGAGAAATGTTTTGATTGTGAGTTAGGTTGGCTATTTATCTAGTTATTAATTATTAGAGTAACTAACATTCTATAAAAAGTACTTCTTTTACAGATTTGTGATGCAGATCTCAATATACTGAGTGTAGATTCTTCATTTGGTGGAGCCTCACATGATACATTTGTTTGGAACCAACATCCTGTTAAGAATCACTTACAAAATTTAATAAATGCAGGAGAAAGAGTTTTTTTACTTGGTAAGCATTTCATACAGTTGTTCAAATTGGAAATAAATTTACATTAGGTCTACAATATATTTTTTACTTATATATAATAACTACTAAGTTATTTTAATATAATTATAGGTGATTCCGGTTATCCTCAAAGGGAATATATGATGACCCCAATAGTGGATGCACTGCCAGGCTCAGCTGAAGAGTACTACACAAATCTGCATTGTGTGGCTCGCAATACTGTTGAGCGCACAATTGGGGTTTTAAAAAATAGATGGAGATGTCTTCTGGGCCATAGAGTTCTTCATTATCATCCAGACACAGCTGCTAAAATTATAAATGCATGCTGTGTATTACATAACATTTGTAACCGAGCACGATTGGGTTTGGATGATATTGAGGATGCTATACCACCCATGGGAGAAATGCAATTAGCACAGAGTGGGTTAGAGGTGGATCGAGGTTCTGCCTCAGTGGAGCTGCGCAGGGGTCGCGAGGCTCGTGCACAGCTTGTACAAGAACTGTGGACAGCTCGGCATCTTCATTAATATTATTATTTTCTGATGTATGAACAATTTTTTGACTAAGACATGCTATTTAATTTAAAACCTATTTCAATTGAACTTATTTTGTAAATATTTTTTTTTTTTTCACTACACATACTTTAGCTAAATATTTATGTGACCAAGACTTTTACTCTCTTTTATTATAATTGTAACACTATTGTTCTGTCGTGTCGTTTGATTTATATTGTGTATTAAATAAGTAATGGGTGGTGCTGAGGGTTAATAATAATCAAAATAATAGTGAGCTTACCTAATAAGTTTAATAAAAATTATAATAGAGGTTTTGGTACAATTATTAAAGAGCTTAAGTTTAAAAAGTAATATCTAATTATTATTAACAAGTATTTGACTAAATAAAATTATAGCCTTTTTATTAAGTAATATTCATTAATATTCACATATAGGTATTTTCACCACACACATAACTAATTTTTATTTTGTTCACATCATAAGTTAGGTCTAAACACCTTATTTATTATACAAGTACTTTATAAGACATGTCACACATCGTTGGATTCCTTATTAAGTTATCTATCCACTGAGGTATCTATATTATACAATGTGAGGATGACAATACAACAATAAATTAAAGTACGTACTTAAACCTAATGACATTCCCAGTCTGCATACAAAAAATCAATCAAATATATCCAATAGTTTAATTACTAGACATTATTTTTCATTTTTAACATTTTCTGCATTATGTATCTGTTAACAAGCCGGCACCGGTAGGTTCAAGACATCTGCAGTTAAACAACATGTTGTCAGCTCGCTAGTACAATAACCTCCGCCAAAGTTCTTAAATATTATTTCTCGATGCGAACTAATGCATATTATACCTTTTGCTTGAGACATAAGAGTCATGCATGCGGAAATTATTACTTACTACAAAAATGTTACATTTTTTACAAAACTGCAAAAAAAAGGGTGCCCGGCACACTGACCTATACAATTTTTTCAGGTTTTGGCCATATGTTTGTTGGGTCAATAACACCGCGCTGTTGTCGCATTATTTAAACTTTTTTGTTTACACTTTTATGCTATTTATTATGTTAGAAAAAATCACTTTTTTAATGCCAATGTTAGGATTTATTTGATGGTTCCTAAATACTTCTATGCATTAGTATTATTAGTGTAATGTTTTAATTCATTGTAATGTCATCTCCAGATTGTATATATTTGTTTCCAATGGAAAGATACTTATACGTAAATAGGAAAAAAAAAAAAAAATTAAAAACTGTTTTATATGTTTGTTAAATTACTCGAAAAGTACTTAACCGATTTACGAGTTACCCATAGATACCTCAGGCCATAGAACAATACAATATTTAAAATAACACAACTATGTTTTTGAGGGCGTGACGCACCCTCGAATGGTGGTTGCAAAAACTATATTTACAAAAAATAACAAACTAAAGTTTTACAACATAATATATAAACTCAATTAAGTAGGGTTTTCAGAAGGACTAGACATCAATTTGGCTAGGTATAGGATATCTGGACATACAAAAAAAAAAAAAACTATAAATTACGGCTTTGTAGCCCACTTAATTGAGGTTTATAAGGGTTGTACTTACGATTTTTCGTAGAATCACTATTTTACCACAAAGTTTTACCTAATTTTGCAATATTATCACATTTATCACTATGAATTTAAGTTAGGTAATGAAAAGAAAAACACTGGGTATAAAACTGTTTTGTGACGCATCGTCGCTAACAACTTCCATATTTTGAACTATAAACTAGTAAAAAATATAATTACTGCCTATTTTGTCTCAGGGCATCAGCAATATTATTGAGAGCATTTGCCACAGTTTGAGAGCCTTCTCTTATGGCTTCTGAAAGTCCTTCCATTTGTTCTACAGCTCGAGATAAGGCCCTCGCTGTGACAGTTTCTGCTTCAACCCTCTTCCTCTCTATCTCTGTGAATCTCTCCCGGTCTTGATCTAACATAGTCCTTGATCGGACACGCTGTCCTGAGGGCAGGCTGGTCCTTCCAGGACTATGTTCTCTTGGTGTTATAACTGAAAAATAAAATATATAACATTTATGTAAGTAATTATATCATCATGAAAGATGGCATACATAGTTTGAAAGATTATTACCTCTCACAGTCTCTTCATTTTGGACGGGAGAAGCATGAGACTCCAATTCATTCGCATTCATATTATCATCTTCAGTTGGAATGATAATTTCCACTTGGATGTCACTCTGGCTTTGGCTCTGTAATGATAGAATAAGTACTTCATTATGAAGGTGTTAACTTTTATCAAGTTTACAATTATGTCTTAAAATTTACAACTAAACTGACTTACTGTGGATGGGAATGGATTGGCAGCAACATGGCTGTCTCCTGCAGCAAATTGTAGGCCCCCCATCACTGCTACCAGGCGTTGGTCGATGGGTGTTAATACAGGTAAATTATCTGCAGATCCACCACCTGTACGCCTCATCGACTGTGCATGCTCGCCACATGTCTTCTTAAGGGTATGCTTTTTGTCAGCCCAATACTGAAAAGGAAATAAATGTACTAATTATTGTAACTGTCATCATTAAATAAGTGAAAAAAAAAAAGTTTATTAATGTGTATACAGCACCTTAGCCCAGCCTTTACCATCTTTCTGTGCACCGCCTAGTGCATTTAAGGATACTGCTATGTCGTCCCACTTTCTCTTTGTTTCCTGCTTAGCATGAGCAGTGCGCAATAAGCCCTTGGCAATTCCTGGGTTCTGTACCAGGAAATCTACCAGAGTCTCCAGCTGTTGGTGTGTTGGCCTAGTCATCCTGTAAGAACAATAAATGTTTGTATTGAGCAAAAGGGTTTAATATTAAAATTTAAAGAAATTAGGTACTCAATATATTTAATAGAATTGTGGCCTTACCTTGATATTTTCGTCTTCCTCGGTTGAATACTTGTCTTAAAGTAAAACTAACTTGAACTTGTGCATATAAACATCTTTTAATACATTCCAAACTAAACACTTGAAAACTTTTAGATAACATCGCTTTGAAACTTTTGTTTATCGCAACAGTAATAATTCACGCTTTTTATTCAAGTAGGAACCTAAGTGGATGGCAGATGACAAACGCGCGAGAAGTTTTTTTTTTTAATGTAACGTAACGTAGGCAATGACATGCACAATGAACCATTGCTGCCTAAATATTTAGTTCAAAATACGTATAAATGCAAGCAAAGAACACTTAAATGATTATTTATGTTAAAATAAATATCAGAACAGATTTATTAATAGATTTAACGAGTTATTCAATATTTATAAATTTGGTAATTAACGTTTTGATGTGTATGGCCACCCCATGAGAGTCAGTGTAGTCGAACATGCAGTCGATTCCAATCTCAATCTCGATTTCGTTCAAGAGTGCCAACTTTCTGAAGATTGGAATTGAAATTGGTTCGGATTAGAACACGATCGAGATTGGGATTGGTTTCAAGAGTAAGCCTGCTGTTCTTGCTTTCACAAATTTTCACAATTTATTTAGTAGCATATAGGATTTGAAACAGTAGCTGTAAGTTAATGATTTAATTTTATTTGCGTAATAAACTTTTACGTGTATGAGAATTGAGGGCCCATTTTGTACGAAGATATACAAACAAGGACAGTGTTTTGCGATAATATCTTGTTTTCACAAATTTTGTTTGGCATTAGCTTAGATTTTGGCATAAAGACTTTTTCTGTAGTGTCCATAGTTGATCAGGTTCAGGTGGGCCCTCAATCCTCTATGTGAGAACTGAGGGCCCATCTTTAGAGTCCATAACTCGGTTATTTGATTTTCACAAAATCTGATTCCAACTTTCACAATTCTTTGGGAATGTTCACTAAATCCAAAGAGATTTAAGATAGGTACAATAGAGAGGCTATGCAAAGAAATGTCATACAAAAACTGTGATCCCATGTCTCACTGACGCCATCTAGCATAATATAGCAGAATTTGAGCGGCATAATATAGCAAACATGAATTAAATTTGTCAAAATATATTCAGCTATCGCTCGGTAGGTGGCCAGTGTGGCTAGTGTTGCCAGATCCGATTTTCAATCCATGGATTAAGGTAAATAAAAAAATATCGAAAACTTGTCTCAGAAAACAAATAATATTTTATTCGCTACTATTCATTGTCCGTGTCACCATCTATGATAGGGTATCAGTTTCAGTGTGTGTTTTTATGTAAGTAGATAATGTACAAATAAAATAAATTTAAATGTGCCTGCTTTGCCGCCGAATTATTATGTTTTTTGTGTTTTATATTTGCTTTTTGTGTAAGTAGACCTATTATAAATATCATCTTCTAATAATAATTATCCTCTTTTATAAAATCAATTTAACAATCATGATCGATTTTGAACTGAATGTTACTAAAATTAATCGATTATTTGGTTAAAAATTTCGTTAAAAAGTGGTAACACTTATGCTGTCATTTTACTGCAGCAATAGTAAGGCTACTCAGCAATAGATGGCGTTTATTACAAAATTAGGAAATTTTCTAGATCTATTATGAAAATTATTTGATTCAAATTACTCAGTAAATATAAATAATGCATACGAAAATAAACTGAAGCTAGATCCAGTCGTTCTACCATAGCGAGACTTGCAATAACGCAATGCGCAACTCGGCATATTTCTTTTTAAATAAATTTTTTTTGGTGGACACGATTGCGTCGATGCGACTTGACGCGCAGGCGTACGTCACTAGACTGAGAGACTTGAGACCACTAGGTACAAAGTATCGGATCACGATTTTGTTCGCAATGTCCCGTCTATTGTACATATAAAATTTTAATGTCTTTGACTAAATCCTAAGCACATTTTTAAGGAGTTTTAACAAAGTGGCCCTCACACCACACGCACATCCAAATTTTATCGAAATCCGTTCAGTGGTTTAGGCGTGAAAAGGACACAGACAGACAGAGTTACTTTCGAATTTATAATATTATTAAGTATGGATAAGTGTCAATCACTGGCCATCTGTCTTCAAAACAATTTTTAGATGCCAATAAGATTCTCTTTTGTTGTTTTTTTTCTTGGAAAATGGCGTTTGTCATTTTTTTTCACCTAACTTGGCCAGCCTTATTCATTGGCTAATCGATAGTAACCTATTTTATGTGAAACTAGCTGCGCCCCGCGATTTCACACGCGTAAATGTCGATCCCGTGGGAATATCGGAATAAAAAGTAGCCTATATGTTAATCCAGGGTGTCAGCTACGTTCATACCCTCTAGTAGCAGTAGGTACTTAGTTCGGTTGTTAGTCCGAAAATTGGTCTAGCCGTTTGAGCGTGAAGAAGTAACAAACATATAAACACACACACTCACAAACTTTCGCCTTTATAATATTCGTGATAATATTAGTGTGATTTATAGCTGATGATGACTTTAGTTTTTCTAAAGTTTCTGTCTCTATGGACCATAGTGACAGGTCTGACAGGCGTTCATGTCTCATCGAAGTTCTTACATTGAGGTGTAACATATATTATTATATCAATGAGTTCTTAGGTATTTTTTTATCACTTTTAATTTAGAAAAACTTCTTTCAGCAGTTACGGTTGTACCTGGAAGGGTCAAGAATAAAAAGAATGCTGTTATTACCTCCGGAAAACTGGATGCAAGACTATTGAATTTTATCAGCAATAATTCAATGAGTTCCTTAATGGAATGAATTTTTTGAATTTTTGGGGCACGTTGGGGGCCCCTGTGGCCCGGGGGTTCCGTATAATTGATACGGCAGATACGGCGGTAGCTATCCCTGACAATCATATTTAAACCTCAGGACATAGCACGAAAAACTTCCCGCGAGACGTCTATTGTTGCCATGTTGCATGCAAACAAAAGAGTGACAGATTTACTTTTTAAAATATAACCAAGTACACATAATATGTAGATTGCCAATGATTTTCAGCAAAGAGAATTGTATTGAAATTAGCCGTCTATTCAAAATAGTTTCTAGAAAAAAGAGATCGTATTTATTCTGTAGCTAACAATTTTCGCAACAGTCCACGTATTAGGTACTGTGATAGGCACATAAAAGGCAATTTTGAACGTCAAAAATTACAATGGAATTGATTCCAAAAGGTAGTTCTCGCATGGAGAAGCATTTTCTCCATGCGAGTACTACTACCTTTGGGGAGTACCCATTGGTAAGAAACTCCACCCTCCCCTTCTCCTCTCCTCTTGTTTTCGCCAGCCAGAATTTTATTTTATTCTATTCGGGAAACTTACAGGTGTTCTTTGTAGGCCATTTACAAGTTTCCACTGATAAACACTACCTAAACATAAAAAAAACAACCAACTTCCAAAAAGGATACTACCTACTTACAAAGTGAAAAATAACTTTAATTTCGGAAGTCGGCGTCGCTAAGTTCGCATTTTCGTTGTTTGCCACCGACTTCCGAAATTAAACTTATTTTTTCACTTTGTAGTGTTTTTACAGGAAGTCGGTTGGTTACATAGCAAGCATGCTATGTAAATATCAGTGACAGGAAGTCATTATAACATTATCAATATAAACTAAGTGGCAAGAATAAGTACGTATTCTTGAAGTTCATATTATTTTCATCAAGTTCATATTATTGAAACTCAAAAACTTCCTTAGCAAAGTTAATAAAATTTATATGGGACCCCTTTTTTTAACCGACTTCAAAAAAAGGAGGAGGTTATCAATTCGACTGTATTTTTGAAGTGAAAACTTCTTTAGCGGCGTTGAACACTTTTTGTAATGGGTAAAAAATGTTAAACTCGCGTCAGGGCATCGCGTCAGGACACGTGACCGTCAGGAGAGATTTCCCCCCCCCCCCATCTCTTTCTACGGCGGCGCCAACCGAATTGAACCAAGTGAGACACGACAAAGATGGCCGAAGAAAATGACATTTGACGTACAAATGTTTGAAAAGTCAGTTTCACAGAGAACTTTTTGGTTTCCATGACGACCATGACGTTGTCGCGTCAAAACTGTTGAAACTGTAGACAATAAATTAGTTTTTCATACGTAATAATGTCTATGGACACAAATATTCGGTTCATAGACAGATATTCTCGTATGCCGATTTAATGTGTTGACCAATTTGTTGGATGACTTCATTATAATGGCAACATTTAGAAGTTGTAGGACATTCTAGTTATAGAACGTTTATGAAGCGTTCATGAATACAAAATTTTATCGAATGTTTTAAAGGCCTATTGAGCATTTTAACTAATGAATGGTTTAAACCTTCAATAGGCTTTTTTTATGAATAAGACCGAAAGTGTTTAAAATATGGAAATTGAACAAAGTGCATCTATTAATGAAAAAAGTGACGCAGAAATATTGAAAAAAAATGAGTAATATTAATTAAATTAATAATTGATTTATTTCAACGTTAATATTCAAGTTTTCACTTCTGCCGGCACTCCCGGAGTGCAACCCGTCTTTTTTTTTTTTTTTTTATGTTTGTTACCTCATAACTTGCGACTGGGTGAACCGATTTACATGATTCTTTTTTTATTTGAAAGCTGGTGCTTCCCGTGTGGTCCCATTGTCACCATTTCAATATCTGATGATGGAATCTTAGAGAAATCGAGGGCAACCCTCAAATTTTATAGGCTCACTTATTGTTTTTCGCATGTTTTATGAAGTAAGTATCTTGTGTATTTGCGTATGGTTGTCACCATCTCAGGTAGCTGGGCTGATGATGGAAGGTACAACTCCTTAACAGTAAGAAGTTACTCGCACAGGAAAGGACGGTTTTAGTAAATTGTTTTGATGTTTGATAGGGCATTTGCCACATTTGGTCTCATGATCATCAAGTCATGATCTGATGCTGCAGTCAGGATAGTCTGCAGAGTACCTAACTCCTCGACAACTAACAGCAGATATATCGTGTTTAGGCTCATTGAAAAGGGCTCGATGTGTGGATAAACGTACTGTTAATGAGGAACACCGAAATACATAAAGACCTGATGCTGAAGCCAGGAGCATCAGAAAAAGTACCAACCTTGAAATTACAGCACCGTAGTCGTGTTTGGGCTCATTTTAAACAGGACTAAATTGTAAGTTCAATGTAATGTTGACATAAGTCTGGCCTGATGCTGCAGCCAGGATTATCAGCATCTAGTCTAAAAGCATCAGGTCAAGATTTGATGATGGGATACTGGAGAAATCGAAGGAACTCTTCAAATATTATAGGCACACCTATAGCGATTTGGGTATTTTTTATAGTAACTCGTGCATTTGCTCTCGGAAAGCACTATTTGGTGAAGTGGAACTGATGATGAAGACCACAGATGGCCATCGGAAGTACTCAATAATATCTAAGTATTTCACGGGTTGCGATTCGATTACTTTAATATGGTTGCTAAGCAATTTATGCTCGTCACAATGTGAATGGTGATATGGAGCTAATGGTGGACCTGGAGAACTCCTCAACAATTAACTTCCCTGTATCGGGAAAAGCAATATTTTGTTTGTAAAAGGCGATGATCACTAGGCTATTGTAACTTAAATAAATTATAAGCAGACCCACTAAAAAGCGTGAAATAAAAACTTTTTAAGAAAAAAAAACCGACTTCCAAAAAAACACTACAAAGTGAAAAATAACTTTATTTCGGAAGTCGGTGGCAAAAAACTAAAATACAGATCCAAAGACACCGACTTCCGAAATAAAGTTATTTTTCACTTTGTAGTGTTTTTTTGGAAGTCGGTTTTTTTTTTCTTAAAAAGTTTTTTATGGATGGGATATCATCAAATGGCTCCTCCCGCTCTAAGTGGAGCGGAAGGGAGTGTCAGACTCTTACTGACTAAAACCCATCCGTGTTCCTTCCTTAGCCCTTTATGTACCGGGGTAGCGGTAACCCTTTCGGAATCCCGCACCCCATATGGGACCCCTGAGGTATATCCTATCATTTAAAAAAAAATATTTGAAATCAATTTACAATAATTGTCGAAAATATCGCGTAATAAATATACAAAAAATAAAACATACAGTTGAATTGAGAACCTCCTCCTTTTTGAAGTCGGTTAAAAAAGACAACAAACGATTGTCCCCATAGGTTGTCACGTGTTGTCGCCATCTCCATGCTAGTTTGTTTAAGAACATGACTATACTTATTTATTATTAATAATGTAGGTATACAAACCACTGTACAAACACCATCATATTGTATTTTTCTTCCTCCTACGTATCTAACACTATACAAATCATGACAATGGAATATGTATATCAATTATTTACCTAGCAAATTAATTAAAATTCATTTTCATATAATGCTACTTGTTGACCCAGAATGTTCACATAATGTCAAATTTGAAGGTAGGTATTCAACGTTCTAAGTACTTTGTAATATCAGGGTTACTTTGATATTAAGATAATATGATTTTCTCTTTAACTTTGTCACTTTATGATAGCCATTGAAGACATCGAAAAAAACAAGAAGATGGAATTTTGAAACAATAGTAATATCCTTGAAAATGATTAAGATTGCGATTTATAGTGCAAATACCTACCTCGTAGTAGGTAACTAGTATATGTTACTACATACCTATACCTATACAGGTGAATTTTTCAAGTGGGCGTGGATGGCCAAATCCGAAACTATGAGGAATAGCGAAAAGTACTCAAACGAGTCACGGGCTCGATTTTGATGAAACTAAAACTGCATCATTGGATTTTTGAAAATCAATATTTCTAGCCAGGAATCGAACCCGTTGATTTTGAAAAGAAAAACACACACTGTGTTATTATACACCATTCGATAGTGTTGCTAATAAGGATCGAATTCTGGGAAGTAAACATAAGGAAATGGGGCAAACTTAAGGAAAATGTTGGATTTTAATAAACTGCTTCTTTTTTCATACCTTGTTCGAAATGATGCTCAATATTTTTACTAACAAAACACTCGTAGCGGTAGCGCAGTCACCTTCACAAAATTATGTTCTAAATTCAAATTTTTAATTGCAGTACAATCCTCGAGACTTGTCATCATTTTGAACAATTAATCAGTTACCTTACTACCACAAAACAGCGTTTATATCAGTTGTTTAGACTAAACACCTTTTAAACACGACATGTCATATTTATATGGACTTTGACGTAACACTGACATTAAACACACGTTAAACAAGTGTTTTAGTTTTTGTGGTAAGAACCTTAAGGTTTAATAAGTAGGTAACAAGAAAAATGAAAAAGTATTTTGTTAAAAATGAGCTCTTTCCTTTAGTTTGCCGTAAGTATGTCATATTTTCCCAGAATTCGATCCTTATTAGGGACACTATCGAATGGTGTAATAATACAATGTGCTTTTTTGTTTCAAAATCAACGGGTTCGATTCCTGGCTTGAAATATTGATTTTCAAAAATCCAATGATGGAGTTTTAGTTTTCATCAAAATCGAGCCCGTGTCTCCTTTGAGTACTTTTCGCTATCCCTCATAGTTTCGGATTTGGCCATCCACGCCCACTTGGAAAATTCACCCAGGTGCTATAAAAATATCTGCCACGGCTACAATGGGAGACAGTATTCTGTATAGATTACAATAGTAAAGATACATTATTAATCTTATGTCATAAGTACATTTTTTCATACAAAAAAATGGACGTAAGTATAAATTTGAATTGATTTAGTTGCATGAAACCGTCCCATAGTAATTAGCTGTTACCGCACCAAGATAGCAATTTTTTTCATTGACGAAGCGACACATCGCGCGTTGTTTGTGAACCACGCGCTACGTATGCAGAATAGAGTAAATGTTTATTTAATTACTTTATTTTCTCAAATTGACCCTGGAATAGTTAAATAACTATTCCAGGGTACAAAATTTCTTCACTAATGTAATATTGTAAAATACTGTCTCACATTGAAGCCGTGGCAGATATTTTTATAGACCCTTATACTTACTGCGATGTTGGTACTACGCAATTAGGGTGCTGTTTTTCCCTTCAAACCTTCCCTTTATTATGATGTTCGTCAAGAATGCGTCACGTATATCATATTACTTCTAAGCATTTCTCGATTATACTTAGGATTTCTTTGTTTGTGTTTTGTTCAGATGATCCTGTAAATTTACTTTAGCGTTATTAATTTCAAAATTTCCTAAATGGCATTCCACTGCGGATAAAATATCGATAACTTGCTTCTCTAATAACCCATGAGAACGTGCTACCGGGACAAAAACTAGCCTATGCCCTTTTCCAAGACGCCATCTATCTCCTTGCCAAATTTTATCGAAATCCGTTTAGTGGTTTAGGCGTAAAAGGTAACATACAGACTCAGTTACTTTCGAATTTATGATATTAGTATGGGTGTTCTTATTCAGGTTGTCTTCTACGCAAGAAGCCATGACAATAGTTAAAACGCTGGGCTGGTCAGAAGTAAAGAAACAGTTAATGAAAGCTGCGTACCTTAAAACATGACGTACGGAACTACCGTACTTTCAGCATAATATTATTAAGAATATTTAGCTGAAAATTTGTCACGCCTCACGAGCACTACAGTTGTCCACTTGTTTAAATACAGCGTGAATCAGCTAATTGAGTTCTTTTTGCCTACACTGATGGACTCAACAAAAATGAAAATTTTATATGTTAAACATATTATATTCCTAATGTAAGTGATATTTTATTAATATTATATTTTGACATTCCGTATTATTTTGATACGGCTGGTTGATACTTCCCGTGACCCAAGGGCTGGCTTTTACCTTGGCCAAAGGCTAAGCATTGCGATAAAACGTGGTAATGCTGCCAGTCTCTTGGGTACATTACCAGTCGACATCGATGCGGAAGAATTTTTCGACTCTATATTTTAGTTTGTGTATAGTTTTAGTAAAGTTATGATTTAATTATGTTATTTTTGTTAATTAATTAGGTATACGAGTACATTAACCTCTATTTTAAATGCGGCTATGGACGACCGAGCTTGGGCACAAGCTACTCTTCCCATTCGTATGGGGGGTCTCGGCGTTCGCAAAATTTATAGTATTAGTTTACCGGCTTTCATGTCCTCGGTCCACGGCACTGATAAATTAATCAGGAAAATCCTAAGTAGCCTCCACACTGATTAATTTTGATGTGCCATGTTTCACCGAGGCTATGGATGCCTGGAGACTCGCTTGCCCGAATACAGATCCACCCGACAATCCATCTTCCCAGAGACGGTGGGATGAGCCGCTCTGCAGAGTAGTACAGAACAATTTACTTGACTCGTCTGCTACTTCTGCGGAACGTGCGCGCCTGCTGGCTGTGGGTAGATGGGAGTCGGGTCTTTGGTTTCATGCACTACCTTTGACGAACATAGGCACTTTGTTCGACGACACTACTTTTCGCCTCGCTGCTTCCCTGCGACTAGGCACTCCTTGCTGTTCGCCTCATCGCTGTCACTGTGGCGAAGATTTCAACAGCCTCAGACACCACGGCCTGTCTTGCAGCCGAAGTGCGGGTCACTTAGCGCGGAACGTCATCCGACGAGCTCTTGTTACCGTCATGGCAAGAGACCGGACGGTATGTCTTTATTTCCATGGAAGGTGGGTAGGCCTTTAGTGTGGGACGCAACTTGTGTCGATACTCTTTCGCCATCCCACCTTCCTGGATCCCGATGCTGTGGTGGCGCTGCTGCTGCGGCTGCGGAAAACCTCAAGCGGCGAAAATATAATAACCTTATCGGAAATTATATTTTCGAGCCGTTTGGGGTTGAAACCCTCGGGCCGTGGGGTCCGAGTGCTCATGGTCTTTTAAGGAAATTTCAAAACGACTAGTTGACACTTCCCGTGACCCAAGGGCTGGCTTTTACCTTGGCCAAAGACTAAGCATTGCCATACAACGTGGTAATGCGCCAGTCTCTTGGGTATAATTACCAGTCGACAGCGATGCGGATGAATTTTTCGACGCTACATTTTAGTTTGTGTATAGGTTTTAATTTTGTTATTTTTGTTAATTAATTATTAGGTATTAGTTGAAATGTAAATGATAAACCATGTTGAAGTTTTTATATTTGTTGCCTATTACTGTATTCTGGCGATTTCCGGCCATATTGAATAAGACAGTTGTAGGCATTATTATCTACTTAATTCCCTTGCATCAGAAGGCCCTTTCAAAAGACCTCTTGATACCTGGTGGGAAAGTAGGTACCGTACGTATTGGCAATTCCAGGATTTCTCACATTTTACTTTTTTCTACGTCATGTATGAAATCATCTCTGATTGCCTTTGAATTTTTTTAAAGGGGTTTGAAGATTTTTGTATGGAGGGTGGCCCTAACGTCAGCCGCCATTTTGTTTTTTTTTTTTTTCAGAATCGCGGTGCTCAACGAAAGTTATATATTTAGATAGAGGACACTAATACAAACAAAAAATGTTATGTAACATAATATCCTAAAGCGTCAGGTTTCGGAGTTATTCACCGAAATATAAGTCGAAAACTGAACCTTTAATTTCTTCAAAGTTCAGTTTTCGACTTATATTTCAAGGATTTTTTTCATCAATTTAAAAATCGATTAAGACCTGAGTCAATACAACATTGTCGTTTCTGATCCTTAATTGGCTTTTAAGAGCCAGAATCCACTCGAAGACACCAAAACAATCGAATTTATTTTGTCTGCATCTAGATCGATAATAATTTGCAAGGCAGGAATAAAATAGTTGGCTACTTTTGTAATTGCATTGTAGGAAAACGAACACTTTGGATGTTGCTCCCATGTGATGAGTATTATAATGGTACATGACATGGGCGCGACACCAAGAATATCCTATTCAGCCTCCCGCTGCCTTCTTGAATGATATTATTTATACCGAATATGATTAATTAATCTTATGTTTAATCTACTAGCTGCAGCCTAATTGCGGAACGCCAAATCGTCAAATGATTCTGATCAGTTGGCTTCATTTCTATCACAATTGGCTTCATTTTACGATTTTCGAATTGCGAAACTCTAGTTTCTGCGCAGGGCCTTAACGTTCATAATTGGTTTCATAATAAACTAGAGTTTCGCAATTCGAAAATCGTAAAATGAAGCCAATTGTGATAGAAATGAAGCCAACTGATCAGAATCATTTGACGATTTGGCGTTCCGCAATTAGGCTGCGGGTGTATTCAATTATTTCATGTTTACCTACAAAATTATCATTTTAATTCAACACATTTATCTCATATTTTTATGTTCCCATTGTTTTAAATAGTTTTTAATTAACAAAATAAATTATTAGTATTATAATATTTGGTTTCTTTCTCTGTCTGATTGAGATTACCATCTGAAGTTACTACAAAATAAAAAAAATACTTAAAATTCGTTACAACAATTGTTATTTTTATCTTCGAATATCTCAGAAACGTGTTGCTTTATGATGTTATGTTATATCACGTTTTGTTTGTATAAGTGTCCCCTATCCAAATATATGCCATTTATTGTGCACCGCGATTTGAAAAAAAAAAATTAAAATGGCGGCTGAAGTTAGGGCCAAAACCTTCAAACCCCTTTCCAGCCTTAACAGTGACTTCAAAACGAATGTATTCACAGATTCATACAAAATGTGATAGCTGATGCAGTTCGAGTGCAGTTGGAACAGGGCTGGTTGGAAGGAGAGATATTGGAATTAGTTACTGGAGACGGACAGTATAACAGTTTTAAGGGCATTCCGTACGCTCAACCTCCTAATGGGACGCGGAGGTTTAAGGTAAAACTACCTTATAAACGGTTATTACAACCTAACTTAACGGATCGTTAATATTTTAGCTTGTTATGTGATCTCTACGATAATACTTTTGACATTCATTTTCAGGCGCCTTTACCTGCTCTTGGGTGGGAAGGAGTTAGAGACGCAACACAGCATGGTTCAGTGTGCCCTCAAGTTGACATTTTTACAAACGTATTCATTCCTGGCGATGAAGACTGTTTATTTCTCAATGTATATTCACCAAGCTTGACACCTGACACTCCTCTACCAGTATTAGTATACATTCATGGAGGAGGATACAAAACCGGATCGGGCAATATCGACTCCTACGGACCAGACTTCATAATCAGAAAGAATATGGTCGTCGTAACTATTAACTATAGATTAGATGCATTGGGCTTTCTTAGCCTCGGTACTAAAGACGTTCCTGGAAACGCAGGGCTGAAGGATCAAGTTGAAGCTTTAAAATGGGTGCAAAAGAACATCAAACATTTCGGAGGTGACGCAGACAGAGTAACTATCATGGGACAGAGCGCAGGCAGCGCTTCTATTGGATTACATATTATTTCTCCGATGTCGAAAGGATTATTCCATAGGGCCATCGCAATGAGTGGCTCGCCGTTTTGTGATTGGAGCTTGGCTTTTCATCCTGAAAGGCGCGCGTTTGTTCTTGGGAAGGATCTTGGCTTTGAAACTAAAGACCCCGATGAACTTCTCGAATTTCTTCAGTCTGTCTCTTCAGACAAATTAGTAAACACGAGTCCGAAAGTCTTATCATTTGAAGAGTATACATATAACGGACTTAGAATGGTTCCGTATGTACCTGTGATTGAAAAATATAATGGACCAGATAATTTCCTGACATACAATATTTTTAAACAATTTGACCATGTTAATAAAGTAGATATTTTGTTTGGACACGCTAGCCAAGAGGTTCTTACAATAATTGATGCTATCGGAACTATCTTTATTGAAAACTATAACAAGTACCCAGAACTTTTAGTTACTCGAAAACTTTTAGACCAACTTGAACCAAATAGCATCTTGGAATTATCCGATATAATTCTAAAACATTATTTCGGAAACAAAAGTATTGGAATAGAATCTTTAAAAGAGTTCGTAAGCTATGCGAATAATGCTGCATTCGTTTATGATACCATAAGATTTTTTTCGAAACTGCCCTATATTGACAATACTGTAAGATATTTATATCAGTTTTCCTCTATGTCAAGTAGAAATTTGTATGGTCTACAAGGAGAAAAATACAACATTTCTGGAGCTGCCCATATGGACGAGTTGTTCTACTTGTTTGATCCAAAAGATAAAAATCTGACTTCGGCTAAAGACAGTTTAGAATTTAAACTTATAGATCAAGTCACTACGCTCTTCACGGACTTCGCTAAATATGGGTATGTAATATGATGGACATCTAATAATGCTATACCCTGACGTTCTACGTCATGTTTTCCTTCTTATCCAAACGCGCAACACAACAACATCGTCCGGTTTGTCTAGTAACTCAAGTTTTTGCATCAACATATTGAGAAAGGGCTTTGAAGATCCGTGGCATACCTACCTACTGTCGCGCCATTTTGAAAATATTGGCAACGCATGAGCCCATCTGATAAATAGATAGCTGACATCAATGGAAACAGCAAACATATGGAAACCAAACTCCGTAAAGTGTCACGTTTCTGAGATATTAAGGTTCAAAGTTGATGATTGAGTCACAACAACTTTTATGTGTTGCCGACTTGCCGTGTGTACCTATAAGTCGAGGAGATTCCTTTAAGCGGACTTAGATTATGGTGCAAGGTGTAAGGGCCAGTTGCACGGCATACCTATACTCTGTTAGATATTAATGCCCCCTCAGCCTTTTTTATTTACCTACGTAGACATGGTTTTTGATGTAATTAGGTATGACACATATAAGTACTAGCCTATGCAAAAGATTCAGTCTAAATGTCATATAGTGATTAACAGAGTTTAGTGAAATTGGCTCTAAAAGTTATACTGTAGGTAGTAAACAAAAATCAAAAGTAAGTATGAATTAGCACTTTTCGAACGTCAAAATTACATAAGACAGTCCCCCAAATCGCCCGTCCTTCTCCATTTCCTAGTACTTTAGCTGGGAAGAAGTGGCGCCACAAACTCCCAGCTGTCTGTTCAGTTAGGTAAAAAATTGATTCTATACAATAGTATGCATCTATGCAAAGTAATTAACAGGTAATAACCAAACATTTATTTATTTCAGCAACCCTACTTGTAATTCTGCATTCAACATAAAGTGGCCAGCGTTTGACAACCAGACCATGCAGTACGTGGACATAGGAAACAGTAACTTGACTGTGTCAAGTTTGATTGATGACGACAACTTCAATTTCTGGGAACAGTTTTATTCCTCCACTGGAGCATATATTTAAACTGTTTGTAAATATTGTACTGCTATATGTTTCGAGACAGTATAGGAGGTTACATTGTGTTAAACGTATACAGAAAAATAAAACATAATTTATATGTCTTCAGAATTAAGAGCTTGTGTTTTAATTTTTCACTAACCGGCAGCCTAATTGCGGAACGCCAAATCGTCAAATGATTCTGATCAGTTGGCTTCATTTCTATCACAATTGGCTTCATTTTACGATTTTCGAATTGCGAAACTCTAGTTTATTATGAAACCAATTATGAACGTTAAGGCCCTGCGCAGAAACTAGAGTTTCGCAATTCGAAAATCGCAAAATGAAGCCAATTGTGATAGAAATGAAGCCAACTGATCAGAATCATTTGACGATTTGGCGTTCCGCAATTAGGCTGCCGGCCTCTCCTAAGTCCTAAGCAATTCTCCTCCTCAGTCACTCCCACAAACTCATCTATCTATATAAATAAAAACAAAAGGCCTGACTGACTGACTGACTGACTGACTGACTCATCAACGCCCAGCCCAAACCCTTAGATCTAGAAAGCTGAAATTTTACACGGTGGTTCCCTTTATAATGTAGACAAGGAATAAGGAAGGGTTTTTCGAAATTCAACCCCTAAGGGAGTCAAATAGGGGATGAAAGTTTGTATGAAAGTCCCTCAGTTTTAAAGTTAGGATCTTCAAATTTTGTGTTTAGGCTGACGATTGAAAATTAATTTATACGTGTCTCAGCGTTTTTGATAATTTCACCCCCAAAGGAGGATGAACGACCTGACTGAGATATCAACGGACAGCCTAAACCGCTGGACCTAGGGACATGAATTTTGGAGGGTGTGTTCTTTGTGAAGAGTAGGTATCCAGTAAGAAAGGGTTTTTGGAAATTCAACCTTGAAGGGGGTGAAAAGGGGGCGATTTTGTTTGTATGAAAAATCTTATTCCTTGAGTTAATAACCTTGAAACTTTGCAAGAATACCTATCTAAGTAATAAACGAAGTTTGTCATTTTTCGTTTTTCTAAACTACCCCCTAAAGAGGTATTGGGGGTGTCAAAATTTTTGTGGAAGAATTTTAACGCGCTATCCGAGTAACTCGAAACTCAGTATTTATACTAGGGACTAAAAATAAAGAATAACGTGTGTCAGGGTTTTACCCTAACTGTGTGAAAAGGGGTAGTTAATTTTACAGGGGAGGATTTTACTGCGTGACTTGATTAGCTCGCAAATTGGCATAAATAATCTTTGAGTCAAATTATGAACACATCTTAAACGATTTTTCATAATTCGACCCATGTAGGGGTGAAAAGCGGGAATACTGTTTATATGAAAAATCTTATTCACTTGGTTAATTAACCTGAAACTTGGCACGAATATTAATCTAAGTAAATTATGAAGTTTGGCATTTTTTGTTTTTATAAACTACCGCCTAAAGGGGAGTTGGGGGCATCAAAATTTGTATGGAACAATTTTAACGCGTGGTCCGATTACCTCGATACTCAGTATTTATACTTAAGACCAAAAACAAAGAATAACGTGTAGCAGGGTTTCCCAAAAATCTACCCCTAACGGGGTGGAAAGGGGTAGTTAATTATACAGGGAAGGATTTTAATGCGTGGCTTAATTAACTCAACAATTCGTCGAAATAAACTTTGAGTCAAGTAATGAACACATCTCAAACAATTTTTCGTAATTCCACCCCTATGGGGGTGAAAAGCGGGAATACAGTGTATATGAAAAATCTTATTCATTTGGTTAATAAACATGAAACTTGGCACGAATACTTATAAGTATAAATAAATTATGAAGTTTGGAAATTTTTGTTTTTCTAAACTACCTCCTAAAGGGGGATTGGGGGCGTCAAAATTTGTATGGAAGAATTTTAACGCGTGGTCCGATTTACTCGAAACTCGGTATTTATACTTAAGACCATAAATAAAGAATAACGTGTATCAGGGTTTTTCGGAAATCTACCCTTAACGGGGTGAAAAGGGGTACTTAATTTTACATAGGAGGATTTTACTGTATGGTTTCATTAATTCGAAACTTGGTACAAATAATCTTTGAGTCAAGTAATGAACACATCCCAAACGATTTTACGAAATTCCACCCCTGTGGGGGTGAAAAGTGGTGATACAGTTTATATGAAAAATCTTATTTATTTGTTTAATAAACATGATACTTGGCAATATTTGGGTCAGTAAATAAGAAAGATTGTCACTTTTAGTTTAAAAAAACCCCTGACAGATGATTTTGGGGGTGACAAAGTTGATAGGTTAGAAAAATGTGTAACCCGCTGTCGGATTAACTCGAAACTACTAAAACAAAAAATAAAACAAGTATGAGTTTTAGGGTTTTTCAAAAATCGACTCCTACCAAGGTGGGAAATGGCAAGTAATAAAGTTTAAGGGAAGGATATTACTGCTTGCATCCATTAACTCGAAAATGGGTATGGTCTTTGAGTCAAGTTATGAACAAATCACGAACGATTTTTCAAAATGTCACCCCTGTGGGGCCCCCACAGGGGTGACATTTTGAAAAATCGTTCGTGATTTGAACTGTATCCCCGCTTTTCACCCCCACAGTGGGGGTGAAAAGCGGGGATACAGTTTATTTGAAAAATCTGATTCCTTTGATCTATAAACTAAAAAATTGGCCCGAATACTTATTTATCTAAATAAATGATAAAGATGCATTACTTATACATTTTCGAAATTTTTGAGGAAAGTACGAATTTTACGCGGACGAAGTCGCGGGCAGAAGCTAGTTTAAAATAAAACTAAGTAAAGATCTAGACCTCAGTGTGACCTCAATCCACCAACCTGCTGGGCCCGCGTGGTGGATAACGGCCCTCTCCCTCTCACTAAGAGGACTGTGTCCCATCATTGGGGATGATATTATAGGCTGATTCTAAAGAGGTCCAAGCTCGAGTATTTGCTAGCGAGTCATGGAGCGCAGTATCAATGGGGGTTCCAATATCTGACCGTATAAGGAACACAATACTGCGCGCAGTGGCGGATTTACCAACACGCTGAGTAGGCTGTAGCATAGGGCGGCAGATTTTAGGGTCGGTAATTTGGGACTAACATTTTTAGGGTTCCGTACCTCAAAAGGAAAAAACGGAACCCTTATAGGATCACTTTGTTGTCCGTCCGTCCGTCCGACCGTCCGTCCGTCCGTCCGTCCGTCCGTCTGTCAAGACCGTTTTTCTTAGGAACGCGTGGAGGTATCAAACTGAAATTTATATCTAATACTCAAGTCTACTGTCCCTTGGAGCTGTGAAAAATCAAACTTCTAGAGGCCAAAGCAATCAAAAGAAACAGCCGTTTATGCTGCAAATTTCCGCAAATTTTCGAAACTCGCACAGGAATCAAAACCTACAGGGTACTTCCCGTGAACTTAGAATCTTGAAATTTGGTACGAAGTAACGTCTTATAGTACAGATAAAGGAAAAATTGCGAAAACCGTAAATTTTTAGTTACATCATATAATAAAAAATATTTCTGAAAATTTTAAAGTTACTACTTCTTTTCTCATGAACGCGTAGAGGTATTCAATTGAAATTAATATCAAATACTCAGGTCTATAATACCTTTAAGCTGTAACAAAATCAAACTTCTATGTCAACGCAATCAAAAGAAACGGCAATTTAAGCCGCATATTTTCAAACTCGCAACTACTCGCAAGGGAATCAAAACCTAAAGGGCCTAGAATCTTGAAATTTGGCATGAAGCAATGTTTTATAGCACACATAAAGGAAAAATTCCGAAAACCTTAAATTTTTATACGGAACCATCGGTGTGCGAGTCCGACACGCACTTGGCCGGTTTTTTTTTTAAATGTCTTACTGAAATTAAAAAGATTAATATTTATATATCTACTATAGTTTTTTGGAAAGAATAAACAAAGTTAATGCTCAAATTCAGGCTTCTACCGTAGATTTGATCACAGTTGTTGATCTTTACTTTACAAAATAAGTATTTTGAAGAAAAGGCGATGGAATCAAGCGTGTCGAAGCAGAAAGACATGGGACATTATTGTAGAGTTCGGTAGGGGCAACAAAATTTGAATAGCCTACTGGCGGCAAATGTGTATATCCGCCACTGACTGCGCGCCAAAGCCAAGATCACAGACGTTACCCAGAAAGCCGCTAAACTTAATTGAGACTGGGTCGGACACGCACGTCAGATGACAATTTAGGCTAGGAGAACCATCGGGTCCCACTAAACGCACGACGGCATCGCGACAGGTCGAGACGAAGATGGCGGGACGAGCTTGACTCCTACCGAAAGGACTGGCCGGCACTCGCAAAAGAATTGTGTGGAAAAGGGAGAGGGAGGCTTTTGGCTTGCAGTGGGACTATACAGGTTAGTTAGTTATTGTTATGCTAAAGATCTCGCAGTAAAGTCAATCTCCATCGAATACGGGTACGCCTGTATCGGTCCCATAGTAGGGAAAAGTTATTTGGTCTAGCTTGGTCTTAGTGGTCGCGGTAAAAGTTCTTTGTTCTAGTGGTCGCAAGCGGTACTGCTGAGCACGAGGTCCTCAGTTCGATTCCCAAGTCGTCGAACAACGTGTTATTGAGATTTTCAATCAGGAATTTCTCAATAACAGCCCAGAGCTTGGATTTGTGCCCAGTAGATACACCACAGAACCCGCCGGTTGCGGGTTGCCGCAGGAACCCGTTGGAGCAGTGGACGTCTTTCGGCTGAAATGATGATGATGGGATGGCAATCATATCTATAGGCTATCTATTTAGGCTGAAGGTACATAGCTATTCACATTTAGTAGAATATTGTACGCATATATGAATATAAATTTAAAAAAGTAACTCTACAACATACCTCTAGAGTGTACTTGTGGGTTCAGGGCACGCTCGTTCGATCATAGACCTCATCCATCGCTTTCCATCAGGCGTGATTGAATTATATTAATTTCTTTTTTTATTGCTGGATGAACCCAATCACCAAGAAACAAAAAGAATTTTCTAACATGGATAGAATTCACAGAAAACTAAACTATGTACAATGTGGTACAATATAAGGTAGAAAAAAGTAAATACACAGATGCAGCAAAAAAATTAAGTCAAGGTCAATAGGTAAAAATCTAGGGACGACTAATCTACCTACTTACTTCAAACTATTTCTTCGGTTCTCTGTTACAAGTGAGTTAACCAAAGCTTTATATCAAAGGAATGGTACAGACATTTCAAGAAATGATAGTTTTCATTGTCATGTACACTTAAAATACTTAAATCATTCCCAATGTCCATGTAATTCATCGTCGTTAGCTCAAACGCAGGCCAGGTTAAGTTGCATGTTGAATCAGGAGTAGGATTCCTGAAAAAAAAAACCCTGGCGTACATTATTCAATTATATGTAACACAAAATGAACACACAGGCGTAGTACTAATAAGTATTTTGTGGCACAGGGGTGTCTCTGTGTGCACAGGTGCGTGTGTCTCGGTGTGCACAGGTGTGTGTCTCTCTGTGAATACAGCTGTGTGTCTAGACTCTTTTTAAAACTAACTCTCTTTTTTGTAACACATTCAAAGTTCTACATATATTACTGTTTTAGATTCTCCCTCTCTCTCTACAAAGCCAAACTTTTCCTAAAGCTCAATGAGCCATACTGCCATAGAGTTACACCTTGGTAGGTACTGCACCTGAGCTTAGTTATTTTTACTCTTACCCGTATTTAGCAAAGTTTGTGAAGAGCGTAGTCACTTGTTCTATGAGTTCAAATTCTCGGCTATTTTTGTCCAAAGGCATATTTAGTGCCTTCGGGTCAAACAAGTACATCATGTCATCCACGTGTCCGGCGCCGTAGATACTGTTACGAGCTTGGGGTTCGTGACAATAAAAACTGCCGATTTAATAACCAAAAATAGACACTTTATTTAAAAACACAAATTACAACTTAAACACACTAATTATAAAACACAATCGCACTACTAATCACTTGAGAGTCGCACTTGAAGATCGCTTCGATGTTTTCGCTTGTATCGCTTATCCAACACTGAATGCCGGCTCGCAGGCACACCGGCCTTATATAGGCCTCGGATAGTTCCAGAACCTTCTACCGTAGAAACATCTAGAATGTTCGAGTACATACCGAACCCGACGGACCAGACGTCGATAGTTCTGGAAAGTTCTATCATCGAAGTTTCTAGAAGGGACCCGAATAATTATAAGTTCTGCTACTCGATACTAGATGGCGCTAGTGGTAGCTAATGTCGCCATCAAGTGTGGCGCGCAACACTGCCCCCTCCTAAGACATGCTCGTCCCGAGCATTATTGGCCCCATAATAACGCGCCAGTCGATCCACATGGACGATCTTAGGAGTACCTCTTGCACCTTTCTGTATCCGGTAGGTTACGTCATTGATCTTTGTCACAATCCGGTACGGTCCGTCCCATTTAGCTTGAAGCTTAGGAGATTTCCCTTTGCTGCGGACTGGATTGTGCAACCACACTAGTGATCCTTCGTCGAACCCTTTATTATTCATTTTGCGGTCATAACGGGTTTTCATCTTCTCAGACATTTGCTGGCCCGATTGTCTGACGTGCTCATAGATGTCATTCATTTTGTTCCGCAAGTCATTCGCATAATCGGTTATACTGCGTGGGGCGTCAGGTGGTATTCCGGTGATCAGGTCTGCAGGCAGCCGTAATTCCCTTCCAAAGTTTGCGAAAGCTGGTGTCACCGATGTACTTTCGTGAACAGCACTTCGATATGACAACAAGAACGGTTGTATGTGCTTGTCCCAATCTCGTTGCCGATTTTCCACAACTTTTGCCAGGTATCTCTCCAATGTCTGATTAAATCGTTCCACCATTCCATCCGATTGTGGGTGGTAAGAAGTTGTTCTCGTTTTATGAGTACCCATAACTCGACAAGTTTCCTGGAATATTTGGGACTCAAAATTCCTTCCTTGATCACTGTGAATCTCTAAAGGTACTCCAAAACGGCAGAAGACTTCATGAACCAATTTATCTGCAACTGTTGAAGCTTCTTGGTTTGGAATGGCGAAGACTTCCGGCCACTTAGTGAAGTAATCCATTACAACCATGAAATACTTGTTACCACTTTCACTTTCCGGAAATGGTCCTGCAACATCCAGGGCTATCCTCTCCCATGGTGCACCAACATTGTATAATTTCAATGCACCTCTACTACGAGTCTGAGGTCCCTTTACAGCTGCACAACTCGTACATTTGCGACACCAGTCCTCGACATCGTCACGACAGTGGACCCAGTAAAACCGTTCTCGTATCTTCAGTAGGGTCCGTTTAACTCCCAAATGGCCTCCTGAACAACCATTATGGTACAGCTGTAGAACATCAGGTACTTTAGCTTTAGGGACAACCATTTGAAAATGACAGCTGTCTCCTCGAGCATTTTCCCATTTACGGCACAGGACTCCTTCCTGAATCACCAAGCTGTCCCATTGGGCCCAATAGCTTTTTGTGATCGAACTCATCGCTGAGACGTCGCTCCACGTGGGCTTAGGTGCACCGGCCTTTATCCACTCGAGAATCGGTTTGAGGTCTGAATCTTCCTGCTGGGCACGTTGTAGGGTTTCCTTCCACTCGTTGCTGAGGTCTGTCTTGAGCATCCTCACAGGTACGACTTCTTTACTTTCTTGCCTAGTACAATGCTTGCAGTCTTCAGGACAAGGTCTTCTTGACAATGCATCCGCGTTGCCATGAGATTTTCCGCTGCGATGTTCGACCACGAAGTCGTATTCCTGCAGTAGTTCAATCCATCTCGCAACTTGACCTTCTGGATTTTTGAACTGCAATAGCCATTTCAGTGCAGCATGGTCAGTTCGTAAGTGGAATTTCCGCCCCAGAAGATATTTGCTAAAATGCTGCAATGACTTTACCACAGCAAGCAATTCCCGTCTCGTGACACAATAGTTCCTTTCCGGCTTTGACAACGACTTGCTGAAGTACGCTATTACAACCTCTTGATCACCATTCCGTTGAGACAATACACCACCAAGTCCTATGTCACTTGCGTCTGTGTCAACTATAAATTCCTTGCCTGCATCAGGGTACCCCAAAATAGGTGTTTTGCACAGTCGGCCCTTTAACTCCTGGAATGCGATATTGCAACTTTCATCCCAGCAGAAATGTCGCTTCTCCTCGGTTAGCTTGTGCAGGGGTTTGGCTATATCCGCAAAGTTCTTAACAAATCGCCGATAATAAGAGCACAAACCCAAAAATGCTCTGACCTGCGTCTTATCTTTTGGAACTGGCCAATTCTTGACAGCGGCGATTTTCTCTGGATCCGTGCGGATACCTTCTTCCGACACTACATACCCCAAAAAGCTAACTTGTCGTTTGAATAGTGAACACTTCTTCGGACTTAACTTGAGGTTGGCACTCTGGATCTTCATGAGCACGCGTTCCAGATTTTGAAGATGTTCTTCAAACGTACGGCCTACGATGATGATGTCATCCAAGTAGACCAGACAGGCATCGCCAATTAGCCCGGTAAGTACAAGTTCCATCAACCTTTCAAACGTTGCCGGAGCATTGCACAATCCAAACGGCATAACTTTAAATTGCCAAAGACCCTTTCCTGTCGAGAATGCAGTTTTCTCCTTGTCCTTGGGATCAATTTCAACTTGCCAGTAGCCACTTTTCAGGTCTAGAGTGCTAAACCACTTTACTCCAGTAAGCATGTCCAGCGTGTCATCAATTCTTGGCAAAGGATAGCTGTCCTTCTTCGTAACGTCGTTCAGACGACGATAGTCAACACAAAACCGCATGCTGCCGTCCTTCTTCCTTACCAGCACTACAGGTGAACACCATGGACTAGATGAAGGTTCAATAACACCATCCTTCACCATTCCTTCGATCATGGTTTCCACTTCCTTTTCACGTGCTACCGGCAATCTCCTTGGCCGCTGACGGATAGGCAATTCTTCTCCTGTGTTTATTTTGTGTTGAACTAAGCCAGTCTTCCCAATGTCAGCATCGTTTGACGAGAAAACACCGGCGTACTTGAGTAACATCTTCTTCGCCTTGACCATTTCATTTTGGGACAGAGCGCTGCGGCAGTCTTCTAAAAGTGTGGACACTTTCGTTTGTGCATCCTTGCTGAGGGTCCCAGTCGATAGATATTGGCATCGACGTAACCAATCCACTTCCTCGCAAGTACCAACTAGTGTGCCTTTTTCTATAATCTGTTCCTGATCACAAAGGTTCAGCACACGTACCCCTGAGATGTCGGTGGCTCTGACCAAAGTTCGTGCCACTTTCCATGGAAGGTCATTGTCTACCCTTTCCACGAGTACACAACGATTAGTTTGCCCAGGATTCCGAGGAAGACTAACCGGCACAATCGTTTCTGATCTCGGCGGAAGAACAATCTTTTTAAGGCTGTACACATTCCCTGGTAATGCCCCTTCCATAAAAAGTTCCTCTTGTCCACATTTCAAAACACCTTGCTTGACGTCAATCTCGCAATAATTCTTCCTCATAAAGTCAAGGCCCAAGATGCAATCGTCCATTATATCAGCCACGATGACATTATGCAGGTAGATTCTGTTGCCTAGCTTCAACTCCATCTTCTTCTCTCCATGGACGGGTATACGCTGACCGGTGGCTGTTACCAAATTAATGCGTTCTCGGTTGTATGCGGAGTCCCCAAGGAACCGACTTAGAAGTTGGGAACTGACGACCGTATGAGAGGCTCCAGTATCTATGGTCAACTTACACGGCGTTCCGTTGACCTCGCCCTTGATGATTAAGCTGTTCCCGTCAAGGGTTTGTGTGATCGAAATCCTTAGGGCTCTTTGAGCATCAGCCAGCACCCGCCCCGCAGTCCTGGCTATTACTCGTTTCCCTGCTGCTGTTGCTGGGCGGTGCTGTTAGCCGCACTACCCTCTGGAGCTCGGTCTTCTCTTTCTGCAGTTCGCTTAGGGCAACTGGATCGAAGGTGGCCCCTTTCCCCACAGCCGTAGCACCTAGGGCTGTATCCTTTATTGCGGTCGCGAACTGTAGCCGCTGCAACCTCCCTGACACGATGGGAACGATGATCCTGCCGCACAGCTTCCACCTCCAGTGCATGGGCCAAGGCGTCCTTAAGCGCCCCGTGGTGACCGAGCCTCACAGCAGCTCTAACTTCAAGGTCACGGATGCCGTCGATAAATACCTGCACCAAATTCCCATCAATAAGCGCAGGTACAGACTGGTATGCTTTCCGAACCAGCTTCTCAACTTCAAGGGCCCACTGCTGCAGGTTTTCGTTATTGCGTTGCACGCGATCCTTGAGCTGCGCACGAAACACGTGTTCCAGGTGAGCGTCGCCATACCGAGCTTCCAATGCCTCAAGGAGCTGCTCGTAAGTCACTTCTTTGCTGAGAGCTTCCAGCACAGTTAAGGCCTGATCGCGCAGGCCTAGGGTGAGGGCAGTCATGGCCTGACTCTTATTCCACCCGTTCGCCTTCATGACAGCCTCAAACTGAATCTTGTAGGCCGACCAGGAAGAAGTTCCGTCGAACGGTGGCACTTTGAATCCCCGTAGCGAAGGTGTTGTAGCTACGACAGGGGCTGCGATTCCATCCTCAAGTTTGAGGTAATCCAGCGTTTTCTTCACGTCAGCCATTACGGTTTTCTTCACGTCAGCCATCACGTTGTCAACCCGATTATTCACTTGGTCGATTCGGGTTTCAGCTTCCAACAGGCGGTTGTCGTGTTGAGCAACCTTATCCTTCACCTCCTTTATGTCTTTCCCGAAGGTAGCGTGAAGTTCCTTCAGAAGGAGCATCTGCTCTTCCTGTCGGCGGGACTGCTCCTGCTGACGGCGGGCCTGTTCCTCCTTATCTTGCTGGAGCTGTTCTTCCAGCCGACGAGCCTGTTCCTCCTGTCGGCGGGCCTGTTCCTCCTTGTCCCGCTGGAGCTGTTCTTCCAACCGACGAGCCTGTTCCTCCTGTCGGCGGGCCTGTTCCTCCTTGTCCCGCTGGAGCTGTTCTTCCAACCGACGAGCCTGTTCCTCCTGTCGGCGGGCCTGTTCCTCCTGACGGCGAGACTGCTCCTGCAGCATCATCATCAAAGCAGCAAAATCTGGTGCTGATGATGCTGGAGCAGCTGTGGACGGGCCGGCCTCCGTGATTGGTAGTTGTCCCTCCGACGTCTGTGGCGTTGCTCCACCGAATCGCCTCTGGTCCGTCTCTTGCTGGCGTTGACTCCGGGTACGGATACCCTCCGTGTCGTCCTTCGGTAGAATCGGCATGATTTTAATCCTTGCTTCTGACACCAATTGTTACGAGCTTGGGGTTCGTGACAATAAAAACTGCCGATTTAATAACCAAAAATAGACACTTTATTTAAAAACACAAATTACAACTTAAACACACTAATTATAAAACACAATCGCACTACTAATCACTTGAGAGTCGCACTTGAAGATCGCTTCGATGTTTTCGCTTGTATCGCTTATCCAACACTGAATGCCGGCTCGCAGGCACACCGGCCTTATATAGGCCTCGGATAGTTCCAGAACCTTCTACCGTAGAAACATCTAGAATGTTCGAGTACATACCGAACCCGACGGACCAGACGTCGATAGTTCTGGAAAGTTCTATCATCGAAGTTTCTAGAAGGGACCCGAATAATTATAAGTTCTGCTACTCGATACTAGATGGCGCTAGTGGTAGCTAATGTCGCCATCAAGTGTGGCGCGCAACAATACCATATTCTGCTCCTTGGTTTCCAAACACATTTCTCTTTGACAAACTGGAAAACTGATATAAATATTTTTTTGTTTTCCCAATGTTCGTCATCAACTCAAAATATCTGATGATGTCATAAACAAAAGACGCGTCATTCAAGTAAGCTATGAACTCCTTAATTGAGTTAACGTCAAGGTTTTTGTTTCCGAAATAATAGTTACGAATTTTATTTGAAAGGTCTAAAATTGAATATGGTGAAGAAATGCTTGAAATTTTTCTTGGAACAAAATATTCCGGATACTTGCTGTAACGTTCTAAAAGTGTAGAGGCAATGATTTTTACTCCTGTTAGTACTTCTTGATTGGTGTAACCAAACAAAATGTCTGCTTCATTTAGACTCTCTATGTTCTGAAATGTGTTCTTGGTCAAGAAACTATTTTCACCTTCATATTTTTCAAAAACAGGTGCAAAATGATACATTTTTAATATACTGTAGGTTTCTTCAGATGCTAATACATATGGAGATGTGCCTACCAATTGGTTTGCATGAACATTCTGTAAAAATACGAGCAGTTCTTCGGGGTCTTCAAACTCACGGCCCAGTTGTTTGCCAAGAACAAAAGCGCGCCTTTCAGGCTCAATCGCTAAGGCCCAATCACAAAACGGCGAGCCACTCAGTGCGATAGCCCTTTGGAACAATCCTTTTGACATTGGAGAACGACTATGTAATGCAACAGAAACGCTGCCTGCGCTCTGTCCCATGATAGTCACTCTCTCTGCGTCTCCTCCGAAATGTTTGATGTTCTTTTGCACCCATTTCAAAGCTTCAACTTGATCCTTCAGTCCCGCGTTTCCAGGAACGTCTTTAGTGCCGAGGCTAAGGAAGCCCAACGCGTCCAATCTATAATTAAATGTCACGACGACCATGTTTTTTCTGACAAGGAAGTCTGGCCCGTTAAAATCGACATTGCCGGATCCACTTTTATATCCCCCTCCATGAATAAATACTATCACTGGTAGAGGAGTGTCAGATGTCAAGTTTAGCGAATATACATTGAGAAATAAACAGTCTTCATTGCCAGGAATGAATACGTTTGTAAGGATGTCCATTTGAGGACACACGGGACTAGAGATGTGCCGTTGCCGGCAATATTGCCCGAAGTGGGAATATTGGTGGCAATATTGCCAGCAATATTGCCGAGAGTGGAAATATTTGGGAATATTGCTTAAATACAATTCAAATTAAGTACGGAAACTATGTACAACACTTAAAATTAACATTTAAAGGCCATGATCTACATTATATACAATAAAATACTGTTTTGGGTAAAATTGCCAATACTGCCAGCATTTTTGGCAATATTCCCGGTATTTTACCGGCAATATTGCCCATGTTGCCGCACACGATAGTGAATATAAGAAATAACACATAAATATTAAGATAAGAATTGATGATCGTTGTGTATTGAATAAAAGGCATAAATTCGAATATTTTCTTTTAATGTTGTACCTACTTGTTTTTCATGCAAAATCACATAACAAAAACTACGAGTATAAGTATATACTTAATTGGAAATAACAAAGTGTAAATCTTTACAAATCTCTATGAAAACTACAAATAATCCACAAAAATAATATTATTTTAATATTTCAATGCACTTGTTTCAGTAATCCTTACATAATCAGTAAATCACCGTTTAGAGTAACAACTTAGTAGTTATTATAATCGTTTTAAAATCACAGTTCTTGTTTTTTTTTTTATCTAGCCTGCGCTGCGCTGTCCCACTCCTGGGCAAAGGCCTCTCTCCACTCCTTCCATTTTTTGCGAGCCCGCGCGTCCTCCCTCCAATTTTGACGGAACCTATCCAGCTCGTCCCGCCATCTCCTACGTGGTCTACCGCGACCCCGCCTCACTGTCTCAGGGCACCAATTCTGCGCTATTTGGGCCCACAGTTTGTCCGGCATGCGGCAGACATGTCCTGCCCAGTCCCATTTAAGTTGAGCAGCCTTTTGAGCCACGTCAACTATCTTCGTTTAGGAGCGGAAAATTGTGTTTCGAACACGATCCGTTAATTTAACGCCTAGTATACTGCGCTCCATTGCTCGTTGGCAGACCTTGAGGTTGGACCTCTGACGCCAGCTCTTGTTAATATTTATATTTCTAAGGCCGCTATCCCACTGGTGTTTTACAAGCGTTGGCGCTTCTCCAACGTCTGCGTAGCGCCAACGTTGCGCAGACGCGACGTTAACGTCGCGATTTTCAGTGGTAACCCCCACCCGCGCTCACACAGACAGAGCGGGACGGCGTGATTGTACATGTTGCCAAAAAACGCAAGAAACTCGCGACGTTAACGTCGCGTCTGCGCAACGTTGGCGCTGCGCAGACGTTGGAGAAGCGCCAACCCTCGTAAAATGCCAGTGGGATAGCGGCCTTTATCTTAATAATAAATAATCAGTCATTGATAATCACAGCGTTTTGTTTATAATTTATACATAAAGTAAAATTAACTAATTAAATTCTTAATTAATCCACAGACAATGGATCTTCGTCTAATTCTGGTCTGAAATCGTTCAGTGGATCATCGCATGTTTCGTCGACAAAGTCGAATTCCACATCATCGGCACATTCTTCATCGGGCTTTGGCTGTTGACTTAGATGCGCGTTTTGGTTTAGAAGCAGTTTTCCCTAAACTCGTGTTAGGTCGGTTAGGATCGGACGTTAAGTGACGTGCGCATTCTCCAAGAGATGCCCAGATACTGTTCTCCAGTTTTCCCAAACCCGTGCCGTGCATGTGCAGCGCGAATGAGGTGCAATATACATAGATGTTTATTCATATAATTGTGTCCTATCTTTTCGCACGACACGCGTGTGCGTATTTCAAATATTTTATGATCGATATACTACACAAATATAACTAAACGATGATTACACCTGCAGTAATAATGAAATATATTGGTATTATTTGACCGGCAACATTGGCAATATTGCCAATGTTGCTGGCAATATTGGTATTTTACCGGCAGTGGCAACATTGGGAATATTGCCGGCAATGGCAATATTGCCACCAGGCACATCACTACACGGGACCATGTTGCGTTGCAGATCTTACACCGTCCCACGCAACAGCAGGTCGAGGCGACTGAAAATTAAAAAATAAATGAAGGCATTATTAAGCTTGCGCCCTAAATATGAAAAATTTAATTGCAACATACCTAATAATTTTATACCTATGAGCTTCCATCAACCATCTTGATCCAACTTTTTTAATTAACTCACACTCTAACTTTTTTAATTAACTTAATCAATTTAGGATCGTCATTCCGAGCTCCATTTGGACCGACTACCGAGCTGGCTGAGGTTGGTGACTGGTGTGCGGTCCAATCAGGGGCGTTCCCGAAGTGTAAAAAGTTTGAGGCTCATTAAACCCATTTTGTAAAGCTACTTGGTTAATTGGCTACTTGGTTGGACGTAATAAGAATAAAACGTCTATTGTGTCTCGTTAAGTGACCTTCAAACGATAAAAAAATCATCACATCATTACCTTAAATCTTAGTTTTCCAACTGGCGGTTCGGCGTAAGGTATCCCTTTAAAACTGTAGTACTGTCCATCCCCAATGACTAAGTCCAATAGCTCGCCCTCCAACTTGCCCTGCTCCACTTCCACTTGAATCACATCACATAGTGCGTCTTGTATTATACTGCGAATTATTAATAGCAGTAAGTTTAAGCGGTCCCTTAGTACCCATGGTAAATATTTGAACAGGGCTCATGAGATCATCATCACGGTTGGTTCAGAGAAATGCCCTCTACGGCGTCGTAGCACGCGCGTAGCACTTTCAAAACACATTCGTAGAGACAGATTTTGCAAAGTACCTATTGCATAATTCGCTTATTGATTGATCTGGTGGCTGGGACATCGACTGTTCTGAAAATCTACTATTCCATACATTTTGACCACTTTCTATGGAACAGCTGATTTTTTTATGATAACTGACGAAAAATTTAGAATAATGTGCTGAATTCATGGTTACAGGTTGCGCGTTGATGGCCCTGCCACCCTGTATTTTGTTTCTCTATCTTCACTATGATTGGCAAATTAGCTGCACTGTGGTATGTCTGTTCATTTTGTTCTTAAATAGTCGTAAGAAAGAGGGACAGCTTTTAACCCTTCGTATGCTTAAACGTGGATCCACGAGAGACGCAATGGCTTTTTAATTGTGTCTGTAACTCTGTTTTTCAACCGGTTAAAGGAAGAAGAAGAATTGGTAACTATGTCATAGTATAGGTACTCACATTAACAACAATATTGCACATAAAGTTTTCATTTTAATATACTTAAGATGAGATACATGTACACTCGTAGGAGTTGGAGTCGTGTGGACAATTAAATTACAAAAACCACAGCAAGTAACTTAGTATAAACGAAATCAGCGTGAGAAAATCAGACAAAGCAATAATATATTTTATCTTTTTCCGCATAAGAACAGTAGGTACAATTATAATTATTAGTGTTCAAAAATTTTTTTTAACCCGCTTTTATTAGCTTTACAATTGTAACTAACTAACGAACAACGTAATAAAATCATAGAAGTTAATTTTAACTTGCATCTAATTGTCGCATAGAAATGAAACTTAGTGTAAAACTATAATTTGGTATATTGATCTGATGATGGAGTTAGGAGGTGGATAGTGGAACAAGAGCACTAGCAAGAACAACTAGCTTCATTTTTCTGACTGACCGGCCCTTTGGCAATTCAAAAGTGCCTGTACTTTTGAATTGCCAAAGGGCCGGGTTTATTTAAAATAAATTCTTTGACTTCCAATTTTTATCTTATTTTTTAGAACACAACGCGTGGGAAGAGGCCTAAGACGCTATAGGAATGTTTTGTGACCTCTCCAAGGCATTTGATTGTGTCGATCACGAAACCTTGCTTTTGAAACTTGAGCATTAGGTAGGTACGGACTTGGAAAACTTGCGCTCAGTTTAATTAGTTCTTATTTAAACGAAACGATAGACAATATAACAGCAAGTTCAAGTAAATGATGTCAATTCACTTGGTTTAAAAGTAAAAATGGCTGTTGTTACGAAATCAAAATGGCAAGCAAACACCAGGTGGCACCACTGAGTACTAACAGTGATCAACCTTCTATACAGGCGCGGTCGCAGCCTAAGATTTTGGGGGGGGTCATCATGGGTACCGAGGAATATTTTAAGGGAGGTACGTCTCCTCGTTGGTCTAGTGGTCGCAAGCGTTACTACTGAGCATGAGGTCCTAGCTGGGTTCGATTCCTAGGTCGGGTAAAGTGTTAAAGGGTTTTTCTATCAGAAATTTCTCAGAAGCAGCCTGGAGTCTGGATTTGTGCCCGGTTGGCGGCAGTAGGCTCGCCCTCTATGATAACTGGCGAAATGTTGGTGTAAGTACTATATGAAGGTACACCCCTGCCCAACCCTTTGGGGATTAAAGGCGTGATGATATGTTAAGGTTCATGTACACATCCAGCTCAACATTACTTATGCTATTCAGGGACGCAGCTTTTACATAGGGAGTGTGTTATTTAAATGCCGCCAAATTGGTCGTATGTATTAGAACGGTAGCTAGATTGGGTAGGGTGGGGAGAGCGAGCGAAGCGAGTTCGAAAATTTTAACAACCCTCCTCTGTTTGATTAGGTTTTGTTTTATATTTTCAAGTAGAAATAGGAGTTACATTGTCGACTTATGCAGGCAAGCTCAAGCAGCTATCAGACTCTAAAATGCAAGAGCGAGCGAAGCGAGCACGAAAATTTTGCACATTTGATAGCATACATTTTGCATTTTTGATAGGTTCGATTTTCTTTCGATCATTCCAAAAGGACTAGGAATTACTTGCTTTGTCAACTTTTGAAGAAAAGCTCAAGAACCAATGTAAATTCCAAGACCGAGCGTAGCGAGCCTGAAAATTTTAGCACCCCACCTTGACTAGTCTCCGTTTTCTTTTACCCATCACACAAAAAGAGAACTTACTTTATAGAATTATGATATAAATAATTACGAAAAGCTTAAACTCGTTTTACAGCAGTTTAGGTTTTGGAATCTGGGCTTACCTAAGCTTTTTAACCTTACGTACGAGCGGGGTGCCCAATATCCCGAGTTTGCTTCGGTCGTTCTTGAAGCCTATGGATTCTATATTTTTGTAACAGGCTTTTTAAAGGAAAATATTTTTCATTTCTCATACTCGGAAAGTAGTGTTTGTTTGATCCAAATAGCGGGTGGAAAACGCTGCTTCCCACCACAGGGCGGGAAAAACTCATAGTAATTACTTCCCTCTTTAGGGTGGGAATGAATTTTAAAAATAGAACTGTAGTCAACTACGAAATTTTTGACATAAATTAAGAAAAATGCTGCAGTCTTGTGAGTGTATAAACAGCCAGTGTGAATTAAAAAAAAAACCTATTAAGCGGGACAGCCCGCGGCGATGACGCGGTGTGTTCCATATTTAAAATAAAAAAAGACAATAGTATTATTTGGCGGGATACTAACTAAACTGTACCGAAATTCAAAAACTTGATTTTATAGACTAATATTTCTTTAATAAAAATGAGTTCAAGTGATTCTGAAATGTTGACCCCAGATTCGGTTAAAGACGAGGCAAATGCAGTAATTGAAAATATCAGGTATATGCCGAAGTAAATAGCAACATATTTGAATTTACCAAACTGTGAGCAGTATACCGGGCATTGTTATAGAAGAACGTCAGCGACACTGTTAGCCGATTCTGGGGCGAACTTGACAATGTTAAAAAGACATGGAGGATGGAAATCCAGCACAGTCGCGGAAGGCTACATTGAGGATTCTGTCCAAAATAAAAGCAAAATTTCAAGCAAATTAACTGAGACTATAAATTTACGCCCCAGTTCGCCTCAACCATCTACTTCAAGAGAGTCTCTGCCATGGATTCCACCGTCTAATCAAATACCAGAGTCTCGTACTTTTACAGACATCCAGCATAGCCAAAGTCATAATATATCAAACACTGTAAATAATCCAAACAAGAATGTAACTTTAAATTTCACAAATTGTTCTAACTTCTCCATTAATTTTAAATAGGTACTATGCATATTATTGTTATAAATAAATATTTTAGAAAAACTACTACTTTTTACTTTCCTTATATTCGAAATGAAAAGTAGAGTGTTTAACACGGGTGAAAGTCATCAATTCCTACTCGGACTATAGCCGCCCTCGCTGCGCTCGGGCGTCTAAATGCCTCGTATAGGAATTGATTCCTTTCGACCCTTGCATAACAATCTACTATTTTAGGCGCGTTAAAAAACCCACTGTCATTTCATTTTTACTTCAGTCGGCAGTCCCCATGTCTGCCGACGTTCTTAATGTTTTTGAATATGCCAATCGGGGTTTTCGTGGCTCAAGTATAATTTTAAGTTAGTAAGGCAAGTAAATCATTCAGACTCTTGACAGCTTGAATGATTTTAGGGGGGGTCATGACCCCCACGACCCCCCCCCCCCTCGGACCGCGCATGCTTCTATATGCCTTCTATGGTGAAAACCGCATCAAAATCTTCCGTAGTATAAAAGAACAATGCGGTCAAACAAACAGACATGTAAAACGACTCTGCACCACGGATCTTCTCTTTTCTAGCGATAATTATTATTAGGACTGTTTAATCGAGTATTACAAAAATTGGCGCCAAGCCAATCATCACATTCATCACACAGATACAATAATGCATGAATGGCACACAAGCATATGTTTAGTGTTACCAGCTTATTTTTTTACGATTTTGATTTACATTTATGTAAAAAAAATAACAAGATCGCAAACACATAATCAAAATGCTCCATATTACATGATTTTCTAATAATATCATTTAATTTTTAATTTGCTAATAATACCTGTGACAATACGCATAGACTAGTACAGTAATCATCTTCTAGCTTTTGACTCTGGTAGTTACACCGACCATAGACTAACATAAAACATAACCTCTTTCTTTATCCGTCAAGCTTTGTAACACAAGGTGAATATCAAGAAAATATTTCTAAATATTACTGATTACGAATAAAAGTTAAAACATTGTATGTAAAAGCACGTTCAAAAATTGTAGTAGTGATTTCAATAATAGTTCCGGTTATTACTAGCTTTTGATAGTCGAAATCGGAAGTCCACGTGTTGTGTGCTACTGTCGGTGATCGAAGACTGATTTTGTTTCAGGCCCAAAAATGACGAACTCCAAAGGTTATCGTCGCGGAACCAGGGACTTGTTCGCCCGCAGATTCCGCACCCATGGAACCATCCCGCTTTCCAAGTACATGAAAGTGTACAAAGTCGGCGACATCGTTGACGTCAGGGTAAGTTTCTGTGCATCGAATGATGAAGATCCATCGTCTCGAAGGAACTGTTGATACTCACTATTAGCCAATCACATCTGCCACTAACAGATATAAAAAGAACTTCAAAATATATTATATTGGTTGCTGGGAGATCTTATCCTAAATTCTAAACAAGGTGAATGTATTGACTTGGGTTTGTTTGCAAATGGTGAAAAAATAGAGGGCGGTCTTTGTATAGTGACACTAGATCAGCTCATGTGAAGTGATTCAAAATAACTTTTAATCTTCTTATTTCCAAACTTTCAAATGTATGCTCATCATTTTCAGCCTACATTTTTCTGCTTAGGCCAAAAAACTAAATTTACTAATGTCATAATGTATTGTTCTAGGGTAATGGTGCAGTCCAGAAGGGTATGCCCCACAAAGTATACCACGGAAAGACTGGCCGTGTCTACAATGTCACACAACACGCTCTAGGCGTCATTGTGAACAAGCGTGTCCGCGGAAGGATCCTACCCAAGCGCATCAATGTCCGCGTTGAGCACGTTACACACTCCAAGTGCAGACAGGACTTCCTCAAGAGGGTGAAGGAGAACGAGAGGCTGCTGGCTGAAGCTAAGGCTGCCGGCAAGGTCGCCAACCTAAAGAGACAACCTGCTGGACCCAAACCTGCTCATATTGTCAGTGGTACTGAAAAACCAGTGTTACTGGCTCCCATCCCCTATGAGTTTGTAGCTTAAAAATGGAAATAAAAAGTATTTTTAAGGAAGTATGAATTTTTTTTTTGTTCTCATCACCACTTAGATTCCACCTTTTATGTACACAATTCACATATTGTTATTATGTCGAGAGTCTGTAAGAGTCCTGCAAAGTTAACACTGGTAACAGTATTAGGACTGAAAGTTTTATTTAATCAATTCCTGTTGCAAAATACTTGAAACCTACCTATCTTCAATCTTTGCAAATATTATTTTGTAAAATTTTTATTTGAAAATGAGGCTTTAAAAAAATGTAAATTATTTTAAAACTAGTCTCATTGTCATAGAATATAGTGTACTCCAAAATACTCGTAAAAAATAAATCTCTCAAAATAGTTCTAATCAACCTTGTAACTAGTATCACTTTTGACATTTTGCACTAAATTGTAACTTCACTGTGATTGAATGGAAACATAATCTTAGTGTGAACGTCAAGAGGGACAGTCACCACTCATAAAACAGTTTGAAATAGGCCTTAAAAGTTACTACCTGCATAATCATCCTACAATGTTCCCACTGTTGTGAACTTGTGACACAGACCTACTCTTTTTGTGTAATCTACCACGCGGGCCCAGTGCGGGTTGGTAGATGTCACGTCTTCGAAATTTTGGTTCTAGGACATACCGGTGTTCTCACGATGTTTCCCTTCACTGTTTTAAGAGCAGTGGTGATGAAATTATTTACACAAAGTAAAGCGCCTGCCTGAGTTCGAACCCACGACCTAACTCAAGTCGGGGCTGGGCCACCACTGCCCTTCTAATTACTACACTATGAAACCTGTTCTGACGTGATCGCGTGACCGGCCATCTCGACATCAGGATCAGTGCCGGATTTATATTTTTTATGAGTGTAGGCCACTTTATTTCCGCCTCCCCCCCCTCCCCCATGTACTTTTCTAAAATAATTATTTTCCATTTGTAATAAGGAAGGCACTAAAATTAAATAAACAAATGAATTAGTCATTAAGAAAGAGCGTAAAAAGAAACAAGAATTACAATTTTTATAGATAAAATAACAGTAGGTACTTAGGATTGATAATTTTCGATAGGAATGAGTTTCTATAGGGATTTAACGTATTGGTATAAAAAAAACCATGAAAAAAGAAAACCAGTGAACTTGTTTGACTTTTATCCTCTGAAATAGAGTGGACGTCCTCTGAAATCTGCCGCCCCTAGGCCGCGGCCTATTGACAAATCCAGGATTGCTCAGGATGGCTGGTGACCTATGTGGATTAAAGAAAGGGAAAAGGGAATTAAATAAATGTGTAATCGATACCTACCTATCAATCTGGATCCTGTGACATGAACAGATAAAAAAAAAGAAGATAATAGTGCCTTGACGCCTGTAAAACTAAAATAGCAAAATGTGGCCTATTAAAATGGTTGCCTGGTAAGGCGCGTCGCCCACACGAGCTAGAGTCGAGGCGCGGGCGCACGTTTTCTATAGGAATAAATACATGCCTATATTTATTCCTATACAAAACGTGCGCCCGCGCCTCGACTAGCTCGTGTGGGCGACGCGCCTAGTCAGTTGGGAGAAGTGCGACATAGTAAGCTGTAGGGGTATTTTCAAAGTTCGCTTTTACCGATACCCACTATTGGGCAAAGGTCTCCCCCATAGAAAATTGATTTACTTAAATAAAATAAAAAGTGAAAACCGCGCGCGCGGATAGCTTTTTTTTATTTACTTATCTGAATTTTTAATTTATTTTTACAATCTACTCGAAATGCCGTCTAGTAATGATAGTGAAGATTTGATGACGCTGCCAGTATTAAATTCATTCTGTTACCCTACAGCTATCTGTATCACATAGACTGCAAAAAGATAGAGACAAAGGACAAACTGCAGAGTAATTGCGTAAGACACTAACAGTAGGAAAGACTTTCATGTTGACAGTTCAACAACATTCATTGCGTGATTTACGTTGTTGAGCAGACTCATTTTCGAACACATGAAACAATGAATTAATAACATTCTTCAAAATGATTCAGATTGTGTTACGTTATGGAATACTGAATGACGGCACATGATAATCGGGTAATAATAAAATACAATTCACGCGGAGAAAGATCACAACGTTTTATTTTGAAATGAAATATATTTACAACTGTATGACCATTAAAAAGATGAATAATATATATAATCAATGATTGGAATTAAATTTTTCAATAATTATATGCCTTTTCAACTTTAACAAATGTGGCATGATAACATGGTTTATTATAATCACTATCTTAAATAATTTAAATTACTAAAATTAATTGAATAAACTTAACAACTAGCATCTCTAGATTGATAAAATAATATATATCCTGTTTCTGAAGATTTCTGTATATCGGAAGTTAGGCCGTAGAAGTCTTCTATAGCAGAGGCATCAATTTTCTGTAAAGAAATAAAACAAGGGTTAGTGAAGTACTTATAAAAAATAGATGACATAGAGAATCCAATTCGTATACTGGATACATTATTTTTATCTCACGAAGCGATACGCGTTTTAGTTGTGGTAACTAAGTGTACAAATACGCTGTGAATGTGTACGTAAAGACGAGTAGCGTCAGTAACTCGGTACATAAACATACATACTTCCGACTTCGCCATTTTCTCGGACGGTACCTAGAGTTCCTGCGCTTACACATACATTGTTTGTTTGCACAAATTGTAAATGCAAGTAAAGCGCGCGTCGCTTCGTGAGATAAAAATTCTATAAGTACTGTGTTACGAGTACGAAGTTAGACCAAAGGACATCGGACAAAAATGTATGGCGCTTAGTCTAAATGTCCACCACTAACGAAGCCTATGCCACTGAATATTCTATCAAATTAAATAAGGAATAACTTTTGTTAAGACACCCAGAAATAATCTGTTAGTTAAAAGTTACAGCTGGATAAAAATGATTGTGTTTTCAATCATTTTAGCTTAAATGTTAAAAATAAGATGAAAACATGTAATTTACGCTGTCAATATGTGCGAAATTCAATTCGTTTAAATTTCATTTTGGGCAAGTATTTTGGAAAAAAAAAGTAGACAGGAACCTAGATAAATACCGTGTAAATCCGAATATCAGCATAATATGGTGGAAATATGCTCGAATTGCAAATGATTTAAGAACTACGTTTGTATGAACAATTCATCCTTCGCCGGCCTCTTAACTTTGAGGTATCATTAGATTTGTCTAGACCGTACGAGCCTATGTCACGTTCGTGGTAGACATTTGACGACGTTTGCCGATTGTCTTTTGGATTTTCTACCCAAAGTTGCTATCACCACATAGAGGAGTAAAGAGGATACTTATATGGTATCTGTGCTCAAAGCTGTTTTAATAAGTCTGCTGGTAACACCAAGTCTTTTAGTCACACATTAAATTGGATTCGCCTCCATCTAAATAAGTAACAGCATTTTAAAGAGTAAAATTTAATAAATACTAACCCCCTTATTCATAAAACTTATCAAACCTATTTTAGTTAAAATGGGGTTTGTCTCTTTCTTACACACAGAAATGACAACGTGACAGATAAAAACAAACGTTCTATAAACCTATTTTAGCTAAAATAGAGATAAAATAGGTTTATGAATAAGAGCACCCATAAGTAACAGCATTTTAAAGAGTAAAATTTAATAAATAGGATCAAGCAACCCTAAATATTATGTCCGTAATATCATTAATCATAATAAAAACATCACCCAGTGTATACTCACATCTACCATATCATCGTCAAATAGCAACCAGAAGCCGTGGCTCTTCACAATACTGATGTAGTGTCCCCGATTCGGCCCAGAGCCACAATGCACCACCACTGCCACTAAATCGTACAACCTGTCCGGATTCACCGCGTCGTCGGACTGTAAGGGAAAATGCTATAACATATGTATTCAATTGTACTATAAGGCTTGATTGAATCACATGATAAGGAAAATGTAGATAGGTAAGTTCTTGACCGAAACCGCTGTACCGCGCCTTTTAGGAATGCGCGGCGAGGCGGGGGGCGGAACGCCGGCGTTGCCGAATGAGCACTGAGCAGCCTGCACACTGACGCATGAGCGACTCCGCGCGCACATACCTTTTTTTTTTTTATTGATGGGAAATCTACAAATGACTCCTCCCGCTCTGGGTGGAGCGGAAGGGAGTGTCAGACTCTTACTGACTAAAACCCATCCGTGTTCCTTCCTTAGCCCTTTATGTTCCGGGGTAGCGGTAACCCTTTCGGACAATCCCGCACCCCCGGCAGGCTTCGGCCCTGGCAGGCCCCTTCCTTTTTGCTGACATCTCTCCGAGGCGCGCGTGGAACACGTACAAGTCACGCAACGAGTTATGAGCGTTGACCTTGAAAAAAAAAACAAGCGAAACGAACCCTTATTACTAAGGCATAAGGGTTTGTGGCGTCTGTTTTCTTCAAGGTCAGCGCTCATAACTCGTTGCGCGACGTATACGCGCCGTCCGGCACGGGCCTGCTCCTGATCGCACGGTAAGCTACCCATTACACTCCGTCCGCAGGCCCGCGCTTACGGTGGCCAGGAGTCGTCACGCGGCTCCCGACGCCCAGAGCGTCTCCTGACGCGCGCACATACCTAAGGCGCGGTACAGGGGTTTCGGTCATCCCGTAACAATTGTCTTCTATAATACCTTAAGATTGATTGTAGTTTGACAACCATCTACTGATTAATAGGATGAATACTCATGATAAAAAAAAAACCTTTTAATTGATTGCGTGATTAGGGATCTTTTAAATCAATAATGATATCCAAAAGGAAATGTCAAAGATGCAACCATTGGGAACCCTTTTGTTTATAAGTATTTTAAAAAGGGTATTATTTAACTGATCCTCTAAAAACTTGACCTAATGATGGACGCTTTTTTAAATAAATGAACCTCTAAAGAACTTTTGCACTTCCAATGATGCACACATTTTTAATAATTGGGTTAGGTTAGGTCGGAACTGTAACCGACCACGCCCGAGCCGAATTGGTCGCAGTAGCTAAGCTAGGGCAAAAACTACTTAATATTTTAAATGTAAGTACATAAGACTTTCCTAACTGATTGAGAGAGAGGGCAATAATAATCAATCAAACTCACCGTATTAAACAACCTCAGCTCCAAAGGAAAAACGACTCTATGGGACACTTTGATATGCCTATTATACTGTTCCATGTACTTAAATCTCTTAAGGTGTAGAGCTAATATGAGTGGCAGTTTCTTTACTCTCATACGTTTCTGAGCTTCCTGATAGCTGCTGCAGTTGTCACATTTGAATTTGTTGTCGTTGCAAAGCGTTTCTGTGTCGCTAAAGCATTTAAGACAGTGTGTTATACTTGTGTTTTGACCAACGTCCACCTGTAATGACGATAAAGAAAATGGTGAGCTTTTGTGAATTACGGTTATGATGGGCAGTTTTCAAATGGCACATACATAACATGTAGACCCGGAAGAACTGTTTAGTAGAACAGAGCCCTGATTCACAACCATACGACAGGCTATCGTATCGAAAACCTGACATTTCGATAACCTGATTTGACTTCCCCTCAACAGCAAATAGCTGTTGGAAGAATAGCGGGCGTCTATTTGATTTAAACTGACAAAATTTTCGGGTTTTGGACTTGTGAACAGCATTGAGAAGACTCCTACGATAACAATGATTAATGTTCGATACGGTACGATACGGAAGCATATCGAGTGCTTGTGAGTGAATAAGGGGGCAGAAATCATAATTTAAGAGATTTGGTCGTAAGTACTGTAAACTTATGTTTTAATTAACTAAATTATTGACTGTTTCGGCGATGACATTATAAGTAAAAAGAGAAAAGATAGAAGAGAGAGATAGGTTACCTACCTAACATTCGATCTGTAGACAGCGAAATATCACATTATTAAATGAAATGCACGTGGAAGTGGGACGGCGTGTCGTAATTATCGGGAGCGAAAAAGAGACAAGACAAAGAAAACATTAAGTTATGACGTGTGACTTGCGGAGCGCGTCCTATCTTCCATTTTTTTACTAATATCACTGTTTCGGGATATATTGTATAAAATATATGGGTGCTTACATACAGACGCGGGTTCCCGATAAAGACAAGTCGGTAGCAGTACCGAGCGGTGTGGGTAAAATAGTCCCGTATTAACTTATGCTCTCACACAAAGAAACAGGTAAATCATTGTGGCCATTGGCAAACCCGCTACTCAAGTACCCGTATGTCTAACACAAATGGGGGTGGGCCTTGCCGCGACGCGCGACGCAATCAAACTCGCACATGCATTTTCTATGAACCCACGCACAGTACAGGCTGGAGTCTGGACGCACCGCACTTTTTTGTATGAAAATGCGTTCCACTTGCGCTTGCTGTAAGGTTCATGCATTGCGGCTAATACCTACCTAATTGCTTGAACACATGTAAATAACAGCCCTAATATACATCCCGGCTAGTCTTAGAATCATGTATATCAACTACATATACTCGAAGCCGAGAGTTCTTCTAATTAAACACGCTACATTATTTTTGTTCCGGCACGCGATATAATACACAATTAGACATTATTATAGCTGGTAAGCATAAGGTAATCGGTAGGTAATCGTGTTCGGCGTTTGTCCTAACTTCGTAAAGTAATAATCAAAACCCTATTTCTGGAATTTACGGTTATTTATTGGAAGTCTGGACGCAATAACTGGATAGTTTTTTAATTGAAAGCACTCACGCAGAGCGTGACGCGTTATTTAATACATCAAGCACACAAATGTACAGAGGCGGACTTAATGCCTTCGGCATATTCTACCTGGCAACCTTTGGATGCAGACACAAACAAAGTAGCTGCAATTACGAAAATTGAGGAATAAATATTTATTTATGGCGACTGTGCGCCGGGGAATGCTATGTCTTAACACATTTTCTATGAAGTCACGCGCGACTGTAAATTGAATCGCAGCGTCTCCAAGGCACAAAATGTCAGGACACGCTTGTCGTGCTTGTAGAAATAATGCGTTCTATGCGCACCATAATAATGTGGTTCATGCATAACTTTTTTTGATAGAGCACTACTAAAATCTTAAATTCATTGATTTGTTCATTCACTAATAGACAACGCAAAGAATAAACAGCTGGGTCTAGGAGCTTGAAATTTTGCACAAAACCCATATAATAACGAAAGTGATCACTGAGGAACGATGTCTCAAAATACATCGCCTAAGGAGGTTAAAATAGGGGATGAAAGTTTGTATTTTTTTTTTCGATGGGATACCACGGCTTGTACCTAAGAAAATCAAAACCATACCTGTAAATCGAAAAAATGCTCGTCCTTGCTGCTAACAGTTTCACAGTTGAGGCACCTGGTCTCGCTGGTGAGCGTGCCCTGGAATATCTCGTGCACCCACGTCGGCTCTGCGTTCTGTGGCGCGGTACCGTTACACGTGACGTTCTCGCCAGACGCATTCTTTTGTAATTTCAATGTGCTTTGATTGCGTTCAGCTGCAAGGGATTTTTAATTTTAAAAGTGGACTTTAAATTCTAAATTGCCATTATGGGGACAAGCTGTAAGTGCCAAAGACTTTGTCACTTTCGGATTTAGTTCAGTTCAACATCTGTACTTAACTTGATTTGGTCAGGTTAAGGTTCTCAGTTTGCTAAACATAGGTCATGAAACTCATGAACCACAATCATTTTTTTCCCAACCTCAAGAAGAAAGGACCAAAATAATTAAATTAAAATGCTCAACCTACATTCTACATTTCTCCCTAAACCTAATATGTAGATGACTGCATTTAAAACCTGTTTCTTTTAGTGGAAGCAGATTCTTATTAGAGAAAATGGTATCAGATCTAAGTTCAGTCTGCACTGAGTATGTGCAGACTGAACTTAAATACTGCCAACGCCTATTGTGGTATAGTAATTTTATTAGAGATACATTGTCTTTACATAAATAATCTATGTAAATAAATCAAGTCCGGCTAGTTACACCATTTATAACTCAACAATGGCTGGACCGATTTTTATGTTCTTTGATTTGTTGGATTTGTCTCCGCTCCGAATAGCAGAATAAGTATTAAAACATGAAAAATTCACGAAAAAAAAAAGAAAGTATTTCATATTCTGAGACGGTACGAAGTTCACCAGGTCAGCTAGTATAATTATGTAGTTAATGTATAAATAAAAAATAATGTGAAACATTTTAAAAGAGTAAATTTAGAGTTCCTTGCTCATTCTTCTGAATACGAAACTATATTTTGGAAGAGGCAACTAGGATCAATTAGGTATATTTTTTTGGAACTTTTTGTTTTCAATAGTGCCTATTTAATAAATGACTGAACAAGTCAGTACACACAAGTTGCTTTCACAATTATGCCACAATCTATTCCTATTTCATTTTATAATTTGAGAAAATAAAAAATGGTGACTTTGGTAAAGCTGGTGAGTCAATAATGATAAATGATGATGATGATGAATAATGTGTTCAGTGTGACTATAGAATTGTTACTTACCTAAAATAATTTCATTTATATGGTTGATTAGAAAGTTTAGGAATTCATGGGCATCTTGTTGCATATAATTATCAAACTCTTCTGTAACAGAAATATATAATACAATTAGAGGAGACGAAATTTTGAGCTGATATATACGAAAAAAAAAAAATTAACAATATTTGGAAGGTCCTGCAGATTTTTATCTACAAACTTTTACAAGCTTTAAATGAAAAAGAAATCAGGGCAATATCTTACCTTTTTCTTTTCTCAACCTAGCAATAAACTTCTTAGGCGCTATGGAACCTACTTTCTTCTTTTGTGTAGCAATGCTATAAAATAAGTCTGCGAGGCATGTCAGAAGGGTTTCTTTTGTTCTCTTGTTCTTGGCCTTATACTCTAGCACCTTCTCTCTGAATGGGCGGCAAAAATACAATGCTTGCAACACTGAGTTACTATAACATGTATTGCCAAACTGAAAAAATAAATATTTAAGTTACTTTCAGCAAATTTTTTTATTTCACCTTTATCATGATCATCAACAAATTCGGCTGCCCCATTTCAAAACCTAGTAAGGACCTTTTTTTTTTTTTTTTTTTTTTCCCTTCTATCTGCAATCAGCCCTTGAGCTTTAATCAGATTGGTTATTCCTTGACTAGGCAGTTCGAGATTGTTCACACCCAGCGATGCGTCATCTCGTTATTAAATTTATCAGTGTTGGTTAGATTGACGCTATTCGATCTCTTTTAAGTCTGTAGGTAGAGTCTGTGGACGTTAGAAGTGTCACAGCGAGTTCATTTTTATGACGTTGGAGTCTTTCCTTGTAATTCTTGTAGGACCTTTCTACAACCTCCTTAATAGTCGGGATTTGTAGGTACTCATGTACTTCAATGTTTTTTGTAAACCAAGGTGCACTACTTAAGGTTTTTAGTGCCTTATTTTGGAAGCGCTGTAGTATCTCAATATTTGAGTGGCTTGCCGATCCCCAGAGCTCTATACCATATGTCCATATAGGTTTAAGGATGCATTTATAAATAAGAAGTTTATTTTCCAAGCTTAGTGATGACTGTCTGCCTATGAGCCAGTAAATGTTTCTTAGTTTTATGTTTGCTTGATCCCTTTTGGTTTTTATATGTTCACGCCATGTAAGTCTTCTGTCGATGTGCATACCTAGGTATTTGACAGTACTTTTCTGTGGCAGAACGTCTTCACCGAGTTTTACATGTGGGCAGTCTCCTCTTCTTAGGGCGAAGGTAATATGGACAGACTTGGCAGCACTAGCCTTGATTCTCCACTTTTTCAGCCATGATCCAATCTTGTTCAGGTGTTCTTGGAGGTTCGTGGATGCTCTAATCTGGTCTTTATCGCAGGATAGGACTGCAGTGTCATCAGCATAGGTTGCAGTAACAATTCGTTCTGAGGTGGGTAGGTCAGCAGTGTAGACTATGTACAGAACAGGGCCCAACACAGAACCCTGGGGTACTCCAGCTTCTATGGGATAGAGTGAAGATAGACAGTCTCCAGATTTAACTTGGAACGCTCGGTCCTCCAAGTAAGACTTGAGCAGCATGTATGCGGTGTGTGGTAAACAGGTCTTTAGTTTACACAAGAGGCCCTTGTGCCATACTCGATCGAATGCCTGTTGTATATCAAGAAAAGCAGCTGAACAGTATTCCTTTCTTTCCAAGGATTGTCGGATTGTGTGGACCACTCTGTGTATTTGTTCTGTCGTTCCATGGTGTGCTCGAAAACCAAATTGATGCTCTGGGATTGTCCCTTGTTCCTCCAGTATAGGTAACAATCGCTGTAGTAATAACTTCTCGAACAGTTTAGACAGCAAAGCACAGTGTGATAAGATCCCGGTTTTTGTGTCATCGTGTTTTTATTGAGTGAATCGATAGAGTCTACAATTCCGACGATTAGAGTAAAACTCCGGGTTCTCTAAGACTTGAGCTTTTTTTTAAAAAAAATGTCAAAGTTTCGTAATATTAGGTCCTTACATATGAAATTGGCGTTTTGTATGGAAGGAACAAAAAGTCGAATATTTTTTAATATAATATATTTAATTAATCAAAGTATGAACCATTGTTTTCAATGCACTTTTGCCATCTTATAGGTAGTTCATTGATCCCTTTACTAAAAAAACCAGTCGGACGGGAATCAATAAAATCTTTGAAGGCGATTTGGACTGCCCCATCGGAGTTGAATTTTTTCCCTTGCAAAAAGTTATCCAAATTGCGAAAAAAATGGTAATCTGTTGGAGCAAGGTCCGGGGAGTACGGAGGATGTCTAAGACATTCCAATTCAAGCTCTTCTAATTTGGTAGCCGTCTGTTGCGCAGTGTGTGGTCTGGCGTTGTCGTGAAGCAGCAGTGGCGTGGAGCGATTGACCAGCCTTGGTTGTTTAGCCGCTAGCTTTTCCATCATGGTTTGTAATTGCTGACAATAGACATCAGCTGTAATAGTCTGGCCAGATTTGAGAAAACTGTAATGAACAATACCGGCACTAGTCCACCAAACGCTTACAAGTAACTTTTTTGGGGTTAATTTTCGCTTGGGGCAGGATTTGGCTGGCTGGCCAGGATCCAACCATTGCGCTGAGCGCTTCCGATTATCGTAAAGAATCCTTTTTTCATCACAGGTAATGATTCGGTTTAAAATACCTTCATTGTTGTGCCGGTTCAGTAATGTAACGCAGCAGTCGACGCGCGTTTGCCGGTTTGCTTCAGTCAATTCGTGAGGTACCCACCTTTCAAGCTTTTTAATCTTCCCAATTTGCTTCAAGTGAATTAAAACAGTTTTATCACTAACATCGAAGCCTGCAGCTAACTCGGACGTGGTTTGCGATGGGTCCGCTTCCACAATAGCCTTCAATTCTCCATTATCAACTTGGGTCTCAGGCCGTCCACGGGGCTTGTTCTGCAGGTCGAAATTTCCAGAACGAAAACGTTGGAACCAAAAACGAACTGTGTTTTCTTTTGCAACATGACCGCCATACACATCATTCACCCTTCGAGTCGTTTCCGCAGCACTAGTGCCACGGCGGAACTCGTACTCGTAAATAATGCGATATTTTAAATTTTCCATTTTGTAAAATGAGTGACGCAAACAGAAAAAACAGAAGAAAAAAAACAAATTAATGACGGTCATCGAAGCACAAATACATGAGTAAATAGCTGTACAAATTTGAATTTGGAATTCCTTACCAAAGAGGAGAAATTCGTGATTAAAGTGGCCAGTACGAAAAACGCCAATTTCATATGTAAGGACCTAATATCAGACTCTTGAAAAATGAAAAAAAAATCATTATAATTTAATGGAAGTACTTATTACAGAGTTTATTTATTTTATCGAAAAATGGTATAATAGCCGACCGTTCTACCAATTCCTGTTGCATTAGTATGAATGGGTCGAGAGATATGATTTTTTTTGTCATTTTTCGTTTTCATTTTTTTATTCATCTAAACCGCCGTAGTAGGTGGTCATTCCTACATCAAAAAATTGCTGATACTTTCTATTATGTGTAGTATTAATTCCAAAACCTAACTCATTGGTTTCCAGGAGTTATTAGAAATTTTAGTAATATCCGAAATATCCGCACTTAGGGCTGCCACTTCAACCAAAACATAATTTGTTTATTTTTATTAAGTTTTAGCTTCCTTATCACGACCATAACAAGATATCATTATTTTGTGGCTTAGATGGCAAAGATTGAGTAATTCTATAAAGGAAATTAAAAAACAAATCGAGTAATTGGTACTATGTTGACTGATACACCTTTTTTGGAAACCGTCTATAAATTCTACCCCAAAAGACTCAACTAATAGTAAATAAAAGAAAATCCTTTCCGATGTCTCCTAAGTATATCAATCAACATTAAACATGAGTAATATATTAACATTTTTGACCATTCATTAAATATTTTTAGTCAATTTAGTTCTTTTTATTATTAATTTTACAATTCTTTTAAATCAATTTTGTTTTACTTTTTGATTTTACAACATTACAATTCTTTTAAATCAATTTTGTTTTACTTTTTGACTTTACAACTTATTTTGAATCAATTTTAGTATACTTTTATATTTTACAATTCTTTTAAATCAATTTTATTATACTTTTTGATTTTTAACAATTCTTTAGAATAATTTATTTTGTATTTTTTTTATCTACATGAATTTTATTATATACCTACATATCTAATTATTTTAAATCAATTTTCATCATGTATTTGCATCAATTGTATTGATTTTTTAAATATAATACGCTGAGAATGCGCCCCTGCTTAAATTATTTACGTTAACTACACACACGTTATTTTTATACATTATCTAACTATATTAAAGTATAGTTTTTGCTATAAAGCAAAATCAATGGTTGTTCCATCTGGAGTTGGAACAATTTCAGGGGACTGAGCGCCAGTCAACCTTTATACCGTAACCGTACTCTGCACTTCAACAACCTCAGTAAGGCGTGACTGAGGTACGTCGTGCAAAACTACGGCCGGGGGGCTTGCCTTAACTGGCCGGCCCGCGAGAAGGAACACTCTATAAAACCCGACAGCGAAGTCGTTTAAACCCTACGGATATCTGGCGACCTCCCTAGTATGTAGCCTTACCCCCGGAATGGGCGTCACCCGGGGGTGGACCTTCTATGATTATCAGTGATAGGAATAGGTAGTGCTGTTTTACGTACTTGCTTAGAATAATTGGATGGTTAGAATAATATGGATATTCCCCGAGTCCCGGGATTTGGTTTTTAAGTAGTAAAATCATAAAAAACTATTCACGCCTTCGGGACTAATGAAAGATTACACTTCCTTTCTGACGGGTAAATATAAGAAGGACGGGATTAAGGATAGTATAATAAATAGATAAACTTGATTCATTAAACCACATATATTTTTTTACGTAACAATGGTGCCGACTTTCTTGTCACAAATGCCTCTAAACTAGACTAAAAATCACTAAAATTTAATTTATTCCTGTCAAGCGACAATTTCCCATTCTGAAATTGACTAAAGTGACGCAACTTAACTATATTTTAGTTTGACAGCACTAAGATGGCACTGAGTTATTAATCTATTGAAGATGGCAATTTTGCTATTCTGAATTTCACGTTTTTCACCTAAAGTTTTTTTTCTTGTCAAACCTTTGATTGTCTAACTAAATCTGACTATTTTTAATCGCGATTAAAAAGGTGTGGAATAAAATTTGTTGTCATGAATAGAAATTCACCAACACCTCGACTTCAGGTGCAAAAACAGTACTGTCTGTATCGTTTTCTTCTTTTGCTTATATCTCGAAAATGGTGTGTCCTATCGCAAAAATAATGAAAATTTCGACCCCCTTTATAAAGCCCATAAACTGCTAAAACTCAACAGGTAGGTAATAATTTTTCATATTTTCCATTCAAAAAGTGAAAAATTCCTTAAAAAACACGTCAAGGCTGCCCCCTCCGCGCCTGCGGCTCTAAAAAAACAATTCACGGGGTAGGGAAAATAAGTGCCATGTGTCGACGAGTCGCGATTGTCAAATTCGATTTTTGTTGTGTCAAAATTATTTTTAAATTTAGAGAATTTTTTATGCAGAATAGCTGTAAGATTCTCATAGCAAAAAGTAAGGAATTTTAGTAATAGTTTAGTTCGGTGTACAAGAGAATCGGCACCAATTTCTTATTCAAGAATCAACAATAATTTAAACATTTTTATTCTGAAGTAGTACAAAAACATATTGCCATACAAATTATTTGTTCCTCAGTAAAATCAAAACATTATCAAATAGAAAAATTTGTATTTACAATAAAATCTTAATTGAAATAATCAATACGCTTCAACAATAATTCACTTATTTAAACAAAAAATGTCATTGGTCTGGTTCGTCTTCAGCTTCACTAGAAGACTGAGTATGACCAGAGTTAAAATAAATCACCATTATTTTTTCTAAATTATCTAATTTTAATCTATTTCTTTTTACATCTAACACCCATTTATATGTGGAAAAAGAGCGCTCAACATCAGCTGTTGATGTTAGTGAAGCGAATTTATATGACAAAAATCCCGTAGTATCAGTCGGAATCCCGTGGAATATCCATATTAACATCAATGTTTGCGGTCAATGAACCTTTGGAGGTTGGGTGTGTTGCGAATAAGTAGGCGAATAACGATCTGTATGATTTATTGGTAAGCGCTGCTTATATACAATTCTAGTTGGAGAAAATCAAAATATAAAGGGTACATCTATAAAACTTAAAACTAACACAATTTAGAATGACGGTAGAATCTGCCGCGCTCCCTTCGACGTGCGAGCGCGATGATACGGACGGCCGGTCGGCTAGCTCAGTATGCGCGGGCGCGCGATGACGAAAGGCCGTCTGCGTTCCTCCAAATTGTGTATGACCATACGTAAGTATGAGCTGCTACATCATTCCCCCGCTAGTGAAACGTACACAGGGCTTCGAAGTCCTTCCTGATTTTGTGACGTATGCGTACGTATCTGTGACTGGTGCATCTGACTCGGTGTTGATCCGGAAAGCAGGCTTTAGTCTGTCAACAGTGATGTTGGAACATCTATTGCGTAACTGGATAGTGAAGTACTTGTCCTTACGACTGATCACTTTGTACGGGCCTGTGTAGGTCGGCGTCAGAGGTTTTCTTGATGCGTCATTGCGTAGATATACATGCGTACATTTATATAGGTCATCATGAATAAATGTCGCTCGCGATTGGTTAGATTTCCGTTGCGCCTGGGCCTTCTTTAACGCTCCATTCAACTTATTCATGAAGTTTGAAATCGTATCGCGATGTCTTGTTGATTCTTCATAGAATTCTCCGGGTAATCGTAGCGTTTGGCCATATAGTAGTTCAGCAGTACTGGCACCGACATCTTCTTTTATCGAAGCGCGCAGTCCCAGTAGCACTGTAGGTAGCTCATGCGACCATGTTGTAGATTTGAGTCTTGCGGTGAGTGACGTCTTGAGTGAGCGGTGCCATCGTTCTATCACGCCGTTACACTGCGGGTGGTAGGCAGTGGTGCGGGTGCGGTGAATTCCCATGCGTTGCGTCAATTTGTGAAACAGGTCAGACTCAAATTGCCTCCCTTGGTCGGTGGTTATGGTTACTGGGCAACCAAATCTCGCGATCCAACCCTCGTAGAATGCGTTAGCAACCTTTTCTGCGGTTATGTCTTCCAATGGGCAGGCTTCTGGCCATTTGGTAGCCCTATCTATCATGGTCAGTAGATAACGATAGCCGTCAGAAATAGGTAACGGGCCAACGATATCCATGTGTACATGCTCTAGTCTGTTTGCTTGTTCGAAACTCGCAATAGGTGTCTTCGTGTGTTGTTGCACCTTAGCGCGCTGGCACGCGTCGCACGCTCGAGTCCACTCATTTACGTCACTATTCATGGAGGGCCACCAGTAGCGGGCAGTGACTAGCTTCCTTGTCGCCCTTATGCCGGGGTGACTAAGGTCGTGAATCGCTTGAAAAGCTGCTTTTCGAAAATCTGGTGGTAGGTATGGACGAGCAGTGTTTGATGACATCTCGCAGGTAACGGGTTTGGCGGTTGAGTTGGGCATGACGATCTTCCTGAATATGTACTTCCCTGTGTTTGCAAGCGTTTTGTATTCTTCGTCTTGATCTTGTTGTCTTGCTAACTCGGTGTAATCCAATGGTGTCGGGCATGTTATTGTTTCGACTCGCGATAGTGCATCTGCGACTTTGTTGTCCTGGCCGATTACGTGTTGAATATTCGACGTGAACTGTCCGATATATTCAAGGTATCTTGTTCGGCGGGGCGTCTCAGACTTGCTGTTCGAAGTTATTGCATTACACAGCGGTTTGTGGTCCGTGTATACAATTAACTCTCGTCCTTCAAACACACGGCGGAAGTGACGTATTGCCATGTAGATTGATAGCAACTCACGGTCGTACGTGCTGTATTTTTGTTGTGCGTCACTGAACTTCTTTGAGAAAAATCCCAGTGGTCTCCACCTGCCGTTGATCTTTTGTTGTATAACGGCACCAGCACATGTGTTTGAGGCATCTGTCATCAGTGCGAAAGGTTCGCTCAGTGATGGGTAGGACAATAATGCGCAGTTCTTGATATCTTGTTTACATTGATTGAATGCTTCTTTTGCCTCTTCGGTCCATTGTATGTTTGTTTTATCGTTTTTCTTGGCGTTGAAATGTCTGGCCTGCATTCATCAAACCAAAACACATCCTAGTGAACTCGTACAATCCAAAAGGAGTAATCACGGCTGTCTTCTTCACGTCTTCTTCTCTGTTTTTGATCTGGTAGTAGGCTTTCTGCAGATCAATTTTTGAGAAAACCTTCTTGCCTTGGAGGTTATGTGTGAAGTCATGAAGTCGTGGTATCGGGTATCGATCGGGTGTGGTTACTGAATTTAGTCTACGGTAATCACCACAGGATCTGTAGGTACCATCCTTTTTTAAAACCATGTGTAATGGACTAGCCCATGGGCTATTAGATGGTCGACAAATTCCTTGGCTCATCATGAGTTGGAATTCTTGTTTTGCGGCGTTGTATTTATGTGGCGGTAGTGGTCTCGCTTTTGTAAATATCGGCGGGCCGGTGGTTTCAATGTAGTGTTCGACTTCACTGTTTCCCAGTTTCTCTAAGTTTGGTCTCGTGATGTCTGGGTACTTGGCCAACAGGTCGTGGTATGGAAGCTTGTCGTCGATGGTTCGGATGCTTCCTTCAGCTGTGGGTGACAGGAACCCTCGTGCCGATAAATTGGTACTTTTATCTACCAATCGTCGTCCGTGGAGATCCACCATAAGTGCGTGGTGGTGTAAAAAATCAGCGCCTAATATCGGCCGACTGACTGTTGCAACCATAAATCGCCAACTGTAGGGACGCCGCAGTCCGATGTTGAGCACGATGGTTCGCTCGCCATATGTGGGTATTTGTGTACCTTTTGCTGCATACAAGTAGTTGGTTGGAGTTCGCTGTTTATCACGTGCAGTAGCGGGTAATACTGATACATTCGCACCCGTGTCGATTAGGAATTTTGTTCCGGTTGATTTGTCGTGTAAAAATAGGCGGTAGGTGGATAAATCGTCGACTTCGGCCACCGCCACGGCTTGAGTCTCCTTTAGTTTTCCGGCTTCTCACTCGTAATTCCCTTAAAACTGCACGGACTTCTACATCGGTATGCTGCCTTGCCGAATTTCTGATGAAAATAGCACACGGCGTTTTTTCTGTCCCGAGATTTCGAGCTGGAACGGCTTCTGAAATTGTGGGATCGGCGTTGAAATTTGCGAGATCGATTCGTTTTCAGCGCTGCAACTTCTTTGGTCAGGGCTTCAATCATGCTGTAAAGCTTCTTGTCTGCTGGTTCAGATGTCGCCGCTATTTCGGCTGGCGCCGCTGTCGCTGGGGCCTTTGACGTGGAAGGTTGACACTGGCAGGAACACACGGCGTTCACCTCTTTCAGCTGTTCTTGCATCCTGTCTGCCATGGCAGCTAACGAGTCCAGCTTAGATTCTTCACTCACGGCCAACACAGTGCGGGTAGAAGCGGGTAGGTGGCCTTGCCACAACATTTTCAGGGTGTCATCTGGCATCTTTTTCCCAGCGAGGTTTCTCATTCGGCGAAGCAATTGTGATGGTCGTTGATCGCCGAGCTCCATTTCATTCAGTAGTTTTTGTAACTGAATACCCTCGCTATCTTCGTAAACCTCCAACAGTCTTCTCTTTGCTGCTTCGTATCGGCCGGAGTTGGGCGGTGACAAGATGATATCGCTGATTTGGTCCACATCTTTGATCTCCAGCTGAGCCACAACTAGTGCGAACTTGCCTTCATCGCCGAGCTTCTGGTTATAGATAATGACCTCAAATTGGGCGAACCAAAGCTTAGGTCTGTTGCACCAGAATTTAGGGATGCGTGACTGGACGCTAATTGCTTCGACGTCTTCAGGCGTAGTAGTCCTGTCTTCTTTTGTTACGGGCGTAGTCATTTTGAACGCGGGGTCACCACTTTGGAGGTTGGGTGTGTTGCGAATAAGTAGGCGAATAACGATCTGTATGATTTATTGGTAAGCGCTGCTTATATACAATTCTAGTTGGAGAAAATCAAAATATAAAGGGTACATCTATAAAACTTAAAACTAACACAATTTAGAATGACGGTAGAATCTGCCGCGCTCCCTTCGACGTGCGAGCGCGATGATACGGACGGCCGGTCGGCTAGCTCAGTATGCGCGGGCGCGCGATGACGAAAGGCCGTCTGCGTTCCTCCAAATTGTGTATGACCATACGTAAGTATGAGCTGCTACAAACCTAAATAGCTCTACCTATTCCTATCACTGATGATTATTCTCATGTTGAATTAATTGTAACTAACAATGAAGATGAATTTTAGTTCGGTTAGCCTACATAATATTTCACAAATTCATATACATTAATCCTTTCGAATAGCCAACTCCATATTAATTATTAAAAAGCATTTAAAACACCTTTTTTTTTTCAGATTAAGTATATTTTTATTGGTTTTTTTTTTCGGATACATGAAAGTGACACCCCTAAGGAAAATTTTGAATTTCCAATAACTCCTGGAAACCAATGAGTTAGGTTTTGGAATTAATACTACACATAATAGAAAGTATCAGCATTTTTTTGATGTAGGAATCACCACCTACTACGGCGGTTTTGATGAATAAAAAAATGAAAACGTAAAATGAGAAAAAAAATCATATCTCTCGACCTATTCATACTAATGCAACAGGAATTGGTAGAACGGTCGGCTATTATACCATTTTTCGATAGAATAAATAAATTCTGTAATAAGTACTTCCATTAAATTATTATAATTTTTTTTTAATTTTTCAAGAGTCGGATATTGCGAAACTTTGACATTTTTTTAAAAAAAAAGCTCAAGTCTTAGCGAACCCGGAGTTTTACTCTAAGCGTCGGAATTGTACACTCTATCGATTAACTCAATAAAAACACGATGACACAAAAACCGGGATCTTATCACACTGTGCAAAGGAAGAAGACTTATTGGTCTGTACGAGGAAACCTCAGTAGGAGGCTTTCCAGGTTTAGCTACCATATTTATGATTGAGACTTTCCAGATGAAAGGGAAATAGTGTAGTCTCAACACGGCATTGAATAGTATGGTTAGCAAGACCTTTCCTTTTCTCGGTAGTTGATTAAGGACTTCTGATGTAATCAGATCAAAACCTGGTGCCTTTTTCTTCTTCAAGTTATTAATGGCTTTTGAAACTTCTGTTGGGGTACAAAATCGCAACGGTAAAGACATTTGCTGATCACTGTCAAGGATTTCGTCAATTTCTTCATCTGGATGTATGATGTCGGGTTCATTTGGTTTGAATACATCTTTGAGGAATTCAGCAAATAGCTCGGCTTTATCCTGAGGCTTTCTCGCCCATTCACCATTTGGCTGTCTTAACGGAGGCATGTGTTCTTGTGGCCGTTTTAGTGACTTAGTTATTTTCCATAAAGAATAGTCGTCAGCTTTGCAAGGTGATAAAGTCTTTAGTTTGTCTTGAAGAGTGGCGTCTTCGTATTCTTTAAGCATTTCCTTTAATTCCTTTTGTGCTTTGTTGAGGGCTCTTTTGTCATGTGCGTTCCTGCTTGTGTGCCATTGTCGTCTCAGTTTCCGTTTTGCAGCTATCGTTTCCCTTATTTTTAGTGTATAATCCTGTTTCTGATGACCGTATTTTATACATGGAGTGGACATCCAAGCGGCTTTTTGGATCAGGTTAGTTGTATACCAGGCTGCATTTTCTATATCTTCCTCTGTTTTAAGAGGTATATGCAAGTTGGTATTATCCTCTATATAGTTCTGGAATGAGGCCCAGTCAGTTCTACAATTGTATAGCGTCTCGCGGGGCTCTTTACAAATAATTGTGGTACTCAGTGTGCATATTACTGGTGTATGATCGGAGTTGCCATCCAGGCATGATTCGACTTTTGTGTACAGTCCTGACATTCCTTTGGTAACAAAGAAATCGATGAGGTCAGGTGTTTTGTTGGGATCAGATGGCCAGTGAGTTGGCTCTCCTGTAGTAAGTATATTGAGTGAATCTGAGTCAATTGCCTTCTTCAACTCTCTGCCTCTGGTTGTGGTCAGCCTTGAGCCCCACAGGATATTTTTGGCGTTCCAATCCCCTCCAGCGACATACCTGCCACCGAGTGTGTTAAGAAAATCGCTAAACATTTGATCATCAATTCGATGCCGAGGTGGGGAGTACACTGCAGCGATGTTAAGTGGGCCCTGCCAGTCGTCTATCGACACTATAGTAGCCTGTAGGTATGATTGTTTAAAGTTTGGAAGAGGGTGTTTTTTTATACTTTCTTTTATTATAATTGCAGTCCCAGCGTGCGATGTTCCATCAGGATGGTTAGTGTAATATATATTATATCCTTTCATAAGGATGGTTCTTTCGTCAGTCATGTGTGACTCTGAGATTAAAAGAATATCAATTTGGTTGTGTTTCATGAAAAGTTCTACTTCCTGTTTATTAGGAGGCAGTCCATTTACGTTCCATGCTGCGATGCGTAGGAATTTCATTTCTTATATTGGGCAACTAGAGTCGTAAGGAGTCCCATTAGGGTGCCTATTTGTTGTATGAGAATATCTATCTTCTCTGATTGTTTAGTGATGATTTGTTCTAGTGAACTTGTTGGCTGAGATTGTATGTTCTCTTGTTTTTTGTTCCAGTGTGTAGTGTATCCAGCGTCTTGATTGCGTAGATTAGGCGGTTGTTGTCTAGAGTGGCTACTTGGCTGTAGTTGTGGAAAGTCATCCATTAAAAACGGGACAGTGTTGTTTCTTGGATTCTTCATATTTGGTAATGGAACTTTTTTGCGAGGTAGCTGTGAAATTTTTCTTGCGCGAATCTCCTTGTACACTTGGCACCCCTTGTAGTTAGCAGGGTGGTCTCCAAGGCACAGTGTACAGGTAGCTGGTGTATTCCTGTCTTTTTTTAGGCAGTCTATGGTTCTATGTCCTTCTGCGCATTTAACGCATCGGTAGGGGCGCATGCAGTTATTTTTAGTGTGCCCATATTGTTGGCATCGAGCGCATTGAGGAATTTCATTTGTTTTTCGTGGATCTTCTATCGTCACTTTTGTATGGTATATAGAATCTATGCGTTTAAGTTCAGGGTTATTTGGGCCAGGTTCTACATTCACGAAAAACATGTTCAGTGGCTTCTTGTTTCTTCTCGAGAGTGCACATATGATTTCCCCTCTGACTTTATTCCCACTTTTCTCTATTTCCTCTACAATGGCTTCTTTTGGAGTTGTGTGGTGCAGATTCTTAATCACGATTCTGCAACTCCTCTTGTCTTTCTGAGTGAATGTATGTCCTATAAGCCCATTCTTTCGAATTAGGTCTATGATACACTTGTACGCTTCATTTGTTTGCGCCATTACTCTCAACTGATTCCTGTTCACTATTTTATAGGTGTAATTGTCGTTTGGTACAGAACTGTTCAGGAGTTCTGTCAGTTTTGATATGTCCGTAATACCATATAGGATTATAGGTGGTGGTTTGCTAACTTTCTTGGTATGGTCTTGACTTTCCATTGGTTCAGCGGATTCATCAGGTATGTCTACTGGGAGTCCACTGTATCTGTTGGAAGTATTAATAGAGCTCTGCGAGTTCTGTGATGGGTTCTTATCTCCGTCTGTAGAAGGTGGGCTATTCGAGAGCTTTTTTCTTTTTGGGTTGCGTTGGGTGGGTATTCTTTGCCATGTGGGAGGACAGCTATTGTCGTCATCCTCTATGGTGATTGTCGCTGGTGGTGTGAGAGGTAAATCTTTCTCCTTTGTGGTACTGGTTGTGCTTGGTTTATTCCCAAGTGAGGAAGATCTAGGTCTTGAAATAAAGAGGCTCGGATGAAACGCCTGCTGTATAAGATTTTTTTTAGTGCTGCTAGTAAGGACCTAAAACGAAATTTTACAGGAGAGCGCATAAACATAATAAGGTCAGCCTTTAAAAAGTATTTATGTTAAGTAAAAAAAATACTATTGGTTGTAAAAAATACTAAATAATGAACACATAGTACTAGCATTTTTTTGATATATGTGTATATTGCATATTTTAAACCCCTTACTAATTTTGATAATTGACACGAGACAGTTACGACATATCGATGCTTAAATATGTCTGCTTTTAAGTGAGTTTTTAACGCTGATGTTTTTGTATTCGGTAGGGACTTACTAGGTTAGGAAGATTATGCAATAAAACGATTTTTGTAAAAAGTGTCCCTTACTAGGTTTTGAAATGGGGCAGCCGAATTGTGTCGGTCTGTTCATAGTGAATACTTAAATATTAACACAAGTTGAATCACTATAATTTAAAGGGGCTTGTACAGTGATTGAGTTTTCAAGTGCTCCTTTTACAATCCAAAAACTTCTTCATATTTCTATTAGAATCTCATAGCAAGTGGACATCTGCTACTGTGTCATTTAATCATTGTAGGAAAATGATAATAATGATAAGAACTTCTTATCTTATTCACATACATCATATTCCTTATTACTCACCGAGGACATTCAAAATCTGCTCAGTGAAAACATTTGAGTATTAAAATTAATCCCATTGAAGGCTAAGTACTTTGATGATAATTACCTACTACATTTTTTGGAGTGATGACAATATTTTTGGTAGACCGAAAATGTGATTACTTACCTTATTCTATTTTTTTTTCTAACTACACTAATTACTTGGAAAATAGTAATTACATAGTGAACAACTTACATTAACTAAACCAAAATAATGTTCATTCGGTGGGAACTGCTCTGACCCGATATCTCTTTCTAGTTGTGATATATTTGCGCCCTGAAATGAAGATGAATGCACCACATAATTGTTACAAATCCATTAAAAATGCCGACGTTTATCAGACGTTGCAATACCACTGGTTTCACTTTCATTTTTGCGGACTTCGAGAGCATGTCTTCAAAACCAATACCTTAATCCCTTCCGCAACTTTTGATTGTAATTAGCTGATAAATTAACATATAATTAAACATGCATTTCTCTCACCATTCTATGTTGGAAATTAAGGCCGAGATCCTGACATATTGACATTTGCAATTCTGTTTTAGCAACTTATAGACTGAATATACGGTTGTCACGGCCGATTATTGTTATTTCACAAATGCGCTGCACTTATTTCTAAAAACATAATTGGAATTTCTTTTGGAAATGGGCAAAATAAGCACAACAGTTACGATTATGACATAACCACAGACAAGCAAAGATTAGAGAGTAGAAAAAAAACAGCAGTCAAAATCAAAGAGTAAAATAATAATTAGCTATTTGACAGTTGTAACGATAAAATATATAATATGTTAGATATAGTAGCATATAGGTTCACAATAATCATACAATAGGTTTTATGCATTAAAATAAATTGTAAATATTTTATTTTTGAAAAATAAATTAAAGATTTTTTATCTGTGGATTACAAAAACTGAAACGCGAACGGCCATGATCGAGCATCGTATGACGTCACATCACAATAAATAAAACGTTGTGTGTTACTGTGTTTTATCATCGTTGGCAGTTTGCTGATTGTGAGAGGTTTCACCACAGCAGAGTACAATACTATTTAAACTTTCCACACAAAATATGTTTAAGAGTTGAAGCGTCGTAGTTAGCTTTACTTAGTTCATTGAAATGTGACGTCACAGCCATAAATGTCACGTGATCGGCTGTTTCCGCGCGAATTTCAAAATACGGAATGAAAAAAAACATTTTTTTTCGAATAAACAACGCTTTTTTAAGAAAAAAATAATTGTAAGAGGTATAAAATAAACCTACGTATATTTAAAAATATCTTTTCGAAAACTGTCAAATAGCCAATTATGCCTTTGATAGACGAATCAGGCCATAATCAGGCAGTCTATCAAAAAGTACTCTGTGAGACTTTGTGTGAGACCGAGATCGTGTCATGCGATAGAAAATGCAATAATAAAATTGAAAGCATTATTTTCTGATATCATATTTGTGAACAAAAGGCCAAAATATTCTTTCCTATATAACATAAGTTTTACTAGAGCTAAAATAAAGAAAATTTTCTTCATGGACGTAATCTAGTTATGATATCAGAGGACAATTCTCGTAATTTTAAGATCGTTCACAGTGATTGTCACAGTGACAGTCTCAATCTGCCAAACAATCCTCTAATTTCCCTCCCTACATTTTGACAAGATTTTGACATTTGTTTGTCGCCCAGATGAGACTTCGACTAGATTTTGAACGTTTTAAATTATGAGAATTGCCCTTCTGGCATCTTATCGGCCAATTTCTGGGCTCAAGTCCTTGGACATAGAAGCTATCTAGCGGTATGCTGCCCCCTTATTCACAACATTAATCATTGTTATCGTAGGAGTCTTCTCAATGCTGTTCACAATTTCAAAATCCGAAAATTTTGTCAGTTTAAATCAAATAGACGCCCGCTATTCTTCCAACAGCTATTTGCTGTTGAGGGGAAGTCAAATCAGGTTATCGAAATGTCAGGTTTTCGATACGATAGCCTGTCGTATGGTTGTGAATCAGGGCTCTGCTCAGCCATTCATCCGTTCATGAACGATGGCTGAAGAACAGTTATTAAGAAAATGCATCACCATGCATCTCTGTACAATTTTTGTTTATTCGAGTCATGATCGAATAATTTTACGAATAGAAACCAAACGTTTTTTTTTGTTGGCAACACTATTCTTTTTTAATCAAAATTGACAGATCTGTCCTAAAACTAAATAAAATATCCATTTAGTATTTGGAACTAATAGTTAAAATAATGTCTAAATCCATTATAATTTTAATAAAAAATAAAACAGACGAATTATAATAAATACTAACATGACTATGCTATAGTTCAGCGAAACTTTCATAATTTACGACTGAAATTTTTGACATTGACAGCTTTATTGGGTTTTCGAACGCACGTATAGCACAGCATCCGCGCTCGCGTTTCGCGTTTTGTGTCCTCCCGTCCGGCCGGCTCGCTCTACTCCCACGATTCAGATTTCAGTTCCGATTCATCCCGATTGTGTTATCTATCCGGGAACGAGGAAGTGTACGTGGTCGTGTTGACGTGGCGGTATCCAACGGGTAATTATTTTAACGCAAAGTGAAACAGAATTGTGAAACTCAAACTCAAAGCATTTATTTCAATTAAACCATGTACAGGCACTTTTGAATTGCCAAAATTAAATAGTCGGTCAGTTAGAAAGTTGAAGCTAGTTGCCCATTCCAAAACGTAGAGAAGAACGGGCAAGAAACTCCATGGACACTTGTTTAAATCAATATATTACAAAATCCTAGGTACATTATTCTTGTTGCTTCTATATGTGAGAACAATGTAAAAAAAAAAACACACAAATGAAGAAACAATTCAAAGTATAAGAATAAAAATTAGCCTTGGCAGTTAAGAGATGACCAGTCTCAACCGACGGCGCCAGTTCACGAACATGACGCGTGGATCAGCGTCATCCAGCTCAACCATTTTGTAGGGAACCAAATGATCCAACACACGCACCACCGTCAGTGACACATTTAAGTGAGCAAGACACATTCTCAACTGCCATGCTCTTTCAAGTCAACATAAAAAAATTATAATAAACGGATCCATGGTTCTTACATTTACAAAATTGAAAAAATGCTTCTAAATTACTTATACAAAACTATAGATTGCAATTTTTTTAAGAGATGAATAAAATTATTACTACCAAACAGGATGAGGTATTAATTGAAGAAGGTATTTTAATTAATTCAATGATTACAAACTGCGTAATTATAGGAAACTTAATAGTTCAGATTTTTATTGTGTTTCAAATCAATTAGAGAATGTAAGTTTTATTGTTGCATTATACTTTGTTAAAGATCGAAATGCTGAGGTCACTGTTCGTTGCATTGGCCGTTTCGGCAGTATTTGCCGGGGTGCCGACGCCTGAAGAATCAAAGAGGATTATGGACCGTCTCTCGGAGTCCGAACATTTTAAAAACGAACACCATAACAAGCAGTTTGATCATGATGCCTTTTTGGGTGAAGATCAGGCAAAGACATTTGATCAGCTGCCTCCTGAAGAGAGCAAGAGAAGATTGGGGTGAGTTGAAACAAGTATAGTTCTATTACTAGCAATTTTTTTATCTGATTATTCTGGACTACTTCTGACCACTATAATTCCATTATCATCCTGTTATTCCTTTTCCCTTTTATGTCATACCATATCCACAAACACTTCTGGCATATGCACTAAATTGTAATATCTAAAAAATCTGTAGGATATGCACAAGCAACCTGTTGTTCAATTACAGTTTGTTTTGTAACTTTATACTTTCATTCTTTATACCCTTTGAATATAGTGACGTGGAATCTATTCAAATAGTAAAAAAGATAATACAAACCATGGCCATATGCATAATCAAGTGCCAATAATCAACCAAATCCAGCTATTGCAACTTCCACAAACATGTCTACAAAACAAATTATCCCATTTATAACCTGCCTAGCTTCTGCCTCTGACTATGTTCTCGTTAGTTTTCACCCCCACACCCACCGCACTGCCGTAGTATAACTAAAATGCCGTTATCCAACATAGGTTGATTTTTAACATTTGATGCTTTTATTTTTGTTAAAAAAATAAATATCTATCAATCTGTGTTACCAAATTTTCAATAACTTGAATAGCTATTCAAGGTATTGAAAATAGATTCTTTTTTCTTATCAATAATAGCATCAAAAGTTAAAAATCGACCAGCGGGGCAATTGTGTAACACATTATCAATTGGAATCGGTTTCATTTTGACAGTTCAATAACATTCATTGTGTTATTTACGTATTGAGCAGACAAATTTTTCGTACTTATGAAGCAATGTATTAGCAATTAGCTTCAAAATGATTCTGATTCTGATTGATAGTATGTTACGCAATTAGGGTGCAGATGTTGGGTAACGGCATTTTAGTTATGTCACAGCAGCGCAGTGCAATTGCATCACCGACCCATGCTAATTACTTTGTTTTCATGTATTGTTCTTTTTGCTTGATTACTAAGGGTTTTAGCGTGACTTTAAATCTGCCTTCCTTCTTAATAACCTTCCTCAAGGATTGAGCTATCAAATGCAAAATTTTTCCAACCCCACTGGTAGTTGTAGAGATTAGCAAGTTCAAACCAAAAAAAACAAACAAATGCTTCAGCGTTATTATATTATTAGTATAGTATACTTAGATAAGTCCAACATTCCAGCAAGTTCTAGTTAAACAGCAGGCCTTCCTATTTCCTGCATCTTGAGATTATCTCAGTGTGTCAATGATCTCACCCACACAAACTGGGTTAGTTTAACTAGTTGATAACGGTCCAGACCATCTGTGGATATAGTCTAGTTATTTTTAAAACAATGGTTACAGTATCTATTGTGCATGCCTACAAAAAGCCAACTATATTTCGTAATTGAATGAATAGGACAGTAAGTTGGTGCTTCATGTTATCTTTTATTTATTCAGTTAAACATTTATCTGCCAATAATAAGAAGAAATAAAGGTTAATATTTTTTTGGGGACTTTTGTCTACAACTGAAACATTTCCTATAAACTATAGTTTAAATTATCATGGTAAAAGTAATTAATATTTGATTAGTTTTAGTGTAATTTCGCCATGCAATTTAATTTTTTATTAATTTAATGTTTCCATGAACAGATTTCAATTTACGGAGTGACATGAAGCTTGTGATTAAAGAACAATATACTAAGGCTTAAATGTTGTGTAATGTACCTAAAGTCTGTTTTTGTCCCTGTCCTAATGTGTGGAATAATCTTTTAAATAAGGCGGTTTAAAGACATAATTCTATATTGTTTCTAAATATAGTATACATTAATTATCATTATCAATCTCTTTTATGATTTTAGGACAGTCATAAAATTATGAATTTAACTAAATTATTACTATTAATTAATCTTTATTAAAATTGAATTACGGTTTTTTCATAATCATAAAACAATAGACAGATAAATATTATTGGGGTTTTTTCTCGGGGGTAATTTTTGGCCAACTTCTTTTGTAGAGTTGTTTAGTAATTCTAACCGTTGGGAAATTAAGAGGCATGATGTTATGTTAAATTCTGTAGAGTAGTAAAAGATACTCGCAAAATAAACACCAAGAATAATTCATCATCATCATCATCAGCCTATAATGTTCCCACTGCTGGGACACAGGCCTCCTCTCTGTGAGAGGGAGTGGGCCGTAATCCACCACGCGGGCCCAGTGCGGGTTGGTAGATGTCACATGTCTTTGAATTTTTGGTTCTAGGACATGCCGGTTTCCTCACGATGTTTTCCTTCACCATTTTGAGAGCAGAATAATTATTGTCTCACATTATTCTATAGCAAAATGTAATTTGAGTATTGGTGTGTATCAGGTAATAATAGACAGAAACAGCTTAGGATTCTGCATACAAACACTTGTAATGATTCATTACATTACACATATACAGAGCATCTTACATTATAATAAAGTACCTACATTAAAAACTTCATCTATCACAGTTCACTGACCCCATTATCAAGCGCGACAGTAAATAATTCGATTAACTCTTTCTAGAATAATCGTGGACAAGATCGACGGAGACAAGGACGGCTTTGTGACGCTGGTGGAACTGAAGGATTGGATCAGATACACACAGAAGCGGTACATCACTGAGGATGTTGACCGCCACTGGAGACAGCATAACCCTAACAATGATGAAGTTATTCCTTGGGAGGTGAGGAGTTTTTAGAATCAATTAATTTGTAGAAAATATAAAGTATGGTATGGTTTTCAAGGTCAGCGAAGAACATCGGATCGGCGCTAAAGCGGTATTTTCGATAACAAATTAAATTCAATTTTAGTTACGTTTGTATAAGGCTGATAATAGTATGGCAAAATAAAAGTACGCGATTCTTCGTGGGGTAGGCAGTTGTAACGGCAGTTTTGATGAGTGTTTTAATATGATAACGAGAGAGCATATCGCATTATCGACCACGAGTTTTATCAAACGCTATTTATCATGCAGTTTTTTTACCATACGCCCATTTTATCTGTCAACGCCGTACCCACCCATGACCCATTGAGTTGAAGTATTCAATGTCGCATACCAGCCGCGATTTATTTTAATTACGAATCGATATTTTATTTTTGTAGGCATACAGAAAGACCGTTTACGGCTTTATGGATGAGATGGACCCAAAGGAACTCAAGCTACCTAACAGCGAAGGTTTTACATACACCAACCTGCTGAAGAGGGATCGCAGACGGTGGACTTATGCTGGTAAGCAGTAATATCAGTTGACCTTGAAAAAAGAGTAACAAGTATTTATTGGGACTCGCACAGGAAGATAATTACACGAACTAAAAAGCTAAATACCAGAATGTAAAAAATAAAGTCCTCTACGAAGCCAAATGACCTTTTACGTTGGGCAAATCTAAGCGGAAGAAACACGACTATACGTCCCAGGCCTTAGTAAAGGCTGCTCAAGCGAGCAATGAAATCATTGAAGTATTACATTTCTCATGGGTTTAACGTAACAGTAACTGTGTCGACTCCCGAGTGTACTATAGCAGTACTTACATAAAGTAGCAAACATACCTAATCTGCGTTCGCAATTTATTGGCCAAAAATGTAAACAAATATGAATTAATGAAAAAATAACTTTAATTCCTACACAATAAAGTTCAGTTTACGCTACAACTTCAAACATTTTTGTAATTTTTTCAATAGTGCTAGTCACTCTGAAATCAACTTAATGATCATTGAAATAAAGTTGATATTTGTTTAACTTGAAATAGGGTGGGGGAGTGCAGTGCTGCGCACTTTTACTATACCCACCTACATTTTAATTATATGACCTAAACACTATCAATCGGAATCAGAATCATTTCGAAGCCAATTGCTAATCCATTGCTTCATAAGTTCGAAAAATTTGTCTGCTCAACACGTAAATAACGCAATGAATGTTGTTGAACTGTCAAAATGAAACTGATTCCGATGGATAAAGTGTTACGCAATTGCCCCGCTGATTATAGTTCTATTGGAAGTTTAAGTCAATTGAAGGAAATGGGTCATTGTTGGGACTGTAGGCGGTAAACTAGGAATACTGTACGGTAAATGATACGGTAATCAAAAGTTTATGCGAAGTAATAGTCTTGATGTCATCTCAGGTCTTCACATAGTCTGTAGAAAATGTTCCAAAGACAATAATAGGTACCCTTAATTTTATACAGGGTGACGGGGACATTGATGCGCAACCTGTTACCATAGATTCAGTACATGTTTCTGAATCCCTGTAAGGCGAAATTTTTCGTCTGTTATTAAAAAAAAAATTAGCTGTTCCATACATTTTGACCATGTAGGTATTGTATTTTCCTATGAAACAGCAAATTTTTGTTTTGATAACTGGCAATTTTCTACGCTAGAGTCATGTGCTGAATTCATGGATACAGTTGGGCGTCTATATTCCTGCCACTATATGCACCGAAGTCGAAAAAAAACAAGATATCACTAAACACTTGCGGGCGTTTTTGATTTTTAATGTATTTTGTATATAGGTTGATTCTGGGCAAAGTCGATCAAAAGAAAAATTAACGAACATTTTTCTTTTAGTCATAAAAACGAAAATCCGAAAATAAATAAGTACGTTTACCTCTTCAGACGCCGACGAAAATGACGCGTTGAACCGCACGGAGTTCGCCGCGTTCCTTCACCCGGAGGACTACTCCGAAATGAGGGACGTCGTCGTGCTCGAGACTATGGAGGACATCGATAAAGATAAGGTAATATCAACATACTTATAATTATTTATTTATTTTATTGCTTCACCAACAATCGTCCACATTGGTTTTATGCCAAACGTAACATGCAAAATGTAGCAATCGCTTATTACAGGGAAACTCCGTATGCATAAAGAAGTTATACAAAAATAATTATTAAGATAGATACGAGTAGGATACTCCTTATTATGTACATCATAAAAATTAAAAATTATAGATATACACCTTATAAACGTTGCTTACATAACATACATAATCAGCCTACGTAATCCACCACGCGGGCCCAGTGCGTGTTGGCAGATGTCACATGTCTTCGAATTTTTTTTTGTTGCTTAAAGTTAAGTAATGATTAGCGACTGTTTAACCATACATTTTTGACGTTTAAACGTCACTTAACTTAAATCATCTTTTATAAATAAACAAACTACTAGTTTGAATAAATAAATGTATTATAGAAACCTTTCATTAACCGGCCAAGCGGCGCGGTTCGCCGATCGGCGACGAAACAATAGAAAATCAATAGTGTCTCATTAGCGGCGCTTGACAGATTAAAATAGGCTGGCTTATTTAAAGACGACTTTGAAGGAGTATCTATTTAGGTAGTACAGCTTTTAGAAAGTCTACTCGTGATAGTGTCGGAGCCGTAGAATAACGTATACAAGGCTCGCAATCAGATGACAAGTACTAAAACCTTTGCTCAGTAAATAGTGAACTTGCGTTCCCTCTTTACAAAAGGAAACTACACCTAGTATTACTTTTATCCAATCATATAAATCTAAAAGCTTTTATTCAATATTGCAGGACGGCAAGGTGTCCCTGGATGAGTACATCGGCGACATGTACAAACCCGAGGACGGCGAGGACGAAGAAGAGCCTGACTGGGTCAAGCAAGAGAGGGAACAGTTCCATGGGTACAGGTTAGTTCTTATTTTAATATAATCCTCTTTATTATGTACATCACCATTTACCACCATTAAACCACTATTTTATTTTCATTAACTATGTATGAAAGAAAAAAGAGAATATCTGAGGGAGAGAACGATAATATTAGTAAAAGTAGATTAAAATTCATGTGAGTGGGTGCTAGTATGGTGATTGCACCATACTCATCAATTTTGCTACCAATTATGGTAGCATGCTCGCTGCTGATGCAGGCTGCATGCTATTAATTGTGCTATGATAAGTATGACCCTATGAGGCTGGTACGCGTAGTCATCCAGAGCGAAATGAAGCCAAAAAAAAAATTTTGGTCTCCTAAGTCCTAAGTCCCGGCTAAACAAACGCGTCCAACATGCGTCCTCAAAGGCGAGCAAGATGGCGATTAGTTGCTTATAATGAACTTGTTGGTACTTATTCACTCCGGAAATGAGTGATCGGTGCGATCATAACGTAAATTCAATGAACGCATATTTGCACACCAACGAGGACGCAAGACGGTCGCATATCTTTAAAAAATTGCCAAAAATTTGGAAAGGACCGTTTAGCACTTTTATTTTTTAGACCTACAGAACCGTTACCACATATCCTAAGAGCTTGATGAAGAGTGGGCACCAAAGAGGTGGGGACGTTTTTACCATAGCTTTACAATACGCAAACCGATCCCCACTCTTAAATCGAGCGCTCGAGATTCGTGCCAGTCACTATCCCAAACGAATTCTCCCATATTTGCTATTTCTAGTTCATTGCTCTTTCGCAATAACCCAGTCATTCACATTGGTACACAAATCATATCAACAAGCAGGCGGCACTCGGCCACCGCTACCACAATAATATCAATTTAGTTCCATTGAATGTATTGACACTGAACAATACAGCCGGCCAGTTTGTGGTCATGCATTTATATTGCCCTATTTATGGTGACATTGAAGAGCTATGATTTACATATTATGACATAGAATAGTTAGGGTTTACATAGAATGACGTAGCGTTGGAAGGCCACAAGGTGGACCGATGACCTTGTGAAAGCCGCAGGAATCCGCTAGATGCTGGAAGCACAGACCCGGTCGAATTGGCGGTGCTTGGGAGAGGCCTATGTCCAGCAGTGGACGCCTTTCGGCTGAAATGATAATGTCGGAAGTACAAATGATGTTACATATAAAATTCAATGCATAGACACATTCCGCCGTGTAGTGATGGCTGCATGCAAATATTTAAAAAACTTTTTTACAAAAAAAACAACCGACTTAAAAAAAAAACACTACAAAGTGAAAAATAACTTTAATTTCGGAAGTCAGTGTCGTTGGTTCCGCATTTTCATTTTTTGACACCGACTTCCGAAATTAAAGTTATTTTTCACTTTGTAGTGTATTTTTTTTGAAGTCGGTTGTGTTTTTTGTAAAAAAGTTTTTATTTTTCACTTTTTAGTTGTACCTACCTCACACAAATTCAATTAACACTAGTGCATTGAAGAATTGAAGACGCGACTCGAAGAATCATCAAAATTCGCATAGAAATGTCGGAGATGCAGTACATTTATGCATACAACTTCGTACATAAGAATAATTACCTAATGTATTATATACTAAAACCTTCCTGAAAGTATGTAGATCACACTAATGAAAGAATTATCAAAATCGGTTCAGTAGTTTTTGAGATAATCGCGGACATACATACATACGGATTGAATACAGAACCTCCTTTTTAACCGACTTCTAAAAAAGGAGGAGGTTCTCAATTCGAATGTTTGTATGTTTTTTTTTTTTTTTTTTTTGTGTTTGTTCGCGCATAACTCCGTCGCTTGGCAACCGATTTGAAAAATTCTTTTTTTGTTGGAAAGGGTATAGTTCCCAAATGGTCCCATGAAAATTTTATCGAAATCGGACATGCGGTTTTTGAAAAATCAACAAAAATCTAAAAATTTATCTGCATTGTCCACATTAACGATTTTCTTGTTTACTTTTTTGCGGGGTAGGTACAACTAAAAAGTGAAAAATAAAAACTTTTTTACAAAAAAAAAAAAAAACAACCGACTTCAAAAAAAACACTACAAAGTGATAAATAACTTTAATTTCGGAAGTCGGTGTCAAAAAACGAAAATGCGAAACCAACGACACCGACTTCCGAAATTAAAGTTATTTATCACTTTGTAGTGTTTTTTTTGAAGTCAGTTGTTTTTTTTTTCAGTCGGTTAAAAAGATAAAGTTTTTTTTCTCTATTTTGATCTGTAATCAGTTAGTCAACTATGAGCAGGTGAGGATTAACTAGGGCTAATAGATAATAGTTATGTTAGTTAGTTCTACAGTATCATAAAAATATAGACAAAATAAATAACATTTTTTTAGGTATAAAATTCGAGTTTTTGCAATTTCTCCAAGTCAGTATCAGTACCAATTTGAATTACAATGTTAAAACACACTGCATAAATGTGGGGGAAAGTAGGCAGCAAAAAGAAAACTAAATTAACAATAACTAAAGAAATACGAGATTGGTGTGTGTAAATAATTGTTTGGTTGCTCAAGTATGCAGCAGTGAGAACAAAATACCTAATTAATTATTCAGGTAATTGATTTCCTATGGATAAAGAGCTGCACGATAAGCGTATACATAAGATTCGGTTGTATTATGGCATATGGAATAGTATGTTTGTAATTCGTTTTATTTTTTTATTGAGCCTTTGTTAACAAGTAGGTAACAGTAGGTAGACCGACTCAGTACCCAGGAAATTTTTAAAGGAATAAAATAAGGATAACATTTGAATGATGTTTTACCTACTTATTATACTTTCAATCTAAATTATGTCCTTTGGATTTTCACTGAAGTTAAAATAAACTCAAACATAAGCCCTTTGCATGCATTGATAAATGGTACACGTTAATATCGGTCAACAGGACCTCAAAGTCGCTCCCGCTGTCTGTAAGCTTAGATCTCTTAAACTACGCAACGGATTTTAATGCAGTTTTCAGCCATACATAGAGTGATACAAGAGGAAGGTTTATAAATGTATAATACATGCTGCATATTATAGTAGGGAAAAGCCGAGAAATTCAAAGATTTGTAATGTGATGTCGTAACAAACATATTTTTGTGCGGTTACATTGCAAACGTTGGCTAAACCTTACGAGATAGATCAAATTAATGTACTACGGAATTGTATACTTATCTTAAAAAGATCGATAAAAAGTCCGCAATGGTATATGTTTATCTCCTAAGGATAACCCACAGTAACCATTTTTTTCTTTTACATATTACAAAAAAAAATATGGGTTATTTATTTCATGTAGATCAAAATTGCCCTGTACATTGTACTGTATTAAAATGAATATCTTAGAAGATATCAGAGATTTAAAAAGCGATGTATATCAGAACGTTCGGCCAGTCGAGATAGGGAGCTGGCTGCTACTCCAGTTTTTAGTGACGATTATGTGACGCTTAAAGATGCCAGTCAAAGAATTTGTGACGGAACAGTTCGAAAGTTAGAAGCATTTATTTATGGCCGAACGACCTGATATCAGGTCGTTCGGCCAACCTGAATCTCCATAACTGAGGACCTTAGAGAAACTGTTACTGAATAAAGATTTAGTGACGATTTGGTGACAAACAACCAATGCTTTACTTTTACTCGTAATGCCACCGGTTAAAAGTAAAATGAATTTTGCTTCCTGGAACATCAGGACGTTCGGCCAACGTAATCTCCATAACTGAGGACCTGAGAGAAACCGTTAATGAATAAAGATTTAGTGACGAGACTGAAACGAATTTTTATTGCTTTATTTTTTTTTGTGACGGCCCCTTTAAATAGTAAATTGAAAATTTAACATATATAACCTCAAAACATTGGGATTATCGATTCCTCCACAACGAAGAAGCCCAGAGAAACCGTTAATGAATAAAGATTTAGTGACGGCACTGAAACGAACTTTTAGTGTTTTATTTTTTTTTGTGATGGCCCCTTTATATAGTAAATTGAAAATTTAACATATATAACCTCAAAACATTGGGATTATCGATCCCTCCACAACGAATAAGCCTAGAAGACTCGTAAAACCCCTGATGTGTTATAGGTTTTCAATGCAATGGTGTCAGTATTTTTGTTGATTCACTATTCCGCACTATGGCGGATGGCGACTGAAATAGGGTGACCATGTATTCCAACGAAACAAATATTTATCGAGTCGGTAGGTACCTATTTATCTACTGAATGAAGCAAAACACATCGAAATAGTTGAAATACGGTGACGATGTAGGTATTGCAACAAAATAAATAGATACGCGGACGAAAGAATATCAGAAGTGCAAATAACTAATATTTTATATAATATGCATTAGAAATAAATTGTTATAAATAGTAGATTGTACAACTAAGGCATAAAAGAAGCTATTTTACCCCGAGACGTTTATATCCACGCGAGCCGCAGGCGAGGGTGGATAGTTAAGTCGAGGGGTAAAATGGCTCGTTTATGCCTGAGTTATACACTCTGCTTTTCACTTCGATTGCGAGAAAATGAAACAGGCATAAAGTATACAGTACATAATTAATCAAAAATGTTGCAAAGCATAGCTGATTCCCGCCACCACAGATAATACCGCCACGAAACTATATAAAAGTTTTTTTTTTTTTTTAATTTCAACATTTGTCATTCGACTTGGGTACTTCATACTGCCAAGTCATAAAAACGTTTCTTTGCGTTTTTAAGTAATAAATGACAACTATTTTACCTGATTTTATTAAATTAAAGATAGAAAACACGGAAGTGGTATAAATTAAAGAAAAAATGAAATAAATCACGACTAGTTTTATTGTGCGTGTGGCTGTTGGGCCTGATTACCTTAGTCTCAGAAAAAAAATTTACTTTATGCACTAGAACATAAAAAACGATTTTATGTCGCCTAAGCACAACATAAAGACGAACTTTTAGAGCATGAGAAGTGAAAAAAACATTACACACGCCAACATGCGTTATGAACTCTTTATATGACCGTATAATATGATCTCTTTGCTTCTATTTTTTATTATTTTTCTGTGTCTGTCACTGTCAAATGAATAAAAATAACTGAAACTATCGATCGAATTTCGACCCTAGTAATAATGATAAAATAATAATATGATTAAAGTATCAATTATCATTAATCATCAAGTATCATTAATTAAGTACTTGATAAATACTTGTTTCGTTGGAATACATGGTCACCCTATTTCAGTCGCCATCCGCCATATTGCGGAATAGTGAATCAACAAAAATACTGACACCATTGCACTGAAAACCTATAACACATCAGGGGTTTTACGAGTCTTCTAGGCTTATTCGTTTTGGAGGAATCGATAATCCCAATGTTTTGAGGTTATATATGTTAAATTTTCAATTTACTATATAAAGGGGCCGTCACAAAAAAAAATAAAACACTAAAAGTTCGTTTCAGTGCAGTCACTAAATCTTTATTGATTAACGGTTTCTCTGGGCTTCTTCGTTGTGGAGGAATCGATAATCCCAATGTTTTGAGGTTATATATGTTAAATTTTCAATTTACTATATAAAGGGGCCGTCACAAAAAAAAATAAAACACTAAAAGTTCGTTTCAGTGCCGTCACTAAATCTTTATTCATTAACGGTTTCTCTGGGCTTCTTCGTTGTGGAGGAATCGATAATCCCAATGTTTTGAGGTTATATATGTTAAATTTTCAATTTACTATTTAAAGGGGCCGTCACAAAAAAAAATAAAGCAATAAAAATTCGTTTCAGTCTCGTCACTAAATCTTTATTCATTAACGGTTTCTCTCAGGTCCTCAGTTATGGAGATTACGTTGGCCGAACGTCCTGATGTTCCAGGAAGCAAAATTCATTTTACTTTTAACCGGTGGCATTACGAGTAAAAGTAAAGCATTGGTTGTTTGTCACCAAATCGTCACTAAATCTTTATTCAGTAACAGTTTCTCTAAGGTCCTCAGTTATGGAGATTCAGGTTGGCCGAACGACCTGATATCAGGTCGTTCGGCCATAAATAAATGCTTCTAACTTTCGAACTGTTCCGTCACAAATTCTTTGACTGGCATCTTTAAGCGTCACATAATCGTCACTAAAAACTGGAGTAGCAGCCAGCTCCCTATCTCGACTGGCCGAACGTTCTGATATACATAAAAAGCGGGGGCAGAGCGGCTGGCGGGGCGGTACGAAGTTCGCCGGGTCAGCTAGTACACAATATAGTGGCTTGAATACCACGATTAATATCCCCGTTGGGTCTTTTGGTTCTAATAGTTGTAATACACCTAGTACACACAATAGCTTAAGTACATCCAAACTAATATTATAAATGCGAAAGTAACTCTGTCTGTCTGTCTGTCTTTTCTTCACGCCTAAACTACTAAACCGATTTAGATGAAATTTGGTATAGAGATAGTTTGAGTCCCGGGGAAGGACATAGGATAGTTTTTATCCCGATATTCCCACGGGATCGACACATATGCGGGTAAAACCGCGGGGCGCAGCTAGTAATTAATATAGGGGCGGTGCAGAAAAGGCCTGCCCCTGACCACTGTCTTACTGTGTAGACATGGACTCTCCTTTGACTAGGCTATCGGATACGAAGACATCACAACTAAACACCCCATTTTTCAACAGAGACACAGACAAAGACGGCTTCATGGACGAGACCGAAGTCAAAGACTGGATCGCACCTCCCGAGTTCGACCACGCCGAAGCAGAAGCAAGACACCTAGTCTTCGAAGCAGACACGGATGCTGACGAAAAACTCACTAAGACAGAGATTCTTGAAAAATACGACCTCTTTGTTGGCTCGCAAGCAACTGACTTTGGCGAAGCGCTCGCTCGCCATGATGAATTTTAAATTAGGAAGCTGTGTTCCTCAGAAACGTTTAAATTTAAGTGTTGAAGTTAATCTCAGCTATTTCGAAGTCTTCCATTCTCAGAAGAAAATAATGCGTTGGTGCACTGAGTCGCCGATGTTATTGAGCTGTTGTCAATATAAGATTTATTTTCTTAAAAAAAATCTGGTAATGTTAGTTCTTTGAAAACTGGAAGTGTGCTCGATAAATCCCCTTTTCCCTGAAAGAGTTTTATAAACCAGTCATAAAAAAAAATAAAAAAAAATACTAAGCAGCTAAAATAGTTACGGAAAGTCAAGAAACAATGTTTATGAGTAAATAAGAAGTAGATAAATGTGATACAAATATTTTGAGGCTGGTAACACTTTAGCACAGGTTATAAAAGCATGTATTTTTAATTTCCATAGAGATGTAAGTTGCTTTTGCATACAGTCTAACGTTTTATATTAAATGGACTTTTTAGCCATATAATTTTAGAATCTCTTGAGTGGCATTAATACTTTTATGAAATAACTTAGATTTTAAGTATCTTAGTTTCTAATAACAAAACCAAAGTTTCCAGTGAAAAATAATTAAATTTTCATGATCGATAGAATATTTTCGAAATTTTATTACATATATTTTTATATGTGTATTATTTAGTTTATTTACGTATATTTGCATTTATTAAACGTAACAGTTTTATTATAGGTATTCTAGATATTGGGCAGAAGAATTGCAGAAATCTCGAATTTTATCATATTATAAAATTATTGAACATTCCAGATGAAAGCTTCGATTCCATTAATTAGCATGAATCTCAAAATGAGCGAAAATCATATATTTTTCAAAAGTAGGCCATCGTTCATCATCGTCATTCTCGCTTTATGCGAATTTATTTGGGGTCGGCGCAGCAAAGATATATCAGATTATTTTGAAAATCATTTTATAACAAAATAAACACTGCATTTCTTCTACCCTCTATAAGTGTGATTGGTACTTACTAAACATTATAAGAAAATAATATATCTACGTTGTTCGCTAGATGTAAAAGCAATAAAAATAAATTCTAACTTAATAAAGTTGATCTGGCAAGTACAATAATGTATTAAATATGTAATGACAGCTTATATTCTAATGAAATAAATATTTTTATCGACTACATTCGAGTTTTTCTTGTTTCTATTGTTGACGACCTTTGTACAAATTAGTTTGATCGTTTCAAAAAAAAAGTAATATCTACGTCCTGAGAATCTTTCGTCGGTGCTCCATGGACCAATTGGAATTTGACCAATTGGTCTATGGGGAAAATGACATGTTTCCATCGTCCAAATACCAACTGGACTATGGAGAATTGAGAAATGTTCCACTGCCCAGTTTAATAGTAAGTATAGTAAAGCCTTGTCCATACTATTTAAAAAAATATATCATAAACAATTTTTGTAACCGCTTAATAATCATTTATTGAATAATCACTGCTAGAATTTAGAATCAAACTTCTCTAAACAAATTTGTTTATACATTTTCACCGACGATAGACATTGCTAAACATAATTCAAGTTTATGTTCGAGTATTAAGGCCTATTTTAGATATAAGCGATTTCGCTGTCGCGCTCGGCAGCGATACTGGTTCAAGCGACAGCGATATAACATACCGATTCGGCATCGCTATTGAGCGCGACAGCGATATCGCTTATACTTATCTGAAAAGGCCTATAAGAATCATAATAAACTGAAGTTGAAATTGCAAACCTTTTCATATATTTTTCGAAGTACAAGTAATCGTGATCCTTTATGAGTACCTATTATTGATCCAAGTCTACGATAATAGTAACGAGCCACATATCTAGGTACACTAGACGGTGATTGTACACCACCACCTATTTCAGTATTGTATACAACGGACTAAAAATTGTATTGTAATCAGAATTCCTAAATAATTCCTTTAAGTATTCCTAAATAGCTCAATCAATTCTGCTAGGTACTGGGTGGTTCGCTTCATTCCAAATCTGTCTACGCGTATGGGGTACAGTCAACAGCAAAAGTAGATGATGAAAATCAGAAATTCAATACTAATACGTCGATGTGATTCAAAAGTATATGATTGTAAATTATACCAAACATTTACTACTAGTACAGCTGCCATATATTCGTGATCAGTTTTGAAGTTATAAACTCAATTCATCTACTATTGCTGTTGACTGTACCTGTGTATAAATTGTACGAAAGACTGCTGCCTTTTAACCAGCAACATTTTTTGTTCGTAACTGCTTTTACCAACTTAACCGTTACGCTAACATTTAAAAACCGTTTCGACTCCCTCAAGCACACTTCAACTCGAGACACCCTATTAAACTCCAACAACAAACATTCTCATACATTAATGAGTTGTTCTAAAATAGGCAGGCGTACTGAATCCTGTTTAAAGTCGTTGAGTATTTTATCAAGCGTACATCGGTTGCCGTTGGCTAATTAATTGATCAGCACGGCGGAAGCAACCGTGCGAATAGCCGATGTTATTTTAAATTTAGTGTTGGCCTCATGAGCCAGCCACGCAATCCTGACTGCTTTAGTACGTTGGAATAAGTCAGCAGTTAGGCTAAATAATTAAGCGGAATTACTCCTTCGGGACAACAGCTGCATCAGACTGAAATGCCGACTCAGTATTTTAGGTAAAGGTAAGTTGCTGGTAGATACGGAAATCTGACGGGTTCAAAGTACAGACGCCAGCACATCAACCACGGATCTATGAAATCAACCTACCCGAAACTGTAAAATTTTCCCAATCAGTGCCTTATGTTTTAGTAATAAAGTTGAAAATTTGTTTAAGAAATTTGACAGCTTTGTAGTAGGTTGATGTGCCCCGGTCTGTACATGACACTCCGCACAATAAATAACATTAATTGATTGTTTTCCTTCAAAATAATTATTACGTTATTAATTTTTCGTCCGTTACTGATGTTAGACTAACAATAAGTTAAAAAAAAATAAGTTTAACAAATTATAAAAAAAACAAAGAAAGAAGACAAAATTGATAGGCAATTTAACGAGCGATCCTGTTGGAGGTAATCGCTATGAAATTGTCACCTTGAAAGACAAGTTGGAATGTTTTAGAGCCAAAGCACACACGCTACTTTCTGCATCGGCGATCGGCGATTTTGCGGCTGTATCGATGCTGCATTGCGTTTTGGCGACTCTGCGTTCGGACGTGGTATCGGAATCGCGCGTTTTAGCGACTGCTCCGAAGCTGGCGCAAATGCCAAATCGCTGCGACCGGCATCCGAATGTGTGCGGATTTTAGCGTTCAGCCGCCGCGCTGTATCGAGCTTCCGAAAAGCGACTGAATCGCCGCGTTTGGCGTTTTTAAGTGTGCGGTGTGGAATGCTTGGTCGCTGCATTTAGCTTCTAAAAAGCAGCTGAATCGCCGATCGCCGATGCAAAAAGTAGCGTGTGTGCTTTGGCCCTTATGTGTCAGTAATTACACCCGGCACCCAAACCCATCAAACCAGTCAGCGAAGCTGCTTACCGGGAGAAATAGGAATGGTGGTAGTACTTCCCCGGGGCGAGCTGTAGGTACACTATAAGCTCTACGACTACGAACGATGGTACAGCGATTTTTGAACGTGCAACCGGTGGTGTACACCAATACAATTCATTTTGATGTGAAAACAAACATTACTTAAAATAAATGTTCTTGTATATCGATTTTATTCAATTTCGAGCGGCCATTGTTGTTTACATCTTAGGCAAATTTTGCGCGGCCGGACCTTAGTTCCGTTACGTTATTTTTATACAGTTGTACCCTATATGTTCTTCAAAATAATACCTATGCCATACCTTCCTACTTATTCGCAAGACTGGATAGGTATCACGTTTGCTGTGCTCAGCGGGCCGGCAACTATCGATGTTTTCTGCTCATTTCCCTCACTCGGCGTCAAGAGACTGCGTCGCCGCACTCGACCTCATCGCTTATTCGATGCTGTTCGATGCACTCTAGCAGGTACCTACCTAACTATGCTAACTTCGGCTATTAGACTAAGGGTACTCTCACTTTATTAACTTGTACCTATGTTTAATTCATATTTTTGTTCAAGAGGATTTTTGTAGTGGTTTTTGAACTGAACGAAATTACCGTCGCTTAGTGCCACATATTTACTTATATTGTAGAAGTATGTAGGAAGTATAGGAACCTTGTGTAGGTAGGTATCCATCCATACTATATACTATAATCCATACTAATATTATAAATTCGAAAGTAACTCTGTCTGTCTGTATGTTACCTTTTCACGCCTAAACCGCTGAACCTATTTAGATGAAATTTGGTATAGAGATAGCTTTAGTCTCGGGAAAGGACAAAGGATACTTTTTATCCCGATATTCCCATGGGATCGAGACTTATGAGGGTGAAACCGCGGGGCGAAGCTTGTAAATAATAAAGTGTAACTCGAATTGTTATTGCGTTTAAAAGAAAAATGGTACCTACCTACCGTACCCAACATTTCTGTAGGTATCGTCTAACTAACATATTATGTATCTTCTATAGGTACCTAGGTACTAATCTATACCATCCATAATAAGTACCTAATCTCCGATTTATCACCGTCATCTCACTCAAATACGCGTTTCAAAAAGCATAGAGCCCTTCAAACAAACAACGCTTACAGAGATACAAAAAAATATTCAACACAATTTCCATACATCAGCCGACGATTCGGCGACAAACGCCAACAAAGCCCCGGAGACATCGAAGCCCCAACAAAGACGTGCCACAATTATTTACTTTACGGATGCAAATTACAAGTGCTGAAAATTTACGCGCGCGAATACGTAGCCAATATTCAGTCGCGTATTTTCGCCGCCCCGTAAAAGCAACCGCGTTCTCCTTACATATTTTTGCATACTTATACTGTGACAGTAATACCTCGGTTCATATAAGATGGCGAATTTGTATGATAATTTTCATTTTGCATTCACTCCGGTTATTCTTCTTGGCTGTATGTTGTGGATAGCGCTCCTGGGAAATTCAGCGGTTTTGTCGTGTGCCACAGATATATCGCCGCTAGAAAGGTCCGACATTAATGTCGTTTACTTTATTTAATAGCCGATGCGGTTTGCTAAACTGCTCTGTTCGCACGCAAATTAGTGTTTGGTTCAAACCTCTAAATAACTTTTTCGCACCCTAACAGTTTCGCGCTAACGGGTGATTTAGGCTTAACCGACTTTTAATCTACCATCTAAATGAGTTTCTAACTAAATTCCGTAACTGTTTTTCACACGATAAATATTGCCATTGTGTTACAATGAGTATACTAAGTGCACACATTATATGAGGGTGAAAGTTGTAACACGTGTATTGTAACCGTTGAAAGTAATTATACATACGTATACATAGGTGATGTAGCATTCTGGCGCGTAGTAGTCGTAGCGCGTAGCTGAGAGCGTAGCGTAGACTCGTAGGCGGGCTTGTAGACGAAAGATCGTAACCGCTAACATAAATGCTACGAAAGATATGTTCTTAAAATACTGTTTGTCGGTCATTCACCGATCAAAATGTTTAATTGCAGCAAAAACAAGTATTATATTGATGTCGGGGTAGTTTTAATTTAATCATCTTACAGACTACTTGTGCAGTTTGTTAAAAAAGTCTTAATTTAGAGGAGTTTAATTTTCTTATTTTAACGTGTCATATCCAGTGAGGTTTGACTCAGCCATTGAGCCGAGTAATTGTCATCTTGGCGGGTTGTTCCCTGTATCAATATCAGTAAATATGTGAGGCTTAACTAGACAAGCCTGTCGAAGATGCCCTGCGAGGGTACGTGAGGATACGTCCCCGGTAAAGTATTATTTGTACATCTACGACATTTCGGGACAATATTTCGCCGCCATACGAAGTAGAGCTCTTTTCTTATTGTTCGCTCAGTTCAGTTTCTGTTACATCATTCGTTCACCTTCCCCTCGTGAACGGTGATCGCATCGTAAAAACCGAACGAGCCAAATACGGGTTTATCTAGCCGTTTTATGATCGTATTGCTTTATTAAGAACCCCAGAACTGGAAGTTGGGTGCGGTTTTTCATTAAAATTGATTGATTAGCAGAGTTCAACAACTTAATTACAAAGTTAGTTTGTAATAAATGATTATCCCAAGTTTACTACTTAATAATCGTATACAGAGCTCCATTTATTCTTATTAGAAAGGTTAATTTTCCCGCTAATTCGCAACAATATCTGTACATGTTTCACGTACATGATAACTAGCAGATATAATTTGAACAAGCCACATTTACGTTCTGGCGCCGAATTTTCAGCCACAATACTGCTCTTTAATTAGTAGCAGCTTAATGAAATTTCCCTGTTACGTTTAAATATTTTCCTCGCTTGAAGGATTTTAAAACATTCTGTTGTAATTTTGTTAATCTCATTTCTGATTTATATTAAAACAAAGCTTGTAGCTCGATGTATTTTGCCTTGGTGTTTAATTAAGTAAACATTGACTTCGCAGTTGTCATCTGCAGAGAATGTTTCCATATTTATTTGTGGCAGCGTCCATGCTATAAATTTTGTCAGTTTAAACGTATTTTCAAAGTTATTGTTCCAACAATATTGAGCGCAGCAGACGCAGTTTGGGTTCAACGAGTTTCTCGCAGAGGAATGAAATACGTAGTAGTAACTCGGTTGAGTATGTTTGTTAAAAAATTGGCATTGTAACGTTTTGAATATGAAAATATTTCAGTTTCGGTTTCCTTAATAAACGTAAATATTTTTATTTGGGTTAGAAACTTACCGAAAGGTTAACAATAATTAAATAAAAAAAAAAAACAGTGGCACTCCGGGAGTGCCGACAGAAGTAACAAAACAAAAACAGAATACTTTGCCATCATTCACTGACATATCGGATATACATTAAAACCGAGTACATGATCCCGAGGACAGCCGAACACACCCGAAGCGGTGTCGATTACGGTAACAGTGGCGCGAGTTCAATAGTTTTTCCCATCTCAAAAAATGCCCAACGCGTGTAAAGAAGTTTTCTCTTCAAAATAAGGGTTACAGAATATGTATTAAAGCTAAAACAATTTGATTTTCTGAATAGCCATTTCCAGAGTTCCTGCACTAGGCTAGACCTGTCCCGCAGAGAGCTTACTAAATTCTATGAAATTACTATTACTATTAATTAGCGTCAGTTCATATAAGTAAGTGCAGAATCTTTTAGCAAATTCTCGAAGTAAAACGCAGTCAATATAGTAATTTTATGAGAAACAAACTAAACACACCACCTCTATCAATAATTTAAAAAAACGTTATTTGCGTGAGTTAGGGAAATCAGTTCAGCTACACAAACTTCTTCTAAGTTTTAATTCCACCGAGCATACTTAAGTAAACAGCTGTACAAGGAACGTGAAACTTGTCGGGGGCAGGCGAGGACGCCAGATATTATGTATGTCAAACAACATCCGCCATGGGACCGGACGACGCTCAAGTTTTTCACAATTTTTGGGCTTAATCTCACAAAGAGGGAAAGTTGGGAACTCATTAGAGCGAGAGGAGGTCGAGCACCTCGCGCGACAAATTAAATTTAAATCAGGCGTAATCAAGACGTTTTTCCATGATCCTTGAAACCTGATTTAGATTCTCCGCCATGTCTCGACTGTTTGTCTCAATGGTCAAGTGCTGCCAATTAGATTCCGTGTTCGTTAACAAAATGAATGATTCAATTACTTTCACTTGATTTTAAAGTTTTTGTTTTATTTATTTTCATGTTCAGAGCAGTGGTGACCTAGTGGTAACGACCGCGACTTACGTGTTGTGGGTCGTCGGTTCGAACCCTGACAGGCGCTTTACTTTGTGTAAATTATTTCATCACCACTGCTCTCAAAACGGTGAAGGAAAACATCGTGAGGAAACCGGCATGTCCTAGAACCAAATATTCGAAGACATGACTGTGACATCTACCAATTCGCACTAGGCCCGCGTGGTCGATTACGGCTCACTCCCTCTCACAGAGAGGAGGCCTGTGCCCCAGCAGTGGGAACGTTATAGGCTGATTATCATTTCATGTTCATCATTGGTCCTCTTCGCTGGATGGCACTGCAGTTCGTAATTTCCATTTACATAATAATATTATATTCACGTTTCGAAATATTTTGCGTTGCAAATAATGATAGGGAAACATGAAATGACTTTGTACATTTATTAAACAGCTATATTAAAGTTTTGATTAATTGAACGGCGGATGTTCATCAAGGTTCCATTCAACACAGTTGTGTAGTAAGTAAGTAATCAGCATGTTCATAACAGTTTTCCTCATTATAATATACCTAAGATTTGAGTTACTGACAGCGGCTACTAATTTCGAAGCCATTAGGGTGACTTTAGGAGATCATTTATGGCGATGTTTAAAAATAACGTAAAAGAGTCTGATAGTGTACCTTATCTATCAGCTAAACTTTTCCATCAAAAGTAAAATTACAAATGTAATCCCCTTCGAGTTGTAACATTTATATAACGTTTTTTATCAAGCGATTACATTGATTGGTAAACTTTCCCAATCAGATATGATCTATCAAAACCGCGGGGTTTCGTTTGTTTTGTGTTGAAAACAATGGTGACTATGTTATACAGGTACTCGTTACTGCTCTCTGTTAACGTTCCTACGTATAGAATTCAGTGAATGCACGCAGTTACATGGTGCGTGCTTTTGATCGTTATCATAACGGAAATTATATTCAGTAGTTCAAGATTTTGCAGCGTGGCTGTATTTTCGACAAGTGTGAGTTTTTGTGAGTTATTCTTCTGAAGTTGTTCTTGGTCACCACTGAATAACGGTGAGGAAGACGTCGTCTGAAAACTGCTTTTCAGACTTCGTTTGAGATGAGTTTTTTGGACCTAATTTGTACCTCAAGGCCAAATCTAGGAAATAAATCAAAATGTTCAAATGTTCTTATTTCGGCAATCAATGTCAACTCGACAAACTTGGCAAAAATATAGATAAATTAGAGGTAAGTGTGACAGATTGAGATTAGAATGTTCTCAAAAATACGACAATTGTTCCTCAGGTTCATAAACAAAACATTAGCTCCTTAAACACTTCATTATTTCCTAATAGTAGAGAGACAGTGCTATGCTAACGAGCTAGATTAGATCCTCAGTTAATTTGAAGGCTTGATTCTAATGTCACAGGGCATCTAGTGATGATCAGAACTACCGAAGCAGATTATCCAAGATGGCCGGACGTAGCCAGACGTTATGCACCTAATTGTTCATTCATTTAATTAGTAGACGGTCCAACTGGCCGCGTTAATTGAACGATCTCTACGTTTGGGAGTTCTAGCTCATGTTCTAGTCTGTATCTAGGACTGGAAAATGGAATGAACTTCAGTATAATTGGTCAGTTCGATATCCGACGAGTTAATTTTTGAAGTCAACAAACAGCTTTCATTGATATGTTTGATACTTATTTAATTTTAATTGTGTACTTTCATGGGAATGTGTAACTACTTTTATTAAGACTATCCTGCCATATTCTGGCAATGTAACGTAAATATCTAAAGAAATTATATTCCAGACTTTTCGCATTGTAACCAATTTAAACTACTCCGCACATGTTTCCATGATGACTCATTCGTATACAATATTTTTTTGGTGAGAGTTTTGAAAACGCGCGGGTAAGTTAATTATTCAATCTATTGGAGCGTATTGCTCTGCCTGTATGCTCTGTTCAGTCACCTGCGGGCGTTTGGCACAAACATACACAGCACGGGCGTATAAATAAAATCATCGTCTTTTGGTTACTTTTGGTTGAATAAAACAATTGCGAGCTGCATTTTGTTTCGTTGTTCGATTTAATTCGGTGGATTGTTACCGTTTCTTTGGGAATGTATGAAATGTTTACGTATGCGATGCTTCTTAAATAACTTAATGGCACATCAGTTCGAAATTGCGACGCGTAATTTTCGTAGAAAACATAAACACACAGAACTTCCGTCACGTAATTTTGGTGGTGGCAGTTGAGTCGCTACGCTTAGTGCTGATGGATTTACAGAAAGCTATGACATCTTTTATTTTTACCTTCGTCTCTACAGATCTTTCAAAACAAGATATAAAAAGACCTCATCTCTCAACCTGCTCAGCTCAGCTTAAAATCTATAAAACGTGTTCGCTGAAGTGCGCAAACATTTCCAAGGTAAAGCTGTGCTTTTCATCCACTTAAGCAGATTCCTGTGCTCGAGTTGAGCACTGGAGTTACAAAACTAAACAACGTGTCTCCTGAAACGACACCCTAAGTAGGTTTTGTCTCAGAACTTAGTACTTAGACGGCGAACAAATTAAGATGTTTTACTTCCGTTCTCGAAGTCAAACTGTCAATTAATGAGTTTGTTCAAAGGACATTGTAAAGTTGAGATTGTGTTTTAATTGGTGGATGAATATTGTCTTTTGTTTTAAATGATTTTCTATCTGTGAAAGAATTGTGGCGCCAATTCGGTGTATACTGAAATCGTGTCGTGAATTGAGGTTACTGTTGCACTAATGGTTAAGCGATTAGCTGATTCTATATAATTTTTTAAGCTTTAAGCTAAAAAGCGCTATTAATGTTTTTAAGCAACAATTGGAATTTTAGTATAAAACGAAACAAAAATATAATAGAACACAAACAACTTCGCCTTTATTCATAAACACTCGTTTATGAATAAAAGGGGAAGTAGTTTGTGTTCCATTATATTTTTGTTTCGACGTCAAAAATGTATGATCAAAAAGCGACTATTTAACCATACATGTTTGACGTTTGAACGTTATACATACATACATAGTCAGCCTATAATGTTCCCAATGCTGGGACACAGGCCTCCTCTCAGTGAGAGGGAGGGTTTAAACGTCACTTGACTTTAATCATCGTTTATAAATAAACCCCTTTATATATTTAACTTTTCAGGTAGGCGACCTTGGCTCTTAACTGTTTTTTTTTTCTTTAAAAAATATTGTTTTTAATATCGTAGGTACCAGCAAACTTTTACAAGCTGCCTAAACCCACATAGTTTCACCGAAAATCATCCTTAATCTCTTCTAAGATTTTATTACTTAGTTTTTCTTAAAAGGAGTATCCTCTCCCGCAAGCCTTTGCCCAATTTCTTTAAAGTGTTCCTGGTTATTCGTGTGGAATAAATTCTTATCCAGTATAATGTAGGCAATACGAAGCCCATGAGGGTGGTGGGGCAACTTGCCACAGTACAAAGGGCGGGCATGGATGGAATTTAGATTAAAAATGATCCTAACAGATGTGCAATGTTTCGTGAAATGTTACGTGGATCGATTTAATTTATTCGCTTAGCTGGTAAACACGATGAAATTTTAATGGATTTTCTACAGTGCGGTGTGTTCGCTGCCTTACTAATCTATACGAGTTTTATTAATGTATTTGTTAAGATTTGGACTTGATTTGGACTTCATCTCGCCTGATGGATAGAATAAAGTTTTCACTAGCATGTTACATGGACTGAAATGATTTCAGAACGTCTTTTATGAGTAGACGTTTACAGGCTGTCAAATAAGGTGATACAATATACACGTAAAACAGTCCGTTCACAGTTATATTGCCTATGACAGTAGCACCTAACACCAACCTTATTGTAACGTGAATAAAGATCACAATGATGTTGACAGACTTTTCAGTGGCAGCAACCCAAAAGCAACCTTATTAGAATGAGAATATAGATCACTGTGATCGGACTGTAACAACTATTCAGTAAATATTCCTAAACTGGTCGAAAATCTTCCTAGGAACTACTTTCATAAAATATATTTCACTTTAAATCACGAACCCTTTTAAAATCAAAGCAGATTTTACCACGCTTTTCGAACGGGTTCCGCGAAAAATCACCTCGTACAAAAACTGACACCACGAAAGCCACTAGTGCCGGGTGTGGTGTGCAATTTGTTAATCATTTATATTAATTAGTGAGGATAACGTTAAGTGGTCGAAGCAATCGTGTAATGGAGTTTCGGTGTAGCTTGCCGTCGGGTGCCGTCGTGTGCCGCCGTGTGGCGTCGGGTGCCGTCAGGCTGGGTGTCGGAGATAAATACATGGACGGTCTCACCGCCACACCGGTGAATGCGGTGACATCATTGGTATTGTTACGTGGGAAATAAATTATAGGGTAACACTGAAGTGACTTCTTGATAATACCAAAGTAGTTTTTGAGATATAAATATATGTATTTCCAAATAATAAATACAATTACATAAGTTCATAGATATGTGGAAGAATAACATTCTTATAGTAAACACTTGCCAGTAAAATTGTTACACTAAAATGGCTACAACTTTTTTACACAATTCATATTACTAGTGAGCTCAAAACTAGACAGTCTATTACTCGTAGTTTTTGTAACTTTTTGTAATAGGATTTTTTTTATGATAGGTAGGTATCATATGTGTGTTCATGTGTATGAATTTTTTCATGTGTATGACGAATTATACTGTATCAGGGGCCCGTGGCTAAATAATAACTGCCGCACAGGGCGATCGATCAGGTTAAGCTACGCTTGCCGCGGTTGGTCTGTGGATGGGTGACCATCTTTACAAACAGAGACCCCTCCGCGTGCCTCGGAAAGCACGTTAAGCCGTAGGTCCCGGGCTCCCGGCTGTCATTCGTGGATATTTGACAGTCGGTATGGGTAGTCAGAAGCCCGAAAGTCTGATAACCAGTCTTACCAAGGGGTATTGTATTACCCAGTAACTGGGTTGTGGAGGTTAGATAGGCAGTCGCTCCATGTAAAATACTGGTATTCAGCTGCATCCGGTTAGACTAGAAGCCAACCCCAACATAGTTCGGAAAAGGCTGGCAGATGATGATATTATATACTGTATCTGCCTACCCCTTAGAGGAGAACAAGCTTGATATTGTGTCACATAAATAATTATGTTTTATTCAATAAACATAATGGAAACCTTAAATTCTTTCATCAGCACAATACACAACAGCGTTCACAACACAGTAGGTATCCACAAAGGTACAGTAAAACGGGGCTACTTTGACTTCCAGGGTTACTTTGACAGATTTTGGGGCTACTTTGACAGAGCGCCAAAATCGGTATTCACGTGTGCTCAGCAAGTGTGCGTGACCTCGAGTAATATTGCGCGAAGCGCAGGGTACCTATATACCGGGGTACCTATAGGTTCTACCGCCATTCTGTTGACTGGGCATTACCTGTAAAAACTGGGTGTGTGGGATGTGCCATAAGGGCCGTCATACGAAAGTGTGGTGTGTGAGGACGACTCTAACTAATTGTTTCTTGCCTATAATATTGCCAAAGTTGATTGTTAATTACTTATAATATTATTAACTCATTAATTACCTATAATATTGCCAAAGTTGATTGTTACGTATCTTGTTTAAATTGATCTCAATTATATTGATTATTACTTAAGAGATTGATTAAGTGGCATTAACAGCACCTTCGGTACAAATATTGTGATACTTGCGTTAATAAAGAATAATTTAATTGTAAAAATATTTGTTTTCATTTAAATCCATGTAGTTTTCAATAAAATAATAGTTTTTTTGGTCAAAATGATGTCAAAGTAACCCATGCTTTTTATTATCTTTGACGTCAGTTGCATTTCAATGTCCTGTCAAAGAAACCCCACTTCTGGGGTTACTTTGACATTGATTAAATTAAAAAAAGTAGGGAGTTAGGGGGGTGGTAGGTTTTAAATTTGCCATAGATCTGATAACCAAAGGACACATTGTTCTGTTGGCGTAAAAAAAAGTGAACTTCGAGCCGTAAAAAAAAAGTTACAATCCAAAAACCTCCAAAACCTGTTCAAAGTAGCCCCGTTTTACGGTAACAGTCCACTATATTTACCATTTTCATCTGTCCTCACCGCGTTATTAAATTTTAGTAAAGCATCATATTCTCGCGACAAAAGGTAAGGAAGGTTGTCTAACAAATTCAAGAGAGATTTCTGCGCAATTGCGTCGTTTATGTGAGCAAGAGTCGCTGGACAAATTATTTATATATTTATTTATTTAATATTTTATTACTATTATCCCTCTCACTGAGAGGAGGCCTGTGTCCCAGCAGTGGGAACATTATAGGCTGATTATGTTGTTATGTATACTTTAAGCACACAAATGTACAGAGGCAGACTTAATGCCATAGGCATTTTAGACCAGTCAACCTTTGGGTGATGCAGAGACTAATAGTGGTAGGTCCTATTGTGAAAAATTGAGGAATTAATTATTGTGCTTTGTTTAGAGTGGACTAACTTTGACTGGAGTAAAATGGGAGCTTGATGATGGTAATGTATAATGTGACGAGCAAGATTAGGTTTGAAAATGGAATTCGATATTACATTTCGAAGCAAAAAAATAATAGAATATTTTCGGCACTTACTTTTCATGACAAAACAACTTCATTTGTAATTAAACACGATTTAATTTTACGTGATTGTGAATTTGAACTATACTTCTTATTATATATAATACAAGGGTGCAATTTTTTTTTGAATTTCCGAAATTTTCATACAAACAATGCCCTGGCAATACCGAACACAAAAAAAAAAAATTATCCAATTTGGTGCAGTCATTTGGAAGTTATGCGCGTACAGACATTTTGGCGACTGTTTTACATACTATGTAAGGATATTTTCGCTTAGATAATCTTGTCTTTTCGCAGTTACCGATGTCATTTTGTAATGCGTAAAGATTATTTTAACTGATCAAGTTCCGCTAACGAGACACAATCGATTTTCTATTTTATCGTGACCCATGTAGCACGCGCGGCGCTTGACCGATTAGGATTATTTTTCTCGCAGATTTACATCTACTAATCAGTTATTCTTACAAAGCTGCAAGATTTCCTTCAACATTTGTGAAAAATCTTTTGAAAAGTTTTTAAATCCGCTTGTTGGTCTACTCAGTCCCGTATCTTAACATCAAACAATCTCGTGCGACACTTTATGTGAAAACTTGACGTAAACACTGTAGCCTGCACTTTATCACCTGCGCTGTGCTTTTATTTACCACTAGTAGTGCCCCGCGGTTTCACCCGCGTAAGTTTCGATCCCGTGGGAATATCGGGATAAAAAGTATCCTATGTGTTAATCCAGGAAATGGTCTATCTATGTGGCAATTTCCATCCAAATCCGTTCCAAGGCTTACGCGTGATTGAGTAACAAACACCTAAACATCTTCACAATCTTTCACATTAAATTAAAAGAAAACAGTTTGGGCTTACGGCTATTTTGTTTGTGGTTGTGGCTAAAGAAGTCTTCTTACGAATTATTCAGATTCAGACAGACAGATAGGTAATTCTTCAAGGAGGAGGCCTGGGTCGTCTAAGTACCCAGCATTGGGTAAACAAAAAAGAAAGAGAAGTGTGATCGTTAAAAGACAGTAAATAACAGACTTTCAATCGCAATCCGAAGAATTTTGAAGGAAATTCATTGCTTCATATGTTTGAAAAATACGTCCGTTTGTCAACGCAAATGACGCAATCAATGTTGTTGAATTGGTAAAATTAAAGACATTGCCATTGTAAGTGTGTTTCGCAATTACCCCGCTGTGCAGATAACGCCAATGAAACTGAACGCGATCAGCACATCTAAACCGCGTTCAAGAGCTGTCAGTGTCATCATTGTTTCAGAATATTGACAATAACAGGCTGTGAACGCGGTTTAGATCGCGTTTAGTTTCATTGGTGACATTGGCACCGTAGACTAAAGTATACATATTGGCACTTAATTAGCCACTTTCAAGACTAAAGTCGATTTCTTTTTATATATTTTCCTTTATTAAGTATCACAATTGTTGTTACTTTATTCACATTACAATCTAGCCAATTAGCTAATAAGTAATTTAAGCTGTCAAGCTCCGCTAATGAGGCACAATTGATTTTTTATTGTTTCGTCACCGATCGGTAACGCCCCGCGCGCTTGGCCGGTTAAATATAATTTAAACAGCAACTATAAAATTAAAGAAATCGTCCAATAAAGTCTCTCGATTCTCGGGTTCTTTATAAGAGTCAGCACTAAAGACGAATCGATGTGAAGTCAAGACCGTACACCACAGTAACACCTTCACCTTCAGTTTGTTTTTATAAGTTGCAAGAAAAATGTCGGTTCACACGTGTCGCGCGTGACTGCAAACACTTCACACGGTGTGGGGTGACCCTTAAGAATATTTTCTCACTTTATTTACAGTTTGCGTAAACGGCCGAAGGGGTGCGTCCTATTTCTATTTCGACACAAATATAAGCTATATAACCTATATTAAATACTGGGTTTTCGGGACCAAGGGTTTTTTTTATGAATGGAGTAGGTGTTTTGCATGCGAGATTTGTAGGTATCTATGGACACACCCTCGACACAATACAGCGGACGGTTCTAGAGTCGGGAACAAAAAAATAATTATAACCTGAAACAATGTTACTGAAGAGTGCTTAAAGGAGTTACGAGATGAATAATTGAGTGAGTTGGAGGTGAAATTGTATTATTGCTATACAATTTACAACTAAATTATTTTTGATAAGCATAGTGCTAGCATAATCAGCCTGTAATGTTCCCACTGCTGGGAGAAAGGCTTCCTCTCTGTGAAAGGGAGTGGGCCGCAATCCACCACGTGGGGACAGTGCGGTTTGGTAGCTGTCACATGTCTTCGAATTTATGGTTCTAGGACATGGCGGTTTCCTCACAATTCTTTCTTTCACCATTTTGACAGCAGTGGTGATGAATGGTGCATAGCATAGGGCTAAGTGAAGCTGTAATGTACAGTCACCAAAAGAGGTAATTATGTAACCCGGGTCGTCGGACCACCCACACACACACACAGGGTCGCTCCACCCAGAGCGGGAGGGGTCATTTGATGATTTCCCATCCATAAAAAAAAAAATAAAAAAAAATAAATAAAAAAAAACCGGCCAAGTGCGAGTCGGACTCGCCCATGAAGGGTTCCGTAGCAGCAAGTAACATAATATAAAAGTTCTTGTAGTTCGTTGTACCTTTGTGAAAGGTAAATTACGGTTTTAGATTTATGACGTATTAAAAAAAAACTACTTACTAGATCTCGTTCAAACCAATTTTCGGTGGAAGTTTACATGGTAATGTACATTATATATATTTTTTTAATTTTATCATTCTCTTATTTTAGAAGTTAGAGGGGGGGGGGACACACATTTTACCACTTTGGAAGTGTCTCTCGCGCAAACTATTCAGTTCAGAAAAAAATGATATTAGAAACCTCAATATCATTTTTGAAGACCTATCCATAGATACCCCACACGTACAGGTTTGATGAAAAAAAATTTTTGGAGTTTCAGTTGTAAGTATGGGGAACCCTAAAATTTATTGTTTTTTTTTCTATTTTTGTGTGAAAATCTTACTGCGGTTCACAGAATACATCTACTTACCAAGTTTCAACAGTATAGTTCTTATAGTTTCGGAAAAAAGTGGCTGTGACATACGGACGGACGGACAGACAGACAGACAGACAGACAGACAGACAGACAGACAGACAGACATGACGAATCCATAAGGGTTCCGTTTTTGCCATTTGGCTACGGAACCCTAAAAAAGGGTCGTCGGATATATTTGAAGTTTAGTAAGAAACCGATGGATGTTTTTGAATGAAGTTGATATATGAATTGTTTTCTATTAATTAAATTAAATTTCATTCGAAAACATCCATCGGTTTCTTACTAAACTTCAACTATATCCGACGACCCTGGTTATTTATCTCCTTCGGTGACCGTACACTCATCAAAAGCTAGTTTACCCCGATGACTAAAACAACTTACATAATAATCATAATCTACTAAATATTTACTGACACACTCACCCAACAACTACTCTCGTTTGGGAGATATGCCAGAGAACATACAACATTATGCTCTAATGACCGCAGAACATGGCGTGTAATATCGCCCAAGTATGTCCTTAATATGTATTAATAGAGCCAATAATCCTTATGAAGCTATATACGCAATAGTGTACTGAAAGTTAGGAATCCAATCAAGCTAGATGATCTTCTAAGTTGTTTGCAACGATTATTAGTGACTCGATCATACCTACAGCATACTAGTTTGTATAATTTTATTATTGGGAGTTTTAGGATTAAGAAATGTCGTGACCTTGTTCTACAAGGTGGTTATTAGGTCATTCGAATCATAGTTTTAAGTATATTTAGTTAAAAAACCCACCCTTTCATTACACGCCGCCATTCGTAAGAAAACCGCGTCGCTGTTGTCAAGGTTGCGGGCGAGTGTCAACAGCATCCTAAAAACTATAGCGGAAAGTATTGACTCTCCGATTAATAAAAGTTTTGTGAGAAGGACAATCACAGAACATTAATCTGGGGATGCCCTTTTCACAATACTATTATTTAACTACTCTGTCTTTTATAATGTATCTCAGCTACTAACACTAGAAATAAGTTATTTTGTATTGCTTACTAACACAATGGATTACTGTTGTCCGAAAAATAAAGAATTATTATTATTACCTACCGTATTAAGATAGCTTTTTAATTGGAGATAATCACCAAAGCTTTCAGGATAATTAAATCTAAAACAATGTAATAAGAGTAGATACTTATTTTCTTTTGGTATTTGCAGTCACGCTTCGTATCAGTTTGATTGGTACATTGGATCGAAATTAGGATCTAGTTAGATAACTATCTTACTTACTTTACCTATAAGTGTAACTATACTTATAGGTAAGTAGATCACCTTGACAAAATCATCGTATTGAAACAAAATTCAATAGTACCTACGCTCCAAAAGACTTTACTTTTTAACAAATACGAAAAGAAAATTAGTTTTCAATAGAACCTAATGTTCATTTTTATCTACAGTTATTGGAATGGAAGCTTATCTACGAAACCGCCTCATAATCTAGGCCAAGGGTTGCGCACACACATAAATTTCTAAAACTGCTGTTTCGACATCTGTGACTGACATAACATGGAGAATACGTATTTTTTTTGTCAAAATATTCAATTTATGTACTGTCATATGTTTGTTATGACTCTTATATGAATAACTGTAGGCGTAGAGTTTGAACGTAGCTGTGGTTCATATATCTACTGTTTTCCCATCAATCATCGAGTAGGAATAAATTTAATAAAATGTAGATAGAATATCCTTTATTATGTATACCATACTCGTATATAAATTGTACCTACTACTAATTTAATCAACCTTGATATCTACCTAATTTCATAAGAAATATATACGTAACGTAATAAACTTATAAATAATGACGAAATAGATCAGGTTATATATTAACCCTCAAAATCAAAATATTTTTTATCACATAAATCTACATGAGCACATATGAAACGTCAGAAGGTAGGTGCACGGTTCCAATTGGTCGCTTCCTATGGAGAAGAGACTTACATTTAAACCTAAACATTCCCAAAATGTAAATACTTACCAATGATGTAATCTTTTCCAGGAACTCAAAACAAATAATATCCTCTTCAAAAATTTTAATAGAAATTCCTCCGAATTTAACTTTTATATTGGCTATACAAATTCGTGACCTTACGTTGAGAAGCAATCAAATACTAATTTCGCTCAAACAATGACGGAAAATTAGAAATGAATTCGTGCGTTAAATGTCAACCATTTTGAATGAGTTTCAGGGAGCGATCGATGGTAATAAAACTAAATGGTTTGATAATCGCTTGCGGGGCCAAGGGAGAAGATTTTTCGCGAGGTTTTATCTCTTCGATTCGGCTTTTGATATAAAATCGACATTGCTGAGTTTCAGGAAAGCTATTTCGATTTGTGATTGGGTATTGCCGCAATTGGGTTTGGCGTAACAAGGAGCGGGCATTGAGGCGTAATATAATGTGTATCAAATTAGATACAGCGAGAGTTTTAGACAATCTATTTACAGTGTTGTCATTGATGTGTATTTTATTTTGGTAAATAGCTTTAGAGGGGTTTTATTGTGTAATTCGCTGCTCATTAAAAGATACTCGAGTATCTTTTGCAATTACTTCAAAGTCAACTCTTTGAAGTCATTTCAAAACACTTAGGAGTTTATTTAGGCCGTAAACCTTCGTCTTCATTTTAGAGTCCTTGTGAAATCAGCAGTTTATTTAGGGATATAAATATACTATGCTGTAATACCTGTGTACTGTCGTCGTCACAATATTCATTGGATGTCAGATGATGTTTGTCATGCCTATCGACCGGTCTAGGCTTTTGTTGGGTAGCAGTTGGGTCGGCACGTTCACTGTCTTTGTGAATGCCTAATACCTACGCAGCTATGTTAGGCGTTGTTTGTGCTCCTACTATGTCGACTTGGCTATTGTTTTTGGTGTGAGTTTCATGTGCAGTGCTTGTGAATACCACATAAGCAAGAGAAATACGGACGTTCCAAAATAAAGTGAACTTATCCAGGAGTCATCTTTGCCAATAAAGGCGATCAAACGGGGTTGCAGGAACTCGTAAATTATTTTTAAATGCACAAGTATACGGAAGGACTTTATTATCATAGACCCAATCTGTTTTTAAATTGTCGTCAAAACAGAGACAGAAATCGCAAATAAAAACGATTGTAATGAAAGGTGTGAACGATACAATCCACAATATGGACATAAGGAACATAGTTTAAGTCCCTCTCATTAATGAAAATGATCCTTAGAGATTCTCTCCTGTACTTGCTTCTCAAACTAAATTTAAAATATTAGCGCCCATAATAGCATTCCCAGCGAATTATGCAGGCTCGTTACGTCACGAACATAAGTGTATCTACGTCACTACCAATAAAGGTGTAAGGTTGAACGTTACTTACATTTGCTTGTCGGCTCTGATTAAACTTTATTGAGCAACGTTCTACCGGTGACAACCCTTTGTTCTAATTCCGGATATCAGCACCAACTTTATCTTTGCACTCGCAATCACCTCTAACACCGACGAATAACGTTGGGAATGGTTTGTCGTGTTCGAGTTTGTTATTTGGTAACAAGCGTACGTTCGCTTCAAACAATTACGGGCCACGCTCTAATTTTACTATCTGACGCCTCTGCCGAGTCCAATCTAAAAAATTTGCTCTTGGAAAAAACTGTAATTCGATTTGGAGAAATGACCCTTTTCGAATTTGGCTTTGTTACTTATGTGAGCTCGCGTCAGCATGATGTGCCGTCGAGTTTTTGTTGGAGAGTAAACTAGTGAATGTTAGTTGCTTTGAATGTTGATTTCGTGTTTGTCATTTGTGTTCGCTTTGTAGTTCATTTTGAGCTGCATGCGTGTTATATGGATAGAGTAGACGTTCTAGTTATTCGACGTTTACGATTCATGTTGCGGTTGAGAATAACTTGTAACTTCTGCCTTTCTTCTTTTTGGGGTCCCTTACCCAAAGGGTACCAAAGGAAACATTATTGAGCCTCCGCTGTGCGTCCGTGCGTCCGTCCATCTGTCTGTTAGCGGGCTGTATCTCATGAACCGTAATAGGTAGACAGTTGAAATTCTCAGATTGTGTAATTCTATTGCTGCTATAACAACAAATAATAAAAATAAAATAATCGGTGGTAGGGAACCTTTTTGAAAGGTTTTTTTTCTTTTCATCAGAGAGCACATCTTTGATGATGTTGACACTAATTTATTAAGAGGTTGACTCATTTTGGAACTTCCAGGTATCGGTCCATAAACAATGCTCTAACAAAAAATAAGAAGTTAAGTAGGTAATGCACGTTTTCGTGTAATTTATTAATCTACATTTTCAAACCTTGGGCCAAAAAGTCAGTGTCTAAAATTATACCAACGAAACAGTGAAAAAGATAAGTAAGCTTTTATCTTAGCTAAGAACAATGTAAGAGGGGTATAGTGCCCGTGCCACTGTAACTACTTATGCACCATTTCTTTTTAAACTTAAAGTTTAGTTGTTCCCTAACTTTTAAGCGGCACTTTACATCCTGGCTTACAAACCCATTTCGAAAATGTCTTTTCTATTTTAAAAGTGCGAAGTAAACGACTTGCGAATGTTCAGAACGTGTTGTTTTAACGCAGTATAACGTTATACAGACATTATCTTTAGGATAACGTACGTAAAATAGTTTGCACATAACTACAGAAAGGAATATGGGCCATTGTTTAGATACTCAGACTCATAGGACCATGCAGAAGGTTTACTTCAAGCATGTTCTGCGGGGTAATTGCGTAACAGACTATCAGAAGCAATGGCTTTTTTCATTTTGACAGTTCAACAACATTCATTGTGTTATTTACGTTGTTGAGCAGACAAATTTTTCGAACATATAAAGCAATGGATTAGCAATATCCTTCAAAATAATTCAGATTTTGATTGATAGTTAGTAGATTGTTTCGCAATTAGGGTTTTGATTAACTCAAGGAATTTTGACAAAATCGCACACTCAACATTTTGGACTGAGGCTAGGTGTGATAAGCGCTAAGGGTGGATCCCAGATACGGCTATTTATAATTTCAAAACAGGCCCATTTTAGTCTTTCAAGACACCTTGGGAAATAATAATTTCAAAGGGCCGCTGTAATCGAAATCTATGAGGAGGACTATATAGTAAAAAGAATTGGTTTGTGAAACTAATTGGCCGTGCAGTCTGTAATGACATAAACTCGAGAGTATTAAATCATTTCTAACCGACATAAGAGGGACCCATTGGGTCGTAAGTTTGGCCCACTGTTCATCTGACATGCGGCAGATGTGTCCAGCCCAGTTCCATTTTAGCGTGGCAGCTTTCCAAGTGACATCAGTTATCTTTGTGATGGAACGGATGGTCGTATTCCTAACCCGGTCTGTTAATTTGATACCCAGAATACTCCGTTCCATAGCCCTCTGGCAAACCTCGAGCGTGGACCTCTGCTGATTTGTCAAAGACCATGTTTGACCACCATATGTGAGGATGGGAAGTATGCACACGTCAATGAGTTTTCTCTTAAGGGACAAAGGAAGATCACCCTTCATTAGGTCTTTCATGGCCCAATAGCTCCTCCAGGCATTTTCGGTGCGTCTTGCAACTTCTTTGTTTTGTCTTGCCTGGAAAGAGACGAGAGAGGCCCAGACGGAGATGGCGGGATGAGCTGGACTCCTTCAACAAGAACTGGTCCTTAGCAGCTTTGAACAGAGAGAGGTGGAAAGAGAGTAGGGAGGCCTTTGCCCTGCAGTGGGACGTCACAGGCTAATAATAATAATAACCGACATAATGTTCCTAACTAAGAAATTAAGAAAAATTACATTAAGAAAAGCTTGAGAAGATAATATGAAGACATATTATCCTCCCTCTTCAGCTTTTCTTAATATATTTTTTTGGGTATTGTGTAGGTCAATGATATTATGTCTCGAGTTTTTGCACAACTTCTGTCCTCTTTCTTTCGTGGCAATGGGCCCAGTTCCCCAGATGGTAAGTTTCATCCTAGCCCGTCACATAAGTATAGCGGATAATAGGCTATATCTTAACCCCCCAGATAAAAACGTTTCCCCTGAAAGTCCCTGTGTAATCTGTGTCCATATTATACGCGAACTTTGTGTCCCTTCTAGAGAAATAAGGGAAATATTATACATGTACGAGGTTATCTACTGGTTGGCTGAATTTTGATTAAAGAAATGAAGATTGTTTTTTTAGGATTGCGAGACTTTTAACAGTTTTTATAAATATTATAAATGAAGTATACAGGGTTAAATTAAATTAGCTATTGAAACTCGACACGAAACGATATCTAAAAATAATAATAAAAGAAAAGATTTGATGTTTTTTTAGGACCGGCAACGGCTAGTAAGTAGTTTTGCTACTTGAAGTATTGGTTGAATAAATCGATTTACTTTTGTTTTTACCCGACTACGGAGGATTATGATTTTAACCGGTATGTATGTGTGTATGTTCATCTGTTCCCTCATAACTTCAAAAGTGCTTATAATGAAATGACAAATGAGGTATCGTTAGAAGCGTCTTGACCGTCCGCTGGTTATAAGCTATGTGACGTTACACTAAATTTAATATGGCGCCCTCTAGAGGACATAAAGTAATGAATTTAAAAATAAATATTTTGGGATTGTGCCTTGTTGGGTATCAAATGAAAGGGCTTAATTAGCACATTCCAAAAATATATATTTTACTGAAATAAGCCCCAAAATAATTAAATAAAAAATAAGTTTAAAAACTAAAACTTATCATCATCTGCCTAGCCTTTTCCCAACTGTGTTGGGGTCGGCTTCCAGTCTAACCGGATGCAGCTGAATAACAGTATTTTAACATGGAGCGACTGCCTATCTGACCTCCACAACCACTCCACTCCACCACTCCACCACCACCACTCCACCACTCCTCCACTGGGTAATACGATACCTCGGTAAGAATGGTTAACAGATTTCGGGCTTTTGACGACCCGTAACGACTGTCAAAGATCCACAAGTGACAGCCGGGACCAACAATCTCAATCAAGGACGAAAAATTATGGTCGACGATATTTAGACTGTACACAAATCTAGTTTTAAATCGAAATTCATGCTTAAACACTGTTTTAGAACACGTGCCTGAAAAACTACCGCCATAAAACGGCATAGTTCAAAACGAACATTAAAAACAAACTAAAACAACAAGTTACCAATAAATTCACAATAACATCGAACAATTACAGCACTGCAATCGCGAAAAAGACAGTTCGATAGTCGAATGCTCACAATATTAACAAACTTTTCCCATACTTTAATAATTGCGACGCTATGGCAGTTGTTCAATTAGTTTTCCAAGTCGATAGGGCATTCCGACACTGGATAATCTTCTCACAAATCGCCATTATAAAGTCTTTAAGAATCGGGACCAGATAAAATTAATTTTCAATATCTTATCTGACATTTTAGAGATTTACTTCGATCGTACTCGTGAGATTTCTCATGCAAAGATTTGCATAGATTCGCCCGACCGCGTCAGAAGATAGTCTCTTTTCTGTTTCGTCGACGATGACATTTGAATAGTATTGTCTCACTCACTCATACTAAAAATCGAATCTATAATTCAAAGCGGGATATGTGAGCTCACTCTTCTCTGTTTACTGTTTCGCGCAACCGGTGAGAGCAAATTTAACGATTTAAATCTTTGCTCTCATGCAAATTGTGGATTAATACGCCTCATCAATCTCGATCTAGAGGCGTTTACACATGTTTAAAATATTTTAAGAACGATTTTTGTGGGGAAAATTTTGGATATTGGATTAATACCTTAGTAAGTACCTAAGTACTTAGTTAAGCTTTAAAATTCTTTTGGTTTATATTGTCTTTATCTCTCGATTTGTGAAGATTAAAAGCTATGTCAAATTTATCTAGGTATTTTCTACCTTAGTTAGGTATATAATACCTATAGTACATTCATCTAAGTATAGCAAAAATGCGACTGTCAATGGAAATGCGTATTGTTACGCATATTCGATTTGTTTCATTCTAAACCTACGGCTTCAGAGCAGCTGGTGCCGATCGATAACATGAAATTCGTAATCCAGGTTGCGAAAGCCCTATATTCCCATAACGGATCAAGGCATAGCTCGTACCTTAACGGTTAGGGTCTAAGCCTGATATAGGATCAAATACAGGTGTTGACGACACCGTTGAGACCTACCCAGCCAAGTATCCTAACTATTCCTAACTATAATATTAAAAAATGCGAAAGTATGTTTGTTTCTATGTTATGTTTTCACACTAAAACGGCTGAACGGATTTGGGTTAAATTTCTCACAAGGGCACCATGACCTGGGTTAGGACATAAGATACTTTTTGCTGACCTCCACGCGGGCGAAGCCGTGGGTAACAGTGACACAGTTTCTACTGTCCTATAACAAAACTGGGAACAACTGAATATTTAGTAGGATCAAAATCATTTGTTTTTCATCCACCACTAAGCAGGCCATTAAAAACTCGCAAAAACTCGGAAATGAATAAACAAGCTGCCACGTGAGACGTCAGGGATTGAAATTATCAAGTAATTTAATAAAAGTGTGCGATAAGTCGGGGCGACCCACGTCGGCCACTCGCAGATAAAAGGG